>OY755239.1:75785815-76399337 GCA_963576725.1 Azorinus chamasolen
AGACACAAGAAAATAGATCTACAGCTGAACACTATTATACACTATTCATTCTAATATCTGAAATGTTCATTGCAATTCAGTTTGCTTAATTGTTTAAGAAACTATTGGCCGAGTGGCAAACAACTTGGATCCTGATGAGACGTCGAGTTACTCGGCGTCTCATCTGGATCCAAGCTGTTTGCAAACGCGAGTTATGACGCGCTTAGCATGACAAGGATTAATCTGTTTTGGAATGTGAACGGTCACGACGACGAATAATAGCCGTGAATTATTAATCTCATACGGGTAATCTCCAACACGTGCACTTGTCGTCTGCTTCAAATAAATACAATCGATTTCCGTAATTGATAATTGCGTGTGAATTGGTCACTTCATGAATATTCATTATCTTAACTTTTATCACGTAAACATTTCAAAGGAACGTTTTGCTTTGACAATAAATGAAGGATCAGCTCTATATAATCGCATAAGCAAACAGAGCAGACCCTGATCAGCTCTACAGCAGCCGTCTCATCTTGACAGAGCAGACCCTGATCAGCTTCTACAGAACCCGTCTCATCTTGGTATGCTCTATTTGCAAAGGAATGAAAATGCGTTTATATGAGGAAACGGTTCACTTCGCCTTTTTAACACATTTGTAAACAGAGAAGCCCCAAATCAAACAGGTCTTCTAGGAACCGTCTGATCAGGGTATACTCTGTTTGCTTAAAAACACTAGAACTCTTATTCTACAGTTTCTGCAATAGTAATCAATTGCCTTATTCCTAATGCTATCTATAACACTAGTTAATTGGTATTGTCGTACTGACTAGATCAGGCTCTGCTTCGCCAATAATGCACATCTGATTCTACAGTTGTTTCTGCCATGGTCAAAAGTTCCTGCGTTAACATGTCATTATAAATATTCAGGGAAATACTCTTCATTATATCGTTTTTTATTTATATGAATATTCACGAGGTAAAAATTTAAGTTATGCCAGCCAATGCAAGATAAATGATTATTTATTAGAACGCAATATTGTGATATGTGTCGTCTGTATGCATATATGTTCATGCGATGGTCTTGTCTGATATAAACTGCTCAAACGGTCTGGACAGCGATAAGATATGGAGAAACTCATGAGGATCCAATCTGTTTGGCCCTCATATCTAGTTTCTATAAATATGAAGGAACATTACAATCTATTATGAGAACTTAAACAAACTACGGTGTTGCAAAAATGTAGCTTTGTGTTTAAAAGTACAAAAATGAGTCATGCAGGAAACACCACATACAGAACAAACAGTCGCCCGAACAGCAACACAAGGAAACAGCAATTGTACATAACTATAAAAAACATCAAGAGACGCACAAAGACAAAACAAACACACAATAGGGGGAAGATGGAAGTACCGCCTTGGAACGGTCAGTGACAAAAGTCACCGGGGGGTTAAACCCGTTTATGAGCGCCCAACCTCACACTTATTCCATCCCCACCCTAAAAGACAAACAGTGTAAATAAACGTATCCCCTCTCCGACTAAACTACAACAACCGCGATGGCAAATACAGTGGTAAAGCTTATTAGTTATCGTTTAGTCATGTAATGGTCTTTTGAGTTAACGTGCCTAATACGGGTATCTCATAGTTGACGTGCCTGTTACGGGTATCAGATTTTGATTAATTCTGTTTGAAATATATACCGGTAACTCATATCACAATTTACAACATGGAAGTTTATTCGTGTTGAAACGCGTAGGGTTTTCGCCTAGCCTTGAAAACTTTACAGTTAATTTGGATAAATATTTCAAAGCCCCTTTTCAACCATTATCCTGCTAAATGTGACCGGACTAGCATTGTAAACAGCTGGAATCCGGATGTGACCGGACTAGCATTGTAAACAGCTGGAATCCGGATGTGACCGGACTAGCATTGTAAACAGCTGGAATCAGGATGTGACCGGACTAGCATTGTAAACAGCTGGAATCCGGATGAAACGCCGAGTGATTTGGCGTTTCATCACAATCCAAACTAGTTATCACACAGTCACAGGCTTCGCAAAACCCCGAACAAATCGTCAATATTGTTTTTACAAATGCACCAGATGAGAGTTTACCAGACATACTCGTTACAGCACGAAAGAATGAATGGCTGTATTGCTTGTCTAAATGGATTAGGTCAAATGTTACAAAACATTCAATCTAATATTGGTGTAAGAAATGTACAGCAGTTTTCATCAAAAGTCACCTGCTTTCAGATACAAATAAAACTATAAATTTAATTAAAATAAACGTAAATATTGATCAAACTCTCATATGTCATAAGTTTACCTACTTTGTTCAAACTCTCCTTTTTTGTTAAAAAATGGTCAAACAAAATCTTTGGACATCACACACCTTGGACCCTGATGTGATATCAAACACCTTGGACTCTGATGTAACATCAAACACCTTGGACCCTGATGTGACATCACACACATTGGACCCTGATGTGACATCAAACACCTTGGACCCTGATGTGACATCAAACACATTGGACCCTGATGTGACATCAAACACCTTGGACCCTGATGTGACATCAAACACCTTGGACCCTGATGTGACGTCAAACACCTTGGACCCTGATGTGACGTCAAACACCGTGACGTCAAACACCTTGGACCCTGGTGTGACATCAAACACCTTGGACCCTGATGTGACGCCGTGTTTATTTGGTGTTTCATCTGGATTCATCTGTGTTCGACAGAAGTTGTGTTGGCCCTTTTATGGACAATATAGCACTTATATTGTGTGATTTCATTTCTGATTTATGTTACTATTAAGTTACAGTATGACCCATGTGATCCCGGCAGATATCCTACACTTGTCGGGACATCATCTATGTTGAGACATTTCTCGACTTTGCAGGGTTCACATGGGTCTTATGTTTACTACTGTTTGTATCATGTTTTTTCTTTTTCTCTGTTAATGTGTTTATGTATCTCTGGAAATAAACTTGAAACTACAAGTAATACATGGATTTGCGTTATTTTTGTAGCCGGTCGTAGGACTTTTCTCAGCAGTTCTTGAGATCCGTTGTTGACAGTTTATTGATTGTAAACTCAGACTGCCTTCACAGTCCAATCTAACTATGGTGGTATAATCTGTCGACTTTATCATGATCTATGTTCAACTAATCTTGACATATACCTTTACCCTGCTAACCGCCACCTAACTCGTATATACAAACACATTGGATTATGAGTAACTCGGCGTCTCATCGGGATCCAAGCTGTTAGACACTCAGTCGATAGTTTCTCAGAACTTTGATTGAAACGGAAGTAGTCAAATTTGCACCAGATGCACATTTGAGCAGACATTTTTTTTCCACAGTGATGTAAGGTAAGGGTTAAGCTGGACAGTTAGTATTGACCACGATATACTGTTTGGGTCCAGCTCAATGTGTCATCAATGTCCAAAGTCATTGTCATCAAACTGGAATTAGATAAAACTACATGTAATCTAGCAGACGGCAATATTCGCAGACGGCAATTTGCACAAGAGACTAAAGATTAATGCGGCGTGATTTGGTACTCCAGGGCTGGTATAAGAGTATAGCAAAACCTATACCTGTGGATGCGGGAAACTCAGGGCTGGTACCTGTGGATGCGGGACACTCCAAGGCTGGTATAAGAGTATAGCAAAACCTACACCTGTGGATGCGGGAAACTCCAGGGCTGGTATAAGAGTATAGCAAAACCTACACCTGTGGATGCGGGAAACTCAGGGCTGGTACCTGTGGATGCGGGACACTCCAAGGCTGGTATAAGAGTATAGCAAAACCTATACCTGTGGATGCGGGAAACTCAGGGCTGGTACCTGTGGATGCGGGAAACTCCAGGGCTGGTATAAGAGTATAGCAAAACCTTTACCTGTGGATGCGGGAAACTCCAGGGCTGGTATAAGAGTATAGCAAAACCTTTACCTGTGGATGCGGGAAACTCCAGGGCTGGTATAAGAGTATAGCAAAACCTACACCTGTGGATGCGGGAAACTCCAAGGCTGGTATAAGAGTATAGCAAAACCTATACCTGTGGATGCGGGAAACTCAGGGCTGGTACCTGTGGATGCGGGAAACTCCAGGGCTGGTATAAGAGTATAGCAAAACCTTTACCTGTGGATGCGGGAAACTCCAGGGCTGGTATAAGAGTATAGCAAAACCTACACCTGTGGATGCGGGAAACTCCAGGGCTGGTATAAGAGTATAGCAAAACCTACACCTGTGGATGCGGGAAACTCAGGGCTGGTACCTGTGGATGCGGGACACTCCAAGGCTGGTATAAGAGTATAGCAAAACCTATACCTGTGGATGCGGGAAACTCAGGGCTGGTACCTGTGGATGCGGGAAACTCCAGGGCTGGTATAAGAGTATAGCAAAACCTTTACCTGTGGATGCGGGAAACTCCAGGGCTGGTATAAGAGTATAGCAAAACCTTTACCTGTGGATGCGGGAAACGAGAGTACTGGCATTTGCGAACAATATAGACGTATATCAGAGTGATTCTACAACCCGCTTATGGTGTGCACTGTTTGTCATTCAAGTTCCACTAATAGACACCTCCTTGTCGTACTGGATGGACTCGGCCGTTAACGATGATAGACGATCCCATTTTGGATATTCATCATTCGAAAGTTAAATCAGGCTGGTAAGTTTGTGATAAACATTAACCATGCTAAACTGATTGCTGTCTACTTAAATAATCAACTATTTTATAGCTTAACCTTTTAACCTGGTGAATATTCATGTAAGAATTATTTATCTTATGAGTATTAAACGGCTGACTCTTTATAATTTAATTATGAACAAGGGGCATTTTGACCATGGTAGAAATTGTAAAACCCGAGTATATTATTGCATTAATAATGGACGGAGCAGACCCTGATCAGACAGCTCCTACAAGAGCTGTCTGATCTGGGTCTTCTCTGTTTTCAAATGCGTGAAATATGTGTATCAAGTAAAGGGTTAGGACGTCATACTTCCATCATCACTAAACAGAAACTCGAATGTTTCTAAGCTGGATCCTAACCTTTTTAATTATTATCTGCCAAATCTGTGTTCTGCTACGAATTCTGCAAATGGCCATTCTTCATTTTGTTTCTAAAAACACAAGCCATGCATGGTGAGGGTGTCAAGTAGTTCGGAACTAGGAGATGCACCACCGAGTTACTCCGTGCGTTTTAGCATAACTCTGAAACCTTTCATACATGTAAACGCCGTTTCACACTTTTGCAAACAGAGTAGACCCAGATCAGACGGCTCCTGTAGGAGTAAAACAAATGATCTTTTGAAAATTCAGCATTCAGTGATTTACATTATTATCATCGACACTATACGTCAAGTTCTTAACCCATACAACACATTGTCTCTTAATGGGTTTGTCTAAATGAGATTATTAATACTTTCACTCATGAATATTCAGATGAGAAATAATGAAAGTATGAATAAATTAGAATAATTATATAATGGTAGCATGGTGGAGGGATTTCTTTTCCGTGGCAGAATCAGGTCAATATTATTTCATAAACAAACAGAGCAGGTCCTGTAGGAACCGTCTGATCAGGGTCTGTCCTGTTTGCTAAGGTGCTAAAACGTCGTTAATGTGAGGGAAAGCGTTAAGTGAATCTAATTTTCATTACTATGATTGATTCTAGAGTTTTATTGATGGGACATTGCTGGGACATATGAAGCAATCATTGATGGGACATATGAATCAATCATTGATGACCCTGATCACAGCACTCATGTAGGTAGACCCTAGCCACGGTCTACAACCAAAGTGGTAAAGGGTTTAATGCATAATGCTACTAATGCATAATGCTTATCTAGTCTAAAACTGTCCGCAGACATTAATACTGCTTTAGGGCTTGTATCTTGTACGGCTACTTATGGCACTGTGAACTGTGCCATTTGTGATTGAATTCCAATTGACAGTCTACTTTCGAGGGGAGTGGTCGAATGAATGTTTCAGTGAGAAGTTTTTGAGTCAGTGAGTGACTGGGTGAGTGACTGTGTTATTAAGCGTGAGAGCAAGTCAGCTAGTGGGTGAATTAGTGAATGAGAAAGTGAGTGAATGAGGCGTTAAGTTACTCTACGTCTCATTTGGATCCAATCAGTAAACACACGTCAGTGAGGTCATCAGTAAAAGTACAAGAATGAGTCATACAGAACAAACAGCCGCCCGAACAGCAACACAAGGAAACAGCAAATGTACATAACTATAAAAACACCAAGAGACGCACAAAGACAAAACAAACATACAATAGGGGGAAGATGGAAGTACCGCCTTGGAACGGTCAGTGACAAAAGTCACTGGGTGGGGGTGGATTAAACCGGTTTTTGGGCGCCCAACCTCACAC
Source organism: Azorinus chamasolen (assembly GCA_963576725.1). Lineage (NCBI taxonomy): Eukaryota > Metazoa > Mollusca > Bivalvia > Cardiida > Solecurtidae > Azorinus > Azorinus chamasolen. Next base: position 75,792,190 of record OY755239.1, read on the forward strand.
TTATTCTATCCCCACCCTAAAAGACAAACAGTGTAAATAAACGTACCCCCTCTCCGACTAAACTACAACAACCGCGATGGCAAATACAGTGGTAAAGTGCATGTATAACAAAAACATTTAATACATAAATACTTGAACTGCTCTGATATTCTTCATTGAAAACATTTAAGTGAACAAACTGTATCCACCTATAGTAAACACACGTCAGTTAAGTGAACAAACTGTATCCACCTATAGTAAACACACGTCAGTCAGGCCATCAGTAAACACACGTCAGTCAGGCCATCAGTGAACACATGGCAGTCAGGCCATCAGTAAACATATGGCAGTCAGGCCATTAGTAAACACACGTCAGTCAGGCCATTAGTAAACACATGGCAGTCAGGCCATTAGTAAACACACGTCAGTCAGGCCATTAGTAAACACACGTCAGTCAGGCCATTAGTAAACACATGACAGTCAGGCCATCAGTAAACACACGTTAGTCAGGCCATTAGTAAACACATGGCAGTCAAGCCATCAGTAAACACATGACAGTCAGGCCATGAATAACCACGTGGCAGTCAGGCCATCAGTAAACACATGGCAGTCAGGTCATCAGTAAACACACGTCAGTAAGGCCATGAATAACCACATGGCAGTCAGGTCATCAGTAAACACATGTCATCAGTTAGGCCATCAGTAAACACATGTCAGTAAGGCCATCAGTAAACACATGGCAGTCAGGCCATCAGTAAACACATGCCAGGCAGGCCATGAATAACCACGTGGCAGTCAGGTCATCAGTAAACACATGTCAGTAAGGCCATCAGTAAACACATGTCAGTAAGGCCATCAGTAAAAACATGTCAGTAAGGCCATCAGTAAACACACGTCAGTCAGGCCATCAGTAAACACACGTCAGTCAGGCCATCAGTAAATACATGTCAGTAAGGCCATGAATAACCACATGGCAGTCAGGCCATCAGTAAACACACGTCAGTCAGGCCATCAGTAAACACACGTCAGTCAGGCCATCAGTAAATACATGTCAGTCAGGTCATGAATAACCACATGGCAGTCAGGCCATCAGTAAACACACGTCAGTTAGGCCATCAGTAAACACATGCCAGTCAGGCCATCTGTAAACACACGTCAGTTAGGCCATCAGTAAACACATGTCAGTAAGGCCATCAGTAAACACATGTCAGTAAGGCCATCAGTAAACACATGTCAGTAAGGCCATCAGTAAACACATGGCAGTCAGGCCATCAGTAAACACATGTCAGTTAGGCCATCAGTAAACACATGTCAGTAAGGCCATCAGTAAACACATGGCTGTCAGGCCATCAGTAAACACATGCCAGTCAGGCCATGAATAACCACGTGGCAGTCAGGTCATCAGTAAACACATGTCAGTAAGGCCATCAGTAAACACATGTCAGTAAGGCCATCAGTAAACAAATGTCAGTAAGACCATCAGTAAACACACGTCAGTCAGGCCATCAGTAAACACACGTCAGTCAGGCCATCAGTAAATACATGTCAGTCAGGTCATGAATAACCACATGGCAGTCAGGTCATCAGTAAACACACGTCAGTTAGGCCATCAGTAAACACATGCCAGTCAGGCCATCTGTAAACACACGCCAGTTAGGCCATCAGTAAACACATGTCAGTAAGACCATCAGTAAACACATGTCAGTAAGGCCATCAGTAAACACATGTCAGTAAGGCCATCAGTAAACACATGTCAGTAAGGCCATCAGTGAACACATGTCAGTAAGGCCATCAGTAAACACATGGCAGTCAGGCCATCAGTAAACACATGTCAGTTAGGCCATCAGTAAACACATGTCAGTAAGGCCATCAGTAAACACATGGCAGTCAGGCCATCAGTAAACACATGCCAGTCAGGCCATCAGTAAACACATGTCAGTAAGGCCATCAGTAAAACACATGTCAGTAAGGCCATCAGTAAACACATGGCAGTCCGGCCATCAGTAAACGCATGTCAGTCAGGCCATCAGTAAACACATGGCAGTCAGGCCATCAGTAAACACATATCAGTCAGGCCATCAGTAAACACATGGCAGTCAGGCCATCAGTAAACACATATCAGTAAGGCCATGAATAGCTGTAGAAGATTTAAACTAGGCTATATAGATTCGCATAGTGGGTGTAAAGAGTTAATGACAAATGCAGACCACAGTTCTTGTGTGACACTTAGAATGATTCATTTGAAAACGGACAGTTTACTGTGATTTTATCGTTTTACCATCAAACGCACCACTGTCAGTTATCTCAGGGGATTTCAATCCACATTGTAAACCGTCATTTACTTAATAATGCTATCCTGGTATTTTATTAGATTTCTCTCGCAAGCACTGCATGGAATTAGAAACACCAGTGGAAAGTGAAACAAAGACCCGGCTATGGAAATCCGATCATGGAAGCAATTTCGCCTCTCAGATCTCAACAATTGAATTGCTGTCTATAAACATTTCTAATCTGCTTCATTTCCAACAGCAGATTATTTTCTCTCAGTTAGTTCAAGAATATATTGTTTTAATCAAACAGTTTGGATGTAGATGAGACGCCGAGTTACTCGGAATCACATCTGATTCCAAACTATTGACAACAAATATCAAACATTCTGGCGTAGCATATTCAGTGTAAGATCTGTGGGGCCCCTATGTTTAGTATCAAGTGGCTGGACTTGGCTCGGCATTCATTCAATTAATCGCAGGTCCTTAGGGCCACCCCAGAGAGGAAATTAACCGTCAGTCTGAAAAACTGAAAAACGTCGCCCGCTCCACCATCCCCGTCTCTTGTCAGATTCACACATTTTTCTCGAGATTTTCTTAGTCAAGTGTCATATGGATTGACTACTAGTCTAATGCTACAACTGTTTCAATTCCGCAAGGTCAAATTTGGATCCAAACTATTTTAAAATCCCTTCACGACAGTGCTAATCACGATAAGACAGAATCTTGAGTGTGCCGTCTACTTTCAACACGTCTTCTTCTAAATGGTGATTCTAAAGGTTGTTGTTTGTCAAGGTTGGACAATGAAATAACGACTGAATGAATTCTGCATTTTCTTGCTCTTTGATGTTTAAGGTGCACTATAATTCAGGATTATACGTATTTTACGTGTTCATGAAAACACACCGTGTGCGCGTTGTGCGATGAGACTCAATTGCCGTCACGCTGTTACTGGCGCTAATGATAGCAGATTGGAAGAAGAAAACCTCTTAAATAAACACCAGATTCTTCTTCACAGCAAATCAATAACTCTGTTAAGATTTAGCGTGCTAGTCAAACTGGCATCTGATGAAAGTGTGGACCTCTACTGATTCTCAAAATGCAAACTACATCCTCAGTGTCGTCAAAAAGACAATATGAGTTTCAAACAGTCTCGTTTCGTGAAAGACGACGCATTAATGAAGGAAGATTAATGGAAAGTTAACTACTGATTCCTGCGGGTTAAGGATTAAACTGAAGATGAACGATCTGCCCAGACTACGCTCGTGTATTTGAAACATGCCTGCTTTGGTTGCAAGCTTCTGAATATCGCAACCCTTAAATCACGAAATGCTTGGCATTTAGATGTTTGATATTTTTCTTATAATCTGTTGGCTCTGTTTTATTTAGCTGCAGGCATCAGAGCACGATTCAGCTATCACGATTGTTTGTATATTGTAGAGACAGGAACATAAAGTGTTTGGTAGACATCCAAAACGTTAAGAAAGGGATATGAACAGCACACTGGAGGTTGATTAACTTCACATGTCTGAGTATGAAGAGGGAAGATTTCTCTGACGGTAACAATAGACAGGTCTGGGGGATTTTAATGCTAGGTTGGAGGGAGAAAAAAAGATGTTGATTTAGATATTGATGTCAAAACTAATACAGACACCGGAGGTGACAAATCGCAGCTTGTGAAGATTGTGGGAAACACAGGCAATTTCTAGTGCAAACATTAACTTTTTTTTAAACCTTTAGTCAAGGAATAATCCTTTAAGAAATAATAACATCATTAATATTAATAAGAATACTTTTTAGAATGGAACATGAACACAGGAATGTTTGGCCCTGGCAGAAAAGGTAAAATCATATCTATATTTGTTCATAAGCAAACATAGCAGAACCTAATCAGACGGTTTCTACAGGAGCTGTCTGATCTGGGTCTATTCTGTTTGCAAATGCACAGAAAGGCGTATCTATGGAGTAAAGAGTTAAACCACAGTATTGCAATTGTGATAACATTCATGAATATTTTGGATCCAGATGAAACGCCAGGTAACTCATCGTCCTATCAGATCCAGGTAACTCATCGTCCTATCAGATCCAGGTAACTCATCGTCCTATCAGATGCCAAACAGTGCCAATCTCTAATATTTCATTAATGACCGGCCTTTACCCTTGTAAACATTTGCAAATAGAACAGAGGAGGAGGCCTCGGGGTAATACAACTTCAATTTCAAACATCTGATTGATCAGATTTTGATCTTACTCAAAAGCTAACTAATCATGTGCTTGTGAATGAACCCATAATAATGGGGCCTGTACGCGCTCTCTGAACAGAGTCTGCTTTCTTTGCTGTTAATGTTTTACAAAGCTATTCTTGCATTAAGCTTCCAACGGTATCAAATGTCGATAATCAGATTTATTCCAGTGCTCTGATTAGCGACTATTCGGATTAGCGAGTAATTCAGATTAACGAGGTTTTACTGTAACAATTGCTATGTCCTATAAGCTAGCATTCTTCAAAGACATAGGTCTTTGCATTTTTTTAGTGAACAGAACCTTTATGAGTACAGTAAATCCCCGTACACAAGTATATTTCTGGAGTGTTAACATCAGGTGGTAGCTATTACTACAACACGACGCTGCTGAAGATTTCCTCATGCATTAAGCAACATCCTGCTTTAATTACGAGCAGAGAAAGTTTTGTCCATGACAGTTGTCCACAAGAAAATTATTGATGCGAAACATCAAAGGTCGCCTATTACTGAATAATAAATAATAATAAACGATAATGAAAACATGGAAATGTAATATGAACAAACTATGTGTGTTACCTTTAGAATTATTGTCTAAGTATTTTGTCTGGTAACTTCAGTTGTTGTCATGTAAATTAATAATGTGTAGATCTAATACTAACCTGGCTCTGATCATTTAGATGGTTTAAAAGAATACATTCACATTAGTCAATGATTGAGGTTTTGACGAATTTGGTTTTGGGTCCAATTTTAAGGAAAGTCTATGATTTAGAATTTAATTATCAGTAAATGACAGCAGCATGAAAATGATGTTAAATAGCACTGAGAATGACTGGAATAAAAGTGATGTTAAAAGGGTCTACTTGAATCGAGGTAGTGGTTATATTATTAAAACTTTATTTATACCTGTCATTTTTATACGTTATTATTCAAGTCTTGATACAATTTCTATTCATTATATATGTTTCGAAATGACATATCTTACACTTTTGTTACAATGTAAACTTTACGTAGATTTATCTATCTATCTATCTATCTATCTATCTATCTATCTATCTATCTATCTATCTATCTATCTATCTGTACATTCTGTAGCACCCCCTAACGGATATTATGTTCAGTATCTCATGTTAATAAATAGGTTACAATGATGTCAGAATCAGATATATTTGCATGTAACTATAAACAAATAGTGCAGACTGGCCAGACAGTTCAAAGGTAGTAGCTATCTGGTCTAGGTTCACTGTGTTTGCAAAGGCGTTGAAAGGTATATCTATGGAGTGACAAGTAAAATAAGTGCTGTACATGTACAGCAAAGTGAGCACATGCTGCGGCAAAACAAAGCTGACCATTATGTAAACCTGATTATTTGCTTAATAAGTATTAAATTATATTTTGACTGAAGTGTATAGTGTTTATTACTTAAGCATTGAAAGCAAAGTAGTTTTAAACAGTATATAGACACTGGTAAAATTTGAGTATACTAGTATATTAAAGGCTAGTCTTCTGACGCTGATATGAATTAATTATGCAAGGAGAGAAAAAGTCGGGTATAGAAAAGGAACAACAAAGTTAATGATTAAAAGTACAACTATGAGTCATGCAGGAAACACCACATACAGCACAAACAGTTATCTTTATTTAAAAAAGCTTCTAAATATTACACAATGCTTATGCAATAATATTTCGAACACTAAGGGCCTTTTTCAAAGATTATCATGTCAGAGTATTTTTTCTTCTTTAAAACTGATAGAAATTGTCAGAGAATTGTTTGGTCGAAATATTAGATCAGAGCTATTCAAGTATTTAGGTATTATATTAATTCCCTTTTTGGAATATTATCTTCATTGTAATATACAATAGAAAAGGAACACTTTTGGTGTTGATAGCATAATTAAAACTACACATACTAAGTAAATGACAATGAAGGAAATTAGTTTATAAAAGTAGAAGCTTTTTCTTAAAAAAATCATGGTTTCTTTTATTTGAAAACCTTTGTTTTCATCCGTGATACACTCTTGTCGACAACGTTATAGTTTACATTGAGTTAATGAATACATTATATGGATGAACTTAATTTTGTGAAAAGAAATAAAGACCTATCCTTCTTTGAAGAGTAGCAAAGGGAAATAAACAACTAATGTTCCTCATTATAGCATGCGCAAAATCAAGAAAAAATAACTTTTTCTCCGTTTATCTATACAGACGTTTATTTTTGGTGAATATTTTATTGAATAAATCATTTGGATAAATAGAAAAAAAACTATTTTTCACTGAACTTAGGAATGTTAACTGAGATATACAGTACTTTTTATATAATTATCTTTAAATGTGGCAGACGAAAAGATGTTTCTGTGGGAGAAAAATATTAAAAATAAACATTTGAAACAATCTAATCTACACAAAGAAAGTACAAAAACATGTTTTTTATAAAGCAGTGATAAAAAAGAACAGTGTAATATACAAGAGGTTGGGCGCCCAAAAACCGGTTTAACCCCCCCCCCCCCGGTGACTTTTGTCACTGACCGTTCCAAGGCGGCACTTCCATTCCCCCCCCCCCCCCATTGTATGTTTGTTTTGTCTTTGTGCATCTCTTGATGTTTTTATAGTTATGTACATTTGCTGTTTCCTTGTGTTGCTGTTCGGGCGACTGTTTGTTCTGTATGTGGTGTTTCCTGCATGACTCATTTTTGTACTTTGTACTATAAGTAAACAACTCAAAAACCTCCAATGAGACTTTAGAAATAAATGAATAATTCGATTTTTATTTCCAATGTAATTTTTTTTGGCACTAAAATATGAATTATTTTACTAGGAAGTACGGATACTTTATATATATATTGTTCTGAATTCGCTAACAGTGCAAATTCTGATATGAGGGAACATAAAGAATGCCCTAATGAACTTATTGGTCAAGCTACCATGACCAAAATGACAGATTTACAGGTTCATATATGATATTGAATAAGTATTATCCATTTTGTATTACAAATGCTCGGACAAACAATGTCAAAAATGCTGATATATCGGTCGAGTGATCATGACCAAAATCACATGTGCACAATGCCATATTATGACAAAGAAGTATACAAAGCTTGAGAAAGATTCATAGAAAGATGATCGGGTAATGCTCCGGACAAAACCGGACATACCGATTAACGGACAGACATACTGTGGAGGGGGAATAATAAAAATAAAACCGTGGGAACAAACATCAGTATTTTGCACATAATTAAAAATGAATTGCACATAAATCGTTGTGGTTGAATGGTTTCTGGCCCGTTATTCTGGCGCCTTTTTCTAAATTGTCATGTACAGTTCATAAAAAAACAAAAATGAAATTACTGTTAATCACTGTGTTAATGAATATTTCAATGAAGTTCAGACCTTCTTTGCTGATGGAATCGGTAACTGAATACCCAAATGCTTCATAGCGAGTTGGGAATATATGTATAGTACAATATACACGTACACGCAGTTAGTTCCGTGTATCAGATTTTAACTGATGCAAACTATTTTATCTCTTTCAGACAATATATCTATATCTTGCTATTTTTTGCTGTACATGTACTTATATATGTACATGTGCATTTTAACACATTGGCAAATAGAACAGACCCATATTCGATACTCCTGGAGGATCAGTCTGATCAGGGTCTGCTCTGTTTGCTTATGAAACATATCAGATATATTTTTGTCATGTCGCTATATAGCTCAATCATTGCTATTTGTTCCTTATCTATTTGCTCTGTATAGTTCTTGCTTGACAAATATGGTTGCTCATTCATGTTTGTTCAGTATACTTAGTGTTTTCTTATTTGTTTCATATCACAATAAAATTCCAATTTCAAAATGAACCAAGGCTTTGTTTTAATTCCATGCCCTGACTTCACAATTTCCACAACTTTGTAATTCAAATTAAACAGAATACTTACTGACATTCATGTCTTGACTATCATAATACGGCATATAATGGTGTTGAAAGCTTATTTATCATCTAATCAAAAACATATACGTATCTATTGGTTTTAGTTCTGCGTATATTTGTACTTTCCGTTCAATCATATCACAATTGCCATTCATATACCTTCGAATGCAAATCGGTTGGACTAAATTTTGCGTAAAAATGGCTATATTTTACAATGAGGTCGAAACGACCAAGCCCGAAACTGATTGACACCGAATCGTTCATAATAAATAAACTCTTCCAGACAGAAGGCAAAAAGGTTACTCAAGTGCCATAAGAAAGTAGGTCATACCAAACCTTTACATACTCTGTGCTGCGGGGATACCCCGCAGCACAATGACGTCTATAGGCATATCTATGTAGTAATTGCGTATATAGGCGTAAATATGAAGTAAAGGCGTATATAGGCGTAAATATGAAGTAAAGGTGTATATAGGCGTAAATATGAAGTAAAGGTGTATATAGGCGTAAATATGAAGTAAAGGTGTATATAGGCGTAAATATGAAGTAAAGGTGTATAAAGGCGTAAATATGAAGTAAAGGCGTATATAGGCGTAAATATGAAGTAAAGGTGTGTATATAGGCGTAAATATGAAGTAAAGGTGTATATAGGCGTAAATATGAAGTAAAGGCGTATATAGGCGTAAATATGGAGTAAAGGTGTATAAAGGCGTAAATATGAAGTAAAGGCGTATATAGGCGTAAATATGGAGTAAAGGTGTATAAAGGCGTACATATGGAGTAAAGGTGTATGTAGGCGTAAATATGGAGTAAAGGCGTGTAGACGTATCTATGGATAGAGGCTTATATATGCGTAACTATGGATTGAAAGTGTATAGACGTATCAATGTATAAAAGCGTATATAGGCGTATCTATAGAGTAAAGGCATGTAGACGTATCTATGGATAGAGGCCTATATATGCGTAACCATGGAGTAAAGGCATGTAGACGTATCTATGGATAGAGGCCTATATATGCGTAACCATGGAGTAAAGGCGTGTAGACGTATCTATGGATAGAGGCCTATATATGCGTAACCATGGAGTAAAGGCGTGTAGACGTATCTATGGATAGAGGCCTATATATGCGTAACTATGGAGTAAAGGCATGTAGACGTATCTATGGATAGAGGCCTATATATGCGTAACCATGGAGTAAAGGCGTATAGACGTATCTATGGATAGAGGCCTATATATGCGTAACCATGGAGTAAAGGCGTGTAGACGTATCTATGGATAGAGGCCTATATATGCGTAACTATGGAGTAAAGGCGTGTAGACGTATCTATGGATAGAGGCCTATATATGCGTAACCATGGAGTAAAGGCGTATAGACGTATCTATGGATAGAGGCCTATATATGCGTAACCATGGAGTAAAGGCGTGTAGACGTATCTATGGATAGAGGCCTATATATGCGTAACCATGGAGTAAAGGCGTGTAGACGTATCAATGGATAAAAGCGCATAGACATATCTATATATGGATCAACTACATATAGACGTGTCTATGGGTAAAGGAGTATATAGGCGTATATATAGAGTAAATGTGTATGGACGTACAGTAGAGCCTGTCGTAAGCAACCATTAAAACGAGGTTTGACTAGAGGTTTTTGTCACAAAAACGGATGTCTCCCCTCTAATAAAAACAATATGTAAAGGGAAATCACTAAAAACGTTATGGTCTTGATGAATGATACTTCCCCTCATTATGCGTTTTCCACACTACATTTTTCAAGAAGAAACTGATAACAGCTAATAACTCCAAAAATACTGATACCAGATTTATGGCCCTTGTGCATGACACTTACTTTCATCATGCTCTTTCCAAAAATAAAATGTCATTCCAATAGCATCAGTCGAACAGGAGTTATTGATCGGCCAAAACATGTAACAAAGGGCAATAACTCCAAAAGTATTGAAGCCAGAATTATGGCCCTTGTTCATGACACTTTCTCTCATCATGCTCTTTCCATGTATGAAGTTTCAATACTATCGCAAGAGCTATGTAGGAGTTATCGTCCGGACAAGAAAGAATTAAACAAATGTACAAGGGGCAATAACTCTAAATTTATTGAAGCTCGAGTTAAGGAGCTTATGCATGACACTTTCTCTTATCATGATCGTTCAATGTATGAAGTTTCACTCCAATGGCATGTGTCACATAGGAGTAATCATCCGGACAAAAAATTGAGATTTTTTTTACAAAGGGCAATAACTCCAATATTAGTGAAGCCAGAGTTATGGACCTTGTGCATGACACTTCCTATCATTATGATCTTTCCATATATGAAGTTTCAATCAACTGGCATCAGGCATATTGAAGTTATTGTCTGGACAAAAAATTATGATATTTTTTACAAAGGGCAATAACTCCAATATTAGTGAAGCCAGAGTTATGGACCTTGTGCATGACACTTCCTCTCGTCATGATCTTTCCATATATGAAGTTTCAATCCAATGGCATGAGCCATATAGGAGTTATCGTCCGGACAAAAAAGTGTGATTTTTTTCTACAAAGGGCAATAACTCCAATATTAGTGAAGCCAGAGTTATGGACCTTGTGCATGACACTTCCTCTCATTATGCTCTTTACATATATGAAGTTTCAATCAACTGGCATCAGGCATATTGAAGTTATCGTCCGGACAAAAAGTGTGACAGACAGACGGACAGACGGACAGACGGACGGACAGACGGACAGACGGACAGACAGACAACTCTCACGAAAACAATATGTCTCCCCCATATAAATATGGGGGGAGACATAATTATGGGTCTGTAATTCAGGTGCTTGCTTAATGCAGGTCAACAATAATACAGAAAAGCTCCTATAAGAGCTTTCTGTATTACTTTTGCTCTGAATTAAGCTACAACTTGCTTTTTAAGATTCCTGTGTCCAATCAATATAAGGTCGCTTAAGACATGTTCTACTGTATCTATTGATCGAATGCGTATTATACGGTATATACTTATATATGGGGAATATAAAGGCGTTCTTATATATGGGGTATATAAAAGCATATAGGCGTAAATATGGGATAAAGGCGTATATAGGCGTAAATATGGGATAAAGGCGTATATAGGTGTATCTATGGAGTAAAGGCGTATATATTGAGTAAAGGCGTAAAGGCGAATCTCAGGACGGGGTAAAGACATATAAGTGAATCTATGGAGTAAAGACATATAGGAGTGTCTATGGAGTAAAGGCGTACCTATAGAATAAATGGTTAAACAACACATATCTATGGAAAAATATTTATAGAATAATCTATGTTTATTACTAAAATGGTCGGTTTAGAGGGGTTTAATTGTTTTACATTTTTGCAAATGCAGTACTTCTCCTCGATAATTCGAATTTTAGTATAGAACAAATTAGACTCGTTTCGGCAGGTGTCTGGTTTCTGAAGAAGCAGAAGTTTTCCGCATGACTTTCACCCTACATTAAGCTACCGTCTGCCTTAAAGATCGATGCTTATACGTATTTGAGTGTTCGAATAAATGAGGTTTTACTGTATTCTCGAATTATCCAGTTTGTTGCATAGCGTGTGATGGCATTCACCGAGAATAAAACAAAGTGATCAGAAACACAGCCGTTCTGGTGATTGAGTGACACTGTAAATGTTCAGTTCGTATGATAAACAGCTGTGAGGGAAATGGGTGCTTTATCTGTTTGTATACACTTACTCAACAACTCTTAATATAGTCAAGGACACTTCAGCAAAAACTCGACACTACGAAATTTTAGTAATGGAGAATGTATGTCTTTGTAGGCAGGTAGCTGCAGACTCCTGCATGACTTTCACCTTGCATTAAGCTGCCACCTGTTTTAAAGATCAATAATAGTACGTATTTGAGTATTCGTATTATCGAGATTTTACTTTATATATATCATATGCAGCTCCCTGAAGCATGTACATAACTCTTAGCTTACAGTATACACGTATAGGCTGAAATAGATACATGTAGTTGTTTCTTTGTATAAAGTCGGCTCCATCAGAATTCGTGTACATTATGTTTATCCATTGAAATCACACATACGCGATACGCACACGCATGCATACACATCCAATAAACACAGACGTGATCTTGTATCGCATTTGTCTGTCACAGTATAGACCACGTGTTTACCATTGATGAACAGTTAATCCTTCTCTGATGAAAAGCCAAACTCGAAATAATGAGATCATAAATGTTTTTTATATGTTTTTTATAATGGCATATGAACACAGGACGTTTTAGCCATGATCTATATAATGTCATAGGTAACCAGAACGGACCCTCATCAGACCGCTCTTATAGGGGTACTATGATATGGGTCTACTCTGTTTGCAAATGTGTCAAACGGCGTATCTATGGATTGAATGGTTAGACACATACACGACAAGTTAATTGTTCATAACGCAATCATAAACATGTAGTTCATTAATATCCACGATGCCATTATTTCTTACATAATTGTTATGGAATAAATGGTTAGGAGTTCGAATTTAGCGAGATTAGAATGTATTAATCCTGATCTACGTTAGCTGCACGTGTTTCTTTATAAAGACAAGCCTATATACTTGGCGACTCCAGTATGCAGTTTAATAGCGATGGCTATCAGAATATTGACTCGGTTCCAGCAGCCCGGTTTCTTGCTATGAATCAATAGAAATGTTTTACGATGACATTGCCTGTCCAGAGAACCAATTATCACCCGAACTACTGTCTGTCATATCACATTTCCATCAGCTCCAACAAAACCTAACAACACCCCGGCAACAGATGACTGTGTTCATTCTGCTTGCTGTTTTGTTTCTAGTGACATTTATCAACATCATATGCAACGTCTGATACTATATTAAGGTATTTCCGTCAATGGCCATTTGTTTACCTCTATTCAATTTGACCTTCATATTTAAAATTGATTAAATCTATATTTTTAAGACTTTTTCAGCAATTATTTTAATACAATTATTAAGTAAATGTCCTACTGTAGTTCATAAATGTTGAACAACACCTTTTAAGAGTTAAATAAAAACATTAATTTTTACCTGAAAATATGCAAAAAAGAGGTGTCATATAACTCACTTTTCCAGATTGGTTTTTTGAAAAATTCTTTCAAAAGAATCATTCCAAATATCTTCTTTAGTCCTGTTGATGTATTAATAAGTCCTTATTATATGATAAATGTTCCAAATTAACTTTTCCCCAACACCACTATATTTCAATCATAGCAAACATACGAGGGTTATTCAGTATGTAATGAAACTAGCGCTCGGTTTTCCTTGCATTGCACGTGGCCGCTAATCCCTTTATATACACGTTCAATTCACTATCTACCCTTTACACTGATACCAAATATGTGTAGGTCGGTTACATAAATATTGCTAAAAGTGTACATGTACATTGAACAGCTCTACTCGTATGCACTGCGGTTTGGTTGGAAAACGATCTCAAGAAAGTGTTAAAATTCGGAATCCATTTGTTTGCTTCTTAAATAAACCATCAGTTGCATTACATACTGAATGTCCCTCGTATGATTTGCTATGATTGAAAAAAGTGGTGCTCGGAAAAAGTGAAATTGGAACATTTATCATATAATAAGGACTTATTGATACACCAACAGGACTAAAGAAGATATTTGGAATGATTCTTTTGATACTTTTTTTTTTTAAAAAAATATCTGGAAAAGTGAGTTATATGACACCTCTTTTTTGCATATTTTCAGGTAAAAATTAAAGTTTTTATTTAATTCTTAAAAAACTTTGTTTAACATTTATGAACTACACTAGGACCTTTACTTAATAACTGTATTAAAATAATTGCTGAAAAACTGTTTAAAATATAGATTTTATCAATTTTTAATATGAAGGTCAAATTGAAAGAAAGTAAACAAACGGCCATTGTCGGAAATACCTTAACAATTCACCTCTTGAATATTCATGTCAGAATTAATGCCATCATGGATATTTATTAGTTGAAGTCTTATAATGGTTTATGGACACATGCTTATTTTCTTTTTACAATTAATAACAATGTAGAACCAATTATATATCATGACAGAAACAAACATAGCAGATCCTCTATATATCATGACAGAAACAAACAGAGCAGATCCTCTATATATCATGACAGAAACAAACAGAGCAGATCCCCTATATATCATGACAGAAACAAACAGAGCAGATCCTGATCAGGCGGCTGTTACATGATCTGTCGTATCTGGATTTACACTGAAAAGACATGAAAATGAGTCCCTATCAGACAAAAGGGTTAATCCTTTACTCCATACATACGCCTTTCCTCGCATTTGCAAATGGAGTAGACCCAGATCAGACGGGCCGTGTAGGAACCGTCTGATCAGGGTATGCTCTGTTTGCTTATGAACTAATATAGATGTAATTCTACAGAAACTGTAGAATTACATCTATATTTCTATATTTGCCGTGGTTAAAAGATCCTTTGTTCTTGTGCCATTATAAAAGTTAAACTAATTCATATTCATGATGTCATTATTTTTGCATGAATATTCATGGAGTAAAGGGTTACTGTACAAAGATCCAAGCTGTAGACAAGGAGTGTACTGATATAAGTGGGTCTATGTCTCTTCCAGCTGTAGACAAGGAGTGTACTGATATAAGTGGGTCTATGTCTCTCCCAGCTGTAGACAAGGAGTGTACTGATATAAGTGGGTCTATGTCTCTCCCAGCTGTAGACAAGGAGTGTACTGATATAAGTGGGCCTATGTCTCTTCCAGCTGTAGACAAGGAGTGTACTGATATAAGTGGGCCTATGTCTCTTCCAGCTGTAGACCAGGAGTGTACTGGTACAAGTGGGTCTATGTCTCTCCCAGCTGTAGACAAGGAGTGTACTGGTACAAGTGGGTCTATGTCTCTCCCAGCTGTAGACAAGGAGTGTACTGATATAAGTGGGTCTATGTCTCTCCCAGCTTTAGACAAGGAGTGTACTGGTATAAGTGGGCCTATGTCTCTTCCAGCTGTAGACAAGGAGTGTACTGATAGAAGTGGGTCTATGTCTCTTCGTCAAATCGTATCTTGTTGGTACTCATTAGCATCGCCTCTCAGAGTCGAATCTAATGAGTGCAAACAAGTTAGGGTTGGCGGGCAAAAACAGAAACACAATTGACCTGTATTTCCTGTCTACTTCTCTTATTTGTAGCCCTGTGTTTGTTTCATTATTAAATAAATGACGAGCCAGACACGAAGACATGTAACTACTTACCAGAAGTCTAACACTGGGGCCTGCCTAAGATCATACGGCCACACATTATCAACAGTCCTAATTAAAGTCCCATTATAGTTTTATTTGAATTATTACTTTGTGCGTGTAGTTAGCTGTTAAATGCATGCACATGAGTTTTTCTGTATCGACAATAGCTTCATTTTACGTTTTGTTTGCTAAAACATGCGGAACCAGCAGAACAATCTAAAATTAGTACGTTTATGTCATCGAAACACGTGACCATAGATTGCAATTTATTTAGAAATCTGTTCTATTTCTGAAGCTTCGATTAGTGCGACCAAATGACAAACTAGAGAAACCAGAACTAAAAAATGCAAGTGCTTCCATTTTCCACACGTTTCTTGGTTTAAGCGGACGACGTGTCTCAACTGTGATCAGTCTCTCTTATAGTTCTTTTCTGTTTTTCCTCTGATCCCATCTCCGCCATGTTAGTCGCCGTAAATCCTGTTTATTCCAAATTGTAATACCTATTGCATATTCATGGCCAAAGAAGTTATAATGAAAAATGGAATTTAGAACATTATAATCATTCTAGAAACTAAAGAAACAGATCTTTCAAATTCCATCAGCAAACAGATCAGGAGCCGTCTGATTTGGTTCTATCCTGTTTTCAAATGCGTTAAAATGCGTTTATATAAAGATCAAAGCGTTGTAGACGCTGCAGTATTCTTTGCATGTCATCAATCTGATATCGAATAAGTTCGCTTTGGAATGGAATTGCGTATCTATAAGGGAAGGGATTAACACTCTTTCCGGTTGACGATACAGTTGCAGCTGACATTTCAGCCGTTTCCCATCATGCTTATTATCACACTGACCACTCGCAGTTATGGGCGTGATTACCTAATCGCTTGCCTAAGGTCATCCAACGCGCGCTTCTTTATTCATTGAGTATTTTCATTCATGTTATGATCACGTGATTTCTTCATGTGTCTGATATTTGTATATCCGTGCGCCCTTCTTACACATAGCCATATTTTGTGGATTTTGTTGCACAAACTAAGCCGAAGCTTATGTTACGAAGCATTTTCATGTCAGATATACCACGATTGGTCCCGGATGCCATGTAATTGAACACCTTTTGTATCCATCGAATGCATGTCAATACATTGCACTATATTGTCAGGTCGGCCAGGGTATCATGGGTTAGGCTGTGGAACGTCACCATTGTATTCTATTGCTTCGTAAAGAATACAAAAAGGGTTAAGTCAATCGCTACTTTTCGCACATCTGACACTATCGAACATTCTATCGCGTCGCAAAGTATGGATTTAATTAGTATCATTAGTAAAACGGTCCCCAGAAATGATCAGTGTCTACCCAGACTAATACTTCGTTTATCTGTGTTAGTTCGGGAGCTTCAGAAATAATTGGCTCGTGAATGCATGTATATGTACCCAGGGAAAAGGATAATACAATGAGAATTTCCCATTCGAACAAATGTAATTTTTTAAATATTGTTCCTAAATAAAATATAACATGCTGACCCGAAACTAGTTTGAAAATATAAGACCAGTGTGTAAAAACACAACTTTCAAAATGCATGGTAGAAGTACTAAGATGATATTACATTTTGTTCTACAAGTTTCACTAACAGAAAGACATGTGTTAGAAACTTTGAAAAGGTAGGGTGTGTTACTTTTATTATATGTCCAACATAAGAGAGATTGGGTGGTTTGCATGAACGCTCCACCTTTCTGTTGCAATGGACAACTATAGGATACAAAAACAATAACGACGACAACAACAACAGCAGCAACAACAACAACAACAGCAACAACAAAACAACAACAGAAATACATCTTCTGTATCTGTCGATCTTTAAATTGGTCGTTTTAGAGTCATTGTTCTGTAATGTTTTGTCGCTGAATGTAAAACATTGCATGCTCCAATACATACATTTTTGAAGAGAAGGATTCCCTTTGGCAACAGACATAACCCTATGTAGGATTCTACATTGCTAACACACTGTTTATTTCTCGACTTCTTTTCTGTTGAATATTGACGATAGCAGCTGTATGGAATGATACAGACAAGGTCAGTGGGCCAATACCCGGCCAATACCCGGCCAATACAGACAAGGTCAGTGGGCCAATACCCGGCCAATACAGACAAGATGAGTGGGCTAATACCCGGCCAATACTTTCAGACTGTCAAGTAGATATCAACAGTGTCTATGTATGTAATAGATACAGTACGAGTCTTACTACCAAAGTGTCTTCTTACAACCGTTATCAGGACAGTTTGTTCGCATGACCGAAGACGTGTCCGAGGCGTAGCCGAGGACACTTGTCTGAGGTCATGCGAACAAACTGTCCTGATAACGGTTGTAAGAAGACACTTTGGTAGTAAGACGAGTACATGTATCTTACTTGTACGACAGTACGTTGTAGACTTTTAATTTTGATTAAAAATGAATAAAAATGAATATTTCACAAATGAGTACAAAATCTTTTCCCATTGGTTCACCCAATTCAAATCCTAGGTAGATAGGTTTTAACCACAAAAATCACGTGCGTACAAAAGTGTCCACTTACAACCGTTATCAGGACACTTTTTCAATAGCTTTGCTGGGGGTCTGTCGTACAAAAATGATTGTACGACAGACCTTAGATATGCAGACACACGCTCGCCATTCTCCACCAGTTTGTATACCAGAATAATTCAATTTAGCACGAGTTTCATTAATTCAGATTAGACTGACATGGTAGCAAATAGTGTAGACCCTGATCTGCACTATTTACCTAAGTTTGTATATATTCGGATACGTTAACGTAACAAGGGTATGTGTAATGAAACGGTAACCCCAACTCCTCCATCCACAAACATAATATTGACACAGAGATTCCTCAAGTGGTATGGTTTCCTCAACATCAGCATAGTGTCATAGGAATTCTATGATATACAGACAAGAAGAAAAAATCCCAGTTACTCGTATTTACATCTAACTTTCATCAACTCTTTACTCACTAAGGTAGTCTTCCTTATTACATCTGTAAACAGTTTGGATCCAGATGAGACCATGTGTTTACGTGGTTTTACCAAAATTCAAACTGTAAGACACAGTCGCCTTCAGTTGGGAAAATAAAACTACAACAGACAGCAGTTTCCTTGCAGATAAAAAGGTAGTGCTCAAAAGATTCAGAAGCATTCAACATTTAACCCTTTACTCATGGAAAAATAATGCAATCGTGAATATCAATTAGATTAATTTCTACGACAAGATATAGACACAGGAAATTTTGGCCATGGCAGAAACTGCAGAATCCTATTTATATTACTTCATAAGCAAAAACAACAGAGCCTCGTCAGACGGCTCCTAAACGGTCTATACAGCAAACACAACAGAGCCTCGTCAGGCGGCTCCTAAACTGTCTATACCCTCGTCAGACGGCTCCTATAGAAAGGCGTACTTATGGAGAAAAGGATTAATCTTTCTTCTGATAGGTAAACAAAGTAGACCAAGACCAGTTTATGTAGGAACGGTCTGACCAGGGTCTGCTCTGTTGGCTTATGAATACATTGAATAGTGCAGATCTGAACAGTTTCTATCAGTGCTAAACGTTCCCGTGTTAATCTATTTTAATATTCATGATGCTATAACGCTTAAATGTTAAGGAGATTGGAATACCTTGCCATGCTTGCTACAGACATCTTGTATTACAACTCCATCTATCTGGTAAGGTATTTTCACTTATCAGTAGTTCTATAAAGAACCATTTTGGCTTTCTCTCCTGGAACTTCTGTTTGATACAAGCCAGAACAGATGTTGGCAGCACAGAGATGGCAGCGAGCTATTTACCTAGCTTGGCAGCACAGAGATGGCAGCGAGCTATTTACTTAGCTTGGCAGCAATGAACTCTAATGCATTTTGCTAACATATAGGTTCTCATTATATCAAGTTAATAACTTGGTGCCTCACATTAGTTTGAATTGTTTGAAAAGGTTTGAGTCAAAGAGGCTCATTTCATTAAATCCTTTCCTTCACATAAACGCCCTTTACGCCTTGCAAACAAAGTATACCCAGATCAGACGTCTCCTGTATGAGCCGTCTGACCAGGGTCTGCACTGTTCGCTTATGAAATTATAATATATCTTACTACTATTTCTACGAACACAAACACTTCAAGTGTGCATATGCCGTTATACAAATTTATCAAATAAATATCCATGATGTCAGTATTTATTACAAGGTTATTCAACAGAGAAAGGGATATTCAAACCCAGAGAAATTGTTTGCGAAAAGCTATTGACTCAACTCTCAGACACGGTCTCATTCTCAGAATGCAAGGATAAAGTTCATAAGCTAGCATATCGGGGGTAAACCAAACATCTTTGAGAATGGTCGTGGGCCTGTAGTCCATGTAAGGGTCGTTAGGCTCCTCTACTCCCATGATACCATATGTGGGACATAGGCCAATAGCATAGATGAGAAGTATCCCCTTGACCCGGCTGTGCATTGATCCCAAGACCGCTTCCAAAGTTTGTCTTCTGCAAACTATGTCATCTGTTACAGTGTTCATATTTTACTTTTCCTCATTTTTGTATAAAAACTATACTCACAGTAACAAACAATTCGCATCCAGGTGAGATGCCGAGTTACTCGGCGTCTCATCTGGATCCAAACTGTTTGCATATGTAACCACAGAAGCGACATTGGAAGGAAAAGAGATAATGTCAACGATTCTTATCAACTTACAGTAGTACCAATCCAAAGCAACCACTTACTGAATGGACATCGGTGTCTTTCAAAGCAGGTGTAGTTGCTAAATGCAGGACGAAAGTACGCTTTGTCTAACAAGCTACCACCTGGCTGTATACCTAGAATGTCGCCTATGGAGATACTTTACTGTATATGTATGGACATATTTTCAGGAACCCCTGGCATGTAAAAACGAACATGATCCAACTTTCAGGTTGGACATATTTACATTGTATAATTATGCTACGGAAGGAATGTGTTCAGCCACTCAGCCACTGAGTGCCCTCGTTTGCAACTGCCAGAAAAAAACCCATTTTACTCAGATATACGCAGTTTACGCCTTTGCAAACCGAGAAGAACCAGATCAGATGACGCAGATCAGATGACGCATTTAGAAGCTGTCGGATCAGGGTCTGCTCTCTGTACTTATGGAATAATAGCCATCTAGTTCTACTGTTTCTGCCATGGCTAAACTTTCATATGTTCATATACAATAAAAACTCAATACTTGGAAATTATAGAAATGAAGAATTGATGTCTTTTTCGGAAGTCCTAGGCGAGCTTTTTGCTATTTCACCCTGCACTAAACTGCCACCTGTCTTAAAGACCGATAATGATACTTGTTTTACTGCACCATTAAATAAAATGCAGTTAGTTAATATTCATACAGTCATTATTTTTTACATGAATATTCAAGAAGTAGTGATACATCATTCATGGTAACATTATCTGTGCGTTTATTTCACGCCCGTAGCCTGTTATCTGCTGTTGTGTTTGTGTATACCCATCTTGTCTGTCTAAATTCTACTTACTTTGTTGTACGTAAGTTGGAGCTTTTGAGAAACACTTGATCGAGTATCAAACAACTTGGATCCTAGTTGCACGTGTTATCTGCTTGGATCCTGGTTGCACGTGTCATCTGGATCCAGGCTGTGTGCAAACGCAGGCCAGATCACGCCCAGTGAAAATCTGTCTAACTAAAGGACCTACCTCTCCAATATGCCAGTACTACTTGTAAAGCTAAACAGATCTTAATTTATCAATTTGTGGCATCTATTACAAGTAATAGGTGTAAGCACAGATGATAAAATGCTCTAATTGTTTGATCTTTATTATGCCGCGGTTAAACCATGGATGATGTTTTCAAACGGGTTGAATCCAAATAGGACCAGCATCATTATTGTGTCTGATTAGAATCAAAACATATTTACAGACTTATACTTAAAAAAAGCATTCGACAAATTTAGACAAACAGTGTCTTGAGCAGCTTTTACGATGACCATTCGAATTCTGAATATTCAAAATGGAATGGAATATTGATCAGTGTTTGGCTATAGAGTCCACTCAGTATGAAATGCTTAAATGTGCTAGAGCATTTGGAATGACAAATAATGAAGACTTGATCAGTTTTCTCCTCTAGGAAACCTCTGAACTAGATTTACACTGTTTGCAAATGCCAGTACATTCGTTTCCCGCATTCAAAATGCCAACCCCCTTTTTTATGCAGAATATTCAAATTCAGTATGAATATTAAACATTCATTGTAAATTTGGATAAATTGTAGCCACTGGATAATAATGGCAAATCGTGCAGACCCATATTAGACGGCTCATGTAAGAGCTGTCTCATAGGGGTTTACACTATTTGCAAATGTAGATATTGTCGCTAATAGCAGCATGAGGAGGGTTAAACATTGATAACCTAACCCTATAAATGGCTTCATGAAAACAATTTCAAACACATTCACGATTGTGAATCCCTTTAAATACTTTACATATGTTTCCACTGCATTCTCGTTACGTGTAGTCGCGGAGTTTTGCAGAGCTGTGTTTTTGTGTGGTTTCCCCCTCTTTTAGCACAGCTGTAAAATACAATTACTTTCACAGCCTACGAAAGCACATAAAGCACCAGACGGGGTTTTTATCCTTGGATAAAGAGATCACTAAAGAAAATACATATCCTTTCCAATGCTGCAAATTCTTCTGCATCAGAAGAACAGACTGCTAAACATGAAAACATTATGTTCAATACAAGGAGTGGGCTCATATAGAAAATCCTCTCTTCTACGACCACTCAAATGAAGTCTAATTCCGGATTGAGTTTTAAACAGGTAATAACTTAATGCAGGACAAAGGTTAGGCAGGCAGCTCCTATAGGAGCTTTTTTTCCATTACATTTGCCCATGCATTAAACAGCCACCTGTTTTTAACCCTTTACTCCACAAATACTCTATTCTACGCCTTTGAAAACAGAGTAGACACAGATCGGACGTATCCTTTAGGAGCCGTCTTATCAGGGTCTGCTCTGTTTGCTTATGATATAATACATAATGATATGATTCTACAATGTCTGCAATGGGCAAAACTTCCTGTGTCTATGTACTATTATAACAATTAATGTAATTAATATTCATGATGTCATTATTTCTTTCTTGAATGGTCATGGAGTAAAATGTGAAGCACTCCTATGTGAATATATCACGCAGTCGCTTTAGCGATGTTCTGTTGTACCAGTATTTGATTGTATAAATTATTTTACTTCCGACTGGCACCCCTGTTTGAAAGCCATGCAATACTGGCCCACCGGGAGAAAAAACACACATAAACTTTGGCACCGACTCCATCGCTTACGAAAATGCCAGTGCAAAAAAAATGTGCCCATTATGTAATTTGCATTTAGAACTCTCTGACTTTCGCTGCCTTATCTCACGCAATAAGTGGATTCGATAATGCTAAATTAGTATCATCCATTAACTAGTTACACGGAATGGGGAAAAGTGAGATCAACTTTTGCAAACAGGTTGAATCGAGACGAGGCTACACATAACTCACTTCCTCATCTGGATCCACTGTACGAGGCTACACATAACTCACTTCCTCATCTGGATCCACTGTACGAGGCTACACGTAACTCACTTCCTCATGTGGATCCACTGTACGAGGCTACACACAACTCATTTCCTCATCTGGATCCACTTTGTTGGACGTTATTGGGGACGGTTGTGTGATATATTACTTTTACGAAAACGGAAGCGACAATTTTATCAGGAGACAATTACTTAGCACGCTAAGAGACAAGAATGAGCTAAATAAGCCAAGTAATCACATGAATACTCTGTCATTTCCTACTCCAGGTTGAAAAAGTTGTCTGCTGAGCGATTACTTCTGCTTCAGTTTTTCATAAACTATTTAATCGATTTTGCACAAAAATACCACATGTGTGTGTCACCCTAGGTAGGCCATGGTACCCAGAGTTGTGTTTAATTCAATACTCTGTTCAAAGACAAAGAAGGCTTCCAAGGCACAGCGATGGCATGATGCGTATACGAGTAATTAAGTATAATGACATATTAATGGATAGTTGGAAGTACTGCTTATAAAATGCCATCGAATAACGTCACTAGAGGATTGCTGCCTTTCTTGAATGCTGATATGGTTGAATACTGTGTCTGTGTCTTAACTCTTTACTAGATGCATATTCACGCAAGAAAAAACGACAGTGTATTTATCAGCTGATGTGTTATACTCGTGTATGAAAACAGACCTTTTGGCCACTGCAGAAACTTTAGAATAACATTTATATAATTCCATAAGCAAACAGAGCAGACCCGGATCAGAAGGCTCCAGAAGGAGCCGCTACTCTGGGTCTACTTTGTTAGCAAAGGCGTAGAAAGGCGTGTCTGTGTGGAAAATATTAACCATTTCCTCATATATACACTTTTCACGCCTTTGCAAACAGTGTAGACCCTGATTAGACGGCACATGTAGGAGCCATCGGATAAGGATCTGCTAGATGTTTGTTCCTGACATGATATTATATCTGATTCTGTAGTTTTTGCCAAAGCAAAAATTCCCCTTGAAAACTTTAAATTATAACATTCTGCTAATAAACATTCATCATGTCATATTTCTATTGAAAGATAAAAGCTTAATCAAAGTAATGAATTTGATACAAACCAAGAATATCTAAAAGGCATAGATAGACTGGTATGTATTTACATAGCTAGGACCGGTATGTATTTACATAGCTAGGACCGGTATGTAAGTCACGTACTTTCCTTAATGAATATGTACTTTGCATTTCCAATAGAGACATACCCTAATTGTTCTAAATACTTAGGCAAATGGTGCAGACCCAGATCAAACTGATTCTGAACGAGCAACTTAATCGTGGGTCAAGAATGGTGCCAAGCTGATACCACTGAAACCGGTACCAGGGGGCTCACGAACAGACTCAATAAAACCGAGTTTGCAAGTTTCTCTTTTCGCATTGCTTTCGAACGATCTCCTACTTTCGGAATTTATTTTAACTTTACAAACCCATTGATAATGGACAGCATGTATCTGAATACATAGTGTAACTTGGGTATATTACAGCCTCTTGTGTTGACATTTTGTTGGCACTAATACGCTACCATACATACACTTGCAGTACTAATCATAATTTGACTTGCTTGTGCAAACAACATTAAACAGAGAAAGGGTCTTCTCAACAACTTGTATGAATCGTAAATAAACATTGTTATCAGTTTTTCCCCATAGATCCAAGCACCTTTTCACGCCTTTGAGAGCGGAGTAGACCCAGATCAGACGGCTCCCGTCTGATCTGCTTGCTTATGGAATGAACTATATTTATGATTCTATATTTTCTGCCAGGGCTAAAAGTTCCTTGTTTGTATGCCATTACATGTATTTAAAACTTTTCTTATAATTATTCATGATGTCATTATTTATTGCGTCAATATTCATAAGGTAAATGGTTGCAGTTTAAGTTTAGAACCTGCAGCAGACTGCTATGTTGAAGCTGGCAGCCAGCGGGCTGGGAACTGGTTAATATTCCCGGAATGAGATGCCTGTTTAGATATCGGGCAAGAATTACGGTGTTCATGGCTTATGGAGGCTACATAGTCTCCGATCTAATCTCTGATAGTTCTAACATGATTTAACGTGACAGTCGGAGAAAAGGAGGAAATGCATAATCTTTAGCATGCTGTGTACATTTCGTTTGCCCAAAATGTCGTATGGTTCAATTCTAGGAAAGGGTTAATCTGCCACTTGTCTAAAATACTGGCGCTGATATTAGTTTAAACGTCCGGTTTAGATATGTTTTACTGTACAAATCGTGTATGCCCAGAATTGCTGTCTCAAGGAGGAGCTCCATGGTTACGGTTTATCCTGCTTGCTGTCTCAAGGAGGAGCTCCATGGTTACGGTTTATCCTGTTTGCTGTCTCAAGGAGGAGCTCCATGGTTACGGTTTATCCTGTTTGCTGTCTCAAGGAGGAGCTCCATGGTTACGGTTTATCCTGTTTGCTGTCTCAAGGAGGAGCTCCATGGTTACGGTTTATCCTGTTTGCTGTCTCAAGGAGGAGCTCCATGGTTACGGTTTATCCTGCTTGCTGTCTCAAGGAGGAGCTCCATGGTTACGGTTTATCCTGTTTGCTGTCTCAAGGAGGAGCTCCATGGTTACGGTTTATCCTGTTTGCTGTCTCAAGGAGGAGCTCCATGGTTACGGTTTATCCTGCTTGCTGTCTCAAGGAGGAGCTCCATGGTTACGGTTTATCCTGTTTGCTGTCTCAAGGAGGAGCTCCATGGTTACGGTTTGCCCTGTTTGCTGTCTCAAGGAGGATCACCATGGTTACGGTTTATCCTGTTTGCTGTCTCAAGGAGGAGCTCCATGGTTACGGTTTATCCTGCTTGCTGTTTGATTGGTACAACGGTTCTTACAGACACTATCCTTCAATTGTAAAATTTAGTCATAAGTACAGTGTCTTAAGCGACCATCAAAAAGAGGACTATTTATTGGTCTGTTAGGCAGGTGGTATTTTAATGCAGGTCAAAAAAATGCATAAAACTCCTATAGGAGCTTTCTGCATTACGTTTGCCCTGCATTAAGTAACCACGTGCTTTTTAAGACTCCTATGTCCAATTAATGAGAGGTTCTACTGTAGAGTGCTCTAGTGTTTGAAGTAAACCCCCTCACACTTGCAATTTAAAACACCTTTGTGAGCTTTCTGTATGACTTTCACCATGAATTAAGCTGTCACCTGTCGTACAGAGCGGTATTTCTACTAATTTGTACGTCCGTTTTAGACAGTCTTGACCGTGTTTTACAGCGTTGTATGGTTAAATTCCAGGAGCCTGCACTGTTTGCTGAAGCCATCGATGTCAATGGCATACTTATACCAGGCGATATTTTGTTTGCTTTCCTACTCAGCATGAAACATGGATTGGTTCCAAACTATGTAAACAAGTTTTAAAATGTGTTTGCATATTGTACACTATATTCTATTGGGTTTTCGTTAAACTCTCCCCCCCCCCCCGACCACCAAGTATTGAGAGGTTTATTTAGAATGGGGGCGTTATTAGGGAAATTACGGTATGTTTGTATCCTATTGCGTTCGAGGTGTGCTGTACAGCCGTTAAGCCCCCCCCCCCCCCCCCATGTTTATTCATTGAGTGGTCGCTGTAGAGAGGGCTGTTCTGTATTTATCGGAGAAAGTCAGGACTTTAACCATTGGAATGCTGATTTGCTTAAAGTGGAATGATCATGCACTGTTGTACTATAGAATCATTCAGTATGAAAGGTTTAACTTTGCAAGAGGGTGTTGAATGGTAAACAGTACAGACCCTGATCAGAGGGTGTTGGTAAACAGTACAGACCCTGATCAGAGGGTGGTGAATGGTAAACAGTACAGACCCTGATCAGAGGGTGGTGAATGGTAAACAGTACATACCCTGATCAGAGGTTCCTCATCTGCTACTACACTGTTTGCAAATGCTGGTACACTACTTCACGCATTTAACGGGGTAATGTAAATGTTTTTATCTGATGTTTATTTCGTTGACAAGTTTAGAAATTATATCAGAATAGTTAAGAAACCAAGCACTCAGACCATGTCAACCAAGGCGACTTATTTGAACTTAGAGGGGATTACGCCCTAATCTGAAAGCCGTAGGAAACACACATTGCATAGAAGGGGAGGGGTTTAGACAGGGTTACATGTGTGATCTGTTAAACTGAAGCACGCAATAGCATATCTCCTAGCATACGATCTCCGTGTAATACCACCATGTGTGCATTACAAGCAGGCTAGACCCAGACCTGCCAACAGAACGAAAATGCTGTGTCTGATTAGAGTCTATAATGTGTGTGACAGTGGCAATGAAGCATTTACTGATGAGTGAAATTTTGCTGGCCCAGAGTCTTTGAATTTCGTTGAATCTGTGTCAAATTGGTTTACATTTTCCAAACGTTTTATACATACAGTAGGACATTTAAACACTGGGACTATGTATGCCATTACGCGACTCGTCTAAACTGTGCACACCACACATTGTATAACATTGTATTTAACCATTTGAAAGCGGGAAATGGGTGAGCTGTCCTTTGTATTCAGTGTTGACCCAGAACAGAGGGTCCTAAAGGAGCCGTCTGGTCAGGATCTGCATTGTTTGTCATTCAAAACCACTCTAGCAAATTTAAGTGTTTCATACTGACATGACTCTATAGTAGTACTCGAATGGACTATTGCCCACTGACAATTCAGTGTTGAAATGGTTAAGTAGGAAATATCATGCATAGACAAGTATGCCATGACCGGTGATTAATTTAATATAATGTCCTGTCTGCTAAACAACAGCTGACAACGTCATGAATGTAAGATAAACAGACGATCTGACATCTTGTAGCCGACACAAACACTGCAACACAACTCGTTATCAACCTGGTAGTCAAATCCTGCAGTTGTCTTTGCCAGCTGATCAAACAAGAAAAAAAAATATCATTGTATATCAGACTGGTTACTGCTTTTAAAATGCTGAGTAAATTATCTCATGCTTACATGTTTGTATGTAAGATGTAAATTTGTAATTAATGTGGCTTTCCGTTAGAATGTATTTCAAGTAAAGTGTAGACTGTGTAGACGTTTAGGGTAAGACAAATGTGCAGACGTTTAGGGTAAGACAAATGCGTAGACGTTTAGGGTAAGACAAATGTGTAGACGTTTAGGGTAAGACAAATGTGTAGACGTTTAGGGTAAGACAAATGTGCAGACGTTTAGGGTAAGACAAATGTGTAGACGTTTAGGGTAAGACAAATGTGTAGACGTTTAGGGTAAGACAAATGTGTAGACGTTTAGGGTAAGACAAATGTGTAGACGTTTAGGGTAAGACAAATGTCAGATAACGCAAACTTTAACTACATGCAGCAGGTTAACATTTATGGCATATGAGCAATCTTCTGGCAATTATAAGAATACAAAATGAGTGGCAAAATGAGTAAACATAGTTACAAAATGAGTCTACAAATTAAGTATAAAAATGTGTATACAAATTAAGTATACAAAATGTGTACATAAAATGTGTATACAATATAAGTATACAAAAATAAATATACCAAAATGAATATACTAAATAAGTATAAAAATGTATATACAAATATGAATGTACCAAATAGGCATACAGAATTAACATACAAAATAAGTATACAAAATGAATATACAAAATATGTATACAAAATGAATATACAAAATGAACATACAAACTGAATAGATACAAAATAAGTAAACAAAATGAGTAGTTACAAAATAAGTAATTACAACATGAGTAGTTGCAAAATTATTCTACAAAATGAGAAGTTTCAGGATTAGACTATATAAAATGAGTAGTTACAAAATGCTTAGTTACAAAATGCTTAGTTACAAAGTAAGTAATTACAGGAAGTAGTTACAAAGTGAGTAGTTACAAATTGAGTAGTTACAAAGTGAGTAGTTACAAAGTGAGTAGTTACAAAGTGAGTAGTTACAAATTGAGTAGTTACAAAGTGAGTAGTTACAAAGTGAGTAGTTACAAAACGATTATACAAACTGAGTAGTTACAAAGTGAGTAGTTACAAAGTGAGTAGTTTCAAAGTGAGTAGTTACAAAGTGAGTAGTTACAAATTGAGTAGTTACAAATTGAGTAGTTACAAAGTGAGTAGTTACAAAGTGAGTAGTTACAAAGTGAGTAGTTACAAAATGGGTAGTTACACAAATGGGTAGTTACTAAATGAGTATAAAAAAAGAGTAGTTAAAATGGCCATACAAAATAAGTAGTTTCAAAATATGTATGCAAAATGAGGAGTTATAAAATATGTATTCAAAAGGAGTGGTTTTGTTTGTGTTATATGTCAGGAGTTGTTATCGCGGTCTCTGGTCAGCGTCCACAATGTGTATCTCTTTACTTGACAGACATTTCATTTGACACCTTGCAAACATAGTAGACCCAGATAAAAGGCTCATATAGGAGCCCTCCTATCAGGATCTGCTCTGTTTTCTTATGGACTTATACAGTATCTCTGTCATGGAGAAAAAGTCCTGTGTACATATACCATTATAAAACATTCTGTAATAAATATGCATGGCGTCATTATTTCTTACATGAATATTTGTCAGAAAAGGGTTAACAAACACAAGCAGTTATTCATTGATTAGTTTAGAGGTAAACCCTTAGAGTTGTATCGCTCCTTTATCATTGATTAGTTTAGAGGTAAACCCTTAGAGTTGTATCGCTCCTTTATCATTGATTAGTTTAGAGGTAAACCCTTAGAGTTGTATCGCTCCTTTATCATTGATTAGTTTAGAGGTAAACCCTTAGAGTTGTATCGCTCCTTTATCATTGATTAGTTTAGAGGTAAACCTTTAGAGTTGTATCGCTCCTTTATCATTGATTAGTTTAGAGGTAAACCCTTAGAGTTGTATCGCTCCTTTATCATGGATTAGTTTAGAGGTAAACCCTTAGAGTTGTATCGCTCCTTTATCATTGATTAGTTTAGAGGTAAACCCTTAGAGTTGTATCGCTCCTTTATCATGGATTAGTTTAGAGGTAAACCCTTAGAGTTGTATCGCTCCTTTATCAGTGATAATCATTCAGAATGCTAGGCAAAGGGTTGTTGCACAAATGCTCGCTCATTTCAATTTAAAATTACAATGTTTATGCAACTTTTCCACATGAATGGAATCAGAATGAGGAGACGATGGTTACTCTGTATCTCATCTGGATCCAAACTGTATGAAAATAAAATTACACATTGACCCATAGCATAATAAAGGTTAATGAAAATGCCAAGAGGATTGTGGTTTTATGCAAATATTCATTCTCTTTGGTAACACTACTCGATAAAACAAATGTTAGCCATCATCGATTGTTTAGCTGAACAGAATTCCGGGAATGTATAGATGCTGCAGTTAAGTCTGGTATTTAGTGATTATGTTTTCATTTTGTTATACTGTGTAGCCGTCCACAGTGTCGACCTCAGATCAAACGGTATATAGACCTTCATGAATTGTCGTTACGAGATATCAGCTAAACAATAGTGGGTAAGGGAAATAACAGTAGAACCTCTCTAAAGAGACCACTTAATGAATAAACAGGACTATCTTTAAATGTATACAAATAAAGTAGAGTTCTGCATTAAGCTATCACATGCTTTTAACCATTTCCCCATTACAAATGACTTTATACGCATTTGCACACGGAGAAGACCCAAATCAGACGGTCCCTGTAAGACCAGGGTCTACTCTGTTTGCTTATGAACTTATAATAGATCTTCACTCTACAGTTTCTGCCTATTCCAAAACATCTTTTGTATATATGCCACTGTAAAATTCAGCTAATAAATATTTATGATGTCATTATTTCTGACATGAATATTCAAGGGGAAAGGGATAAGACCAACGTTAAGCATCTGCCTTGGTGGTCGCTTTAGAGTGACGTAGGTGTTTTTTGTTTTATCAGCAAATTCAGCTCACTTAATCGTTAAAGTGGCATTCTCTATTTGTAGAGCGGTTTAAAAATGCCTACAATTACATAAATCATTTGTTTATATAACGAAAGGTATATCGCAAGAAAACCGACTGAATATACGAGCGTACACTGAAGAAGACAAATATTTATGTGTTTGATATCGAGGACTCCGATGTTATTCGCCAATGTATTAGTATTTTTACTCGGGTTGCGTTTACTTTCGTAACTGTTCGCAACAGGCCGATAAGATTGTGTTGTTCAACAAACATTCATCGATATAAGTTCAAATTAACAATCTTCATAGGAATAATTGAACATAACTTACACCATATTTTATGTTTTTTTTTTAGAAAAACAGTTTATTGTAGAGACTATCACATTAACTAGTCGCTATCGAGAGAGTTGCACTTTAACTAACGTAAATATTATTGTCTTTTAGAGTAGAAGCCGTATTATTTTTTCATTTAAAAGTAAATTTCATATAACGATCTGGTTCTTAATTGTAAGTCCTTACTCGTATCAATAGGGCTTTAGACTAAACTAAACACACGGTTTGAATTTTATTATCAATTAACTCATAAGCAAACAGAGCAGACCATGACCAGACAGTTCCTATATGAGCCGCCTACTATGTTTGCAAATACATTAATTCTTACAAACGCATATTTACGACTCTGAAGGCAGAATCAGTGTAGACCCAAATCAGACGGCTCTTGTAGGGTCTTCACTGTATGCTTATGAAATGATAACAGGTGTGACTGTACAGTAACTACCAGTACCACAACGTTCTTGTTTCTACAAGTACCACAACGTTCTTGGTTCTACCAGTACCACACCGTTCATGTTTCTACCAGTACTGCAACGTTCCTGTTTCTACCAGCACTACAACGTGCCTGTTTCTACTAGTACCTCAATGTTCCTGTTTCTACCAGTACCACAATGCTCCTGTTTCTACCAGTACCACAACGTTCCCTTTTCTATAAGTACCACACTGTTCCTGTTTCTACCAGTACCACAGTGTTCTTGTTTCTACCAGTACCACAGTGTTCTTGTTTCTACCAGTACCACAATGCTCCTGTTTCTACCAGGACCAGTGCCTGTTTCTACCAGTACCACAACGTTCCTGTTTCTACCAGTACCACAGGAACGTTGTGGTACTGGTAGAAACAGGCACTGGTCCTGGTAGAAACAGGAGCATTGTGGTACTGGTAGAAACAAGAACACTGTGGTACTGGTAGAAACAAGAACACTGTGGTACTGGTAGAAACAGGAACAGTGTGGTACTTATAGAAAAGGGAACGTTGTGGTACTGGTAGAAACAGGAGCATTGTGGTACTGGTAGAAACAGGAACATTGAGGTACTAGTAGAAACAGGCACGTTGTAGTGCTGGTAGAAACAGGAACGTTGCAGTACTGGTAGAAACATGAACGGTGTGGTACTGGTAGAACCAAGAACGTTGTGGTACTTGTAGAAACAAGAACGTTGTGGTACTGGTAGTTACTGTACAGTCACACCTGTTATCATTTCATAAGCATACAGTGAAGACCCTACAAGAGCCGTCTGATTTGGGTCTACACTGATTCTGCCTTCAGAGTCGTAAATATGCGTTTGTAAGAATTAATGTATTTGCAAACATAGTAGGCGGCTCATATAGGAACTGTCTGGTCATGGTCTGCTCTGTTTGCTTATGAGTTAATTGATAATAAAATTCAAACCGTGTGTTTAGTTTAGTCTAAAGCCCTATTGATACGAGTAAGGACTTACAATTAAGAACCAGATCGTTATATGAAATTTACTTTTAAATGAAAAAATAATACGGCTTCTACTCTAAAAGACAATAATATTTACGTTAGTTAAAGTGCAACTCTCTCGATAGCGACTAGTTAATGTGATAGTCTCTACAATAAACTGTTTTTCTAAAAAAAAAAAAAAAAATATGGTGTAAGTTATGTTCAATTATTCCTATGAAGATTGTTAATTTGAACTTATATCGATGAATGTTTGTTGAACAACACAATCTTATCGGCCTGTTGCGAACAGTTACGAAAGTAAACGCAACCCGAGTAAAAATACTAATACATTGGCGAATAACATCGGAGTCCTCGATATCAAACACATAAATATTTGTCTTCTTCAGTGTACGCTCGTATATTCAGTCGGTTTTCTTGCGATATACCTTTCGTTATATAAACAAATGATTTATGTAATTGTAGGCATTTTTAAACCGCTCTACAAATAGAGAATGCCACTTTAACGATTAAGTGAGCTGAATTTGCTGATAAAACAAAAAACACCTACGTCACTCTAAAGCGACCACCAAGGCAGATGCTTAACGTTGGTCTTATCCCTTTCCCCTTGAATATTCATGTCAGAAATAATGACATCATAAATATTTATTAGCTGAATTTTACAGTGGCATATATACAAAAGATGTTTTGGAATAGGCAGAAACTGTAGAGTGAAGATCTATTATAAGTTCATAAGCAAACAGAGTAGACCCTGGTCTTACAGGGACCGTCTGATTTGGGTCTTCTCCGTGTGCAAATGCGTATAAAGTCATTTGTAATGGGGAAATGGTTAAAAGCATGTGATAGCTTAATGCAGAACTCTACTTTATTTGTATACATTTAAAGATAGTCCTGTTTATTCATTAAGTGGTCTCTTTAGAGAGGTTCTACTGTTATTTCCCTTACCCACTATTGTTTAGCTGATATCTCGTAACGACAATTCATGAAGGTCTATATACCGTTTGATCTGAGGTCGACACTGTGGACGGCTACACAGTATAACAAAATGAAAACATAATCACTAAATACCAGACTTAACTGCAGCATCTATACATTCCCGGAATTCTGTTCAGCTAAACAATCGATGATGGCTAACATTTGTTTTATCGAGTAGTGTTACCAAAGAGAATGAATATTTGCATAAAACCACAATCCTCTTGGCATTTTCATTAACCTTTATTATGCTATGGGTCAATGTGTAATTTTATTTTCATACAGTTTGGATCCAGATGAGATACAGAGTAACCATCGTCTCCTCATTCTGATTCCATTCATGTGGAAAAGTTGCATAAACATTGTAATTTTAAATTGAAATGAGCGAGCATTTGTGCAACAACCCTTTGCCTAGCATTCTGAATGATTATCACTGATAAAGGAGCGATACAACTCTAAGGGTTTACCTCTAAACTAATCCATGATAAAGGAGCGATACAACTCTAAGGGTTTACCTCTAAACTAATCAATGATAAAGGAGCGATACAACTCTAAGGGTTTACCTCTAAACTAATCCATGATAAAGGAGCGATACAACTCTAAGGGTTTACCTCTAAACTAATCAATGATAAAGGAGCGATACAACTCTAAAGGTTTACCTCTAAACTAATCAATGATAAAGGAGCGATACAACTCTAAGGGTTTACCTCTAAACTAATCAATGATAAAGGAGCGATACAACTCTAAGGGTTTACCTCTAAACTAATCAATGATAAAGGAGCGATACAACTCTAAGGGTTTACCTCTAAACTAATCAATGATAAAGGAGCGATACAACTCTAAGGGTTTACCTCTAAACTAATCAATGAATAACTGCTTGTGTTTGTTAACCCTTTTCTGACAAATATTCATGTAAGAAATAATGACGCCATGCATATTTATTACAGAATGTTTTATAATGGTATATGTACACAGGACTTTTTCTCCATGACAGAGATACTGTATAAGTCCATAAGAAAACAGAGCAGATCCTGATAGGAGGGCTCCTATATGAGCCTTTTATCTGGGTCTACTATGTTTGCAAGGTGTCAAATGAAATGTCTGTCAAGTAAAGAGATACACACAACGTTCCTGTTTCTACTAGTACCACAACGTTCCTGTACCACAACGTTCCTGTACCACAACGTTCCTGTTTCTACCAGTACCACAGCGTTCCTGTTTCTACAAGTACCGCAGCGTGCCTGTTTCTACCAGTACCACAACGTTCCTGTTTCTACCAGCACATGTGTATACAAGTACATGAAAGTGTCAGCTTATAGGCATTATTTCTAACATACATATTTAACCGGGTTAGTGGGTGTATCTAAGGCTATCACTTATCTTTTCCCTGTGTGTATACAGTGTTCAAGAAGAATGGCTTATCTTATCAATTTCAGTCCAACATGTTATTAAATGTGTAATCACCATACATTTAGTCTAATAAAATTCTAATAGTACCTTCAAAAACATTAATATTAGAATATTGTCAACATGCAACTCTACTATTAATTTGTAACCAAAGTATAAGCAACATTTTATCGCTTTTATACCATCTGTTTTGTTTACGTATATACTATCTACATGAGCGTATTATCTATATTTGTACAATTAACCCCTATCCCGCTAAACACGACTTGTCTGGTATTTGGAAACAGCTTGAATTGAGATAGGACTCGGAGTTACTCGGCAGCTCATCACTATGTAACTCGGAACTCGGCAGCTCATCACTATGTAACTCGGAGTAACTCGGCAGCTCATCACTATGTAACTCGGAGTAACTCGGCAGCTCATCACTATGTAACTCGGAGTAACTCGGCAGCTCATCATTATGTAACTCGGAGTAACTCGGCAGCTCATCACTATGTAACTCGGAGTAACTCGGCAGCTCATCACTATGCAACTGGTTTGACACTCCGTCCATACTTTCACAAACGCTTTGATTGAATCGACAGTAAGTCAACATTACACTAAACCCAACGTTGAGCACACAGTACTTAATCACAGCGGGTTAACCCATGAATATTCATGTAATAGTAATTGAATAGTAATTCACTGAATGATTGTAATGGTATGATAAACAAAATAGTTTTATTGTGACAGAAACTGACGAATGATACATACTATACCAAAAGCAAACAGAACAGACCATGTTCAAGCGGTTTTCTCTAGGAACCGTCTGATCTGGGTCTACTCTGTTTACAAAGGCGTAGACAGGCGTATTTATGGAGCAAAGGGTTAAGTGTTATGAAATTGTTTACCATGGTCACGTCAGTCTTAGAAATTGCAATATGGAGACTACCTTATTGACTTCGTACATCTGACTCTCTCTTCCAAAGTTTTGCTTCTTCCTTCTCACTTTATATTTTCTTAACACAGATTACCATTTTCAACACTTCCGACTTCATATGTATGACTTCTTCCGTTCCAGTTCTTATTTAGTTGTTCTCACTCCATAACTTTCTTACCACAGAGTACTAAGGTGAACACCTCTGACTGCTGACTGTTTATGTCTGGTAGTAATAAGAATCTAAGACAAGTAGTCATCGTCAGAAGCAGGAAGTAAGAAGTCAGAAGAAGAAAGCCAGAAGTTCGATTGCTTGACATATATCAAACAAAAACCCTGTCTGCTCAGAAAATTACTCTTGAATATCAGAAGCCAAGTAATATGAACCTGTTAAAACACCAGTGATAACGATGTATTCCTAACATAAATTGGATAAATGAAACATTTTATATCGGGGGTTTTTGTGAGTAACTTCTGTAGCTAAGACTTTATATCTCTGTTGGAGTTTACGTGTTTCTTTTACTCCTTTACCCGACAGAACCACGTTTACACGCCTTTGCTTACAGAGTAGACCCAGATCAGACCGCTCATATAGGAGTAGTCTGACGTGGTCTGCTCTAGTTCCTTATTGAATGATCTAGATTTGATTGTACCATTGGTAAGAAGCTTCTAGATCATAATGCCTTTATACAGATTCAGCTAATAAATACTCATTGATTTATTATGGCTAACATGCATACTCATGAGCTAATATATATAACGCTTTACAACTCCGTCTGGTATTTACAGGAATGCCACTGGGTGTCTGAGAGATGTGACAGAGTGAGATTGATATGTCAATATAATACATTGAGACTGTCTATTACAATATCTCAAATTATGTTTGGAGCAGTTTGTGTATACTTTGTGGTGTGTTCATTACATCAATGCGTATGCTATATATGTTTTGCCTGGTCTCCAGACATTATTCATGCAAGTTTTTGTCATTTTAAACAACGAACAACAATGTGTAGGGGATACTGAGAGCTTTATTTCTACGATTCATAACTAACTACAGCTCCAAACTAAAAAGTAAGCGCGCACATACATGATAAAGAGATAGCTCATCTTGCGCATATAGTAAACATAAATCATAATCATTGCGCATGTAGTAAACATAAATCATAAAACATTGTCCAGGCATGTACCAAATGCATTATACATTACACAGCAAAATAATATTACTTAATATAAACAATATGAATGAATGAATGATTGATTGAATGATTGAATATATCGTCAGCGATCACGGATAAGATCCTGATCCAGTTAACAGAATAAGGTAGTGGGTGGGAGGGAAAATCTAAAACAAGAACGCCTTGCGCATTGCATTGAGCATAACAGACTGCCAGGAACTCCCAGTATCCCGCGACGGACAGTGGTCAGAGGTTGCATGGTCTGGTGAACATGAGGCACGCTGGTTGCTCGCATTTAAATACAATTAAGAAACTTAATTCCACATATATTTGGCAACAATCAGTGAATAGGGTTAATATACAGTTTCGATTTCACAAGTCCGAACTTTTCGTGGAGAAGAATAGAGAACGACATCGTGGCTGCTTAATGCAGCCAAAATTATGTAGCTGAACTCGGTTGGAACTTTCTGCATGTCTGTCCCCCGCGCATTAAGCTCGCACCTGTCTTAACCTTTTACTCCATAAATACGCCTTTGCAAGCAGGGTAGACTCGGATCAGACGGTTCCTGTAGGAGCCGTCTGATCAGAGTCTGCTCTGTTTGCTTATGATATAATATACATGTAGATATCAGTCTACAGGTTCTGATATACTATACATGTAGATATCAGTCTACAGGTTCTGCCAAGGCCAACACTTCCCGTGTACATGTGCCATTACAAAAAATAATCTAATTAATATTCATAAATATTATTATTATTTGAATATTCATGGAGCAGAGTTTTAAAGATAGATAATGACGCTTTATGTGAGTATTCGTATTGGCGAGTGTTCGGATGAGTGAGTGTTTGGATTAGCGATTGTTCGGATGAGCGAGTGTTCGGATTAACGAGTGTTCGGATTAGCGTAGTGTACTGTATATCAGACAACGCAATACGCATACCTATCGTTTTCAATCCCCATTGTGAAATGATTTTCTAAAAGTTCTAATCATTTGAACGCAGGGAGTGCTGAATCTAGATCCGATTTTTTTTATCGCCACAAGTATATATACGAAATAGATTGAACTGTTCACAATAGTAGAGCATATTCTTGGAAAAAAATAAATAGCACAAACTGTCAGTTTTGCTTTAGTACACTTTAACTGTATTTTTGACGAAACATTTCTCCTCTGATGTATTTTGATGACAATCAATCCTCCTCTGTTGTGCTACTAGTAATGATGCTACTAGTATAATGTCAGATGTAAATCCCTATTTCTCTCATAGATGCACTATGGCCTAGATACAAACAAGTATTGTTAGTGAACACACGTTGGGACCTAAGCAAATGTACGTATATTGCCATTCATCTTTCATTTTGCTACACTCTTTTTCACAAAATCGTACTTTCTCTGTAAGACTTGAAGAACTCTCTTTTCAATGCACCAGCTTTGATGTGGATAATTCTTGGCTTAAACATAGCACAGGACTTGAAAACACGTTTCATTTCCTGGATGTGTTCCTATTTAACCCTTTCAATGCGGGAAATGAGTCACTAATATATTTTGCAAACAATGTAGACCCAGATGAGAGGGCTCCTAGAGAACCCCTCTGGTCCGGGTGTGCCTTATTTGTCATGTTACACTCTGGTCAGGGTGTGCCCTATTTGTCATGTTACACTTTTCCTTTTAAAATGCATCCCTGAATAGTCACCACAAGCTTAACCTGTTTGAATTTTGGAATAGTCCATTTTAGATTTCATTGAAAGGGTTAAATGTTTAACACACCTGCTAGTTTCTGTAATAAACCAATCCAAACCTTCCTCAATTACGAAACTTGCCAGTTCTGAATCATGCCAATATTAAATGTTCAGTGGGAATGTAGTGCGTGCAGTACATGCACGGTCTTTACCTGGTATAATTCCCTTTTAACGCCTTTGCCTCAGATGAGATGGTTCCTGTACGAGCCGCCAGACCAAGGTCTGCCCTGTTTGCGTATAAACGATATAGGTCTGATTCGACAGTTTCTGCTGAGGTACAACCTTTTCTTGGTCACGATGCAACAAGCCCATTTAGGATTATACATTCAAACAGTCATTATTTCTACATAATATGCATCAGCTAAAGATATCTAGAACTGCTCTAAATAATTAAGCATGCTGACTGAATCTTGTTATGACTTGCTGGTATGGCATTAGGAAGGTAGTCTGAGAAGCAAATAGCTTTGGACTTGATCAATGGGCTTATCAGAGAACCTTCTAATGAGGGGCTGTACTAGTTACCCATATCCCTTCAATCCCTTGCTCCATGAAAGAAATAATGATCCCATGAATATTGATTAGATTATTTGTTATTATAGCACATGAACACATGTATCTTTGGTCATGACAGAAACTGTAGAATATTATAACAGAGCACACCCTGATAAGACGGCTCCTAGAGGAACCGTCTAATCTGAGTCTGCTCTATTTGCAAAGACGTAAAACGGCGTATTTATGGAGATAAGGGTTAATTCTGATAGAGGCGCATTTTGTTGCAAACAGAGTATAGATCCATGCAGGAGTGGTCTGATCCAGATCTGCCCTGTTTGCATATGAAGTAATACAGGACTGATTCTACACGTTCTGCTATGATACAGGACTGATTCTACACGTTCTGCTATGTACAGGACTGATTCTACACGTTCTGCTATGATACAGGACTGATTCTACACGTTCTGCTATGATACAGGACTGATTCTACAAGTTCTGCTATGATACAGGACTGATTCTACAAGTTCTGCTATGATACAGGACTGATTCTACACGTTCTGCTATGTACAGGACTGATTCTACACGTTCTGCTATGATACAGGACTGATTCTACACGTTCTGCTATGATACAGGACTGATTCTACAAGTTCTGCTATGATACAGGACTGATTCCACAAGTTCTGCTATGATACAGGACTGATTCCACACGTTCTGCTATGATACAGGACTGATTCTACACGTTCTGCTATGATACAGGACTGATTCTACAAGTTCTGCTATGATATAGGACTGATTCCACACGTTCTGCTATGTACAGGACTGATTCTACAAGTTCTGCTATGATATAGGACTGATTCCACACGTTCTGCTATGATACAGGACTGATTCTACAAGTTCTGCTATGATACAGGACTGATTCTACAAGTTCTGCTATGATATAGGACTGATTCTACAAGTTCTGCTATGATATAGGACTGATTCTACAAGTTCTGCTATGATATAGGACTGATTCTACTCTGCTATGATATAGGACTGATTCTACAAGTTCTGCTGTGGCCAAACACTCCTTGTCCATGATGTCATTAAACTATTCAGCTAATAATATTCATATAGTCATTATTTTTGCATTAATATTCATGAGGTAAAGGATTACACGGGTACAGATCACACAAATGGTTTACATTTATTTGATGTAAGTGCATATGCTGTAAGTGAAGATGTGTTTATTACGCCAGCCATCAAAAGCTTAGATCGCAGAGAGAAATTGCAATAACGATGATACTAAAGGTACACGTACCAGACATACGCGAACATGCTTCTGTAAACAGTGTTGCCAATGTGTAACTGGCATTTGTAGTAGCTCTTTAATCAGTCTTTTCTATATGTTTTCCAAATTTCAATACTTACTGAATATTCATAGACAATGTTCTAATGAAATATGAAAGGTGGAACATTGGTCAGATAAGAAAAAGATATTTCAACTTCCATTAGCAAAAAGAGCAGACCCTGATCAGACGGCTCCTATAGGAGCCGTCTGATCTGGATCTTCTCTGTTTGCAAATACGCGAAAATACGTTTATGTGAAGGAAAGGATTCACTCTAGCCCTTATGAATATAAGTGTAAATAAATAATTACATCATGGATATTTATTAGCTCATGTCTATACTGACATTTGAACATTGAAGTGTTTATAAATGTCATGGTAGAACTGCATAATTCTCAACAGATGCATAATAGGCACACAGAGCAGACCCTGACCAGACAGTATCTCCTGGACCCAACTGATCTAGATCTACTCTTTTTGCTAATGCGTTAACAGGCGTGTCAATGAAGTAAAGGGGAAACTCAGAGTTTCGAGTTTCTTCAAGAACGGATAAGGGAACCAGCTATAATACATAATGTATCCTGGATCAAGGATCTAACAAAGCCCTCAGTCTGTATGGTCAAAAGGATCTAAAGTATGCGCATGTATCGGTGGATCCAAATATCAGGTCTCCATGGCTGGATATTGACCATGTGTCTGAAAGCGTGTGTTACTGACTATACGGATAGAGGAAATAGTCCTGAAATGTAACGCTAGCCGGGTTCAAGCTGATGATAAATTCATTAGCCAGTGTCTGGCATTTTGTTCACAAGCCTTTATGCATCTTATCTTCTCTATTCTCCTGAGTCCGTAATTAAATAACGATTTCGTCTCAAATCAATTACCTTGTCCCTAAATCTGGGGTATAGAGGCATATGTCGACATGGGAATAATAATGTTTGTTTAGATTTTTTTCATCCTGTCTGATTTTGGTTTGTTTGACAATCAAACACACACACACACACAAATTCTCTCTTATATTGTGTTATTTATTTTAGTACAGGGAAATTCTTTTTCTCAGAGATAATGGGTTGCCGTGTTTGTTTTTATAACGGCCATTTGCATTGGACAGATAATGAATTTCGCGTTCTCCTGTTTGGGATGCAACCTGCCTTATCGAGAGTTGAATGCAAAACTGTATTAACTACGCTTTTAGCCCTTTCCCTCATATAAACGCCTTTTTTCATGCCTTTGCAAACAGAGAACACCCAGAATAGGATCCTTCTGATCAGGGGCCTGCATTGATTGCTTATAGAATTATAATAGCCGGACTCTACAGATTCTACCAATACTAACATATCCTGTACATAAGCCAGCATAAACAATGAGAAATGTTTATTCATGATGCCATTATTTCTTACATGGATATGCAACAGGGAAATGGTTAATCTTATACGCAGAGAATATAAATGTCTTTCTAAAACATCATATCAAAGTGAATGTGCATTTATTTCTATTGAAACGCTACCAGAGAATCCAACAACTTGGACCCAGATGATACTCCTGTTTACTCGGCATCTCATCTGGATCCAAACTGTTTGCCAAGGTCATCGTGAGGTGAAAGGTGATGTGAAGTTGTAGATATGATAGTTCCAAACAGACTGTTATTGAATGATTGTCAATTAGATCGACCAGCAACATACAACCAGCATAGAGGGCTCGTTTGAAAACCCTCTGGGTACAATATACACGTGCTGCCATTAAAGTGAGCCATTGAACTGTATTTTCTTTATGTTTTCTTTTCTTGTTTTGGCAGAAAACGTTTCCCTTTCAAAATGTTTGGTAAAACTGTTATCGACCACAGATGAATTCACTCCCAGACTACTGTGTA
Source organism: Azorinus chamasolen (assembly GCA_963576725.1). Lineage (NCBI taxonomy): Eukaryota > Metazoa > Mollusca > Bivalvia > Cardiida > Solecurtidae > Azorinus > Azorinus chamasolen. Next base: position 75,835,018 of record OY755239.1, read on the forward strand.
CAGCTGAATCTGGTGAATAAAGTCAACGGCAGCTGTTAAAGAATGATGGGTAAATGAACACAGGTTTCTCTGAGAGTATTACACGTGCCCCTACCCTTTAGTTTCGTGCTTTGGACGATACATTTAATTATCACTATAATAGCTGGTTGCAGACTGATTTTGTAGCTGGTTTGACTTGCTATGTTATAGCTGGTTGTACACTCATTTTAAAGCCAGTTTGACAGGTTATCTTGTAGCTGGTTGGTCAGACTAGTTTGTAGCTGGTTGGTCAGACTAGTTTGTAGCTGGTTGGTCAGACTAGTTTGTAGCTGGTTGGTCAGACTAGTTTGTCAGACTAGTTTGTAGCTGGTTGGTCAGACTAGTTTGTAGCTGGTTGGTCAGACTATTTTGTAGCTGATTGGACGGGCTATATTGTAGCTGATTGGAATGCTACCTTTAAGTTGTCGGGAATGCTACCTTGTAGCTTGTTTGACAGGACAGGCTTTGCTTTAGCTGGTTGGACAGGCTTTTTTTGTGACTGGTTGGACATGCTGTAGTGTAGATGGTTGGACGGGCAATATTGTATCTGATTGGATATGCTGTATTTAAGCTGGTTGGACAGGTTATTGTGGCTGTGCAGCCGATTTTGTAGCTGGCTGGACATGCAGCTGGTTGTACATGCTATCGTGTGTCTTGTTGGACAGACTGGTTGAACATGCTATCTTTATGTAGCTGGTTGGAATGGCTGTCTTGTAGCTGCTTGGGCATGCTATCTTGTGGCTGATTAGACAGCATATCTTAATGTAGCTTGTTGGACTTGCTGTCTCGAGCTGCTTGAACAGGCTATATTGTGGATGGTTGGGCATGCTATATTGAAGCTGGTCGGACATATCTTGTAGCTGCTTGGACATGCTACCTCGTGGATGGTTGGACATGCTATGTTGTTGTAGCTGCTTGGACAGGCTGGTTGGATATGCTATCTTGTAGCTGGTTGTACGTGCTGTCGTGTAGTTGATTGGACTGGCTATCTTGAAGCTGGTTTGACATGTTATCTTTTAAATGGTTAGAACTACTTTCCTGTGACTGATATCGTAGATGGTTGGATATGCTATCTTGTAGCCGGTTGTGCTTGCTAGCTTATAGTTGATTGGACTGGCTATATCGTAGATGGTTGGATATGCTATCTTGTAGCCGGTTGTACTTGCTAGCTTATAGTTGATTGCACTGGCTATATTGTAGCTGGTTGGAATGCTATCTTGTAGATGGTTTGAATGCCTTTCCTGTGACTGATTGGACAGACTATTTTGTAGTTGGTTGGTGTTTGGGGCAGGATATCTTGTAGCTAGCGGGACACGCTATTTTCCATATATTCCATTATACAACCTCAGCTCATTAATATACATAGTGATTATTTCTTACAAGAATATCCATGTGGCAAAGAGATAAACATTGCATTGTTAGCAGCAAGAGTTCTACCATCCGTCCATAATCTGTCTCAGATGGCTCACATACTTTCAGAAATAAGATTTCATTTATGGTTTTCATTACTCCCATTTGTTTTACGTGATAATGCATGGAATTTCGTTTAATTGCTGCAATAACATCTCGTAGACATTTTGTTAATTGTAATTTAGCACTGGCAAAATTTGTAGAATTAGATCTATATAATCCAATAAGCAAACAGAGATCCTAATTAGACCGTTCCCACAGGCACCGTCTGATCTGGATCTACTCTGTTTGCAAAGGTGTTAAAAAGGCGTTTGTATCAGTTCAAGGGTTAAATATATATATATAACAGCGTTTTCAACTATCAAATATAATTAAACTAAATCAAGTGGACTCATTACTGTCTGTGTCATGTACGTGAGAGAGTTTTGCACTGTACGCGCTATGTAACTGTCATTTGTAAACAAATGTCACCTGCTGCATTTCCGAAAGCGATTGCATGCGTCTTCCTAATTTCTAGGTCCAAACTGCAATCAGAATTGTCTAACATTTTGGATGCTGGTCACTCGATTCTAATGAGACGCCGAGTTACACATCGCATAGGCTGTCACACTCTCTGAATAGGTAATCACACATGCATTGGTAAACCTTTGAATTGCTGTACACGATTCAGTTATGTCATTTGCAAATAGTTAGTATCCATATGAGATGCAAAGTAATTTGGTGACTCGCCACGATCCAGATCACTTGACATATAAGTTATATAGTTTACAGAGGGACAAAAAGTGTTCAAAGAAGAAAGCAGATAACAATTTGAGTGGCTGACAATGTCGTTTAGGCTGTTTAGAACTAATCTAATTTGTATTACACGATGCCACCGTTTTGTACTTGTTAAGTAGTATTCAGAAGAAATTTAATGCATGAAAGAAAATACAGTAAAACCTCTCTAAAGTATCCGCCTGAAAGAGGTATAAACATAGGTCTTAAAATGAGGTTCTTGCTTAATGCAGGGTGAATGCTTTCTGCATTACTTTCACCCTGCATTAATCTACCACCTGTTTTAAAAGACACCAATATTTATTCATTAAGTGGTCGCTTAAAGAGAGTTTACCGAACATTTGAAGGATAGATTGTTTCTAATTGCTCTTTTATCGTGCTTTGGAGGGTGAATGTTATAGGCCGTACATATGTAAATTTTGTAATGAAATTGTGTTCGTAATGCACTATGGGCAGATTTAACTCTTTCACTGTCCATCGCGAATATGTAATCACTTCTGTAAACAGTTAGGATCCATATGGCAATCAGAGTAACTCGGCATCTCATCAGGATCCAAACTGTTTGATGCCGTGATTATGTGCATGTCAAACTCCTCTAAACCGGAATTTGTTGGGGTTTTTTTTAAATAAAGAAGGATCTTTCTAAGCAGGTGGCTGCTTAATGCAGGTAGAAAGTCATACAGAACGCTCCTTTGGGAACTTTCCGAATGACTTTCACACTGCATTAAGCTGCCGCCTTTCTTAAAGTCTGGCATTTATACTAATTTGAACTTCCGGTTTATAGGGGGTTTACTGTATTTCAAACAGATCCTGACGTTTATCGAAATCAGTTCGTAAATTCAATACCTCCGGGCTCGTGTGAATATACATGTAAGAAATAATGACCTATGAATGAATATCCATCAGCTTTAATGATGGCATTATGAATAAACAAATGTTTGACAACGGCAGAAACTATGAACATCATGCGGCATTTACAAACAAGTGTGGAAAGGTTCAGCCAAATTAGGGCTTGGTGGATAAAATGACTGATAAATGAGATCATTATTTGATAGTGGAGTAATACTATTTCTCTAGATATCACACAGACATAAGATACTGTTCTTTGCGACGTAATAGAATACAAAGGTGGCGTTCCACAGCCTAACCCATGGTACCCTCGCCGGCCTGACAAAATAGTGCAATTTACTGACCTGCATTCGATGGATACAAAGGGTGTTTAATAAAGTGGCATCCGGCACCAATCGTGGTATGCTATATCTGACATGAAAATGCCTCGTAACATAAGCTTCGGCTTAGTATGTGCAAAAATCAACAAAACCGACAAAATCTAGCAATGTGTAAGAAGGGCGAACGGATATACAAGAAATCACGTGATCATAACATGAATGAAAATACTCATTGAATAAAGAAGCGCGAGTCGGATGACCTTATGCAAGCGATTGGGTAATCACGCCCATAACTGCGAGTTGTCAGTGTGATAACAAGCAAGGTTTTACGTAAGCGTAAAATGGCTGCGTAACATGTATTTAAGCAGGATAGAAGAAAAAGACGGAGCAATATTGTTGAGTACTTTTAATTAACAGTTACATTGGGAAAACATGACTGTAATGTATAAATTAATAGCAGAAACGGGGGAACGTTTTAATGAGCCATGATGCATACTACCTGTGTATGACACCAATAATACACATCGTAGAAACCATTATCACATACTGATGTTCACAAGGCATACAAACTCCCATACTTACAGTCTACATGAAATTATTCGAATAGGTCGACTCAATGCCCATTCACCTTTTCACTTATATTGTCCCCAAATTAAGAACAGGTTAGTATAAGATATACATTTAAATTGAAGCAAATTCATGCACAATGGTGAAATATGCAAAACGGTCAACAAAACCACGAGTAAAAGGTCTCAGCTAAATAACTTTAACAAAGCCAAAATGCAAACAAAGGACTTATATTTTTATGTACAAAATTGTTTTAAACCAAAAGCACGTATACTAAGGGTGCTAAGAAAATATGAGAGAAAAAAGTAATTAAGCTTCCACCGAGGATCGAACCCACGACCTCACATTTCCTAGTCCATAGTTATTAACCCTTAGACCACGCTGACAGCTATGATTGAGAATGTGATTTCAATCAATTATACCTAATTCACTAGCATTTTCACCGAAACTGGATCATAGCAGAAAAGAAAGAAATAACCCCGACAAAAATATGCTGAGAAAAATATATGAATCAAAATAAATCAAATAAAATGGATATATATATATATATATAAATAAAACTATGTCTCACAGTACACCATAGTTATTAAAAAGATTGGCTTTTATAGAAACACAGGACCGCAGAAACGCATGGTCAAAAATCAAAGCCGTATGAGATTGGGCTGCTTTCGCAGCCCAATAAGCATAGTGGGAAACGGCTGAAGTGTCAGCTGCAACTGTATCATCAACTGGATAGAGTGTCAATGCCTTCCCTTGTAGATACGCAATTCCATGCCAAAGCGAACTTATTCGATATCAGATTGATACCATGCAAAGTATACTGCAGCGTCTACAACGCTTTGATTATACACTGCATAGCGAAACAGGATGGTGGTGGTTGTTGTGGAGGTGGTGATGGCGGTGTGTGTGTGTGTGTGTGTGGGGGGGGGGTGTGTTAGGGGGCGGTTTACTGCATTCACACTATATCCGTGTGTATGTCAGTCCTCCCGTCACGTAAATTCACTGTGCAGCTCTGATTCTGATCATCCTCACATAGCCCAGTCACATGACTTACTCAGTCGCATGACAGTTACATGATTGACTCAGTTACATGACTGACTCAGTCACATAACCCAGTACTAAATTAAGGGATCATGTGAGTTGGTAGCTCTGTGAGTTTCGATAACAAACACATGGCTGGTTACAATTATTTTTTTAAATGCAAAACCCATTATTTTGTTATTAATATTATTTCCATCAAATTAATATCGGCTGAATCATTTCCAAAAATTCCATTGAATGTTTATTATCATTCAACTTTTGAACTAGAATCTCACGTGAAGTTATGCACTTTTACGCATTTACACACAGAGTAGACCCAGAACAGAGGGCTCGTGTAGGATTGCGTTGCTCGATTGCCACGGGCCCGTCTTACTAAAGATTCAGTTGCGATCGTCGCATGTTGTAACTTACAATAATACCCAGGTGCTGAGGTAATTAGATTAACATGAACCGAGACCGTGGAACATGGGCAGAAATGGGGAATGTAGGAGGGCGAATAACAAGGATTTCATGTGTATTTAACCCAAGTGGAATTAGCATGGATGATTAAGGATGGCGTTGATGCTTCCTTCTGTTAACTGTTACCTCATCAACATTTATGTAAGAAATAATAAATTCATGAATACTCATTAGCCGAATTTTCTTAAAGGCATCTGAACACAGGATACTATAATAATGGCAGAAACTGTAGAATCAGATAAATAATCAGATATATTATCCCATAAGAAAATAGAGCACATCCCATAAGAAAATAGAGCACATCCCGACCAAACCTACAAGAGGGGGGGGGGGGTATTTGATCTTAGTTTACTCTGTTTGCAAAGGCGTCAAAAAGTGTATATATCAGATATTGGATTAATGGGACACTTTCCTGCTACATAATTATGGCTTAAACGAGAGCAGAATATTAGTATTAAGTGAGATAAACGAGACAGAGTTTTTGTGATATTAATAGCACGAAGTGAACGTGTAATTTGTTTATGAAATTACATTGTTTGAACACATGCTGAGATATTGGCAATCCTTCTACTTTTCTCAACTCGGCTGATTACCCGTCAACTAAGACTAAATCCGAAAATATGTAAAATATATACAACATGTAACATGCAGCAGAAATATTTCAGAGGAAGAAAACCTTTGGTGTAGTATAAGGGTAAATACTTGTAGTGTTTTACCTGTCAGGTGTAGAAGCCTACGTGCTATATAAAATGGTGATATCGCGGCATGCGACTAGCACGTGTTAGTGATTGTTGTGGGTAACTAAAACTTATCCCACTCTCTGGGACTGACTCGATATTGAAAACGATTTGGATCCAGATGAGACGCCGAGATACTCGGCGTCTCATCTGGATCTAAACTGTTTGACAATCAGCCAATAGTTTCTCTAAATCCTAATCGAATTGAAAGTAGTTGAAATTGCATGAAATCTACAAGTGAGCTGACGTTATTTTTGTCACAGCGGGATAAGGTGACGACATCTGGCAATGAGATATTAGAATCAAAGTACTGACAGTACTGAAGGTTTCGGACCATATATATGTCGATTGTGACTATACAATACGAAAAAGCTTGGTAGGGAAGGACTGGTACCATTGATACATAGTTAGATGACCTCTAAAGCATTATTTCCTGAACTAAAATGGTGTTTAATGGAACTGTTTGTTAAAATTGACCGGTCATCTGAACATAATTGCTGTGAACTTTTCTGAAAATCCTGTCAGTGTTTAAGATATTGTTTAAAGAAATAAATTGATGACTAGTAGCACACAGTGCAGTTCCAATAGCTCAATTTGCCACTGTGAGCCTGAAGTTTACTTAAATTTATATTTGAATTTAGTAATGGGCCATTACTCTATTATTATTTGGCCGACGTTGGCGTCATATATTGTGCCTCATGCACCTATCCATGTAAATACCCCGTCAAATTTAAATGAAATCTGAGCAAGCTGTTCCAATATATGACTTCTAACAGTCATATTTCCTATATGGCTATCTGAAAGCAACAAAGGGTCATATTTCTGCTACTAACTGGTGGATTGTAACAGTATTTGGCGTGCATCAATCACCTATCCATCTATACACTACAACCACGTTTGGATAAATTATATATGCCATGTGAATCTAAATATCATACAGTTGACAAGATCTAATTGTAACAGAATATGTTGCAGAATGTCCCCTAAACGAAACTTACAACTGTTATTGGTGAGCATAATATCTAAATTTCAACCAATAACAGGCCATTAGTGAGCACTTGGTTACATGGCAACAAGCACTTTTAAAACAACTGCATATATATCCCTACTGACCAAATTTTCCGAAAAATCTAATATGTAAATTGTGACCCATTCAGAGGACACTACTCCATTACCATGGCAACCAAGTATTTCAAAATAACTTGACTGAGTTTGGGATACCCAAATACCCCTAAATGCCAATTTTCAGCAAATTTGAATATCTAAATTTTTGACCAATCAGATCTAACCATTCAGTTTCCATACCAACAAATCATTTCGAAAGACATACCAATCAATTCTGAGTGTCAAAATATCCAGACATACCAATTTTCGGCAAAATCGAACAATATCTGAATTTGCCGAAAAATATCTAAATTTTCGACCAATCAGAGCCACCACTCAGTTACTATGGCAACCAATTCTTTAAAAAGACCTAAAAATTAGTCCCGAGTGCCAAAATATACCGTAATACCAATTTTTAGCAAAATCAACCAATATATGTACTTTCGAAACACAAACCAATTGATTTGGAGTACTCAAATATCCCATGATACCAATTTTTCAGCAAAAAATCGAATGATATATAATTTCGCCAAACAGTATCTAAATTTCGACCAATTATAGCCAACCATTTAGTTATGGTGATTTTCAAAAAATAAAAAGTGGGATGTACATCTGCATGTATCAAGCAATATTCATATGAAGTTTCATTAGGATCGGACAATTACTTAGTCTTACTGAGAAATGCTCTGGACAAGTTCATGACGGAAGAAGAACAATTGGAAGAATCAGAATCGGAAGAAAGAATAATAAGAATAAGAAACGGAGCAAACACAATATGTCCCTCTACTTCATTTTGGGACATTATTATATACCAGGGGTGAAATAACAGCATGCTTGTATGTTAACACAGATTAATGCTGGGGAAAAAGCTTAAACACACACTACAAACAAAGAATTATATACGTTCAGCTTATGTTATAATTAACATTGTGTAACAAATACAATAAAATAAGTCCACTTTATCTTTTTTATAACTACTAACTCTCTATAATTGGAGTAATTATCCTTAAATGCTTACAACCTGGTACCAAGTCTCCTAACACATTACACACATTATAAACATGGGTCTTATAGAACAGAAAAGTCTATGATCAATGTTTACGGTGCTTGTCACACATTATGTAAAAATATAATTATGATCTTCTAAACTCAATATAAATACTTCTGATGCATTCAGAATACAGATTGCTTTTGAGGCTCAAGGTTATCCATATATCTCCGGAACGTTTCACTACGGTCCGTGCTCCTACGTGCAGAAGGGTCGGTGCCGAATATTATGATTTTTTTTAGCTTTCTTCAACTTCAACTATAACTACAGTAAATTAAATTAAATAAATTAAATTAAATTTATTTATTATTTTATTTTATTTATTTTTTAATTTATTTTTATTATAATAATAAATTATTAATAATAATAAAAATAATAATAAATAAATTAAATTATTAAATTTTATTTATTTATAAACTAAATTAAATAATAATCTATTTATTTTATATTTATTATTTTTTTATTTTACTCGTCATAGCGAGCGGACGAGTAGAATTCTCAAGGCTGTTACTACTTATTATGCAATGAATATTAAATTTACGTATTTCAAATAATAAATATGGACAATATTAGCCAATAAGCTCGATCAAAGGTTTTTCTAATAAGAAAAATAATGCTTAAATTGTGGCCGATTTTAGGCTGCGAAATTCATATCCGCGGATATGAGTCATACCCGTCATATCGGGTGTTTATACTGTATCCTGCAATTTCCAGTCGTTATCTTCATTCCCATAGTTCGTGTGTAATATGTAGAGATTGACGACGTTCCGACCATTATTCATTACTGTTTTCTCCGTAACGTTGTCTGTACCAATCCGACAAATTCAAGAAATGCTTGTAGATTTCAAATAAACGCCCGACTTTTAGATGTCGATAACTTTCTGGTTCATTTTTACCGGCGCTCTGTGGTATATATTCGTACGCGACCAAATTTATCATATAACGTAGCATTTTACACGGCAAAATTATTGGTAATTGCGACAGTTGCATCCGCATTTTAATAATTGACACAAATACCAAATGAAGAATTATCGATATCGTTTATCAAATGCATTGCACTTGGACCTATATTTTTGTCAAGGGGTGTTATCAAAATCACATTTTTGGCAAAATGAAAGTAGAAATACGGGTGAAATACACCCGTAGATAACTAAATCGCTTAATCGGCGCTACGTGATAAACATTCTGTTAACGTTAAACCATTCAAAATGTCTGCATTTGGGTTAATGAACGTATGCATTCTAAGCATAAATTGATATTTCGTAGTATAACAGTGGTCTGATTGCGCATTATGGGATATGAATTTCTTTATAAATTTGCTTGAGGCATGCCCTGGGGATGCATTACTATTAGGTTTCGGAAAGTAGTCCGAAACCTAAAAACTACTAGGGGGTATAGATCTGCATACCCCGTATTTGTATCTGTATGTTTACCTAACACAGACCTCTTTTAACGCCTTTGCAAACATAGTTGACTTAAACCAGGCGGTTCCGGTAGTGGCCGTCTGATGAGGATCTGGGTCCATGCTTATAAAACTTTTAGTTGAGTCTGAGTTCGTTCTCAAGTTTTTGATTGGTCAGATTTGAGCCTTTGGCACACAAGCTTGAGAACTCAAATCTGACCAATCAAAAGCTTGAGAACGAACTCAGACTCAACTAAAAAGCTTTATAAGCATGGACCCTGGTCTATTACATATGGATTAAATATGTGTCTGATTCTACAGTTTCTGCCATGGCCAACTATCCCAATGTTCATATACCATTATAAAATTTCATCAACTAAGTATTCGTCTTGTAATCACTTCTTGCATGGATATTCAATAGGTATATGGTTGTAATTGTTGAAAGAGCTCTCTGATCAGGATCGGCACTGATTGCTTCACAATTCGAAGGTCACATAGGCGAAATAAGTTGACAAAGACATCTCTTCAGAGAATTTAGATTGTTTCACATTCCCCATTTCGGTATTTGAAAATAAGGCTCAACTCTTTAAGCTATAGCCACGCCTTTGTAAAGAGAGTAGTCCCTTTGGAGTTTTTGTACATCGTTCACCATGCATTATGCAGCAACCTGCCTGACAGGAATTTATTATTTCTTTACTAAAAGTTCGGATTATTGAGTTTATACTGTAACTGTGTGAATGTAACTGAATGGTTCCTAGCGTTTGTGTGGTTACTATACGCATAAGGAAGAAGGCGATAGTTTCATTCTCAATACAGAATGGTGTCAGATATTGATGAAAACAAAGGGAATGTCACATATTACGGTGGCATAGTCTAACCCATTGGTGTCACTTGTTAGAGTGACGCAGCCTAACCCACTGACGTCACTTATTAGAGTGATACATCATAAACCACAGAGGTCATTTATTAGAGTGATACAGCCTAACATACTGACGTCACTTATTAGAGTGATACAGCCTAACCCAATTTCGTCATTTTAGCGCCATACAACTTAACCTACAGAGGTCATTTATTAGAGTGATACAGCCTAACATACTGACGTCACTTATTAGAGTGATACAGCCTAACCCAATTTCGTCATTTTGGCGTCATACAACTTAACCTACAGAAGTCATTTATTAGAGTGATACAGCCGAACCCACTGACGCCACTTATTACAGTGATATACTCTAGCCCACTGACGTCATTTATTACAGTGATATAATATATCCCACTGATGTCACTTATTACATTGGTACAGCTTTACAACTGACTTAGAGTGACACAGCCTAACCCATTAACGTAACTTACTAGACTGAGGCAGCCAAACCCACTACTGTTACATATTCCCAACATTTGCCCAATTTATTTGTATCATGAATCACTAGTACAGTAACACCAGTCCTGTCTACAGTGGCCGTTCAGTTTAAGTCTATTTATCCGTTTTAAGACAGGCTGTAGCTTATTGCAGGACGAAAGTTGTTTGAGCATTTAGCAATCATCGTCTCTTATGGAACACATGTTGATTCATTATGTGGTCGCTAAAGGCATGCTCTACTGCATGTGTCATGGATCAATATCAACTTCGTTTATATGGGTTATTTTGCATGACTTCTGCTGCAGACTTGTCCTTTGGAAAACAGCTTGTAAAGAAAAACGATGAAGACATTCATTAGAGAGGAATCCTTTGGTCTAGGTCTATACAGTTTATCTGTGTCCTTTTTCAGGCATACATTTGTATATTTTTGTATATTGCCACATGTGTGTTGCATCCTCAGTGATGAAGCAAATACGACCTTCTGATACTGTTTGTTGAATGACCTACAACAAACCATAAACTAGTATCTGCCAAAAGCTTGGCAATGTAGCATTTACAATCCTATCTGGCATTTAGGGAATCCCTCTGGGTGTCTGAGAGAGGTGACAGAGTGAGAGTGATCTGACAATATAATACCTCGAGATTGTCTATTACAATTTCACATGTGTTCGCAGCACTGTGTGTAGTATTGCGGTGTTCATTACATTAATGTTTATGGTAATGTTTTATTGGTATCCAGCCATTATTCAGCTAGACTGTGCCATCATTTCTCTGGCAACAGTCAGAAAAGTGGAGAAACATTCTTCTTTACACAAAACACTCTTTATCCGCAGAACATTGCTTAGGTATCTTTTTCTATTATAATAACACAGCTCATCATCTATCAATTCAAACATTTCGCAGACAAAACTAATCTACTAAAATCATCGTCTGCTTCAGGTTTGAAAGCAGGTTTCAGTCTGTTTTGAAAAACATAATCTAGGTGTCAAACAATTTCGATCCTGGTGAGACGCCGAGACATTCTGCGTCTGCTCTGGATCCAAACTGCGTGCAAAGGTTTTAAAGTAACCCTCATTTGGTTTTCGGTAAGTGATCACTTTCTGATCAAATATACGAGTCATAAAAACAGCTGGTTAACCCTTGGCACAAATAATGCAGACAGCTCCTACGTGAGCCAGTATTAATTTCATGCTACATTAAGCTACAACCAGCTTTACAGACAACGGTCAGTTATGACAGGTTATTACTGTAACTGACACGTGGGCATATTATGATAAGATATGAAGCACAATACAAATGAGCACCTGAAGAGATCTGTAGAACTGGGCGCGAAACATTCACCCTTATAGAACAGTTTTGTTTTATATGCATGAAAAATGAACTGCCTCTATTCTGGAATTGTAAAACACCCAAATATTTTAAGCAGATGTCTGCTTAGTGCACGTTTATTGACTATTAAGCCTGCATTAAGCTACCACCTGTCTTACTGACCGACACCGATACACTTTTTAACGTCCGGTTTGGAGGGGTTTTATTGTATTGTGTTAGCTTATGTCTCAATATATAGTGTCCATCAAAATAATAACGTCGTCTACAGTAAAACCTCGCTCAAGCGACCTCTAAAGAGATACATAAGTATACTGTATGTCCTTAAAGCCAGTTGATAGTTTAGCGCAGGACCAAAAATACACAGAAACGTCCCATTATGAGCTTTCAATGTAACTACCTAATCTCAGCTGACATGCTTCGGGTTCCCAGAGAAACTCCTCCAAGATTATTCCCCGCTATTTGCATATCCCAACAGAATCACTTATACTGACTTTATAGCAGTTCTTTATTGGAATTCGAAACCACATATCCAAGCTTTGCTTGTTTCCAGTGTAAATAAACAACAAAACATCAAATAGATTTAGCTCCCAAATTCCGGTGGAATATTGAACACACCTGTTAGTCCAACATGCAGTCTAAATTGTGCTAAATGAACCCTTTCATTTAACGCCTTTCAAACACAGTATACCCAGATCAGTCCGATCATTGTCTGTCGTCTTTGCTTATTGAATAATATAGATCTGATTATACAGTTTCTGCCATGGTCAAAAAGTCATAATACTGTTCGCATAATTCATAATATTTCATGAAGTAAAGCACTGGTAAAAGTTTCTCTTTACAAATACTTGTTAACCCTTTACCTCATGAATATTCATGTGAGAAATAATGGCAGAACTGACTTATGAACAAGGACAAGTTTGCCTTGTCCGAGACTGTAGATGACATAATATAGTACATGTATATAATTGTCAAACATAATATAGTACATGTATTTAATTGTCAAACATACTACTAGTATAATTCTATTGCATTGCCTTTAACCTACATTAAGCTACCACCTGCCTCACACATCCATAAATAAACCTCTTTTTGATGTCCGCTTAAGACAGATTCTACTGTATTTTGCAAATGGGTAAAATTGCATTTGTCCTACGAACAGGTTTAGGCCGCCATTCAAAAGCAGTATAATCATTAGCCTTTACAACAGGTGGCAGCTTAATGCAGGACAGAAGTAAAACTGAAAGCTCCCGAAGGAGCTTGTGACATTAAGATTGCCCTGTATAACACAACCACCGGCTTACATATAGTCACACCCTTGTGTTTTAATCAGTAAATTGTCGCTTAACCCTTTAATTCTTATTCATATAAGAAATAAGGTCATTATATATATTTATTAGCTGATTTTCTTTTTCTGACATATAAACGCATCAGTGTTTTTCTCATTGCAGAATGTGTAGAATCAGATCTATATTATTCCAAAATCAAACGATGCAGACCCAGATCAGACGCCTCCAAGGGTTCTGTTTGCAAAGGCACCAAAAGTATCTCTATGGGGTAAAGGGTTAAGACATTTTCTACAGTTCCAACAAAGCTATACATGTTCAAACATTTTGATCAAGAATGAAATGGGGCAACTCCTAGCTTAAACCTTTATTTCATGAATATTAATGTAAAAAATAATGACATCATGAATATTAATTAATTATTTGAGATTGTATAACGGCGTATGAACACAAGAATCATTGAAACTGTAGAATCAGATCAATATTATTTCGTAAGCAAACAGAGTAGACCCAGATCCGAAGGTTCCTAAACATGAGTCGCCGATCTAGGTCTACCGTGTTTGCAAAAGCGAGTAAAGGCTTGCCGACCATGTTTCTTGTAGACTAATTGTTTAACATTTACTGATGAAAACCTGATAATAGTAGAACAAACAAACTGAGACCAAAAGGAAACAAAATCGTTTATGAGAGACAATCAATACAGAAGAGGTGTAATTTATAGTACCAAGAAATGCTAGAAACAAGGAAATTGGCATTAACCCGCATTCCGCTCTTCGCTACCTAACTGGCAGTTGCAGACAGCTTAGAACCAGAATGAGACGCCAAGTAACTCGGCATCTCATCGGGATGCAAGCTGTTTGACACTTGGTTATGTCTCGGGTTGCAAGCTGTGTCAAAGGTTATGTCTCGAGATGCAAGCTGTTTGACACTTGGTTATGTCTCGGGATGCAAGCTGTTTGACACTTGGTTATGTCTTGCTCAAAAGTTTGATCGACTCAGAAGTAGTCCACACTGCCACAGGTCTGCAGATTTTAGCAGACCTTTTTACAGCAAGGTAAAAGTAAAGAGAACATTAACAGACAACATTTTTACATTAAGACTATGTCTACAATTGCCTCTCAAATAAGTCTAAGTCTTGTATTTTTAATATAATGGTAGTTTGTATGCAGGGAGCGCCCGACGGTTGTTTTCTTCATAACTTTAGCCCTACATAAAATACGCACTTACTCTTACCCTTTACTCCGTAAATACGCCTGTCTTAGCAAACAGAGTAGATCCACATCAGACGGCTCCTATAGGAGTCGTCTGATCAAGATCTGTTCTGTTTGCTTATGCTATGATATAAATATGATTCTACAGTTTCTGCCATGGCCAAAATATCAGTAAGAGGTATACGACAGGTCAGTCGGTAGTGGAAGATGTAAAAGTCTGCATCTACAAAATTTATATTAGATCATCGGTCAGTATACGTGTTATGTGTTGATTTACACGTCTTGTGTTTGTGTCTCGTTGTTGTTGTTGCTGTATGGTATTGTATCGGCTTGTGTATTATCTATACTACACTGTTTGCACCTTATTCACATAAAGAAATGGTCTAAGGTAAGAAGTGGTTCATTTTCCTTACGCAACATACAGTTTGCTACTTTATATATATACAACATGGAGCAGAGATATGTTATCGAATGTGAACAGAAAGAAACATTTTTCATTATATGTCTGAGAGAAAAATAGGAAAGATTGAGAGACAAACTGGAACGAGACAGACAACGAATATAACGACAACGAGAAGATAACACAGAAACACTGTAAAGATATATATAAACTTTAGGAGATCAGTTCTTGAGAGATTGACAGCAGAGAAGAAGAGAGAGATTTGAATCGGAAAGGAGACGTGGTGGAATAGATAGGAACAAACAAACAAACGGAGGGATTGATGTATTGGATAAAGATTCGGGAATTCCATGAAATACATGTTAGACTAGATCAAGGTTCAAGCTAATCGTAAATTCATTAGCCAGCGTCTAGCGTTTTGTTCACTGGCCACTTAGGTATCTTATATTCTCTATTCTCCTGAATTCGTAATTTAATATCAATTTCATCTCAAATCAATTACCTGTCCCAATTTCTTCGGGTATGGCAGCCTAATGTCGGCTGAGGAAGAATAGATACTGTTTTTATTCCGTTATTTTCTGACGTACAGTCAAACCTGTCTTAAGCGACCATTAACTATAAGTGTAATTATGGATTTATAAGGCAGATGGTAGCTTAATGTAGTCTAAAATGTATGCAACCAGTCCCCACAGTAACTTTCTGCATGACCTTTGCCTTGATTTAAAGCACTCAGCTGTTTTACGACTCCTATATCTAACTAGTCCATGGTCGTTTACCGCTCGTTGTTCTGTATGTAAGCATATTGCGGTTCATAATAAACGAGTTGGTCAAGGCTTTTGTTGCTTGTCTGCTTCTGGTTTGTTTGACAATGAAACACGCAAAATCATTCCTGGCATTATGTATTTTACTTTGGCATGGGAGTATTCCGTTTCCCGACATTAACGATTCGATGTGTAGAATTTTAACCCATTCCCGCATATTGACGCCTTTTGACGCCTCTGTAAAAGTCAAAATCGAAACCGTGGTGATAATTAGAGCATTTTCTCCTGTGGGCAAATGCTGTATTTATCCCATTAGTTTAAAACTAAACAGTTCTAATTATTTTCTAATAAATGCCCCTTTTTAGTAGATGTATTCAAAGAGGTTGGGTCTAAATAAACATAGTAAGGTTATGGTCTAAACTAGCCTATGAGATAATGGAAACACAATTAGTAACGGGCCAGTGCGACAAATAAGAATCACCAATGAGCCGATGTGTCCATTGGCTTAGAAGTCGGTGTATGTATGAAACCTTTTGTCCGCCCATTTCGAGTCTTGTATTTTCAAGCCAGACGTGTTATTATGGTTGGATCATTTGAATCGAGACACCGATTAGAGATTATAGACCAAGGCTCAGTGAAAACAACCCCTCACACTGCCTGGATAGATAACACGGAAATAGATAGCTGAACACATCAATGGAAAGAAACACACTTTTAACCCTTTACTCCATAAATACGCTTTTCTACGCATTTGCAAACAGGGTAGACCTAGATCAAACATTTCCTGTATGCTCTTTTTGCTTATAAAATAACATAGACACATGCACCAAGACAGTAGCAGATCCCTTGAAAGCAAAGGCAGCAATGCGAAAATAGAAAATTGCTTAATCGGTTTTATTGAGTCTGTACATGAGCAGTTATTAAAAGTGCAACACAAATACATGTACATTCGTATGACTTAACGCCGAACAATTTACTGATATCCTTAGGCGAACTGTAGCTTTTTTCTCATATCAGTTGAATACATCGTTTTCCTTTACGCATGCCATTAGAGATGTGTTCAATCTTTCCCAGTCTCCAAAGTGTTCAACTAACCCGGTCAATCTTCACACAATGTCAGATTATCTGATTGTCAATAGTGATCTACTAGTGATTTGACATTTGTCCTATTAAAGCAGTTTTACAGACGTTGTTATTCAAACTTCTTTCTGACGGTAATCCAACGGTCGGAAATTGAAATCACTGTCTATATAACACAAAAATACCGTTTGTGATATATGCATATTTATTTAATTTCATTTTCTGGTTTCTATGAATCTTTTTCATTTATTGATTCCTATAATGGAAGATACAATGTACATGCATACGTATTTATTACAGAAGGATTCAGTAGATTTGTTTTCACTTTACATATTCAATTTTCTTCTAAAATGTAGTATTAATGTAATTTGTTCCAATTCATTTTTAGCTCGTCTGCTTTTCCAAGAAAAATACGAGTTATTTTCGTAACTCCGGCGTTCGCGTTGTCGTCCTTGTCGTCGTCCGGAAACTTTAACGTTGGCTATTACTTCTTTACTAATCATCCAAATCTTATAAAACTTCACTTACTTGTTCACCGTCACAAGGGCTACAATCTGACCAAGGGCCATAACAAAACATTACAAAATGATGCCCCTATATGGACTTAGGAAATAGAATATTAAAATGTATGTCATTTTGAAACCGTAACAAACAGGGCTCTCATATTTCATATGTGAATTCCTTGTGGTACGGCCTATCCACCAATGTTACGATTTGTGAATTGTGACCTTTACCTTTGAACTTAGACCTATCTTTTAAAACTTTAACAAGAATGTACTGTTTTTAAACTATTCAAGCAAATCTTCACACACTTGTTCTCCATCACAAGAGCTACGATCAGACTGAGGGCTATAACTCTGTAAGGATTGTGTTTACAAAATTATACCCTTCATAAAACTTTAGCTAAACCGACAGGACTTTTAGATGTTCGGATGCTTTCATTGCCCCTAATCAGACCCTTTGCTTCCCCCACAGGACGGCTTATTCCTTTGAAACATATGAGATTCGTGGTAGTTAGCTATCATCATAGTTATGGTAACTTGTTAAGTAATGCGATTTAGGCAATTTGAATATCCATTGGCCAGCGCGTACACAATACACTATATAGTCAACAGAAGGCTCAACTCGAACTAAAAAACCCGCAGATACGTTTATGGAAATGCATTGTAGAACACCGTCTATGGTTATGTCGGCATTAAAACTGGGTAACTCTGATAGCCAATATTCCTGTTTATGCTTATGCCGTTGGATTTGACCAATGCTGATATAAACATTGTCGTATCAATGGGTAAGGCCTACATGAAATTGCGTGTCTATTTATATAAGGGAAGGGGTTAAAACATTTCAGTTGGAAATGTGGTCCAACATTTCATCTGACTCTTCAGCCGTTTTCCTACTGTGCTTCTTGTCAGATTGACCGCTCGCAGAGTTGTTCTTTTATATATACGGACATTACCCGATCGCGTGCATAAGGTCATCCGACACTTCATTGGATAAATGCCGCTGGGAAAATGCTTTCATTCATATTATTTGCAAGTGATTTCGTCACATGACTGATATTTATATATTCGTGCACTCTCTTTAAACAATGTATATTGTGTGGACCTTTTGCACATACTATACAAAAGCTAACGGTACGGGGTCTTTTCGAGTCAGATGTAGTGTGCTTTGATTGTTTCCGGATGCCATTTTATTAAACACATTTCGTATCTGTCGAATGCACGTCAATATATTAAACTACTTTGAACGGCGGAAAACGGCAGGGTTGTGGTTGTCAGGTCTGCAAGTTCTTCGACGAACGGCACGAGTATCATGACATTGTATACTATTGCAACGCAAAGACTACATAATCACTGGGTACACGATGTTATCACTTAGCAGGTTACATAAACTGGTCAAATCATGACACAAATTACGAATTCAGTTTCATCATAATCACCATCATCGGACTCTCGATTCAATGAATCGAAACAGCCGTGTGGGTGGGCGATGGAGGATGAGCTTAGGGACGAAGCAAAAGTCCCTCCTGCTCTATCTATCTGTAGCCTTTCCGGGAAGATCTTGTATTTCGTAGAAGTGTCATTTCTACTCTTTCAGTGATGACCAGACGGCGGTTTGTCTTCAGGGATTACTTGTAGAATTGTCTTAGATAGGCTGTCATGTCTGGTAACGTGATCAGTTTACACGCATATCCTAGAAATACAAGGATATTGCTGTTTCAAATTACATGTAGTTAAAATAGAAAGATAGAGGAGTGAGGGGGAAAAGAGGGAGATAGATAGATAGATAGATAGATAGATAGATAGAGAGAGAGAGAGAGAGAGAGAGAGAGAGAGAGAGAGAGAGATAGTTAGATAGATACAGAGAGACATAGAGACAGACAGAAATAGGCACAGACAGACATACAGACAGACACAGACAGACAGACACAGAGAGAAAAAGAGACAGTCGGGACTGTAAAGTTGTTAAATTTGGAAAACCACGCTAATCCGAATGCTCAAATGAGTATCACTAAGACATATTGTAGGTTTAATGAGTATCACTAAGACAGATTGTAGGTTTAATGAGTATCACTAAGACAGATTGTTAATGAGTATCACTAAGACAGATTGTAGGTTTAATGAGTATCACTAAGACATATTGTAGGTTTAATGAGTATCACTAAGACAGATTGTAGGTTTAATGAGTATCACTAAGACAGATTGTAGGTTTAATGAATATCACTAAGACAGATTGTAGGTTTAATGAGTATCACTAAGACATATTGTAGGTTTAATGAGTATCACTAAGACAGATTGTAGGTTTAATGAATGAGTATCACTTAGACATATTATAGGTTTACTGCAGAGTGAAAATCATATAGCAGTAAGCATATAAACATGACGTTTTAATTTTAACAGACAAAATTTATTCTATATTGTTTCAGAATCAGAATCGGAGTGTCAAACAAGAATTTGAGGTATCTCCGAGCAACTCGGTGGTGTCTCATCTGGATCCAAACCGATTGCAAAGGTTAACACAGTATTGCAATTGACAGAGAAAGAGTTAAACAATTTCTATACTTCTGAATATTACGAGTATGTTATTTAAGAGGAATACAGGTGACATTAGTACATTGTTTGCTTATCGGCTGACAAGAAACAAGTTTCCGCATGGTTCTATCTTAAAGATAATTGCAGAGCGGCAGGAAAAGACATCTTTCTTCTAGTAGCTGCCATCTTTCTCCCATTAACATTTAGATAGCGAAGCAACTATCATCTGTAAACATTGTCGTCTGTAACAATTTTCAGCGTTATATTTTCTTTGAGTTCGTTTTAGAAACAAAACAAGCTAACACTCCAATCAAATGTTAGCTAATTTAGATTATGCTGATAGTCAGTGTCTAATGTGGATCAAATCTTTTGCAAATGGTATCAGGAATTACAGTCAGAGTGTGGAACGCGTTAATCACCATTAGCTGTCATGTCAGGTTATTACAAGCTGGCGCGAGCAATCAACAGCAATATTTATCATTAATGCGAACATCATAAAAATACATCTTCTTCTGTATGATTCTAGCATTTAGCATGCCGAGTAAATGTTTTTGTGCAAAGATTTTCCTCGACTTCATTTTCAAAATACAATTACAATAGAACCTGTCTTAATCCTTTCTTTCATATAAACGTATTTTCACACATTTGCAAACAGAGTGGACCAAGATCAGACGGCTCCTATAGGAGCCGTCTGACCAGGGTTTGCTTTGTTTGCTAATGGAATTTGTTAGATCTGTTCTTTAATTTCTAAAATGGCTACAATGTTCCACTTTCCATATTTCATTATACCTATTTTGTCCATGAATATCCAATAGGTATTGAACTTTGGAATAAATATAGACCATCGAAAGGGTTAAGCGACCATCAAAAAGATTTAATTCTGGGTCTGTAACGGCAGATGGTAGCTTAATGCTGTACAAAAGTAATGCAGAAAGTTCATGTATCCGAAAACCAAAACGTTGAATCGTATGTGTCAGAAAACCCAAGAGTGGAATTGTCTGTATCTCAGGGAACTCAAAAGTGGAATTGTCTGTATCAGGGAGTTCAAATGTGGAATTGTCTGTATCAGGGAGTTCAAATGGGGTTCATAAAAAAAATTATGTAATCTGGAAACCAAAATTATTATTTTTTTTGTATCAGGGAACCTACTTGAGGTTCGTCTGTTTTATGTAATCCACACTGGATTCGTCTTAATCAGAGATTTCGTAATGATATACCGGTATGATTATTTTTGGTCATGGCAGAAATTGTAGAATTGGATCGATTTAATTCCATAAACATAGTGAGAAGATCCTTATCAATAGTTTCACCAGGGGCCGTCTGTTCTGTTCTGGACCTACTCTGTTTGCAAAGGCGCAAATACTCTTCTATCGGGTAAATATAATTGTAATTATAATACTGACTGACAACCAGTCCTGGCAGATTGGTAACCAGTCCTGACATTTCATTGTGAGGGCTTTGTTAGACCACATTCGTAACGGATCACATTTGTAACAGATATGTTACGAATGTGATCACATTCGTAACAGGTAAAATGTGTTACAAATGTGAGTGTCCGACATGGGGGTTGACATTAGAATCACATATGTATCAGGTTGAGTTCCTAGCTGACAATGTTCAATTAGTTAATAGTAATATGATTATCATTGTATATTTGCATACTTATATTCCCTTGTGGATCATGTCTCAACTTTTCACAACTTTAGTAGCACATTTTAAAGATATAATGTATATTGCTTGTAACATGTATTAGGATACCTTTCATATTCATAGAACTTGTCATATACATGCACCTATGCAATGTTGTTAATGTGTACCTATAATTGAATTAAATATTACTTCTTCGTTCCTTTATTTGCTTTTAATTGAGTAATACACTATACCAAATAGTTTAGCAACTATAAACCTAACGATATACTTTAAGGAAAGAGAACCGTAGTCATTTCTTTTGTTAATAGTTTTAATTTGTAGTTTAAATCTGAACAATGTGTCATATTTGCGATAAATGATAATGATGATGATGATGATGATGATGATGATGATAATGATTGGATGGTCATGGTTTCATTCCGATACTAATAATGAGCTGACTGGAAATAACACACCATGTAATTGTTCACAACTTGTGACAAATGTCTTTCAGTTGTACACATGCACTGTTTAGCTTCCTTTTCTGTATGAATTTTGACGTGTTACAAAATGTGATTGCATATCAAAAATTGGCATCGATCACATTCGTCACAAAATGTGACACATGTTACGAATGTGATAACATTCGTTACACGTGTAACGAATGTGATCCGTTACGAATGTGGTCTAACAGGGCTTTGACCTTCCTGGAGGTTCAGCAGACCCAGTGGGAACGTTACTAACCAGTTTAGATATAAATGTAACATCAAGTAGTGACAGTGTCATCAGCATTAACAATGTTTATAACACCTACATTGATTTGTAGAGGTGGAATATAATTTAACATCTTACTCACAGGTACGGCTTTTACCGCCTTTGCAAATAGAGTGGACCCAGATCAACTTATTAATATTCATGATGTCATTATTTCTCACATGAATATTCACGAGTAGAGGTTTAAGATTCAAAACTGATGCTAAATCAGTATAAGCAAAAAATAATTTGTTCGGTGAGTGTATAATTTATTGAATTTGTGTAGCAAGATAATGCCTTTTTGCACTGTTTAAGTGGCATTAAAAGGCAATTAAACATGGGAAAGCAAAACTGTTCTAAAGAATAGCTCTTTAACTCATTCCGTGTCATACATGTAGGCGAAACCGTGATAACCTTTGCAAACAGGTTGGATCCAGAGGAGGCGCCGAGTAATTCGACCGAGTAACTCGGCGTCTCATCAGGATCCAAACTGTTTGACTGTGAGTATACTTCTATACAGAAATGAAAGAAAATGCCACAATGAAGACGTCAATCTTAGCAGAGTAAATTTATTTTGAGCCTTAAGGGTTGTACGACGACTATAGTGTATAGATAATTTACAAATAGCGATGTCGATAAACGACTTGTGCTAGTAGCACTTTTATCCTTTTTCCCTCTGGAAGATTTATGTAAGAAATAATAACATCACGGATGATTATACAGCTGAACTTTTATCATAGTGTATGAACATATTTTTTTTTTTTTTTGGTGGGGGGGGGGGGGGGTTGGCAGAAACTGTAGAATCATATTTATATTATTCCATAAGCAAACAGAGGAAACACCGATTAAAGGCTCCAATAGGGACCGTCTGATCTGGGTCCACTCTGTTTGCAAATGTGTAAAAAGGGGTTCGGCGAGGCACAGGGTGAAAGAGCTGTCGACTTAAACTCTGTAAAAGTTTAAAAAAAAAAAAGGGATCGGGTAGAATTAAACATTGGCCGAAAACGGTTTTGGTTAGATAAAAAGTCAGCTGAGTACCAGGCTCTGATTTGCATGACAAGTTACCGTTGAAAGTTTCTGGAAAAAGTGGCAGACAACAGAGCTGTCTCGGCGGTGGTAGACGACACATGTCATCAGCTGTAGGACAACGACTGCTCCACAAAATGTTCATTATTATCTAACGTTTACAAACATTCATGGACAAGTTCAGCTACCGTATTTATCCTGCATAGGACACCCACTCCCCCTCCCTCCATTGGTTTGTAAAGTTGAACTATAATGTTCTCACCATGTTGGATAACTTTAAATTAGGCTGACATATATAGTATCAAATAGTAAAGGAGCAATTTCATCTGAGTCGGCACTGTTTACATAAGTTTGTCTGTCCGAATACTTAGGGTATATCGGAGTCTGGTGGACAAACGTAATTTATAAATGGAAGTATTTATCTGATAGCCGTAGCAATATTAATATGTCATTCAGGGAAGTCTTCTGAGAGTCATAAAACCTAAACCAGCAAAAGACCGCCAACCCGTAGACTATTTTTTGACCAGGCCTCTTTGAATTAATATACTGAGGTGGAGCATTAGTAGAAAAGGGGAAAATTTAGAACTTGTGTAAGTTTGAAATCTTCGTGGAGCAAATGCTCTATTTATCACAATGGTTTCAAGAAGTGACTTTTACAGAGGCGTCAATATTAGGGAATGGGTTAACCTGTTTTCTGCTAATTTCGCCAAATAATACAGTGTTCCAAACTGTGTGACATTAGAATCGGACAAGTAAACAATACTCTGGATAAGAGTTGGAGCAGTCATCATTTTTAGGTAGGATTATGGTTAACTCTGAGTAGGCTTTTTATATGTTTGTGGGATTATGGTTAACTCTGAGTAGGCTTTTTATATGCTTGTGGGATCATGGTTAACTCTGAGTAGGCTTTAGATATGCTTGTGGGATTCAGAGGAGACGACAATTTACCATTGGTGTCCAGAAAGGATATAAACAAATTGATTCTCTTGAAATACATTTAAAACGAAATGGATGAGCTCTCAACGTTTGGGGCTTCTCGGCAATGGTTGCAGACGTTTTTTCTTTTGTTTGTTTGTTATTAGTTGACTACAAATGTGTCATGGGACCACACGGTTTCTAAAACTTCGCACGAATCATACCAG
Source organism: Azorinus chamasolen (assembly GCA_963576725.1). Lineage (NCBI taxonomy): Eukaryota > Metazoa > Mollusca > Bivalvia > Cardiida > Solecurtidae > Azorinus > Azorinus chamasolen. The sequence goes on from OY755239.1 coordinate 75,859,750, forward strand.
ACATGGCGATCTTGCTCAAAACTGTTTGCGAGCGTTGTGTCCTCGCAGTCAATACATTTAGGTGAGTACAATGCACTAATGGTATACTACGAAAGACCGGCGGTGACATTTCCACTTCAAGATTTCATGATTTCACGATTTCACAATTTCACAATTTCACGATTTCATAATTTCACGATTTCACGATTTCACTTCAAAATTTCACAATTACACGATTTCACAATTTCCCGATTTCGCAATTTCAACTTCATGTAAAATATTTTAGTCGCGTGACACGCTTGACGTAAATAAGGCAACAGAGTGGCTCTCACCCTTGAAATCAGGATGGCGAATTGAGATCCATAAATACACCTTTCTACGCCTTTGCAAACAGAGTAGACCCAGATCAGACGACTCCTATAGGATTTGATCTTAATTAAAATCCATGATGTCATTATTTCTTACAGATTATTATTAATTAAATTCTCCAATACAGTGTCATACAAACATAAGACAATGATTTAACATATAATAAACACATGATTGGCAATTCTCATACATGAATATGGAGGAAAGGGTTAAACAATCTTGATGGTGGACCATGAGCACAAGCTACATGCCAAATATGAAGGTCCTCGGCCCTACAGTTCTGGAAGGGAAGATTGTCATAGTTTCCGCCGTTTCTTTCATCGTGGCTTTTACTCCAACACTATGATTTCCCGCATTTTGATGACGTCATAACAATTAAAATGGACAAATTGAAATCATGAAATCGTGAAATTGTGAAATCGTGAAATTGTGAAATCGTGAAATTGTGAAATCGTGAAATTTTGAAATCGCGAAATCGTGAAATCGTGAAATCGTGAAATCATGAAATTGTGAAATCGTGAAATTGTGAAATTTTTGAAGTGAAATTGTGAAATTGTGAAATCGTGAAATCGTGAAATTTAGAAATTTTGAAGAGAAATCGTGAAATCGTGAAATTTTGAAATCGTGAAATTTTGAAGTGAAATCGTGAAATCATGAAATTTTGAAGTGAAATCGTGAAATCGTGAAATTGTGAAATCGTGAATTTTTGAAGTGAAATCGTGAAATCGTAAAATTGTGAAATCGTGAAATCATGAATTGCTTTGTGTGAAATCTTGAAATGGAAATGTCACCGCCGGTCTTTCGTATTATACCCTATGCTGTTGCTTGTTCATATAATTATCATCAGTTTGCTCTGTTATATTCCATACATGCATAATTAATTGGTGAATAAATTTCATATCAATATCAGTTATGCTTGAAAGTCAAGTCTTCTCCGGCAAAATGAGCGAGTGGTGCATGCCAGTAGCGTTGACATTCCTGAACCATTTTCAAACAGAGCAGACACAATGTCTGTTCTGTTCGCTTATGGAATCGTATACATGTATATCTGATTCTACAGTTTCTGCCTTGGCCAAATTGTACTGTGCGCATGTGCCAAGAATCACCTATTAAATATTCATGATGTTATTATTTCTAACATTAATATTCATCAGGTAAGGGGTCAAGTTTAAATACATGGATTGAATTTAAAATCAGTAGCAGAGGGATATATTCGCAATCGCTATTTTCAGGCATTGTATGCATAATTCTTAAACCTTATCATGCTGAAAAAGCTATGTGTGCCACAACTCTGATCTGTTGCAATTTTACTTGTTTCTGATTAGCGCAAGCGTTTGATAAACTGTTGATCAAGTGTCAAGCAGCTTGGATCCTGATGAGACACCGAATTACTTCAAACTGGACCCATCCAAGCCGTTTTCAAATACTAGTAGCCAGGTCGCGCTTCGCATGATAAGGATTAAATAAAACACTATTAATACTGCCATGTTGACCATTTTTCGTTTAATTTCAGAACCGGATCCCTTGTCATGTTATACAAGTACATGTAAAACTATTCTTCCAGAAAAGGCCAGGCTTTCCTTATTTGTAAGGCAAAAACAGATCAAGCATTTGCAAAGGGCTTGTCTAGACGTGTCTCTCGTAAAAACGTTAATTGGTGCGGGCGGAGTATTGCTACTATTGCTACAAATAATAGGCCGACTATGTACCCAGTGTACTAAACAATAGGCCGACTATGTACCCAGTGTACTAAACAATCGGCCGACTATGTACCCAGTGTACTAAACAATAGGCCGACTATGTACCCAGTGTACTAAACAATCGGCCGACTATGTACCCAGTGTACTAAACAATAGGCCGACTATGTACCCAGTGTACTAAACAATAGGCCGACTATCTACCCAGTGTACTAAACAATCGGCCGACTATGTACCCAGTGTACTAAACAATAGGCCGACTATGTACCCAGTGTACTAAATAATAGGCCGACTATGTACCCAGTGTACTAAACAATCGGCCGAATATGTACCCAGTGTACTAAACAATCGGCCGACTATGTACCCAGTGTACTAAACAATAGGCCGACTATGTACCCAGTGTACTAAACAATCGGCCGAATATGTACCCAGTGTACTAAACACTCGGCATAGATAGGACATTAGCATCGAATCTGCAATTTTAATTCATACTGGGGTGAGTAGGCTTCAGTTAACAACATAGTGCCCACATAAACTTTTGGCAATGACAAAATCTATATTATACTTCATAAGAAGCCGTTTAATCAGGATCTGTTCTGTTAGCGAATGGAATAATATATTGTAAAACCCCTCTAAACCGGAATTCTAGTAGAGAAGACTTTAAAACATTTAGCAGGTGGCTGCTTATTGAGGAGCCTAGAGGAGCTTTCTGTGTGACTTTCACCCTGCATTAAGCTGCCACCTGTCTCCCAGACCGATGTTTATGCCAAATTAACGTCCGGTGTTTTACTGATGATATGAGTCCATAGTTTCTGCCATGGTGAAAACTGCCCGTGTTATTATATTGCCAGTTAATAATCCCCAACATGACACAGGAAAGCGACTATAGGTTTGCACCCGTCCGTCTTTCCGCCCGGATGTTTGTCCGAACGATATCTCCTCAACCAATTTGGTTCGTGTTTCCAAATTTCTTGTATAGGTACATCTTAGAAAGGCGGAGTAGCGCATACTTCTTCAGTTCCTATGGCCTTGCCCTTGACTCCAGTTTTAGTAAAATAAAACAAATGTCAGGAAAAGTGTCCAGATGATATGTCCTCAATTCCTTGAGTTGAAACAATCATCCACCCAGATCAGCAACCGTTTGAAAATGAACGAACTGATCTGACTACGCTGTATAAGGACCATTGATAAACAGTTACACAGTATTACTCATATTTACTTGTGGTATCAATAAATAGTCCCTGGTAGTCTTTATCCAACGCAAGATGATGACCATAGAAATGCTACGAGCAGCCTCTGGTGGTATGTGGGGGTTGGATAGCTACTAGCAGTATCTGGTGGTATGTGGGGGTTGGATTGCTAGGAACAGTCTCTGGTGGTATGTGGGGTTGGATTGCTAGGAACAGTCTCTGGTTGGATTGCTAGGAGTAGTCTCTGGTGGTATGTGGGGGTTGGATTGATATGAGCAGTCTCTGGTGGCATGTGGGGTTGGATTGCTAGGAACAGTCTCTGGTTGGATTGCTAGGAGTAGTCTCTGGTGGTATGTGGGGGTTGGATTGCTAGGAGCAGTCTCTGGTGGCATGTGGGGTTGGATTGCTAGGAGCAGTCTCTGGTGGCATGTGGGGTTGGATTGCTAGGAGCAGTCTCTGGTGGTATGTGGGGGTTGGATTGCTAGGAGTAGTCTCTGGTGGTATGTGGGGGTTGAATTGATATGAGCAGTCTCTGGTGGCATGTGGGGTTGGATTGCTAGGAGCAGTCCCTGGTGAAATGAGGGGGTTGGATTGCTAGTAGCAGTCTCTGGTGGTATGAGGGGGTTGGATTGCTAGGAGCAGTTTCTGGTGGTATGTGGGGGTTGGATTGATATGAGCAGTCTCTGGTGGTATGAGGGGGTTGGATTGCTAGGAGCAGTCTCTGGTGGTATGAGGGGGTTGGATTGCTAGGAGCAGTTTCTGGTGGTATGTGGGGGTTGGGTTGCTAGGAACAGTCTCTGGTGGTATGTGGGGGCTGGATTGCTAGGAGCAGTCTCTGGTGGTATGTGGGGGTTGGGTTGCTAGGAGCAGTCTCTGGTGGTATTTGGGGGCTGGATTGCTAGGAGCAGTCTCTGGTGGTATGTGGGGTTGGGTTGCTAGGAGCAGTCTCTGGTGGTATGTGCGGTTGGATTGCTTGTCAATACTTGCTTGTTAATATTAATTATTTCTTATATGAACATTTCTCATTTGATATTTACGTTTGGTATCTCTTATAGGAATTTAATTAGGTATGGTATTTATTCTAAACAAAAACAATTATATTAACCATTTTTCTTATGCATATTCATGTAAAAATAATCAAAATATGAATGTTAATTAGATGAAAATCAATGCATTAGGAAAACATACTTGACCATGGCACACGCTGAAGTATCAGATGTGCAATATTGTATCAGCTATAAGCAGATGTGCACTATTGTATAAGCTATAAGCAGATGTGCACTATTGTATCCGCTATAAGCAGACCATAAGCAAACAGAGCAGACCTTGATCAGGCGATCTGTGTATGCTATTTTGTAAAAGTGTCGAAAAGCGTAAACACCAGACAAAGATCTATGGAATGGTAAAAATCACAAACAGGAAAGTGTTTGATTCTATGTGCAACAGACGTTGGTCCATGTGGTGTTGTATAACGTATGCCTTTCTTTGTCAGGAAAACTCAGTTTTATGTAATGGGTTTGTGGTAGGTACAAAAACCTAGCGGATTGCTTTTTAATGTGAACACGGATCTGTTTGGCGGGATAGAGTGCATATGTTTTTATATTAACATGCCAAGCATATTAATATACTGAATAGTATGTGTCCCTTAATAATGCAGAATGAAAATCAAATGAAAACCGAAGATTTTTCCAATTTAATCCTTAGTCTGATAGAATCGCATTGTCACGCCTTTGCAAACAGGGTAGACCCAGATAAGACAGCTCCTTCAGAGTCTTCTATGTTTGTTTATGACATTATACAGATCTGATTGTACACCATTATAAATAATCATTTACTTTTTATTCATGATGCAATTATTTCCTAAAAGGATAAAATGGGTGATAAATAAAACACTACGCTTCCTTAATGTTCTTTCAGAAATATTTTTTTCAAACTAAATTAATGAGAAATTGGTGAGACATTTGAAAATTAACCATAATTCTTGAAATAGTTCATCAAAACATGGGAAATGGTCTGTTTGCATGCAATTCGACTGTGCACCTTATGTTTAACAAGTTATAGGACTTATTTGTTCATGTAAGTCAGATATGCGTGCATGAATATTAGGTTTGACATTCTGTTACCATTTGTTGTTGATTCGTGACACTGAGAGGGCAATATTTATTATACTTCAATATATTTTTCAATGCAAAACTTCCCATAGACCTAAAATTTGATATTATATAATTATCACATGGCTGACGGGGTGATATTGTCAACCCAAAAATTGGTATATTGGTAAATATGCCAATTCAAGGGTTGACAATATCCTCTATCATCCCGTCAGTCATGTGTTAATTATATAATATATACCGAAAAACTTTAGAAGTACAATATTAGTTAATTTTACAACTAAAAGAAATAATCAATGAAGATAATATTCCCAAAATGGAATTAAGATAATATAGAAATACTGAACTAGCTCTTATCTAATATTTCGACCACTACAGGCCCACTGCCACTTGATCGAAACAGAATATCGAAGCTATTTGATGATATTTCAGGGAGAAATTGACGGAGTTGATTTGTCAGGACTTTCATTCCGTGTTAACTTCCGGTGACCTCCTCTGACCCCGAGAAAATGTTACGAGCCATTTGATTCGTTGACAATGACCCGGTTATTTCGACTGTCTGCTCGAAGTCAAACTACATGTAAACATAAATACTTGAACAACTCTGATCTAATATTTCGACCACTAAGGGCCTTTTTCAAAGATTGTCATGTAAAAATATCACGGTCATGGTGACGTTGGGTTGTTACTTAAAATGTCACGAGGTCACCAAATGACGTCATAAGCGCGTCTTTCTTTGATAACATTGAAACTTCATCAAATAACAAAACATCCGTTCGCAAAACATTCTGACGGACATAGCTCAATTGCATCATCATCCCTCACTAGCCTCGTCATAATGATCAGTAACCACACAGTTGTGGCCTTCTAAATTTGTTTTTATTGCCAACATTTGCATTTTAAAGACAAATATTTGACAGACCGCGGGAACAACAACGCTTGACACACCTTTCTGATTTGTCCAATGAAACGCCTGTTTCAACCGAGACAGTTGAAGGTCGCTCAAACCGGAAGTTGACTAGGAAGGAAAACGGCGACAAAATCAAACACCATTTCCTCCTCCAAATATTATCAAATATTTTCGATAGAGGCTTGTTTATGGACAAGAACTTACCGTTTCTACAGAGATAAATGTCTTTCCTTCCCGACCGATGAGTAGATTTCGCGTTGATCTGCGTTTTATATCGGAAATTTCCGCCGGAACGGAACAGGGGGAGAATCGGCTGCCGCACCATGTAGTGTATTAATGTAGCCTACTAGTTGCTATAAACTATAGTCTTTTTCGATCAAGTGCCAGTGTACAGGCCTTTATCAAATATAATGGTGTCAAAATACACGTCACATTTTGGTACATGCATTCAGCCATCAACTCAAAGAGAATAATGTTGATCCAGAGTTAAGGTAACATTGAGTTGCTATTTCAAAAGTAATGACGTCATCGAATGACGTCATCATATGACGCCATGAGTGCAACGATGCCATGCATGTATCAACGTGCATGCATTCTCCCGAATATTATTAGTTACACGGTGTTTCGGCACGGTGTACGGGTTTGTATGACGGTTTGGGATTCCGTATTTCTTGAGCGCGAAGGAAATACGGAATCCAAAACCGTCATACTAACCCGTACACCATGCCGAAACACCGTGTAACGAATTTATTTCCAGTCTGGGTCTATTACAAGAAAGAATACCTGCATAACCTAACGACATTCTGTATATTAAATCCCTCAAAACACTTGTTTACTTACGGCGCGTGCGATTTGGCACAGCTGTCAATAAGTCCTGACTCAAAAATGACGTTTGACGTCACTCAAACTCACGCGCTGATTTGCATGCACTGTAAGTAAACAAGATTTGGGGTATTTGGGGAAAACAAAAGAAGCAAGCTACAAACATGTAATTGATACATAATTCTGAAGGGAGGTGATCCCCCGAGAGCAAAAATTGCAACACCAAAAGAGAAAATTGCAGACTCGGTTTTATTGAGTTTGTTCATGAACAGTAATTGAAAGTGCAACACTGCTCATGCCCCCTAGCATCGGCTTAAGCGGCATTCAATTTTCAGAACAAGAAGTACTGAAATTCATGATCTCGAAGGATCAGAAGGTATAACATCACTTAGAATGAAGTATAAGTTGTTTTTATCCATGTGCTAGACAGTTTGTATGGATGAATTTCGTTTATTTCATAGGAAAACCCCGCTTTATAAACACAGAACTTGAGTTGTTTTACGCGAATCGATGATGAAACAAAACCGATCAGTCACGTGACAAACTTGATTCCGTACACCTTGGATCAAACGGGGTGTACGGTTTCTTACACCCCGTTCACGTGGAGGGTCTCAGCCAATCACATTCCCAGAATGTATGATGACTGGAAATAATATGTTGTATAATTATTCAATAAAATGCAATAAATGCGATAGAATGGTATTTTTGTTTGAGACTGAGAGAGAAATTCGGAAATGAAAGAACATTTGAGTGATGTAAGACAAGAGAGAGAGAGAGAGAGAGAGAGAGAGAGAGAGAGAGAGAGAGAGAGAGTTAAAACAGAGATTTTGAAGTCGGTGGTCATAGCAGCGATGATGTTAGATTTGTAGTTTTGAAACGGATATATTCACCTGGAAGCTCATTCTGAGGGTGATATATCTTTATATATTCACCTGGAAGCTCATTCTGAGGGTGATATATCATCATACACATTTTAGGTCTATGGGAGTTTTGCATTGAAGGATATATTGAGGTATAATAAGATGATAGATATATCACCCATCAGAATGAGCTTCCAGGTAAATATATCTTGACATATCACCTTACATCATTATTGTTTTCTTTTAGTAATACTGTACTTCTAAAGTTTTTCGATATAATAAAATGATTAAGCCTTGTTTGTCGGTGTGATAGAGGATATTGCCAATCCTTGTCGGTGTGATAGAGGATATTGTACCAATTGCCGGGTTGACAATATCCTTTATCATCCCGACATCCATGTGTTAATTATATATTATTAGATACAGAAGGAGGGTGTAGCAATTGGTTCAAGATTAGGTAAGAACTTCGCTTGTACTTATATGAGAAAATGGGATGAGTTTCATTTCAATCGCCAGTTAAACCATTATTTTACAAACGCTTCATTGATGATGGGTTCGGCATATGGACTTGGGGTGAAACAACACTAAAGGCTTATGCAGAGTTTGCAAATAATATCCATGAACATATCAAGATAGAGCTAAGATATCATCACCAACAGATCGAATTTCTAGACACTTGGGTTATGATAGAGAATGGGCAACTATACACAGATCTATACATAAAACCTACAGACAAGCAGCTATACTTGGATAGTTCTGCATGCCATCCCCCAAATACAAAGAAAGGACTCGCCTATGGATTAGGACTCAGAATTAAACGAATCTGTACAAAGACTTCAGACTATAATAGACATAGGCGTAATTTAAAGGTTCAACTACGGAAAAGAGGCTATAGCGGAAAATTGATTGAGTCCCAATTACAGAAGGTAGATGTATTGGAAAGATCTGATCTACTGACAAGGAAAAGAAACAAGAATAAACAGAAGAATACAGAGAGTGCCGATGGTTATGACCTATTCAACTCTTTTACCAGATTTTCACACAATTGTAAATAAACACATGACCATACTCTATCATTCGGAAAAGATGAGAGATGTAATTAAAGAAACACCAATAGTAGCATTTCGAAGAGATAGAAATCTGTATGATTCCCTTGTACACGGAAAAAAAATAAAGCCTTGTAAGTCCACCGTATCTGTGAAACAGCGTGTGTAAATTGTAATGTAATGCACAGAGGTGAAATTTTAGACACTGAGAAGAAAGTGTCGTACAATTCGGTCGACGATGTTACCTGCCATACTCGCAACGTAGTGTATGTAATCCTTTGTACTAGATATAGTTCCACTATATATGTAAGCGAAACGGAGAGAGAATTGCGAACCAGAATGAGTGAACATCTCAGGGATATTAGACTCGCGAAAGAGAAACCAATAAATTCTCATTTCGGAAGACCTGGTCATTCTGAGAAAGATGCATCATTTGCCATCCTAGGTATACAATGCAGAGAAAACAGAACGTCAGTCAAGAGAAAGCGTTTGGATTCAAAGGTTAAAGACTGTCAAACCTGGTGGATTCAATGTCAAATACAGTTATCAGTATATTCCAGCAGTGTTGCAATGACATTATGGCGAAGTTATATATCATTCGATTTTGCTGAAAACTGGTATCATGGGATATTTTAGTACTCCAAATCAATTGGTGGTTCTGGGGCTTATTTGTCACTTGGGATGTTTTTGTTTATTTGACGGAGATTATCCCCTCTGCCAAGAACTAAAAGGAAGGCAGGTCGGTGGTTTTGATCCCATGCACTGCTTTGCAGCGAATGGGATTAGCCGAAATCATCTTACTGATATCATCCGATCATCATGTCATCTCATTATTCATCGGCGCTATATGACCTATTTAGTGTGTCAGTGCTGTAAAACCCAACTCACTCACTCACTCACTCAATTGGTAGGTTTTTCGAAAGTACATGTATTAGTTGATTTTGCTAAAAATTGGTATGACGGTATATTTTGGCACTCAGGACTAATTTGTAGGTATTTTGGTTGCCGTGGTAACTGAATGGTGGCTCTGATTGGTCGAAAATTTATATCTTTTTCGACAAATTTAGATATTGTTCAATTTAGCTGAAAATTTGTATATCGGGATATTTTGACACTCCGAATTGATTGGTAGGTCTTTCGAAATAATTTGTTGCTATGGTAACTGAATGGTGGGCTCTGATTGGTCGAAATTTTAGATATTATTCAAATTTGCTGAAAATTGGCATTATGGGGTATTTGGGTACCCCACACTCAGTCAAGTTGTTTTGAAAGAGTTGGTTGCCATGGTAATGGTGTGGTGTCCTCTGAATGGGTCACGATTTACATATTAGATTTTTCGGGAAATTGGTCAGTAGGGGTATATATGCAGGTGTTTCAAAAGTGTTGATTGCAATGGTAACCAAGTGATCACTGATGGCCTGTTATCAGTTCAAATTTAGATATTTTGCTCATCAATACCAGTTGTCAGTTTCGTTTAGGGGGCATTCTGCAACATATTCTGTTACAATTAGATCTTGTTAACTGTAGGATATTTAGATTCACATGGCATATATAATTTATCCAAACTTGGTTGTAGTGTATATATGGATAAGTGATTGATGCACGGCAAATATTGTTACAATCCACCAGTCAGTAGCAGAAATATGACCATTTGTTGCTTTCAGATAGCCATTTATATAGGAAATGTGACTGTTAGACGTCATATTTTGGAACAGCTTGCTCAGATTTCATTTAAACTTGACGGGGTATGTACATGGAAAAGTGGATGAGGCACATTATATGACGCCACAGTCGGCCAAATAATAACAGAGTAATGGCCCTTTACTACATCCAAATATCAATTTAAGCTAACTTCAAGCACACAGTGGCAAGTTGAGATATTGGAACCGCACTGTGTGCTACTAGTCATCAATTTATTTCTTTAAACAATATCTTAAACACTGACAGTCCGTCCCTACCAAGCTTTGTCGTATTGTATAGTCACAATCGACATATATATGGTCCGAAACCTTCAGTACTGTCAGTACTTTGATTAGATGTATACTTTCCACTGTGCTCACTAATGCCCAAGAGCTATTTGACGTTTGATGTGTTGTTAACATTTTGCAGGTCATTTGCATGTCATTTGCTGTCCAGTGTAATGTACTCCAAAATACCTTATGCACGCTGAGCAATTGACGTCTGCAAATATCATCGATACTGCCGTCTGCTTCAATTCTAAAAATACATTTTTCTTCCATATCTTTTCAAAAACAAATGTCAGAGTGACAAACAGTTTTGGATCCTGATGAGGTGCCAATTTACTCGGCGTCTCATCTGGATTCACACTGTTTCCATAGGTTAGATATCTATTATAAATGCTTAAACCCAAAGCAACAGCAGCTGGAACAGTTTAGGGGAACAGTTGCTTATTTCAGAAATCAGCTGTACAATTTACTTGCTATGTTCACCTCATATATAAGAACAGATGTTTTATTCGCAACTATTCACTTTGAAAGACGTTTTAAAGCATGCTCTAACTTACGCCGTTCAAATTGACTGTCAAAAGGTTTTGTCAGTGTCTGAAACATCACATGAGAACTTTCAAAATGTTCACATTCCCTTCCAGAAGTCCATATATGATGCGTAAATTTGACAAAATCAAGAATAACCCCGTCTTTCTTTAAGTGTTTCAAATATCGTTTTCAGCAAAATGATATCTTATTAAAGCATTTTCGTCATTCTGCAATCATTTTAAAATATCCCATGTATCTCCCATATATCCATGTATTATCAAATAATATTGATACATATTTTTCTTCTATCCTGCTTAAACATGAATTACGCAACCATTTTACGCTTGCGTAAAACCTCGCTTGTCATTTCCTGATCGCTGGGTGGAAATTATGCCGAACGCTCACATACAACAAGAAAATCCACAAAAGCCAACGCCCTCAAAACATGTCCGACTCCAACTCACTTTTCCCGTTCTATCCCCCCCCCCTCTAAACACATACCCTGAAACACACACACTTCTCACTCCATCCCCATCGCCTCCTCAACACTCCCCATTCCTATTCCCAGCATCTGTATTTCCTCTTTAAACCATTCCTATCCCATTCCAAACCATTCCTCTCCCCTCCAGATATTTCCATTCCCCACTCTAAACCCACCCTCTACTCCCTCCAAACATTTCTATTTCCAATTCAAACCCTAACCATTCCTCTTTCACACCAATTCCCCTCCCCGCTCCAGGTGTCCATTATATCTTTATAGCATATCTATAGCACATTTACTACCACATAATGTAAGGTAACCTCATCCAAACTGATTTCAACAATTTAATTGTTCTAAGCTAGGGATATCTTCAAAAGCAATTATTATGACATTAATTGGTATAATAAGATTCCTATAGGAGTCGTCTGATAAGGATCTGCTCTGTTTGCCTATGGAAATCTATAGAGCGGATTATAGAGAGTAGACCCAGGTCAGGCGACTCCTGTAGGTTCCTATTCATGCAAAATGTATTGACATCAGGAATATTACTGTGCTGAATTTTTGTATTTTGTAATGATACTATGAACAAGGGCATTTTTTTATTTTGACAGAACCTAGAATCAGATCTGAGTTTGTTTGTTCTGTAACCCTTTAAGAACTAATGCCGCCATATTAAATGCATTTTCAAAATGGCATATAAGAATGTTTTGCCAGCAGTAGCAGAACCTATAGAAGCAGATCTATATCATTCCATAAGCAAACAGAGCAGACCCTGATGAGACGGCTCCATCATGAGTCGCGCGATCTTGGTCTGCTCTGTTTGCAAAAGCGTTCAATGGCATATTTATGGAGTATAAGTACAAAAATGAGCCATGCAGGAAACACCACATACAGAACAAACAGTAAGCATTAATATTTATCCCGCTGTCAATAAATTAGGTCTGCTCAAACTGGACCCTGTGCAATTTTAGCTACTTCATAATTATTGGATCAAGTTTTTTAAGAAAATATTGCCCGGGTGTGTGTCAAACAGTTTTAATCCTGATGAGACACCGAATTACTCGGCATTTCATCTGGATCCAAGATCTTATTCCACTATTGTTGCTTATCAATTTCAGACAAACTGGTAAAACAGTTTTGTGCTAAGCTTTCGATTTTCGATAACATAGCACCGACATCAGAACTTGAGGATGATAGATAACAATTGGAACTGACATGAGGAAAAGATAATGAAATGACAGCGCCTGAGGAATGCTGGGAAGGTAAGTGGGAATTATCTGATAGACCCGGATTATCTTGACTGAATACAGGTAAAATGGAGAACTCCTGTTTTTGTGCATGTCGGAAATTGTTTACATTACATTATGTATGATACACATATTTGACCTGATTTTGCTTGAACTTCGGGTCAACACATTTACTACCCTGCATATACAAACAGTGTAGATGTAGATCAAACAGTCCTTTAGTGAGGATCTGCACCGCTTAACAAAGCATTTTCAAAATCGGCAAAATAATTCTTGCAGACAGTTCCCTCAGAATTCAAGTTTGAATGACTGAAAACAATATGCTTGAAAAAGATCTCTCAGAAAATTAGCTTTCATCCATTTATACAAGTAGTATTAAGGCCGGTTTACCAACACACAAAGATGACGTAATCTTTCGTAATCGCGACCATTTTGTTTCTATATTTAGTAATGGAAAAGTAGTAAAGTCAAGCAGGCAAAGCCACATGCAAGACGCAACCACCACCAAAACACCGATAGACAGCATGACACACACACACACAACCACACACCCAAACGCACACGCACACACACACACGAAATGAACACAGAAAACACCAAAAGACACACAAGAACCAGGGACAAACGTTCCACAACATGAACAAACCACAAGCACAAAGACGCAATGCAAACAAAAGGAAGGGTGACAAAGAGAGTACCGCCTTGGCACGGTCAGCAGCAAAAACACCACTGGGGGTTTAAACCGGTTTACGGACGTCCTAACCTCACACTTCTCTCAAAGTCACCCTAGCTTTACAAATATTGTAAATAAAGGTATCCCCGCTGGAGCTCATTTGCATATAAGGAGATTGTAGTTTGTCACGGGTATTCGCAGATAACAGTCGGTCATGTTTCATGTATGACGTCACATGTTGGCGAAATTTAAATTGTGAAAGATCTGGAGCTACACGGTATACAGAGCTGACGTGTATACCTTGATCTGGTAAGTACTCACGGGCATTGAGGGTCAGGCCCTTTCTTTATCAGACCATTTATAAGAGACACACTAGTCTAATAAATAAATAAATAATAAATAAATAAATAAGGTACCTCTTTCTACCATGTATACTCTTCGACCTCCTCAGATCAAATGTCTGAGATGACCAATGATGTTTTCCTTCAAGCGCATGCGTGGGTAGAGGGCGCTATATGTGTATCTATTTTTAGAATGATATCATAGCTATTTTTAGCTACAGTATTTCACCATCATTGCATCAGCCAAGCCTAACAATGGTCTTTTCAAACCTCGGAGTTAATCCCTTTAAAGTATCCATACAGTCTGGGGATCTATTGAAATTGGACCGGAAGGTCTAACAATGGTCTTTTCAAACCTCGGGGCTAATCCCCTTAAAGTCTCCATACAGTCTGGGGATATATTGATATTGGACCGGAAAGCCTAACAATGGTCTTTAGATCGAGCTTGATACCCTAAAATTCAAACAAAATGTAAAACTACATACCGGTACCTCAATTTTGATATTAACCATACGGGCAGTACTGAATATATGTATATAAGGAATACTAATAACAGAAATTATTACAAATTGCACTTGTTCCAAAATATATTGCAACTTGGATCAGCTTCTACCCTATTGAAACGTAATAAAAGTGTCAATATAGACACGCTATTCACTCTTGACATGAAGGTACATATTTATAAACCTTTACATGCACAGTAACTTGTCGTCTGCTGTCATTGCTTTCTTAAATACAAATAAGAATTTGTGCTTTGCCTCGTTACAAGGGGGTTAACACTTTATCAACAAATCAAGATACTAATCATAACGCTACTAACTAGATCTATATAGACATGTTTACACACTCATGTAAAGAGAAAACAATTAAGATCTAGACCAGGTACAGTGAGATTGTTCACATTGACTTTTCCTTTCACTCTCAATGCTAATTTAGGTATGGGTAGTTAGTTAAAATCACATTAATATTTAGGGTTCATTTTAGGGACCACTGCGGTTTATATGTCAATATTGGTTGACTTGGATTAGGCTTTTTCTCAGTGTTGTTATACCTTCTGATCCTTCGAGATCATGAATTTCGGTACTTCTTGTTTTGAAAATTGAATACCGCTTAAGCCGGTGCTAGGGGGCGTGAGCAGTGTTGCACTTTCAATTACTGTTCATGAACAGACTCAATAAAACTGAGTCTGCAATGTTCTCTTTTTGTGTTGCTATTTTTGCTATCGGGGGATCACCTCCCTTCAGAATTTATAATCTTCACAACAGCAGGTGTTAAGTGCTTGCTGCTGCTGCTGCTGTTGATGCTACTGCTGTTTCTGCTTCTGTTGTTGCTGCTGCTGTTGCTGCTGCTGCTGCTGTTGTTGTTGTTGCTGCTGCTCTACCCACGACATTACTTGGTTTCCTTCTCCTCCTTCAGTTAGATTGACACATCAAAACTGTCATTCCATAGTTGGACAGCGTTCAGTGAAGATGGAGACATTTTTTGTCGCTTGAGATTCGTAAACAAGGAGATTTAATTAGAGTATATATTCCACCGTCGGTCTTCATCTTGACCTGACGTACATGCCATTGTCACCAATGGATTCCTGAGAAAAAGTTAGGCTAGATGGACACCAAGATCATTAGAATCGGTTGCTTTTTTTAAAAAAAAATAATTAAATAATAATAATAATAATAAAATGTATGTGAAAAAATGAACTTTGTTCATGTTATAAGACAGCCTTAAATTGACTTTACCAATGAATTCTTGAGACAATTTTAGGCTAATTTGACACCAAATGAGTTTTAGGCGAATATGGTCTTGAAAGAAATTTAGCCAAAACTATTGATCTAAAGTGGGGGTGAAATGGATTCCATGGTTTACATTTACTTCTCTTGTAAATATTTGTTTTTTACGGTACTAAATATAAAGTTTTCAAACTCCTTTTCTATTATACACATACCTATCTTTTTTCAATCACCACATTTGTAGCAAAACATATTACAGTCATGTATTTCACCTAGCTATAGAAATAGAGTTAAGCCTAATCCAAGTCAACCAATATTGACATATAAACCGCAGTGGTCCCTAAAATGAACCCTAAATATAAATGTGATTTAACTAACTACCCATACCTAAATTAGCATTGATAGTGAAAGGAAAAGTCAATGTGAACAATCTCACAGTACCTGATCTAGATCTAAACTGTTGTCTCTTTACATGAGTGTGTAAACATGTCTATATAGATCTAGTTAGTAGCGTTATGATTAGTATCTTGATTTGTTGATAAAATGTTAACCCCCTTGTAACGAGGCAAAGCACAAATTCTTATTTATATTTGAGAAAGCAATGACAGCAGACGACAATTTACTGTGCATGTAAAGGTTTATAAATATGTACCTTTAAGTCAAGAGTGGATAGCGTGTCTATATTGACACTTTTAGTACGTTTCAATAGGGTAGAAGCTGATCCAAGTTGCAATATATTTTGGAACAAGTGCAATTTGTAATAATTTCTGTTATTAGTATTCCTTATATGCATATATTCAGTACTGCCCGTATGGTTAATATCAAAATTGAGGTACCGGTATGTAGTTTTACATTTTGTTTGAATTTTAGGGTATCAAGCTCGATCTATCAGATGTTTAAATAGACCATTGTTAGATCTTCCGGTCCAATTTCAATCCGTTTTAGAGTCCCAAGCTGGATGTACCTGACGTTTGAAAAGACCATTGTTAGGCTTTCCGGTCCAATATCAATAGATCCCCAGACTGTATGGAGACTTTAAGGGGATTAGCCCCGAGGTTTGAAAAGACCATTGTTAGACCTCCCGGTCCATTTTCAACATATCCCCAGACTGTATGGATACTTTAAAGGGATTAACTCCGAGGTTTGAAAAGACCATTGTTAGGCTTGGCTGATGCAATGATGGTGAAATACTGTAGCTAAAAATAGCTATGATATCATTCTAAAAATAGATACACGTACAACGCCCTCTACCCACGCATGCGCTTGAAGGAAAACAACATTGGTCATCTCAGTCATTTGATCTGGGGAGGTCGAAGAGTATATATGGTAGAAAGAGGTACCTTATTTATTTATTTTTTATACATTTATTTATTTATTAGACTAGTGTGTCTCTTATAAATGGTCTAATAAGGAAAGGGCCTGACCCTCAATGCCCGTGAGTACTTACCAGATTGAGGTATACACGCCAGCTCTGTATACCGTGTAGCTCCTGATATTTCACAATTTAAATTTCGCCAACATGTGACGTCATACATGAAGCATGACCGACTATTATCTGCGAATACCCGTGACAAACTACAATCTCCTTATATGCAAATGAGCTCCTCTCGTGTTACTAAATATAGAAACAAAATGGTCGCGATTACGCAAGATTAGGTCATCTTTGTTTGGGGGTAAACCGGCATTAATACTACTTATACAGACAACCCCAGGCAAAACATGGTACAGGCCAAGGTCAAACGGCTTCTCATTCATCTGAAGGAGCCGTTTGACCAGTGACAGCCTAATTAAAAGTGATCAAAATTGTGTCAGACTGACTCATTAAGCTTTACAAAATGATGAAGAAAAGAGACTCAGTGTCCAAATACCAAGGGCAATTTGGGTAAATGAATTTAGAACACAAAGATAATATCCTGCGCTACTCACAATGTTACTGCCGTTAACACTGTACTACTTCAAATGGACCATATTCACAGAAAAATAACCCATTGTGTAAATCACGTGAACTGTAACAATCATCACGTCTAACACAAGTTTGAATAGAATTGCGAAAAAAGGTTGCCATTTGCCTGTAAACAACAGCAACCAACAACAACCAGCAACAACAAATACAATATCAACAACAACGTTGCCTTTAACTAACTCTGAGACTGCAGGTAGCTGTATCAAAATGACTTTGTGATGCATATGTTAGGTGATTTTGAATTAGCTAAAACACTATCATTTAATGGTTTAGTCTTATGTGTATATTTTTTATGCAATTACATGTAATATTTTCCAGTTGTATGGTCTTTTTTTAATACCTTTTGTTAAGTTTGTCTGTTTAACTCATTCCCTCATACGGACGCATGTAAAAGTCTTTTTTTAAACCACTGTGATAAATAGTGTATTTGCTCCACAGCTCTATTTATCCCAATGGTATCAAAACTGTTCAATTCCAAAATGTTCCTTTTCTCTAATAGATTCTCTTTTTTGGTAGATTTATTCAAAGAGGTTGGATCTAAAAATAGTCAAGGAGGGAATGAGTTAAATATGCAACAAACGTGTGTTCCTGGGCGAAACTCACTATTTACCTTTATTCGTTTCCATATACATCACAAAGCCAGTTCGATACCACTACCTATGGTGGTTATACATCACAAAGTCAGTTCGATACCACTACCTGTGGTGGCTATATATCACAAAGTCAGTTCGATACCACTACCTGTGAGGTGCTGTACACCAAAACGGTAGTTCGATACCACTACCTGTGATGGCTATAAATCACAAAATCAGTTCGATACCACTATCTGTTGTAACTGTTGTTATACACATTATTATACATGATATACATATTATACATTTATACAGTTCGGAGCCGCTACCGTTAGTGGTTGTACATCACCAAGTCAGATCGTTACTTGTTCTTGTGGTAGTTTATTTCGATGCCGCTACACGTGGTGGCTATATATACCGCCCAACCAGTTCGATACCGCTATCTCTAAGCAGTTGTCATCTTCCACCATTGCTGCCTGCTTCAGTTCTCAATATCGATTTCCTCCGATTTCTTTCGAAAGTCACATTGAACGCCTTCAACCCTGATATACTACATGTACAGTGGAATGAAACATCTGTCTTTAACTATAGAGTCCACTCAGTATGAAAGGCTTCAGCTTAATATATAGGTTTGAATGACAAATAGTGCAGACCTTGATCAAATGGCTCCTCTTGGAGCCCTCTGATCTGGGTCTACACTGTTTGGAAATGATAGTGCAAGCCTGTCTCAGGGTTAAAGCATCAAACAGTTCTAGCCCTGATCCCCATTCACCCAGTGTCTCTCTGCATCTAAATCTCTTCATTTCCTTTATTATTGCAAGTTAAGTATTTGAACAAACCTTTTTTCAACTAAATTGAACACGATCGGTCTTGACCCCACGGAACAATAAAGAAACGGATGTTAACAGGCTTTCTAAATCACCGTTTTAAGGCTGAATTAGTGTAGGCCTTGGTTGGCTGATTTTATGGGCGACACTTTAAAAAGTAATTGCTGAGGGAAACTAACTGGGCAATAAATCATGGCTACATATTACTCAACTC
This sequence comes from Azorinus chamasolen, assembly GCA_963576725.1. Lineage (NCBI taxonomy): Eukaryota > Metazoa > Mollusca > Bivalvia > Cardiida > Solecurtidae > Azorinus > Azorinus chamasolen. Next base: position 75,879,274 of record OY755239.1, read on the forward strand.
TCATGGAAAATAGAAAATTAATGTGAATCTTGAGAATGCTGCGATAGAGTTATTGATTATATTTCGAGCACAGGTTGGACCAACATTAAACATCGAATAAGTTGATTTCTCACCATGATTTAAACAGCTGATATTCAATTCGACTGATGTGGACAAACACTATTTCTGTATTTGTAAGTCTCGTTGATTTAAATCAAAACAGATACTTTGAACGGACTATAATTTGTTCAGCGTGTTTAGGGCTAACCCTTATCCCGCTATCCACTCACCTGCCTCGCATTTGCAATCAGCGTGGATCCAGATGAAACGCCGAGTAACTCGGCGTCTCATCAGAATCCAAGCTGTTTGACACTCGGTCAACAGTTTCTCATTTTTTATACGAAACAGAAGTAAGTCAAAAATACAATAGATCCGAGTTTTGGCAGACATAATTTTCTCAGCATGTTAATGGTTAATGGAAGGCAATAACTCGATACAACTAGATACTTTATCTCTGTGCCATTCTTCCCCACGAGGTTTGGATTTGTTTGCGAACAAATAAAATTGATATGAAAAACGCTATGAGTGTGCAAATAAGGTAATTCAACCCTTCCGATGTTCATCGTGGCCGGAATAGAACTTAAATACAAAATCCACCCAGATCTATCGCTGAGCAGCTTAACTGCCTGCTCTGCGGGAGTTGGACGCTTGGCAAAATGTGGTTTTGAAACTTAACGAAGTAAAACAAGCTAAAAGAAAGTAGAAGACGAGAGAGGAAGGAGACGAAAGTGTTCACAACGCCAAAAAGATTAACACGAGACTCAAGGAAGCGACATCTGGTGACAGCGAGTCAATCATTTAATTCAATCTCAACTCCCTGCATGCTAGCGGTTAATCCGTGATATATAAATTATGCAAACCGTTTGGATCCAGATGAAAAACCCGAGTAACTATGCACCTCATCCGGATCCAAACTATTTGACACTTTTATTGCACATATGAAGAGAAAAATGAGGGAGAAATAGCCGAGCAGTGTAGCAAGTGACATTTTTATCGTTCAGACGGCAGTTACTGCGAGTAGCAGCGCATAGGGTTCTCAGCTTGCTAAATAAATTGCCAGGTCAACGATATTCATTGTCTGCTTTATTTCTCGATGCAAATTGTCTTCCATTTCGTTTCAAAAGAACACAGTCTAATTGAGACACAGTGTAGGTACTGATGAGATGATATGAAGTTTGCTTGCTGTCTCATAATCATACAAACTGTATGCGTGCGTTATTCGCCACTAGAATGTGTATTGATTTGATTTGGTTTGTTTAGAGTCAGTACAGTCTCATCCCTTAGAATGCTCATTAATTGTTAGTAATACAATCAGCTTCAGTCATTACAGTAATGTGAGAAGTTTTGATACAGATAAAACACAAAATAACACTTTTGTCCATCTTAACGCCTTTCAAAACAGAGTAGACCCAGATCAGACAGTTCCTGTTGGAGCCGACTGATTAGGATATGCTCTGTTTGGCTTTTGATATGGCATGAGTCTGAGTCTACACCTTGTGCCATGGTCAACAATTTCTGTGTTCATATTCCATTATAAACAACTATCTGATTATTATTTTTCTTATATGAATATAAGTATCTGACCACTAGAAACTATTTACTAAGGCTAGGAAGAAATCATCAATACTTCTTTCAAGACTTTGAACCAAAACTGATTACCGGTTCAGTTTTACGGTTATTGAGCTCACGCTGCTTTTGAGCCTCGGACTTTTAGTAAAGAAGAATTGAGACCTTTTTAAGCAGTAGGTTGTTTTATGCCTAGGAACTTCTCCGTGATTTACATCCTTTGATTTACATTCAGCACTCTTATTGCGACTGTTTATAACTTTTGCAAACAGTTTCGATCCAGATGAGACACGGAGTAACTCGGCATCTCATCGGGATCCAAACTGTATATCAATCTGGCACCGTTTCTGAAAAGAAATGGAAGAACTCTGTACTTTTAGAATTGAAGCAGGCGAACTTATTTACAGACGACAATTGCTCAGAATGCAGAAGTTTACTTCCATCTGTCCAACAGCCCGACAATAATACTAATTGTAACGTCCCGTTTAGAGGAGTTTTACCGTCTCGGAAAATGTTAAACCAGAGTAGTACTCCAGTTCGCATGTGCTTGAACATTGATAATTAATGGGAGTTTCGGGGCACAAATGAAAGTGGTTAAAGCGAGGAGACCCAGACTTGAATGTTAAATTGGTTTACTTGACATCTGAACAGACTGACCCAAGGTGCCATATCACACACACATTGACCCTTGTCCCGCTACCCACACATATTGACCATTGTCCCGCTAACCACACACATTGATCCTTGTCCCGCTAACCACATACATTGACCCTTGTCCCGCTAACACATTGACCCTTGTACCGCTAACCACATACATTGACCCTTGTCCCGCTAACACATTGACCCTTGTCCCGCTAACCACATACATTGACCCTTGTCCCGCTAACACATTGACCCTTGTACCGCTAACCACACACATTGACCCTTGTCCCGCTAACCACGCACATTGACCCTCGTCTCGCTAACCACATACATTGACCCTTGTCCCGTTAGCACATTGACCCTTGTACCGCTAACCACACACATTGACCCTTGTCCCGCTAACACATTGACCCTTGTCCCGCTAACCACATACACTGACCCTTGTCCCGCTAGCACATTGACCCTTGTACCGCTAACCACACACATTGACCCTTGTCCTGCTAACACATTGACCCTTGTCCCGCTAACCACATACATTGACCCTTGTCCCGCTAGCACATTGACCCTTGTCCCGCTAACCACACATATTGACCCTTGTCCCGCTAACCACATATATTGACCCTTGTCCCGCTAACCACATTACATTGACCCTTGTCCCGCTAGCACATTGATCCTTGTCCCGCTAACCACACATATTGACCCTTGTCCCGCTAACCACACATATTGACCCTTGTCCCGCTAACCACACATATTGACCCTTGTCCCGCTAACCACACACATTGACCCTTGTCCCGCTAACCACACATATTGACCCTTGTCCCGCTAACCACACATATTGACCCTTGTCCCGCTGACCACATACATTGACCCTTGTCCCGCTAACCGCCACCTCTGTCGCATTTGCAAACAGCTTGGATCCACATTAGACGTGGCATGAGTTGATTGACAAATGTCATTCGTATTGGTAGGACTCAATCCGGGATGGCTTTTGTTTTTCAAACAGTCTGGAAACAGATCAGACGCCAAGCGAACATGGATATCGTTCGTATCGATATTGTTCGATCTGGGATATTGTTCGATACTGGGATATTGTTCGATACTGGGATATTGTTCGTTCTAGGATATTGTTCGATACTGGGATATTGTTGGAATATTGTTCGATCTGGGATATTGTTCGATACTGGGATATTGTTTGATCTGGGATATTGTTCGATACTGGGATACTAGGATATTGTTCGATACTGGGATACTGTTTTTGTAAACAGATCCTAGAAAGATAGTATGCTCTGCCTGATAGAGACAACTTGGCAAACAGAGTAGACCCAGATCAGACCACTCCTATAGGAGCCATCTGTTCAGAGTCTGCTCTGCTTGCTTATGGCTTACACGCATATTCATGAGATAAAAGATTTGCACGACGTGGTTTCTAGGAGGCAGGTTAACTCGTGCCCTGTCATCGGGCAAAGCTGCGATAACATTAGCAAACAGTTTGGATCCAGATGAGATGCAGAATAACTCATGAAGGAAACTGTTTGGTGTTGTGATTCTGGTTTTAGAAACAGAAGGAGGAAGACACTTCCAAACTGAAGATTTAAACAGAAGGCAAATGTTGCCGACGACAACAAGTGTCAGTGAATGACAATGCTTAGTGTATACTGGTGTTGGCCATTGCCGTAGACACGGGAATAGTCAGTGACATAAACATGGGACTGCATGGTCACATGTGACAAAGAGCGAACCAATGACATTATCATTTAATGATGTCACGGCGGTGAGAAATACGACACGATACAATCTGCAAGAAACGCTACTGAGGTCTAAAGGGTGAACATGTCATATGTTTATAGTCTGATTATGTTAAATGGATAAAAGTGTTCGGAGGGGAGTTTTAGCCGTATTCTGTGTGTAAAGGTCATCACTGTTTTGTGCCACAGATTGTAGTTACAAGTTTTACGTTATGTCCTCCATATACAATGGAACCTCCCTATAACTACCGTTAAATAGATGAACAAAGCCGTCTGTAAAACAGATGGTTGCTCAATGAATTACGAAAGTAAAGCAAAACTATCGACCTGCATTAATTTTCCATCTGTTTTAACCCTGTCAGTGCAGATATCGAACCCTTTCAGTTCAGAAATTGAACCATTAAAGTTATTTGTCAATATTGTCGACCCAGCTTAGCAGAAAGCTCCCAAATGAGTTTTCCTCATGACGTTTGTGGTGGTGTGCGGTGGTCTAGTGGTAACGCGCTTGACTACCAATCCGGAGGTCCGGGGTTCAAATCCCGGTCCCTCCCGGAAATTTCAGAGATGCTTTTCAGTGTCTCCCATCCGCACATGCTCTCCACCCAGGGGTTAAATTTGGTACCTGTGAGGTACACTAGCTGGTACTGCGGCTGCATGATTGCGCCATATGTTAGCAGTGCTCAATATTGTAGGCGAATGACTCAATGACCAGGGGGGGGGGGGGGGGGGTGGTGGTAAATGTACAGTCGTCTGAACGGTCTTTAGGACTGAAAGTAGACTATAACTAGGTACTTTACTTTTAACCTGCATTAAGCTGCCACCTGTCTGATAGACCTGTACTGGTACTAATTTTAACGTCCGGTTTAGAGAGGTTTTACAGAATATATACAGTCAGTATTTCTTAAGTTAATATTCATTAAGTAAATGGTGAAAAATCAGACTAATAACCTGCATGCAGAAACGTGCAGGTAAGAATCATGTAAATGGTCTTACAAATCACACCCGAATAGTTTGTCTATTTTAAGATGTCAAGAGCTTAATTGATACCATTAATCCCTGGTTTATCTTTAATTATGTTAGATTGATATTTATAAGGGTTTATAATCTGCATGTGTCGAACGTTTGAAAAGTAATTGCATATTTAGTACTCCTGATTTAATTACCAAGGAAAATTGAATTACAAGCTGTAACTGAATTCAATTAATATTTCGTATTGAAGGCAGGTGAAATATGTGTGCTCGAGGGAAAATACAACTTTAATGTTTTCAACGTTCAGCATTGTAAGTAAAATGTCGTCTGCCAACTAGTCGCCTGCTTTGAATTTTAAGTATCATATCAAACCTCTTCCTGTTAAGCGCGATCGAAATGTCATTTGTAAACAGCATAGATCCTGATGAGCTGCTAAGTAACTTGGTGTCTGGTCAGGATCCTGATGAGTTGCCAAGTAACTTGGTGTCTGGTCAGGATCCTGATGAGTTGCCAAGTAACTTGGTGTCTGGTCAGGATCCTGATGAGCTGCTAAGTAACTTGGTGTCTGGTCAGGATCCTGATGAGCTGCCAATTAACTTGGTGTCTGGTCAGGATCTAGCTGTTTTACAATCGATCAAAAGTTTCTCTAGAGTGACATTTGTTCAGCAGACTAAGGGTTAAATGCCCGGCTAGAGTGCCATTTGTTCAGCAGACTAAGGGTTAAATGCCCGGCTAGAGTGACATTTGTTCAGCAGACTAAGGGTTCAATGCCCGGCTAGAGTGCCATTTGTTCAGCAGACTAAGGGTTAAATGCCCGGCTAGAGTGCCATTTGTTCAGCAGACTAAGGGTTAAATGCCCGGCTAGAGTGCCATTTGTTCAGCAGACTAAGGGTTAAATGCCCGGCTAGAGTGCCATTTGTTCAGCAGACTAAGGGTTAAATGCCCGGCTAGAGTGACATTTGTTCAGCAGACTAAGGGTTAAATGCCCGGCTAGAGTGACATTTGTTCAGCAGACTAAGGGTTAAATGCCCGGCTAGAGTGACATTTGTTCAGCAGACTAAGGGTTAAATGCCCGGCTAGAGTGCCGAATAATCGCAACCGTAATCAGCTGGTGAACTATTCTGTTTCTTATCTGGATCATCACTGTTTACAAAGTTCATAATGTTTTAATATATAACGGCTAAATTAACCCATATCTTGTCCAACACGACCTCACCCAGAACTTATAAAACTGTTTCCGTGAGCCTGGGGTCATTATCAAGCATCTGATTGGTCAGATTCTGAGTTTGTTCAAAATGTATCCAATCGGATACTTGAAAATTCAGACTCAAACTCAGAAGTTTTATGACCTCGCCCACTCAGCTGCTTTTTCAGAAAGCTTTGATCCAGACAAAACACAGATTCACCCTGAAACTGTAAAAAGGCAGTGGCTGCTCAAATTGGACCTGGAGCAACCGAACAAATTCACCATGTGCCAAACATGCAGCCTGGACCCAAGCTGTTTGCAAATGTGAGTCAGGTAGAAGAATGAGGATTAAACAGCACCACATCAGGATCTAAACATTTTGAAATTCTTACAACACTTTCTCCAAAGCTTGCTCAAACTGGAACTATGTGAAAATTGAAGTAATTCACAGTCTGAGGTAACGTTCCACAACACGATGATAGTTTAAGTTGTAAACTGTGAGAGAAGGGCAAATTTATGACAGATGGATATAATAACATTTTGAATGTGAAATATTTTGTAAATTGCTGTTTCATGAGATAGATGCGGCAATAAGCCATTAAATTGCTTTTTACAGTCCAGTGTTGTCTGCAAATGTTGTAGCCTATTCCCTTGCTAAAGGTAGATATTCTCTAACAGTTCTTGTCGGAATGAACACGTCCGTGTGTCAGATAGTATCAGCCCTGATAGGACGCCGACTTACTCGGGATTTCATCTGGATCCAAACTGTTTGATGAGGCTTGAACAGTGGACTGATGAAGGCTGTTGAGGTGGAAAACGTTTTCGTACATATATAAGAAACAGCAAAACTTCTCTAACCCAATCTCCCATAGGCTATTTTAGACCAATCCCTCATTGGCTATTTTAGACCAATCCCTGATTGGCTATTTTAAGACACAACCTCTTTGAATGAATCTACCGAATAGGATACAGTAGAACCCCTCTAATGCAACCAATTAATGAATAAACATGGGTGTATTTATAAGCAGGTTGTTGCTTAATGCAGAGCAAAAATAATTGTGTCCTGCATTAAGCTACCACCTGCATCTAGCACCCAGAATTATACCTATTTTTAGGTGGTCGCATTAGCGGGGGTTTTCTGTAAGTTAATAGGGAAAAGAAAACCCCCCAGATTTTTGTAGTTTTGAAAGCATTGTGATAAAAAAAGAAGCATTTGCTCATATGAGGCAACTGCTCTATTTATCACAATGGTTTCAAATCGTGACTTTTATAGAAGCGTCAAAAGGGGCCAGTATGAGGGAATAGGTTAAAGCACCGTCTTTATGACTCTTTAAATACAGACATGAACGTCATGCAGAAGGTACCTAGGAGTTTTCTGCATGACTTTCGTCCTGTATTAAGCTGTCAAGAACTAGACGTCCTTTTGTGGTATTCTTAGAGGGGGTTAAGTGTACATACTAATTCAACAGATCGTGATATATCCAAACTGATTGACAGTTTACTCATCTCCAGTTTAAATAGGTAGGCAAAAGTATGCTTAACCCTTTAAATACACGACACGCATGAGCTGACATTTGTAAACAGTGTAGACCCAGATCAGATGGTCCATAGACAAGTCCTGCGATCAGGATCTTCACTGTTTGTTTTTGAAATCCTCTCGACAAATATACCCTTGCCACTTTATTGACCATTCCACTTTATGGACCATTCCATTTTATGGACCATTCCACTTTATGGTCCATTCCACTTTATGGACCATTCCACTTTGAAACTTCAGTATTCCCAGGTGTAACATAACACTTATGTTACGGGCTAAAGGTTAAATGGTTATGGACTGTAGGATACATGTAGAGTATACATGTATATATATTTATCAATATGTCAAGAATACACATGAGATAGTACACCTGTCAGATATATGTCTAGACATTACATAGGTATTGGATATATATACAGGGGAGAGAGAGGAGCTAGGGAAGAAGAATGAGAGAAGAGACTTGGGTAGACATAGTCATGATGTTAGAAAGAATCACGGTACGAAGAAATAAACATGTAGAAACGTATAGAGACTAAGTTGTTCATTACGCCACACGGGCGTTAATGGTGCCATGACCAGGATTCTGGATCCGTCGCGGAAAAATGTCGGAGTACGGGTAAGTCATTTCACTTTGTGGCTTGTGGTGTTGTTTTGATCTGTAATAATGGCGGAAATTGGATTGACGCAGACTTTGGAAAATTTAACAAATCAATTAGAAAATGTATCAGCACAAAATGTAAACTTCACTTTTGATGGAAAAACTAAAGAATTTGAATCATGGATAAGAAATATAGAACAATTTGTGTTAGTTAACAATATTTCAGAAACAAAGAAAAATTTAATTGCTTTAAGATCCAGTACAGGGATTGTTTCAGAATTCATACAAAAACGTTTACAAAGTAATCAATATTTAAGTTGGCAACAGTTGAAAAATGAGTTGGAAAATCTTTTTGGAGAAGTAACAGATAGATATCATAATTTTTCACTACTAAGCAATATTAAACAACAAAGAGGTGAAAATGTACAGATTTTTGCAGAGAGAATACAAGTTTTGGCAAAAACTGCTTATGAAAATTTTGAGCAAAATACAGACGTAATTGAACAGCAATTAATTTGGTTTTTCACAGAGGGGTTAATTGATGGGAAAGTTAGGGAATATTTGATAAGGAAGAATCCTATAAGTTTTCAAAATGCAATAGAAATAGCTGTAAGCGAACAGAATATCGGCGAAAAAATTAGATTAAGAGCTAGGGGAAAAGTTAGCAAAAGAGAGATTGTACGATCTAAACGGAAACGGAAACGAGAGAAAAGAAAATTGTCAATCAATAATGTCAAATCGGAAACGGTACACGTAAACAAAGAATATACGCATGCGCGTAGGGTCAAAACACGATGTTGGTTTTGTGGTCAGGTCGGTCACGTGAAATCTGAATGTAAACAGTTCAGACAGTTGATGAACAGGCCGAAAAGTAGACATTCGGAAAACTCGGACGTTTCCGTCATAACGAGATCGGTGCTCGGAAACAAAATAATGTAGGATCAAAATATAATGTTACTGCAAATAAGGATATACCAAATTCATGCCTCATAAAGATAGGAAACAAACAAGTTAGAAGTTTGATAGATACAGGAGCCTCCGTTAGTATATTACATAAAAGAATTTTTGATTCAATTAAGCCTAAAATACCACTGTCTAAAACACACATTACACTAGAGTCGGCTTCAGGTGATAATTTACAGGTTGTAGGGTGTGCGAATTTGAAAATTAAAGTAAGCAAGCTATGTTTAGATCACACATTTGTAATTGTCAATAACCTAAACAGAAATTGTATTATAGGAAGAGATTTTTTAGCTGCAAATAGCTGTAGAATTTATTTTGATCTAAACTGTATTAGAATTAAAGATGAATATGTTCCGTTAGAAGATGACAGATGTATAGCATCAATAATTAGACTAAATAAGACTACAATTCTCAAACCACAAACTATAAATCAAGTTCAAGGAAAACTTAAAGCTAATCCTAGTATAGAAAATAATTGTGACTATGAAGTTTGTTCAATGGAAACAGGGTATATTTCAGAAGAACCTAACTTACAAATAGCTCCCGCTTTGGTACATTTAAGAAAAAATAGAATTGTTCCGATAATTATCGCAAATGAGTCAGGCAAAACAATTAAATTAAAAAGAGGCTGCATAATCGCTAAGGTTCAAGCTAATCAGGAGAATATGATAGAGTCGGTTTTCAATAAGGAAAATGAAGAGTGTTTAACTATTCACAAATCGATTTCAAATAGTCTGTCTGATATAAATACACCAAAGCAACATTATGCAAAAGTACAACAGCTCATACAGAAAAACGAAGAGATATTCTCGAAGTCTGAATATGATATAGGTAAAGTTCCGAATGTTAAAGTCAACTGAGTTATCTGAAAAATTGCGTACTTTGGTATCCATGTCAATGGCCAGGAGACATAAATTACGGAGTTCGAATTTGACCAGAGTAATAGATGTCAAGGAAACACATAAGCGATTACGTAACCGAGTTTACACAACAATTATACCTGGACATTATTCAGAAGACAAAGTGCAGAATACCACACGTGTTAAGGAACATACACAGCCGCAAATATACAACTAATAATAACGACATGCAAGTGCAAGAAGAAAGACTAAACAGATTTTAATGGTTAATTGTGTTGACCTTAAAATAAATTACTACGTAAGGTCGTGAGAACTGTTTTCCAAGGTACATTCAGAAGAGCATTAAGGGATAGCAGAGACTATGTGTAGAAAAACTACAGTTAAAATAATAACAAGAATATTTATGTGTTACATGATTAGGTCAATATGGTGTTACGTACAAGTACTTTTCTATTAAAAGTCCTTTTTGTAGGAAGAGAGGTGTGTAACATAACACTTATGTTACGGGCTAAAGGTTAAATGGTTATGGACTGTAGGATACATGTAGAGTATACATGTATATATATTTATCAATATGTCAAGAATACACATGAGATAGTACACCTGTCAGATATATGTCTAGACATTACATAGGTATTGGATATATATACAGGGGAGAGAGAGGAGCTAGGGAAGAAGAATGAGGGTAGACATAGTCATGATGTTAGAAAGAATCACGGTACGAAGAAATAAACATGTAGAAACGTATAGAGACTAAGTTGTTCATTACGCCACACAGGGTGAAGGACACATATGGCAAATAATAAGCAGACGACGTGTTAATGTTCTATAACCTACTTGTGACTAATTACTCCACACGTTAAGCATGTATGGGATCTTTCCTCCAATGAATACAACATACATGTAGATTATGTATAATAAATGTAATAAAAACTGGCTGTAAAGAAAACCGGATCATTACTGATAAATAAAACACCACAGCTGCTGGTATACTCACATATTCTCACACTGTTTAAAATGTCGTCTGCTCAATTTCTCCACTGCTTTCTTTGTCAAATATTTTGCGATGGACTGAAATTTCCGAAATATTTTGATATGGCCTAGATCATCCAACACATGATTAACCTGCTTAAGACATACCTAAAGGCTCTAAAAAGGGACATAGTGCGACAATGTAGATCCAGATAAGAGGGTTTCTGAATGGGTCTGCTGATAATGGTTTCCAGTGTTTGCTTCATAAACGATTTCTCCTGCATGAGTTCTCGTTGCATTAAGCATCCACCCGTTTTAGAGACACCCATGTTTGCTCATAGAACGACGGCCTTATTTGGCGCCTTCGCTTCAATGAAGGCATTCGTGCGTCTAATCCTATCTGGAATGTGTGCAATTGCAGTCATGTCGCGAGTAATAAGAGGGCGATTTATGTATAAATTTTGCTAACACGTTTAATGCATACTATCTTATTTAGTATGAATTAATGCTTACCACCTGTTGTAAAGTGAATGTCTACATAATGGCATATCTGTAGAATTTTTACACACTCCATATTCGTTAACCTTTTCTCTGTTCTATGTTTATTTCAAATTTCAATACCTCCTGAATATTATTGAACAAAATACATGTACATTTTGTAGTTATAATGAAATATGGAAGGTGGAACATAGTAGCCATTTTAGAAAGTAGATAAACAGATCTTTCGAATTCCATTAGCAAACAGAGCAGACGGCCAGACGGTCCCTATAGAAGCCGTCTGATCTGGGTCTACTCCCTTTGCAAAGGCATAAAAAGGCGTAACCATTGAGTAGCGGGTTAAACTAGTGACCCAGTAACAAACAACTTGAGTTCCGATTAGCCGCAGGTTTACTCGCTGTCTAATCGGGATCCCAAGCTTTACTCGGTGTCTAATCGGGATCCCGACCTGTTTGCAAATGCTAAGCAGCTTGTTCTGATTAAAAATAAATCAATCAGCCTTTTGAATGTGGGAAACGGATGTTTGCATTTGCTAACAGTGTAGATGAAGGTTAGATTGATCCTCTAGGATCCATGTTATCAGGCCCGTCACAGTAATGATCGGCCGTGTCACATTCATTCAAAAGGGTTTACCTTATCCATGTTGACTATCCATGTAAGAACTAATGCTATCATGAATAGTTATTGGCGTATTTACATATGAACGTTCAAGGTATTGGTAGAAAGTGTAGAGACATATCTAGTAAAATGGCGTATGCAAACACAGCCGACGGTTCTTGCAAAAGTCGTCTGATCTGGGTCTTTTCTATTTGCAAAGGGATTCATACCCCCCCCCCCCCAAAAAAAAAAAACCCAACAAAAAAAACAACAAAACAAAAAAACCAAAAAAAACAATAAAATAAAATAAAATAATAATAATAAAACCATCATTAATCATCACCATCATCATTATCATTATCATCATCACAACCACCACCATCACTACGATCATAATTAGTATAACCAGCATCATGGTTGTCGTCATCATCATCATTACCATCATCTTTGTCATCATCATCATCATCATCATCATCATCATCATCATCATCATCATCATCATCATCATCATCATCATCATCATCTTTGTCATCGTCATTATCATCATTTACCATCATCATCATTCACCATCACCATCACCATCATCATCATCATAATCATCGTCGTCGTAACCAGCATCACGACCACACTCAATACCAAAAACATCATCCTCATTACGACTATCATCATCAACAACAACATCATCGTCACATTCAACCTAATCACCATTTTACTTAGCGTTCTTGTGGTTTCTGCATAACTGAAAGTGACCTTCAGTTCATGTGGAAAGGGATATCTAATTCAGAAAACATATAAACGTTTCATATCTGTAATAAACAAGAAACCGATACAGTTCTGAACAGTGATTTCAACTAATTAAACAGCATTGTCATACATGTAATTTCTATATAATAATATAAAGCATAGTTGTACAGTTACATATGACTACATTTATTTGCCATTTTAACACCAATGCCGCAAATATGTAATGCCGATAACATATCAGTTAATGGCACTCACATGCAAATAAACATGAAATTGATATAACTCTGAACAGTGATTCCAAAGACTTAAACGATATTGTCATACATGTTATTTAAGAAATAATAAATTCATACCAGTGTTTTATCGTGCAATCGAACACTGGTAGGAGTTGAGATGCGTAGTAATTAAATTACGAGGTCGAAAGGCCGAGTGATTTGATTATAAGCATCTCAACGACTACCCGTGTTCGATTGCACGATAAAACACTGGTATAAATTTATTATTTCGATTCTAACACTTCAATTTAACTATAATTTGCACCGCCACAACGGCACTACGTTTCTTGTCGTACGAATTTTCGAAGCCATATTACGTCACGTTACGCCGTTACAGCGCGTGCGGTGTTTTATGGAGAATTCAAACATAGATACGTCCCTTCGTTGTTTATGTAGATGTGTGCGCGAGGTGTGTTAGAAATCAATATAATAACGATGTCATAATTGTTTTGAACATATTTTGAACAGTTTCATTTGACTACATTTATTTGCCATTTTGACTTCACTGCCGCGAATACGTATTGTCGATAACATCATACCAGTTAATGCCACTCATTATACTCGTACACAAACGAAGCCAGTCATTTGCCCATTTTTGGACTTTTATAAGATGTATCTGTTTAATGGCTAATATGAGATGGCTGTTTCTACCTGCCTTCATACGCAGAAAACGAACACTGACGGGACTTCGATTATTCAGTTGAATAGCCGTCTTATACATAGACCCTTGGCCTTTGAAAATCCATCAACAGAATTAATTTTCTGAAGTTTTCACCGACCTTGGTAATTACAAACTGCATAACTGGTTTTGAATTAATACACTGGTGATCACGATGATCGTTATGATGATCGTGATGATGATGATGATGATGATGATGATGATGATGATGATGATGATGATGATAATAATAATGATGATGATGATGGTCAGCAAAACAAAATTTGTGGCATAAATAAGATTTCAATAAAACGTGATTGTTAATAAATATACATGTGGTGTTTTATTTTATTTTTTAAAAAAAAAAAAACCCCAAGAATAAACACAGATAACAATTAACAAATGTGATGAATTCGTTGCCATTTTTTTGCTTTTTGTATCCACTTTGTGGGTGTAACATATTCGTTTTGGTGTGCATATTAAAACTTAACCCTTCGCTTGCTGAATTTTAAAATACATTTCTCCTTCTTTACCCATGCCACGTTGCATAATTACATATATCTTCACTGTGTACAAGTATTTCGCTGTGCAATCACTGCTGTGGAGTGCACTGGTTGCACAATCAACTTGTAAATAGTGCAGACCCTGATGAGACAGCTCCTGCAGGAGCTGTCTCACCTGGGTCTTCACTATTTACAGGTAGGTATATTGACGTGAATAGCAAGCGAAGGGTTAAGCCACACGAATATATCACATTTTATGTGCCATATTGGTTTGAAGCGCGTGTCATTTTCGACCGAATATATCACACGTGTGACATATTCGGTCGAATTTTTCACTCGTGTTACATATTCGATCCGTGACATACGGTTCAACATGCTCTGTTATATAGATATGCTTCTACAGTATCTGCTATGGGCAAACTGTCATGTGTTCATGGTGTTCATGTGTCATTAAAATCCATCCGATTTATATGTATGCAGTCATTATTTCTTATATAAAAATAAATTGGGGTAAACGGATAAGGGAATACACACTTTAAGATGCACTTATAAAAGAGAGAAATAAAGTAATATTCTAACACACCTCGCGCACACATCTACATAAACAAAGAAGGGACGTAATTCTCAATAAAACATCGCACGCGCTGTAACGGCTTAACGTGACGTAATATGGCTTCGAAAATTCGTACGACAAGAAACGTAGTGCCGTTGTGGCGGTGCAAATTATTTCTTAAATAATAAAAAAAACAAAACAACAAAGAACAATTCCTTGATTTTCTCTACAATCAAAACAATGTTTGTAGGCGGTTTGCTTGTTGAAAATTATAGGTTTCTCATTATAACTTAACATTTGGACGGCTATTAGAATTGTGTTGAATAAATGTACAGTAAAACCTCTCTATAACGACCGCTAAATGAATACACATTGTTGTCTTTAAAAGTAGAAAGTTGATTAATGCAGGACGGAAGTAATGCAAACAGCTCCTCTAGGTGATTTTTGCATAACTTTTGTGCTGCATTAAGCTACCACCTGTCTTTACAAATCCAGACTTAAACCGCTTATAGTATTGCACCAAGGGATAGACGACTAAAGTAGTCTTTCATCTCAATTTCCATCAACCGGAAATAAATAATTTCCTGTCCCTCAAAATGTGTTTTCCCTTAACCCTTTCCCTCATATAAACGTGTTTTCATGCATTTGCAAACAGAGTAGACCCAGATCAGACGGCTCCTAGAGGAGCCGTCTGATCAGGGTCTACTCTGTTTGCTAATATAATTTAATAGATCTGTTTCTTTGCTTTCTAAATGTCTACAATGTTCTACCTTCCATATTTCTTTATAACTATTTTGTTAATGAATATTTAGAAGGTATTGAAATTTGAAATAAACATAGAACAGGGAAAGGGTTAATGTGCAGAACCGAGTATATAAGACCTTTTGCAAACAGTGTAGACCGAGATCAAAGGGCTTCTGAAAGTTCTGCACTGTTCGTCATGCATACCATTTTCTTTTGTGTTAAATGTTGATAGAAAGGGAGAGCCAGTGTTAAATGTTGATAGAAAGGGAGAGCCAGTGTTAAATGTTGATAGAAAGGGAGAGCCAGTGTTAAATGTTGATAGAAAGGGAGAGCCAGTGTTCATAATTCAGCAGATTAACGATTAAGCAAGATTAATATCGAGGATGGGAAGATACCAGTATACTAATAATACTAACATGGAATGGATACTAAAAAAGATGTTTTTCGGAAATAAACACATCCAACTAACGTAAGACCCAACTGAATCACACAGCCTATCCATTATTTGCAATTCAATGTGAAAAAAACTTACACAAATATTCATGAAGTAAAAGACTACACTCTCGTCAGTGTCTTAATTCGTAGCCTGCTAAGCGCGCAGACTGACATTTACAAAATGTTTGGATCCAGATGAGACGCGGATGAACTCGGCGTCTCATCAAAATCCAAACTGACAGTCACTCGGCTGAAATAATTTCAACAGCTCTAACAAAACGGAAGTAAGAAATAATAGTAACATACCAGAGCAGACGTATGTTTATTTCAGCGGTCTAAGTTTTAATAATTAACGAATTTATTCCCAAATTATTCAAGAATTTTTGAACACATCGATTTTTATACGCTCGTTTTAGAAAAAGTCTGTCTGTCTGTCCGTCTGTCTATAGTATCTCTAACTCAAGTTCTACTTGGTGGATCCTTCTCAAATTTAACCACAGTGTTTATCTAGACATGCAATAGTAGTATGTCCAGACCCGGTGCGTTTATCCAAGGTAAATGCCCCACAATTGGACTTAGAACGTGCGTTTAGCATTTGCGTTAAGCAAATATGTTAAATGTCTGTAACATCTCTAACTCAAGTTCTGCTTGGCGGATCCTCCTCAAATTTACCACAATGTTTATCTGGACATGCTACAGTAGCATGGGTGTGTCCTGGTACGTATATTCAAGGGCAATGTCACATAATTGGACTTAGAATTGGCGTTTAGCATTTGCGTTAAGCAAATATGTTGACCTCAATTTATGTTGTAAGTCCACTTATTTACATAACCTTTTGAGATAAAGCTTTGAAACTTGGAGCGCTTGTTCACCATCACAAGCTTCACCCCATTTTGACAGAATTATGAACCTTTTTAACTTAGAATGTTTGATAAAGGTTTTTGTTAAACCGACTTATTAACATAACCCATTCAGATAAAGCTTTGAAACTTTGAACACCTGTCTACCATCATATCTATTTGCAAAACAACGGGACGTATTATGGAATGGCGCTGTCTGTCTATCTGTCTGTCTTTCTGTAACATCTCTAACTCAAATTCTGATGGATTCTTCTCAAATTACCCACAATGTTAATCTTAACAGCTTACAGTAGCATGGGTGTGTCCAGGTATGTATATCAAAGGTCAAGGTCGCACAATTGGACTTAGAATTTGCATTCAGCATTTGCGTTTAGCAAATAAGTTAACCTCAGTTTATGATGAACAAAGCATCGACGGGCGTAAATTGTGCCCACTGGCACTCTTGGTCATGTTGAGGAGGGCAAAATCAAACTAAATATTTCCTGGTATAAGTCATTGACATGGATAGGTCCAGCAAACTGTGCAGACCCTGGTCACATGGCTGTTTCAGGAGTCCTTTGATCTGGGTCTATACTGTTTGTCTGTGTCCCATTTGTGGGATTTCGGTGGAGTAAATGGATTAGCTATCTGTTTATTTTTATAATGTAAACTTTTAAAAGGAATTGCTAAGACAAATCTGCAGGATAAGATTTAAATAAACCCATAAGCAAACAGTGCAGATCCTGATCCGACAGCCCCTACTATGTTTGCAAAGGCGTGAAAAGCATTTATACAAGGGCAACTGTTAGTCTTTATAAATCGGTTACCAGCGTATCTCTTATCGAACTGAACCAACATTTGCCACAATTCTAATATACAGGACAGTTTTACTTACTTCTGATTCGTTCTGATTCATATTGACTGAGTGTCATATAGTTTGGATCCTGATGAGAGACTGATTTCTGATTCATATTGACTGAGTGTCAAATAGTTTGGATCCTGATGAGAGACTGATTTCTGATTCATATTGACTGAGTGTCAAATAGATTGGATCCTGATGAGAGACTGATTTCTGATTCATATTGACTTCTAGTGTGAAATAGTTTGGATCCTAATGAGAAACTGGTTTCTGATTCATATTGACTTCTAGTGTCAAATAGTTTGGATCCTAATGAGAGACTGATATAGCTGCCTCATCTAGATTCAAGATGTTTGCAAATTCTAGCCAGGTCGTGTTTAGCATGATGATCGATAAACTGATGAAAATGTCATGCCTTTGTAATTATAGCTCGTGTAGGGGCAGTCTGGCCAAGGGTTGGGAATAATATAGACCCTGGCTGTACACATTCTACCATGCCCAACACATTTCTGTTTTAATTTGTTATTATGAAAGTTCAGCTAATAAATCATAACACTGTCATTATTTCTTTCACTAATTTTCACCAGGTAAAGGGCAAACTCGTCTCATGCTGTGTAAGACTTGTCTCAATTTGCAAACAGCTTGGATCCAGGTGAGACGCAGAGTAAGTCGCCATCTGATCAGTATCCAAGCTGTTTGACACTCGGTAAATAGTTTCTCATAGCATTGAACAAATCGGAAGTTAATGGAAATTTCAGCAAATCACAGATTGAGCAGACATTATTTTTCAGCATAAGAAATGTTAGATAACGCTTCAGTGAAAAACTCATCACTGCTTCATCGGCGCGAGGGCATGAAGCTCTCGCGTCTATATGGAACGCTTTCAGTGGAATTTCACTGGTAGGAGGGCTGATTTATTAAGAATTTTGAGAAAAAATTTGAAATGTAATTTTTGGTTTATAAGAGTAATAACAGTATGCATGGAAATAATACAATTTTATATAGTTGGAAACAGGTCGACAGTATTTTTTTTTATTCCTGTTGACTTGTTTGTATTTTGAAAATAAACATACTATAAAATGATTTATCCTATTTTCTCCTACGGTCAGGACTAATAAAAACTTTAGTACTTTTCCGGAAAGGTTATATCGACGGTAACAGCCGAGGTACGATGACTAAAACGATGCGGAAGATAAATGCACATTCCAATGTATTTCTTTTTTGTTTTAGTCTCAGTCAGATGATAAAGCGATTCTGTGTATGGTAAAATCCCACTAAACCGGAAGTTACTCGTAGATATATATACAAAGTGGGGATACTGGCTCACCTCCCTCGGCTCGCCTCGCCAAAACTGGCTCGGCTCACCTCCCTCGGTGATCCAGTATACGTTTCACTCCCCACTTTGTATATATATGATTGAGGTAAAAATAAAATATTAAAAAAAAAAATTACCTCCCTCAAAAAGGAGGGACAGCGGAACGAGTAAAAATTTAAAAAAATGTAAAGGAGGGACAGTGAGAAACTATTGAGGGTAGGAGAGAGAGTAAAAATAAAAAGGTACATGGGGTAAAAGGAGGGACAGTGAGATGAGTAAAATTTTTAAAAAACCTAAAGGAGGGACAGTGAGAAACTATCGTGGGTAGGGAGAGAGGTAAAAATAAAATAGGTAAAAGGAGGGACAGAACGCTCCTATATATAATATAATAATAATAATAATAATAATAATAATAATAATAATAATAATAATAATAATAATAATGATAATAATAATAATAATAATAATAATAAGGTGATAAAAATAAAATAAATAGGACAAATTTGTTAAATATGTTAAAAATATTGCAATTTATTGAGTATTATTGCGTTCTCTGATACCCCCGATAAATTACCCGTCGCCGGATAGATAGCCGCAACCGAGAGTTTTACTCCCATCAGATAGATTGACAACGTGGCATATCCGCCCTGCAGTGCATTGAAGACGTGCGTGTTAATTTAGGAAATAAACACCTATAATTATAATCGATCAACACAATATGTAAGTACATATTTCTTTTGAAACATCGTTTCACCCGTCGTGTAATTGCTTTAATAGGATTCTACGACGTATAGATAACAGTTTAAAGCAATTATACATGTGATGTAGCGTGTGCATTCATCCACCTGAATCGAGGTCAAATGACATTTCATTTGTGCAACAGTTAAGGTTCATGTAAAGTCCCTGTTTCAGAAAAAATAACTTGAATTTGTAAAGTTGAAATACTCAATAAATATACCATATTGGTTAAAAACATTTTCACACAGTACTAACAATGTGTCTATGAAGAGGATTATAGCTTAATATCCCTACATATGGGTGTAATTGTGTTGTCCGAAGCTCAAAATATAACGAGCATAGAGCAAAAACAAGCTTTTCTGTAGAAAATATCAAATCACTAAATGACACGTATTTTCGGAAAATTATTAAAATAAATGCGAAGAAAGTGTAACAAACTGGGTAGTCCTACATAGAATATATAAGCAGATGTGAAAATAAACACATAGTCGTCCTCAAAATATCCCCATATTTACACAAAGGCAGCCATTTGTATTTTCGAAACTTTCGAACATTAGAAGCCCATAACTCAAAATCTAATAAACCAATTTATGATTGTTATATACGTGCGGAAACAGAAAATAATAAGCAATATGTCTGATGCAATGTTACTTACTGACACTGCCACAGTTCAGCAATTACTGGGTTAATTTACACCACTGTCACCGTGTTGTTGTGATATTGCCGGAAGTAAAGCATTTGCAATTAATCCGCATATTCGCATTTTTTTTACTGGCGTATTTTCACCTTTAATTTACTTCCATTATTGCTCTGTGGTATGTAATCCAAAATATAAGTACAAGGAATATCACTTTCGATCGTAAAATCTAAAAACAACTGTTGATTCTTCACCGGATTATTTGTGCGAATTTATTTCCGGCAATGTACTGCTAGCTGTTGTTTTCAGAATTGGTGAAGATGCAAGTAAGAATTTCCCTTGAAATCGTCGTTTTTTCTCCGTGGTAAGTATTTCACACCTTTCTAACGATTGCATTGATGATTATTATATTATTTTGTATTGCGATCTTTATTCGAAAAGCTTAGATCGCTGTAACAGTGTTCTAGCTCGTGTATAGTACAAATGGCCGGATGTTTTGGATGTATTTGGCATACGGGTGCTACGGAATCATAGTACGGACAACAGCATGGTGTATTTTAGGAAAAAACACTGGCGACCAAGCTTGCGGTTTGGAAAGGCCGGAGGAAGGCATTCCAAGGCCCGGAAAGTGAAAAGAAAAGCCTTGGACTTCAAATGTAAAGCTTTATCTTCTATGAAATTGAAGATATATAAGTGTAATTCTAAGGAATCACATATAAGGAGGAAATTCACCCAACTTGCAACCCATGCTTCATTGTATAAGTGCAGAACAAGTGAGGATTTGAAATGTGTCATCACACGAGTAAAGCCTATCAGTGCAAAAGGTTATAGGATGATAAACCTGGACTGTGTGCAAGAAAACATGAACAAATTTATAGCACATAGTGTTATGTGTGAAAAAGCCAAAGCTCACGTTCAACGAGACAAACCCTTGTTGAAAATATCTTCAGAGAAAAGGACTCAGGGTTTGGCCTCAACACTGATTGTTTCTTGTGGAGCTTGTGGGAAAGACTTCAGTTTCGACACAAGTCCAAAGTTGAAAACAGACATTTCAACAGACTATGATGTGAATGTGAGGGCAGTTTGGGGGTCCATTGTAACCGGCAATGGAGCTTCTCACTTGAAAGAAGTGATGGCTACAATGGATGCCCCAAGTCTATCACAGCCTTCATTTACAAGTATTGAAAGAAATATTGGATCTTGGTGGGAAAGCCTCAATCAAGAAGAATTGCTAGCAGCAGGTAAATTATAATTCTTCACTTATTATTGTTCATGTAATATTCACTGTAAATTGTTTCACCTTTATATTTATACCCCCGTATTGGCCCGTAAACAAAGTTGGAGAGGGGTTATAGAAGTCAGACACCAATTTTGTGAGGCATTAATTTACAGGTTCCAACAATATATCTATGATTCGGCATTCTTTTATTTGTCACATTGGAGTTGATTATTTTTATTGGTCGTATAATTGATTTCTGCAGGCAAATGATTCAACGGCGACTAAATTGAGTAATCGCAACAATACTTGTTATGCCCCCAAAGCTACGCTTTGGCGGCATATAGTGATCGCACCGTGTGGGTGGGTGTGTGTACCTTTTGTCCGGAGTATATTTCCTTTGTCACATCAGCTACGGATACCAAATTTGGGGTTTGAGTTCATCTTGGGATGGCGGAGTGTTGCGTACCATTTTCAGATCACTGTGACCTTGACATTTGACCGATTTTACAAAAAGCTTGTCCAGAGCATATCTCCGGGATGTTATCTACAAACTTAGGAAAATTCGGGGTCATATCCATTTTCATGATTTGTTTATTAAACGCATTAAAACATTTAAAAAGAAAGGTTATGATCCTATTATATTGCAACACACTGCATGTTTGGTTATCGACCCTTTTACAGTCGGTAGCTACGCTTCCCTCTTTGCTTGCGCGATGACAGGCCGAGGGTAGTACTCTATGATGGTATACTCTTAAACTTGGATACAGGATGAGCTTACCAGACTCATGTATTACTTTTTCCCTGTCGTGCCCTTAACGGCTTACCTGCAGGTGCTCTGACTTCAGCAAAGTCATTGAGTACATATTTGACGGATTGTCACAGTTATTATGCTATGTTTTACATGTTGTCCTGTGTTCACCGTCGTCTATGTTGTGGGTAAGTCCAGCGGGGATACCTTTATTTACAATATTTGCAAAGCTAGGGTGACTTTGAGAGAAGTGTGAGGTTAGGACGTCCGTAAACCGGTTTAAACCCCCAGTGGTGTTTTTGCTACTGACCGTGCCAAGGCGGTACTCTCTTTGTCACCCTTCCTTTTGTTTGTCTTGCGTCTTTGTGCTTGTGATTTGTTCATGTGTGGAACGTTTGTCCCTGGTTCTTGTGTGTCTTTTGGTGTTTTCTGTGTTCATTTCGTGTGTGTGTGTGTGTGTGTACGTTTGGGTGTGTGGTTGTGTGTGTGTGTGCGTGATGCTGTCTATCGGTGTTTTGGTGGTGGTTGCGTCTTGCATGTGGCTTTGCCTGCTTGACTTTACTACTTTTCCACTTATCAGCTACGGATTCCAAATTTGGTTTGTTAGTTCATCTTGGCATGGCGGAGAGTGGTGTACTATTTTCAGATCACTTACCTTGACCTTTGACCTCAATTCTACAGTCTGGAGCATATCTCCTATACCTTACCAGACACAAAAAGCTTGTCAAGAGCATGTCTCCTATACCTTACCAGCTACGGATTCCAAACTTGGTGTGTGAGTTCATCTTGGGATGGCAGAGTGTCGCATACCATTTTCATGTGCCTTTGACCTTTGACTTTGATTTTAATAAAAGCTTTTCCGGAGCATATCTCCTAAAAATTATCAGTTAAAAGATTCCAAATTTGTAATTTGCAACTATTGGAAAGGTATGCTTAGGCAAACAGTGTAGACCCAAATCAAACTACAGGGTCTACAGTGTTTGCTACTACATTAGCATGAATCAGACATTATAAGAGCTCTAAATACTATTCGTACATGGGTAGGCCATGCTGTTCAAATACGTGCAGTGTCAGAACTTTCAGATGAATTACACCATTATAACAATATAGACCCATATAAGGCAGCTCCTGTAGGAGCTACTGGGTCCTCATTGCTTGCGTATAACACTACCTAAATCAGATGCTATACATGCTTATGGAAAGAATGTAGATCCATATATATTAGGTAAGTTCTGTTGCAGCTGTCTAAGAGCCAGTGTTACATGAAACTTTGACCATGTGTTTAGAATTGACTGAGGGTATGTTTTTAACTTTAAGGATCGACATAGGGTCTTTCTTAAACGTTAAGAATCAACTTAACAGTAACATGTAACATGTTTTTTTTTAAATTTCATGTTACACCTGCATTACATTGTATTGTTTTTCCGCCAAAATGTATTTCGGTGTCAAACACTTTGGGGGCATTTGTCACCCGTGACGACTGTCTTGTTTTTAGCTCACCAGAGCACAAAGTGCTCCGAGTGAGCTTTTGTGATTGCCTGATGTCCGTCTTGCGTCGTCGGTCGTCAACAATTTGAACCTTTAAAAATCTTTTCTCTGAATCTACAGGGTTCTCAGCTTTCATCTTTGGCACATAGCATCATCTTTAGGTCCTCTACAAAAGTTATATAAATTATGGCCCTGGGGTCAAAATTGGCCCCGCCCCAGGGGTGCCTTGTTTTCAATAGAAACATATAGTAAAACTTAGAAAATCTTCTCCTCTGAAACCGAAAGGTTCTTTAAAGCTTTCATATTTGGCACATAGCATTATGTTCAGGTGCTCTACAAAAGCTATAAAAATTATGACCCTGGGGTCAAAATTAGCCCAGCCCCAGGAGTGGGCAGTTTTCAATAGAAACAAATAGTGAAAAGTTTGAAAATCTTCTCCTCTGATTGTCTGGTGAGCGCTTCAGGGCCATTCTGGCCCTCTTGTTTACCATGTATACTTCTCCTAAAATTTGACTGCCGTGACCTTGAGCTATTCAATTCTATTTACTAAAGTTTGTATATTGTAAAATAGGTGCAGAGGAAAGAAGAATAGCAATTGAGAAGAATCAGTACCATCAAGGTGTTCCCTGTGTAACTGTAATTGCAGATGGAGGGTGGAGTAAGAGAAGCCACAAACACTCTTATAATGCTTTAGGTGGTGTTGGAATAATAATTGGAAAAGAGACCGGGAAAATTTTGTTTATTGGTGTGCGCAATAAATATTGCTATATATGTTCTCATGCTGAAAATACACACCAGATTCCAACAGAACATATTTGTTTCAAGAATTGGACAGGCACTTCTCAAGCCATGGAAACAGATGTAATTGTGGAGGGGTTTAAAACTGCGGAAAAAACACATGGTTTGCGGTATTTGTGGCTTGTTGGAGATGGGGACTCATCTGTGTTTGCCAGGATTAAGGAAGAAGTGCCTGTGTGGGGAACAGATGTTAACAAGATTGAATGTGCAAATCATATGTGCAAGTGCCTCAGAAGCAACCTAGAAAAATTGGTTGATAACAATCCATCCTACAAAGGCAAAAATCAGTTGACAAAAGCTGTACGAGTTCGAATTGTAAGTGCAGTAAGATGTGCAATTCGAATGAGGTCAAAGGAGCCAGATAAACAAGCAGCAACAATACAACTTCAAAAAGACATAAGAAATTCAATACACCACATTTTCGGCAATCATCAGAACTGTTCCAATTTCTGTAAGGCCAGAATTATTGACAAAGGAATAGAAGAAAATTCAGATGACAATCTCAGCTTACAAGATGAATATAATCCCTCTGATGTTTGCACCCAAACAGCGCTATTATGGTCCGAGGGATCATCTATAAAAGATCAAGAAAATTCAAGAATGGCATCATCATTACAATATAGTGATCTACATTCAAGCATGCTTCATGACATTTCAGTGTTACTCGACCGGATTGCCAGTAAGAGTAATCGGTTAATTTATAACACCACCACAAATTTAGCTGAGTGTTGGATGCACATGAGGACAAAATTTGTACAACCTGTGCAACCGTTCATCGTGGCATACACGGTGCTATGGAGGATGCCTTCGTAAGAACATTGGACCGCAATGGTCACCAATTGTTTGGCAGAAAGCGACAGCTTCAACACCTGGTCATCTCTTTCAGAAGCTGTATTCTGAAAGAGATGTTCAGTTGTTACATTCTAACAACTCCAAGAAGAAGCCATCAGCCAGCTCACAGCGATGGAAAAGAAAAATGTCTTCCATTAAAGACAGCGTTTCAAAATCTGCCAGGACATCCTATGGCCCAGAAGCAACAGATATTGAACCAGATATTCCTCAACATGTTCTACAATCCAAAATATCATCTTATCATCAAAAACATATCAACATTTCTTCTGATAAAATTGCAGCAATACAGTCAATAACAGTCCAACAGTCACGTTCATCAGTATGGCATGAGGAACGAAAGAAACGCATAACTGCATCACTGTTTGGTTCAATAGTTAAAAGAAATCCCTCCATTCCAGTAAAAAAAATCATATCACAGATGCTGTATTCCACATTTAAAGGCACTGCACTGACAAGAATTGGCCATAACCAAGAAAGAATGACTATCCATGAATATGTTTTAAAGAAAGCCGAAGAAGGCTTAAATGTGGAGGTGAGGAGCAGTGGTTTAGTGATAAATCCAGAAAACAAATTTCTAGGTGGAAGTCCTGATGGCATTGTTTATATTGATGGAGTAAAGTCTGGTCTTATTGAATTAAAAAATGTTTTATACAACAAGAGATTCAATTTAACTGAAGCTGCGAAAAACAACAAAACCTTTTTCCTTTTTCAAGATGCTGGACAACTAAAACTTAAGACAAACCATAATTAGTATTACCAGTGCCAAGGACTATTGCACATAACCAACATGCCATGGATAGACTTTGTGGTAAGAACCATGAACCCTTACCAGCTCCACATAGAAAGAATACATAAAGACTTAACAGTATGGAGTTCATGGCTTCCAAAACTAGAGGCTTTCTACAACTTGGCAGTGTTGCCTGAGCTAAGTTCTCCAAGGCATGGAAAAGTACCTGGCATCAGAGAGCCTGGAGTTTGGGTAAAAACCACATTATATCTATATGCAAAACATGTTTTTGTTTACCAGGTCATTTTCATTAAGGAAATGAATAGTCATCATAACATGTATGTTTTAGGAAAGTTTAACCTGTCTTTGAGTTTTGAATTTTTTTTAATTAGTATTCAATTTCATCCCTATAACAACTCCATCTGAACAACACAGAAAGTATTTGTATCCCAGTTAATGTTGTTGTAGAGAGGGAGCAGTGTACCAGTCAGTAGGGCTGAATGTTTGATCAGGCACTTGTTTAACCCTTTCCCTGTTCTATGTTTATTTCAAATTTCAATACCTACTGAATATTCATGGGCAAAATAGTTATAATGAAATATTGAAGGTTGGATATTGTAGCCCTTTTAGAAAGAAAAGAAACAGATCTATCCAATTTTATTAGCAAACAGAGCAGACCCTGATCAGATGGCTCCTAGAGGAGCCGTCTGATCTGGGTCTACTCTGTTTGCAAATGCGTGAAAACACGTTTATATGAGGGAAAAGGTTAATCTGTTTTAAAAAAATTATAAAGCATGTCAACACCGTCACCTTAATTAAAAAAACCTTTATTCTATGTTCAGGACTTTCTAGGAAAGGAATACTTTCTTAGTGTAGAAATAGCTACAAGTATAAAAGGGTCTATAGATGGAGTAATGGATTGAAACAGCTCCGTTTAATGTCATATAATTGTTAAAACAAGTAGAATAAAAATTGAATACGGGATCTTTGAAAGAGTTCATTATGCTGGAAAAACAAAGTTTAAGTATAATTTCTTCTTATCACAGCACAAATTTTACACTTAAATTTGACAGTTTTGTCTCTCACTGGAGACATCCTCAGAACTGCCTAACTGTGTGCTCTCTCGTCATGCCCGTCAGAGCGTGCAGTTTGGCAGTTCTGAGGATGTCTTCAGAGAGACGAAATCGTCAAATGTAAGTGTAAAATTTGTGCTGTGATTAGAAGGAATGATACTCAAAATCTAAGTATGCAATCTTTTCTGAAATTTCCAAGGTTTTTTTAGAATTTTTTACTGAAAAGATAGATATAAAACTGCCCTATGAAAATGAAGTCGAGGAATACAGAGCTCATAGCACAGGTATCTGCATAAAGAAGGTCAGCATAAATGCATTGTTATATAACTTGTTTTTAACGACTTTAATGCAATAATGTTTTCCTTCTTACAGCAGCTACCTATGTTATGAACTCTATGTACCTTTTCTTTAAGTGTTGAGTAAGTAACATCAATGTTTTGCCTTACAAATGTGTTTGTTTACAGAATTCTCGTATTAATAAGTCAGCTTTTCAGAGGCTTCACTGTGCATTATAAGTCTAAAATTGTTATCTTTTCCATCAGTTCTTTTAGTTGCGTGTGAATGCATAATATTTTTGAAAAAAATCCATCTGTTTCAGTACAAATCAGATCCAAAATGTGGTGGAAGAAGAATGGTGAAGGCATTGCCCCGTATTGAGAACAGCACCAAGAGCAGTGATAAACCCACATATTCAAAGAGAGACAAGACTAGGTATTTACGAAGTATAATCACTGAAAAAATATCATCATTGGGACCGGTTTGACCATCCACAATTGAATTGATAGTGGTTGATTTCAAAAGCTAAAAATCTCATCAGTGAAATATTTAATCGATACAAACAGTTTTGTGATACCATTTCATTGTTAAAAATTCCGGTTCCATTAGGTTATTCCAATTTATTTTGGAACGCATCTGACGTCAGGTTCAGAAGAATATGTTGACGGGCAATTTACGCAGCCGTCTACTGTTACATCTAACAGTTTTGCTCAGCCGGCATATATGAATATTGTAAAAGTATTTTAAACATATTCTCCTACATTTGAATTTTCCAAGTTTTTAAACAGTAGAAGAAATGTAAATAAATGACGTTTTCCGGTATTCATGAGGTTTTGCAACTCATAGCTTTCATAGGCAAAGCTAAACGTGAACCCCTTCGGGACTCACTTACTTTGCACCTGAAGCTATGAGTTGCATAACCTCATGAACACCGGAGACCGTCGTTTCTTTCCAGAGTAAAAGGTAGCAATAATAGTGTTATAAAACATATAAAAATTGATTTCACATTGACGCACACCATTCATTACAGCATATGTTTATACCTTTGTCAGTTTGCTCAGTTACCTAAGTTGGCCTTGGGTGCAGGCCGTGAGACACCAAATTCAAACAACCTTGTTAATTTATCCCTTTCATTCATAGCTGGTTTCAATATTGAATACAGATCATAATAGCTAAAAGCGGGCTGAAAGTCAAGTAGACTGCTCCTTTGGGATCATTCTGGTTTACTCCCAGCCTGCTTTAAGCTACCATCTGCTAGCACATTTCTTCTGGGGCATATTCATGACAGTACAAATTGGAAATATTTCTTGGATTGGAGAAAAAAACATTGTGTTAAAATGAGTATCGATTGAGTAAAGGGTTAGGCTAACTTTTTGCATGAAAAGGTGATACCTCTGTCTGTATCTGTTTTTGGTTTGGATGATAACAATTTATCAGCTTGAAACATCCTCTTCCCAAGACTTACACATAAACAAATATTTTGGGGAAACTTAAATGTTCTTCAAATCGAAACTTTCTATCATGTTGTTATTAATTTCCTTAAATTATGTATATTATAGATAAAAAAAAAATTATTTCAGACGTTCAGCCTCAGAAAGGACCAAATTTGTTGGGCGCAGGATTGACCACAAATGGAAAATTACAGATGATACAACAGAATGGTTTATTGGGACAGTCCTGTCACTTGTGTCTGGAACTGATGGTGCAGACGATGCCGTATATGAAGTAATATATGATAAGGACAATGAGATATATGAAATAGATCATATTGTGGAAGATTTCAAGGAAAAGTGTGTGAAATTTGTGGATCTTTGAGGTAATTTTTATACTTTGATCATTGTAAGGGTAAAGGCTTAACACATTCCAAATTATACCCTTTGGATAGTATTTGTTCATGTTTGACGATAGATATCTACACAGTGTTTGAAAATACCTTAATCGTTCACGAAAAGGTCACGAGTCTTTAACGAAATTCACTTTGGAGAATATTGGCACTTTTCCCCCACCATACACTTTCTTTTAAAAAAGTAGTACCCACATGTCATTGTGATTGATCTATGAAAAATGAAAATATTTAGTGAGCTGTTTTACCTATTGGTTAAATATATTTTTACAGTGTTCAGTTCCCACTACCTCATATAAAGCATATATTTTACTATTATGAGAATATTTTTTGGGACTTTTAATTTTTTTAATGTTGCCGAATTTTATAAGTCATCATATCATTTTACTCACAAACAAACTCATTTGTTGTTTTGGTCTGTCTAGACTTGCACCAAAAGTTACCTTGTATCTAGACAAACATTTTGGTATATACAGTTTTAATATTGGTTCAGAAATAACTTTACTCTCATTGAAACAAAAAACAGGTCAAAAACTCTTTACATGAACCTTAAGTTAGATCCTATTTAGATGCTAGTGTGATAACAGATTGGATCCAGATAAGTTACTCTACGTTTAATAAGGATCCAAAATGCGTGTCCTTCTACAAATTGAAGCAGACAACGATTTTTAATTATACAGACCCAATATTATAGCGAGCAATGAGTTTGTTTCTGCACATATCTATACATTGATGAATATAGATCAAAAAGTGAGCATTTCACTATTAACTTAATCTGTGTTATTATTATACCACATTTATGTGCATTCACATAGCAAGATAAACTAGACAATATCTGTGTTTACACCGTTATTTTTCATAACGGTGCGTTGGTACAAATCTACCCTTATATTTTTACCCTTACAAATCTACCCTTATATTTTTTACCTTTACACCGTTATTTTTCATAACGGTGCGTTGGTATAAATCTACCCTTATATTTTTACCCTTACAAATCTACCCTTATATTTTTTACCTTTACACCGTTATTTTTCATAACGGTGAAACCATAAATATGTATTAATACATATTTATTTTCTACTTTCAGGTACAACCAACAAGCAACAACTCACCAGCTATCTACTCAACACATATCCAGAAGACGAAGTAATAAACCTTTTCACATGGCAGCCAAATCAACCAAAAAGAAAGAAAAGATTAAACAACGCCTCCATAGATCAAGGACAAGTGACCATGGACCTCACAAGTCTACACGATTTGAATAAACTCACTTATCATATTGTATGAATTAGTGGCAGAATTTAATATTTTACTACGATGTGATGTTCTTACACAATTTGTAAAGAATGGTGAAAATAAAACTTTAAAATGTACATTTCTGTTTTTTATTTGTTATTTAATTAATTTCGATATTCATTAATCTTTTAACTTCTTCATTATATGGTTTGATTACCGCGTGATATCTACAGTTCACTCTTATTTTATTAGATCCGCATTTATTACAGATTTGCAATTTGGAATAAGTCCTTTTCCCACAATATATACACGGTTTCACATTATCATTTTTCATCAGAAATTTATGTATAGCGCAATATATAGACCATTTTACGGGTCTTTTAAAACATCGTTTATCGCTTTCGACCTTCGAGAATTCGCATTCCATTTATTTAAAATAAAAAACAATTATTTGTTTTACTTAATTAAAAAATAAACCTTAATAAATGTCATCTATTAAATTAGTAGACAACCCGAAATGTAGTTATTTCAAAGCGTATGAAATAAACGCTAATACTTATAAAGACCCTAGCATATTGTTTAATGATAAAAAATCTGAAATATTAGACCAAATCAAAAAAGATATAAAAGAATATAATGGTATTAAGTTTTCGGTAGGTCTTTCTCTTCAATTCTTTCATGATGAACGTAACGGTAATAAGAAATACGTTAATGCTTCAAATCATACCTTACAAGCCGTTGCATTGAATGACGAAAATATTGAAGAACATTATAATGAACAAACTTCTTATTTACAATCATGGATCGAAAAGTTTACAAATACCGCATCCGGTTTAGAGATTGACCATTGTGAAATGCTCTATTTAAATATCGCCAAATATGAACCACTCAAAGGCTCTTCCTACATCCCATTACCCGAAGTTATAAAAAATAAAAAATCAGTAATCAATGTAAAGAATAAAGATGATTTATGTCTATTTAGATCTATAATTTCCGCGCTTTATCCCGCAGCAAAAAATTCGGATAGACCTTCATCTTATCCCGATTATAAAGATATTCTTAATACAAAAGACATTGAAACTCCCACTCCGATAAACCAAATAAAAAAGCTAGAAAGGCAAAATGAAAATTTAGCGATAAACGTTTATGGTTATGAAGAAAAGATTTTTCCATATTACATTTCAAATCAACCTAAAGAAGTTAAAAGAATACACTTACTTTTAATTTCTGAAGGTGAAAAATATCACTACTGTTGGATTAAAAATCTTAATAGATTACTTTATGGTCAGAACAACCAACACAAAGAACAGACGCATTTCTGCGACCGTTGCCTTAGTAGCTTCTCAAGAGAAGATTTGCTCTCAAAACATAAAGAAGACTGCGAAGGAATAAACAAAACGTCAACCCGAATAGAAATGCCAAAGAAAGGTAAACATTTTATAACATTTAAGAACTTTCAAAATAAAATGTCAGTTCCATTTACAATTTATGCTATAATCAAGTCAAAAAACAGAACAAAAAGGAGAAAAAACTGAAATAACTAATGAACATGAAGCATGCGGATTTGGATATCAAATTGTTAGATATGATGGTAAAGCTAAAGATCCAGTTATATACCGAGGTGATAATGTTATAGAAACGTTCTTAAATCATTTAGAAAAAGAAGTAGAAATTATAAATAATATTTTTAATAACCCAAAGCCATTAAAAATGACAGAAGAGAATACAAAAGACTATATTAATGCTACATATTGTTGGATATGTGAAGAAAAAATAAGTAATCATAAAGTTAGAGATCATTGTCACTTTACGGGTAAATATCGTGGTGCAGCACATAAAAACTGTAATCTTAAACTTTCCATAAAACCAAATACAACAAAAATCCCTGTTGTATTTCACAACCTAAAAGGCTATGACAGTCATATCATTATGCAAAAAGTGCATACGACAAGTGGTAACATCACTTGTATCCCTAATAACGCCGAG
Source organism: Azorinus chamasolen (assembly GCA_963576725.1). NCBI lineage: Eukaryota > Metazoa > Mollusca > Bivalvia > Cardiida > Solecurtidae > Azorinus > Azorinus chamasolen. Next base: position 75,911,992 of record OY755239.1, read on the forward strand.
AAATATATTTCTTTCAGCATTGGTCAACTGAAATTCTTAGATAGTTTTGCCTTTATGGCTTCATCTTTAGAAAAACTAGTTAATGCAACTGAAAAATCAAATTTTAAAATAACGAAAAGTCAGTTTGGTGATAAGACTGATTTACTTTTGCGTAAAGGAGTATATCCGTACGAATATATTGATTCTTTTGATAGATTTGATGAAACTACCGCATATAGACAAATTCTACAGCAGTCTCAATGAAGAAAGTATCAAGCAGTCTGATTATGACCATGCTCAAAATGTATGGAAAGAATGCTACTGTAAAACGTTAGGCGATTATCACGATTTATACCTCAAAACCGATGTATTATTATTAGCGGATGTATTCCAAACATTTAGAAAAACGTGTATAAAGGCGTATGATCTTGACCCTCTACATTATTACACCGCACCCGGTCTATCGTGGGATGCTTTACTTAAATATACGCGAATAGACTTAGAACTGTTTACGGATATTGACATGCATCTCTTTATAGAAAAAGGTATGCGTGGAGGTATTAGTATGGTTTCTAAACGTCATTCTAAAGCTAACAATCCACAAGTTAATAATTATGATGAAAATAAAGAAAATAATTATATAATGTACTTAGATGCAAACAATTTATACGGATGGGCTATGAGTCAACCACTTCCATACGATGGATTTAAATGGTTAAGTGGTAAAGTAGGTAAAATAGAAGAAGGAAAAGGTAGGATTTACGAAGTAGATCTAGAGTATCCGCAAGATCTTCATAAAGATCATAATGATTATCCTCTTGCACCGGAAAAACTTTCTGTGAAACAAGAATGGCTTTCTGATTATCAAAAAGAATTCATTGATAATGAAAGTGTATTAAATATAAATAAACTTATTCCTAATCTAATGAATAAAGAAAAATATGTACTTCATTATAAAAATTTAAAATTATATACTGATTTAGGATTAAAAGTAAAGAAAGTACATAGAATACTTGAATTTAAAGAAAAACCTTGGATGGAACCATACATCCGTCTGAATACCGAATTAAGAAAGAAGGCAAAGTCTACGTTTGAAAAAGACTTTTTCAAATTAATGAATAATGCGGTGTTCGGAAAAACGATGGAGAATCTACGTCAAAGAGTTGACATTAGACTTATAAAAACGAATGGAACTGAAAATGAGAAACTAAGAAAAGTAATCGCCAAGCCAAACTTTAACAGACGCGTTAAATTTTCTAATGATCTATCCGCTATTCATGTCAGAAAGACGCATCTAACGTTAGATAAACCGATATACATCGGATTTAGCGTTCTCGATTTATCAAAATACCGCATGTATGACTGGTATTACAACACGTTAAAAAATAAGTACAGAAAAAACTGCACCTTGTTATACACCGACTGTGATAGTTTATTATTAGATATAAAAACCGAAGATGTTTATAAAGATATGCTCGAAATGAAAGATGAATATGACTTCTCTGACTACTCAAAAGACCATCCACTCTACGATGAAACGAATAAAAAAGTAATAGGGAAATTTAAAGACGAATGCGCGGGTGTTCCGATAGCCGAATACGTAGGTCTAAGACCTAAACTATATTCGGTATTAAGAGCGGATGAAGAAGTAATAAAAAGATCTAAAGGTACAAAAAAATATATAATTAATAAACGAATAAACTTCGAAAATTATAAAGATTCATTATTCAATAAAAAAAAATATTCGCATTCGATGAATATGCTACGATCTATACACCACAACATCTACGGACTGACAGTAAATAAAATTACACTCTCTCCACTCGATACCAAAAGATATATATCGCCAGATGGAATTACGACATACGCGTACGGGTATCAGCGGGAACAATTAGAAGTTCTTCTTTAACGAAACCTCTCGTTGGTGCCGGCGATTTCAAATAATATACTCTTATCCCTTGCGTAATGATTTGATAATCTATCTTATGAATATCGACCGACCAAATTGGGTCGGTAGCTCTTCTCTTGCCAACTCCTTCTAATTCTCCGGGTTGAAATAAATATCTAACACTAGCGAGTGGACATATTTCAGTATCAACTTTTCTCGTTATAATTGGAGAAGGTTTTTTCGTCTCATTATTCAAAGCCTTAACGACGTCCGGTAATCTCTTTACCCATTCTCTATTTCTTTCCCGCGTTTCGATCTCCTTAGCGTACTGATAACCGAACAATCTTTCAGCCAAAGTTCTATTAAATCTCTCTACGATTCCTTGATCTCTATGTATCTCTCTTCTACCTCTTCTTATTTTAACATTACGTTTAGCCATTAGTTGAGAAACAACGCCCATAAATTCTCTCCCTGGGTCAACTTGTAATAGTTTAGGATAGTTCAAATGTCTTTTGTAAATCTTTTCAAAAGCGGCGGCAACTTCTTTACTGTCTTTCGATGTCAATGGTTCGGCTTCTTTATATCTCGTTCCCGCATCTACTAATGTCAATGCGTACTTATACGTTTTATTTTTAACTCTATCAAAAGGTAAGAACAGCAAATCGGCTTGATGTACTTCATTCTTCGCAGACACATCAAATTTAGGTATTATTATCTTTATAGGTGCGGGTAAATATATCTGCCACACCGCTTGTTTATTTAGAAATTCTAATGCTCGTTTATTACTAACTTTGGCTTCTTTCGCTAACTTACTAACGGCCGTCTTACCTTTCCAAAATCCTTTAGGACTATAGTATATTTTTTCCATTTTCATGGGAATATTAAATCATAAGCGTGATATTTATTCTTCTTGTTATTCTTACATGGTTTCAATCCGAGCGGTCTAACATAAAAAGGTGGATCTTTATCCTCTATCTTAGTAGCGAGGTGCCAAGGACACCACACTTTTACATTGCCTTTGAGAGTTAATATCGTACTTTCGCCATTTCTCGTTTCAACTGTTATATAGTCAACGATCGTATAGATTTTATTTTTTTCCAAACCAGACCATTTCTTTGTATTATATTCGCTTTGTTCTTTTAACATTTCTTCAAATTCTTCTTCAGTGATTTCTTTTTGCATTTGTGCTTTACTTTGCTCTTGTGCTCTCATTTATTTAATATAGAAAATCAATTATATAATTTCCAAGCAACAAACCCGGTTAATGCCATGCCACCGATAACGAAAACGAGTTCTCTATTCTTTTGGTCTTCCGATGGAGTATAAAAATCGCTTAATTTAGGTTCCGGTGGTAACGCTTGAAGTTCTTTTCCGGTCGAATAATAATACTGTTTCATAGCCGTATCGACATCGTCAAATGTTTTCTCAGAGTGATGTTCTTTTTTCATCACCTCATTAATATAATCTAATCTTTGAGTTCTTCGTTTATTCCAATCCGCTTGTGACGATTCTAATTGTTCCATCGCCTTATCGTGTCTTTCTTTTTCTTCATCCGAATCACCATCTAAATATTTAAATAAATAATTACTACCGCTAAAAGCTAATGCATTCGTAATCGCTCCCCCAATCAACGATACTACCGCGCTCGCCATTTTTTACTTCATAATATCAGCCGGTATAATGCCTTGTTTAACTAACATATCTTTAGTTACCATTGCGAGTAATATATCGATAGATAACATTCCGATATCACTCATATTAAAATCTACTTTAGGCGGTTGTCTTTTAAATAGTTTTCTACCTATTTCCGCGTATCCGACCGTTAATACCGTTTCTACTCCGGCGTGATATAACGTATTCACTATTTCTTTTTTATCTGCCGACATTTTTTAAAAGAAAAAATTAATTAAATTCAAACGGGTCATATTCTTCTTTCTTTTCGAGGGGCGACAGTAAGGGAGCGTTCCTCTTTGGTTCAGATTTGGTTACGCTTTTTACGAAAAAATATAATCCTAATCCGACAACTCCTATTGATATATATAATGGTACGTAATTTGGTTTATCCTCGTGTTTCGATTTTTTTAAAGAATCATCATCCGAATCTTTCGTTATTTCTTTTCTTTTTAATTCGGCTTTTAATTTTTTAGCTTCTACACCTTTCTTACCCGCGGCTACTCGTTTCGGGTCTTTCGTTTTTTCTTCGTTATTCATTTTTTATATCTAAATCTTGATCGCTCTTGTCGAATTGAATATGTTTTACCGTCGTTAACATCGCGGTAAAAGGCGCTAAATACATTCCGTATTTATAATATAGTTCGCAACATGAAGTAGTCAAAGCGTGATTAATAAAAGGATCTTCCTCTAAGTCTTGTATTAGTTTAGGAGGATTAACAACGTTAAAATATTTTGAAACGCTCATAACATATAAATTAATAAATGAATTACCTAATGTTTTAGTCATACTAGCTCCTAATCTCGTTTCGTATCTACAGTATAGTTTGTTTATTTGTTCTAATGTCATTGTGTCGATATCCGAGAGTTGTAACTCTCTTCCGAGATATTGTTTACTACTGCCACCGGCTACAATAGCAGATAATCTTTCACGTTTTTTTTCTTCTTCAACATCTTCAACATCTTTTCCCGTTACTTCGGTTAATAATTCTTCGGCGTTCATTTTATATAATATATTTTTCAGTTTTAAATAATTAAATATCACATATCCGACTAATGATAAGACTGTAGTATTTGTTATAATTGTTAGTATTTCCAATAGCATTTTTTAGCAAATGCTTTTTAGCAAATGCTTAATGCTTTTAGCAAATGCTTTTATGAATGCTTAATGCTTTTAGCAAATGCTTAATCGACTAAACAATAATCCGTAGGTTGATCCGTTATCAATATTAATTTACGATGCTTCTTTTTTTTAGTTCTTCTTTAATTCTTTGTCGTTCTTCTAGGGTAGGAATAACGTCATTTTCTCTTAGACAATTTTCGAAACTATCTCTGTCTTTTGTGTAGAACATACACACCCATTTAGTTTGTTCTCTCAAATCTTTTAATACCGAATTGTATCTCTGAGAAATAACCCATACGGATTGTTCCGCGTGTCTACCGGAAAAAGCTAATTCCGAAAGCATATCCCTTTTCTTAGTTAATTCTTTCGTAGCGCTACAATCGTCAATAACGTATAACGTCGAATAACCGGCGTATTTATTAAAGAACATTCTTAATAATTATTGTAGTTTCTCTTCTTCATTAACGATAGGATTAACGATTATTATATTTTTGTTTTTAGGTTTCCTGACATCTCCGATCCACTCACGATTTTTATAAGCTTTATTCCATTGAATAGTAGGACACAATATAACTATGTATTCGAATATTTTATAATATTCATTTTCTAGAAGATCGAGTACGAACTCCGTCTTCCCGCATCCCGTTTGACCGCATATAATAGCCGAATGAGGAAATTTCGGTAGCTCCATTTTTTAATAATTAATAATTAACTTCTTTAAATCTTCCATCTTCAAAATTAATTTGCGCGTCTTGTATAACGAATAGATAAACGTTTCATCTTCTCCTCCTTCTTTCGTTATTTGTATCGTAATTCCTTCGGAGGCATTCTCAATTCGCCTTCCCGAACCGTGTAGCGAGTTATCATCCGTTGAGCGTAAATCGAGCCATAACGCGTAATTACTGGTAAGATATTTCTCTAATGTCGTATTAGTGAAGACCGTATCTTTTAAAACGGAATTCGTTATTTTATTTCGTTTAGAATTCATAGCAAAAAATTTAATTATTTCGTCCCATTGTTGATAAGCTTTCATTCCTTGACTGTATAGTTGATTCGGAACTCCTTCTATCGTAATCTCTACTTTAGTTATTTTAGGATTGAAATAAGTTTCGGTGTTCGTTCTTTCGGGATCCTCGAATAACATCAGGACCCCTTTCATACTTCTAGCCGGAACATTTAAATTTATATTCCATAGAGTATCGGATTTATTTTTAGTTATTTTTCTATGTCTTAGTATTCTATCGTACAAAATTACCATTTTACCGGAAACTTGTTGTCTTATCTGTCTAGCTAATTCGGTGTCGGAAACCATATCGAATTCTAAACAAATATTACTTATTTTATAACTCACATCTTTATCGGTAGAGTTAATAACTTTATTATAATCGTTGAAAGTAAGTTCGTACTCGAGTCTATCACCGAGACCGGACTGATAAAATGGCATATGCGTTTCTAATAGTTCGAAGTCTAACGGAATACAAAATCTATTTTTATACGCGTCGGCTATAGCTTCGTCTTCTTTGTCCGCACCCGCATTTCCCGCTCCAACTCTGTGTTTTAACATGTTTACGGTACCTAGACCTTGATAAGCCATGTTCTCGCGTTCGGTAGGCGTTTTCCATAAATCGACGTAACAATGATAAATATCGCTATCATCGATTGACATAACTTCATTTCCGCTTATACGAATGGTCGGTTTTTTTAATTATTGATCTTCCTACGTTTTGATATATAGTCGAATTTACGTCCTTAGATTTAATTTCAATTTCAAACGCTAATCTAACCGTTCCGGGGACAATAACGTCATTACTACTTAGATTAGGGAATCTCACTAATAACTGTTGATTCTGATCGATAGTTGAAGGATTATTAGTTATTACGACGCTCTGTCTAATTCCTTTTACGCCTCTCGGTTCCCTTATTTTTCTGTAGGGGTTTAATTTTTCTCCGTAGGTCGACATTTTTATGGCTTTTTTTTAGTACGATAATTCAATTATCATTGACGCCACCGTATTAACGCACGTAGAATTATCGGTTTTAGAAACAAAATTTATTACATCTAGAGGTTCAATCTGTAATGGTTTAGCGAAACGTGCCGCGGCGCTTGGAAAAATACCCAAAAACACGCCATATTTCGGTTGTTCAATTCCATTAATAGATACCGCAACGGCTACATTAGCATTGTCCGTTCTTTTACTCGATAACCCTAACCCCAATATCCAACCGGTCCTTCCCGTCACGTAACCGACCCCTTCTTCTCTACCGGCATTACCGAAACTAAATACTTTTCCATCCTTTAATGCACCCTTACTTTCGGCGCATATGCTTATTGTCTTCTTTGTACTAATACTATCCCTCAATTTATTAATTTCTTCTTTCCTTTCTAAATTATCGGCATGTTGTCTATTAGACAACTGCGGAACTACGCCCCTAAATTTATTAATTTCTTCTTTCAGCGCTAAATTATCGGCATGTTGTCTATTAGACAACTGCGGAACTAAAACGTTCCTCACATGATTAATTTCTTCTTTCAGCGCTAAATTACCAACAAGTTTTATTTTTTTAGTTCCAAATATACTCATTTTTAAGGATATTTTTTTTTACCAGTGAATTAATTCAATTATCATTGACGCCACTGTATTAACGCATGTAGGATTATCGGTTTTAGAAACAAAATTAATTGAATTATTAGCCCTAATCTCTAGCGGTATAATAAAAAGTACCGAGGCGGTTGGAGTATTATAAGTATTCGCAATATAGTTCGGTACTTCTTTTCCATCAATATATATAGCTACAGATACAATAGATATAGCTACAGATACATAAGCATTGTCCGTTCTTTTACTAGATAATCCCATAGCCATTATTCTACCTTGATAGGGCACCACACAACCGACACCTTTTTCTCTACCGCCATTACCGAAACTAAATACTTCTCCCTCCTGTAATGCCCCCTTACTTTCGGCATATACGATTATCAACCTACTCTTATCAATTTGCTTATAAATTGCATCACGGGATTGATAAATCAACTGAGGAATTACAACGTCCTTCAAATTAATAATTTCTTCTTTCCTTTCTAAATTATCGTCATTTTGTCTATCATACAATATAGCTATCTGTGGAACTAAAACGTCTCTCAAATTATTAATTTCTTTTTTCAGTTCTAAATTACCAACACGTTTTTTTTTAGTTCCAAATATACTCATTTTTAAAGAGAATCTTTTAACTCTAAAACGCAATTAACTGGTAGACGATTAACTATTTTTTTGTTATTTTCATCTCTTATTTCTAATTTTAATTCCGTTATAGAGTCATTAATTAAACTTTTGTATTCCGGATGTTCCAATCTCATTGTCGTTATCTCTCCAAATTCTTTATTTTCTACAGGAATAACCGCTAACAAGGTACTAGGATTACCGTCTAGAAAATTATGAGAAGTACTAACTTGTTCCAAATGAACGTACAACGATTTATAGATAGCGAAATCTATACTTTTATCACCGATGTGTATATCATTAGCTATAAATTTACGTTTATCAAATCCTAATATAGAGTTCAAATCTTTACTTAATCTTAATTCTTGAGTAGTAATTAACGATGCTATTCCATTAGTTTCGTTAACAGTTAAGGTAATATTATAAGTTTTTAAAAAATCCGATAATTGTTGAAAACTATAATAACCATCTGGAATTTGAATAGGTCTCTCGCCCACCTTTTGTACATATTCGTTAAAGATATTATACCAACCTACACCGTACGTAATACATTGCAATCCGATACATTTATTCCCATTTCTATTATCGATATATTGTTGTAAGTTAATAGTTTTATCAATATTTGAAATTGTATGATGCATTTTTTATGTTTAAAAAATGTCAATCCCAAAAGAATTTAAATTTAATCCGAACGTATCTTATAAATTGGGAGCCGCTTATAAACTTAAAAATATAAACCTTATCAAACAAGATATGTACGTTAATAAAGATGAAAAATTTACAGTAATTTTTCCTAATATATTTCAAAATTATCAAAATCCTCCTTTACATTCTAACGATCCTTGGAATACTTGGTTAAATTCTCCTTTCGATTGGTGGCAATGTCAATTAAATTTTGCCGTTTGGTGTTCGACATCCGGTTGCGGAGTAAGTTACGAAGATCATTTAGAAAAAACTACAGATCTGACAAAAACTGTTTATAATTTTCACGTTTATTATTGCATTTTAAGAATAATAAAAGAATTACAATGTCCAATTCCTACGGATCCAGCATTCTGTTATTATAAAAATCAATACGATAAAGCCGCGTATCAAAAAATATGTAACGAGTTTAATATTTCTATTCATACGGATTGGAGACAGAAATTAGATAGAGGGGGTTGTCACGGCCTCGGTTCGTACAGTCAATACTTTAAACCCGACGGAAAATACAGAGCTAGTCATTTAAGCGATGGACCATTCTTTAGCGTTAATGATTCTATAACTCATACTAGAAATATTAGTAACGCCTGGACTACTTTTTTATTAGATAAATCTAACGGATTTACTCATGCGGGATTAGTTAGAATAAACGAAAGTATTAGAATATTCGTATGGGCTTTACTAGGATCTCAAAGTCAAAATAGAGTAGAAATTTTAAAGGTAGGAACCGGTTTTGGCGCTCAAAAACAATTCTTAGCAAATATACAGGATGCTGTCAATAGTCCGATAGATTTACCTAGTCAGATATCAAAATACGAAAATGTTTTAAAATATGCGAGAAGTAAAGTTAATTACAGTTACGGACTCGGTCTTTATATGTCTCCGAGCGATATGATTTTACAAATAGGAACTATTGTCGGATATAATAATGAAATTGTAGTATCAACCGAAGAACAAGTTTTAGGAATTAACGATGACGTTAATTCGATAAATAAATCTCCTTCTAACGTAATAAATGGAACAAAAACTAAAAAATCTCCTATTATTACTATTAAAAAACCTGAACCTAAACCTAAACCTGAACATGAACCCGAACCGGAAGTAAACCAGAAGGTATCCGAACACGAAGATGAAAAAACGGCAATAATAGTAGGAAGTACGATAGCGGTAGGTCTTACGGTTTTATTTATTTATCGTTGAGATACTCTTTCGCCGCCGCAAATAATAATCCTATAACTAAAATTAATAAAGCCCATAGATTATTAGCGAGCCAATTAACGACTTTACCCGTTGCGGATAACAACCACGATACGATAGCCCCTATTATACCCGGTAATGCCGCTGCCGCTTTACCGGCTAATTTAGCGAGTAATTTTCCTATATTAGATAATTGTTTTTTTATCCAATCTTTCGCGCTATCACCTTTTGGCGGGGCTTTTGGAGTTGTAGATCCTCCTCCTCCACCGGGTATAACAGTTTCAACGATTAAACCTATAACCATACCGTTAAAACGCTAGCAATCGTAATTCCTTGTTCCCTGAATAAAGTTTTTATTCTTTCGGCTAATGTCGTGTCTTCTCTTAATACTTTATGGATCGTTTCTTTTATTCTATTTAATTGACTTCTTAATCTTTCTTTATTAACATTAATCACTTGTAGTCTTCCATCTCTCTCTATTTCTAAATCTATTATTCTACCTTTAATTCGTTTTGTTTGATCTTCATCATCGGTTTGTTCTAATTTTTCTTTTTCTTTTGCTATTTCTTTATTTGTTTCAGTAAGTTTTGCTAATTCATTTGCTTTCTCTTCTTTAGTTGTTGTCATCGCTTTCATAATACCATCAATTTCTCTCATTTCTACATCTGTTTGTGTTTCTTTTTCTAAATCAGTTATTACTAATTCTAAATTGTTAAAATTTGTTTCAGCGGTATCGGTTAAATCTCGTATGTCTTGTTCGGAAGTTATATTTTCTAGGGGTATTTCTTGTCCCGCATTATTAATTTCATCTCTTATATTTTGTAAAGCTGCAACAGCTTTGGCAGATAGTCGTTGTGTACTGTAATCCGGTAAATTTAATAAATCTCTAATTGCGCCCGTTCCACCCGCACCAATTTTACCGGCCAAAGTATTCAAAGCGATAAAACCTCCTCTTTTGGATGTGATTTGAATGTCTCTATCTCCAACCTTTAAAAATAACGTTTTATTATCGGGACCAAGTTCAAAGTTTGAAATATCTATACGAACCGGGTCTAATCCATATTTTTCTTTTATCATATCGTAATATCTTTTAACTATTGATTGTTTCTGTTCCACTATTAATTGTGTTCTTGTATCTACATCATTAATATTCTCGATATTAGTGGATGTTCTGTTAAATTCATCATCATCCATATAATCATAATCATCATAATCATCTTCATCATAATCATCTTCATCAAAAATAGGATTTTCAAAATCATATCCGCCTTCAGCCATTTTTATTCGGAATAAATTGGTGGGGGATTTTCATATCTATAATTATTAGTAACATAATTATTATTAATTGTATAAATTATTCCTTTTTTAAACTGTTTTGTATAGTATTCATCGCTTCCTCTTTTACCTTCTCGATTAATTTTTTTTTTCTTCCTCAGTTATTACTTCATTTTTATCTACTTTTTTATTGATCTTATTTCTTCTTTAAGATTATAATATTTTTCAATTTCAATTAAAACTAATTTAAACTCTTCAGAACTTATTATTCCATCTTGTAAAGATTTAGATATAATATCCTTAATACTATTAAGTTTACTTTCAGCTGCTATTAAAACATTACAATGTTTTTCAGTTTTTGCCATTAATTTGCGTCTTATTATTTTAATGAACATACCAGCTCCTCCGCATATTACAGCCGCTATTTGTACCGGTAACAAAACTGGAATAGCTATTCCTATTCCGGCTAAAATAACTCCGGATGATATTAGACCGGTATCTACTCCGTCGGTAATGTTAATACCTCTTTTATATTTTTTTCTTAGAGATTTTCTAGTATCTCTTTCGTTAATTAAATTTTTTTCTATTTCAGATATCTTATTTAATCTATAATTTTGACCGTCTTCTACTGGAAGATCAGGATATATAGAAGGAGCCGTAGGTTGCTTCATTTTTTAAAGTAATTTTTTTTAATTAATCGGGGGACATAGGAGCGTTCTGTTCCTCCTTTTACCTTTTTTATTTTTACCTCTCTCCCTACCCACGATAGTTTCTTGTGTCCCTCCTTTAGGTTTTTTAAATTTTTTACTAATCTCACTGTCCCTCCTTTTACCCATGTACCTTTTTATTTTTACTCTCTCTCCTACCCTCAATAGTTTCTCACTGTCCCTCCTTTACATTTTTTTAAATTTTTACTCGTTCCGCTGTCCCTCCTTTTTGAGGGGAGGTAAATTTTTTTTTTTTTTTTAAAAATATTTTATTTTTACCTGAATCATATATATACAAAGTGGGGAGTGAAACGTATACTGGATCACCGAGGGAGGTGAGCCGAGCCAGTATGGCGAGGCGAGCCGGAGGAGGTGAGCCAGTATCCCCACTTTGTATATATATCGTAGTAAAGAAAACATTAAACCCTTTTAGGCTGGTGCTTACTTAATGCAAGACGAAACTCATGCAGAAAACTAACTCATTTGGGACATTTCTGCATGACGTTCACCCTCATTAAGTTGCCACCTGTCTTACAAACCGGCTTTGGTTCTAATTTGAACGTGCGGTTTATATGGGTTTTACTGCCCGACTCTAGTTTATATACCAATACCAAACATTCCTGTGTAAATGTCATTATAAAAAACAGCTAATTAATATTCATGATGTCATTTTTTAGTGTTTGAATATTCAACAGGGACAAGGTTATGTTGCTGACAGTACTATTGTGTTATGTGTGTTCCCTCTTCTTGTAAGTTAACCATGGCGGGACGGTACTACTTGTAAGAGGCTATTGACCGAGCTTGGATTCTGATGAGAAGGTGATTTCATCAGTGTTTCATCTCAATCCGATATTTTTGTACTTGCCAGTCCAGCTGCACTTATCATAATAAAGGTTTAATTCAAACAAGACATCTTCTGGTAAAGGTTAAATCGTACCGTGATAAATAGTTGGGTAACTCTCAATGTTGTCATATGTAATATTTGTCGTCTGCTATATTTATTTCTTTTCTTTTATTTTCTTCCTTTATCTTTCAAAAACATAATCAATGTACCAAACAGTCAGGGACCTACAGGAGCCGTCTGATCTTTGTCTACTCTGTTTGCAAAGGTGTACAAATGTGTGTTTATGGAGTAAATGGTAAACCTTTTACATCACACAGACGCTTTTTAACAAGCTAGACCCAGATCAGATGGCCCCTGTGGAGACCGCCTGAACAAGGTATGCCTTTTTTGTTTATTACATAAGATATATTAGGATTCTATAGTTTCTACCAAGGCTATAATGTCAAAATAAAAACAACAACACTCCTAATAGTATCGGCATCATTATTTCTTACGTGAATATTGACCAGGTAAAAGGTTAAATCATTTTGTTGAAACCAAGTGTTTATGTTATGTTAATGTGCTGGTGTATAGCTCTTGTGAAGCTAGCGAACAAGGTTCATATAAACACGAGGAGTTTGTTTGTATAAACAGAAGCACAGGCTACCTATAGATTGTGTACAAACGTATACAGAGAAGAGTAACCCTTTCCCTGGTATACACGCTTGTTCATGCCTTTGAAAACACAGTGGACCCAGATTAGACGGTTCCTATAGGAGCCGTTTGATCAGGGACTGCTAAGTTTGCTAATAAACATAATAAAGATGTGATTCCTGTGTTTTGGCAAAAACAATTAACTTTAAAAATTATATTATAAGATTTCGGTTTATTAATAATAATGATATATTTTTTAATATGAATGTTCAATGGGTAAAAGGCAAATAGCTTGGTTCCAGGTGTGATGCCGGGCTACTCGGCGGTTCATCAGGATTCAATCTGTTTGATACTTTGTCTGTAGTTTCTCAGAGCATGAATGAACATAAAATGGAGCAGATCAGAAATTGAGCGGACATTGTTTTTTGTCAGCATGAGAAGGGTTAGAACGACTGATAGTTGACACATACTCAACTGCTTGTTTCTGTCAGCATGAGAAGGGTTAGAATGACTGACAATTGACACATACTCAACTGCTGGTTTTTGTCAGCATGAGAAGGGTTAGAACGACTGACAATTGACGCATACTCAACTACCTGTTTTTGTCAGCATGAGAAGGGTTAGAATGACTGGTAGTTGACACATACCCAACTGCTTGTTTTTGTCAGCATGAGAATGGTTAGAATTACTGATAATTGACGCATACTCAACTATCTGTTTTTGTCAGCATGAGAAGGGTTAGAATGGCTGATAGTTGACACATACTCAACTGCTTGTTTTTGTCAGCATGAGAAGGGTTAGAATGGCTGACAATTGACACATACTCAACTCTCTGTTTTTGTCAGCATGAGAAGGGTTAGAATGACTGGTAGTTGACACATACTCAACTGCTTGTTTTTGTCAGCATGAGATGGGTTAGAACGACTGATAGTTGACACATAGTCAACTGCTTGTTTTTGTCAGCATGAGAAGGGCTAGAGCGACTGATAGTTGAAACATACTCAACTACCCGTTTTCTGTTCATAATATGCTAAAACCCAGACATATAACTCTTACCATTGCTGGCAAAGGTCATATACAAATTCACTATTCAACGAAGCCTTTCTTCCATATTTTGTTAACCCTTTACTCCATAAATAGTCATATTATGAGATATAACGACGTTATGAATATTAATAAGCTCATTTTATTATTGCAAATAAAAACGGTTTTGGCCATGGCGGAAACCTAAGGATCAGATCTTTATTATTCCAAAGGCAAACAGGGAAGACCCTGATCAGACGGCTTCTGCAGGAACCGGCTGATCAGGGTCTACTCTGTTTGCAAAGGCATATGCATATTTATTGAGTATAAAGGGTTAATTCTTAGTGTTCTGAAAGCATGATGTCTGTTCAAAGTCTGATTCGCTATAGTATATACTTATTTTCGATTCTTTAAAATAGTTTTAGGAACTACGGCCCAACTGTCATACAACATATTCGATCAGTCGGTCTATCATCAGGATGAAAGCTGTTTGTAAGTTCCAGCCATGTCGCTCTTCGTATGGGACTAGTTAAAGTGATAGCATCAAGTAATTGATGTAATTTTAGGTATGATTAAAACGCGTTGCAGGTAGTGAAATCACTTTGAAACACGAAACTGGGGTTTATTTACTCTTTCGCTGTCATATTATATTGCAACATGTGTCGTCTGCATCAGGATTCATTTTTCTATTTTTCTTTCTTTTATATTTCAAACGTATTGAACGTTTGATTAGGGTCTGCTTTGTTTACTTAGGCACCGTTATCTGTCTGTGAGATATTGAAGCAGGGAAAAGTCTATAAACAACTTTTCTGGGAGCATCCTGTATGAGTTCTACCTTGCATTAAGCAGACACCTGCTTAAAAGTTTATTCTCAATTCTCCCTACTAAAAGTTTAGATTAGCGAGCTTTAACTACCATATGAATGGTTCACGAAGTCTTGCATGGGTATTCCATCTCCGATTCCTTATACTCGTTGATGATGATTATCCATTATGGAAGCTATCGCTAGCCTGGCTCGATTACTAATTCTGATATGGAGCTACAATGTAGATCGTACAAGAGTAACACAATGCTAGAACATCAAAAAGGCATTTGTAGAACGTAGAAAGACAATGTAACACATTGGTAGAACGTAGGTAGAAATACATACTGTAACATATGTAACATATTGCCAGAACGTATAAGGATATACTGTAACACAGTGTTAAAATATAGAAAGGCATACTGTTTCACTGCTACAGCATAGGATGTGAAGCACCAAAACTGATCTGTTATTGACATAATGATAACATGTCCATTGCCGTAAGACATATACATTGTACACATAAATGGCGGAATATATAACCACTATTGAAAATAAATTGATAGCTGTTAGGGAAAATATGTTTGGCAGTATACATACAAACTTTCAAATTACTAGGAAATTTCAATAACCATGCTTCAATTCTACAATTTAAACACATAACTCACTCGAACTGGTTTTGCTTTGTTGACGAGCATTGGATGCGCGTGCAATATATATTATTATAACGCAAAGTAAAATCCTCGATTTTGATTGGTCAGGTAGCCATGTATAAAAGCCGTGTATCCCTCTAAATTCTGATGTATATACGGAGTCATGAGCAACAATGGAATTTCCCCCGCCGAGTGCCTCGCTTCCTTGATATAACAAAATAAAAATGGCCGACCAGCTTCACTTCGTCGTTTCGATTCAAACAACCGCTCTCAAACGAAATAACAAGAGTTTGGGGCGGAAAAAAGTTATCCATTTAGAAACATTTTTGTTATACTGTAGTTGTTGTATAACAATGTAAATGAACCCTATATGTGGCGAATGTCTTATTCTGCTTTGATGCTGCAAATGTTGTCAAAGTGCTTGTGCACGTACCGATTAGCCCCCAAACCCCGCTTTTACAAAGATAATCCACACCCAATTCGATTCAGATTTTATTTATGTACATGCACAGTACACGTACCTGTAAATTGCAGTATAGCCGCTCCTTCCAATGCCCATTGTTTGAATATTATAAAACCGTCATTTTGACGTCATCCAAATGACGTCGGAATGGCGCCAAAATTCCCTCAATTAAGTTAAATAGTGTCTGCTTAACGGCTGATCTGCTGAAAGTTTTACTAACGTCTGATTCTTTCAATCCTTTGATAAACTAATGCACTTGGAAGATCCCTTTCTATCCACAAATATAACGAACTGGTTATTATACACGATGAACTAGGGTTGCAGAGTGATATATAAGCCCTTACCTTACAGTAAGAGGCCCCTGAGGGGAAGCAAAACGACGCCTACATTAACAACGCTAATTAATTGCTACAAATGTTAAACTTTGCAGTATAATAAAATCGTTATACAGATCATTGGCGGGATATCTGACTTTTTATTTCCTGCTGAGGAAAATACATGTAGCCCTCGCCTAATGGCTCGGGCAACATGATTTTTCTCAGCAGGAAACAAAAAGTCAGATACCCCGCCAATGATCTGTATAACTAATATAAAGCAGCTTGAATATGGATAATACTACTTGAACAGAGTATAAAGCTCAAACAGGTCTGAGTCCCGGACATTCTCGCCTATCACAGCATGTATTTTCATAGCTGGATAGTATGTTTATAGTTGTTACAATCGTCTCAACAAAGGATCAAGCACATGCACCAGCTGTAACACAATGTTAGAAACATCGAAAGAAATATTCAAAAGATAAGATCAAACAGAGTATCTATTCAGATGTCTTCTGATGACCCAACCAGGTGTTTCAGTAAATTGGTACACCTCCTGCTGGAAATTCTCCTGTCTGTTGAATAGTTTTCGACAGGCCAGTAACAAGTGGATAATTTCCACATGGCTCTAACTATTCTGCCAAGGCCTCAACTTGAAAATGAATTGCTCAAGCATATGCCAAGTTTTAATGCGCTTGGAAACGGTTTTGCTATCTAACATAACTTTGGAAACATCGACCGTTTAGACCAGACAAGAATGTATGTTGACGTGTATGCCAATAAACTTCAAAACTGCCAAAAGAACTCAAAGAGGCAAAACAGATTGTAGACACGTGCTCATTTGCGCATGGCATACATCTTTACTCTAGAAACACACCTTTTAACGCCTTTTCAAACTGTGTAGACCCGTATCAAATAACTCCTATAGGAGCCATCTAACCAGGGTCTGCTCTGCTTGTTTATGAATTAATATACACGCGATTTTATCTAATCTGCCATGATCGAATATTTTACATGAAATTCTTGTAGGTTCTTTTAAAGTTGAGTTGATTTACCTAATTGATAAGGGCCCGTGTGTTAGATAGAAAAAAGCAAAAATAAATAAATGAAATAAAAATAATCATGAATATAAATGATGAAACCTTTGAAGAAAAAACCTATTAATCCGTAACTTGCTGTAACAAATATGTCTGGTCAAATTTTTGATTGGTGAAAATTTGATGACATTTGATTTGATCAAGCATTTCAGACACTCTTGACAAAGTGTCAAACAGCTTGGATCCAGATGAGGGGCTGAGTTGCTCGGCGTTTCATCCTGATCCAAGCTGTATGCAAATGCTAGTCAGGCCGCGATAAGGGGCATTGGGATTAATAGTAATTTAACCATTTCCTTTATATAAACGCTTTTTACGCCATTGCAAACAGTGTAGACCCAGATCAGACGACTCTTGTAAGAAGCTTCTGATTAGGGTCTGCTCTTTTTGCTAATGAAATTATAAAAATATTATCCTACGGTGTTTTTTTTTCTAAGCCAACAATTCCCTACTAAATGTTAACCTAATACACATTAAGTTAATGAATATTCATGAAGTTATCAATTCATGCAAACATGTTCATCTTGTTAAAGTTGAGGTCGCTGGGACAATGCTGAAATTGATGAATCCATTGGTGAACATCTAACGTCACTGCTAGGCTTGTCGCTGTCTCAGCGCATCAGCGGGATTACACCACTGTCTAGTGACCTATAGTATATCGGACATTTATGTCTGCTTTGATGCTTAATGGTCTGACAATTCCAGGCATAAAACATTGCA
The DNA here is from genome assembly GCA_963576725.1 of Azorinus chamasolen. Lineage (NCBI taxonomy): Eukaryota > Metazoa > Mollusca > Bivalvia > Cardiida > Solecurtidae > Azorinus > Azorinus chamasolen. Next base: position 75,930,298 of record OY755239.1, read on the forward strand.
TGAATCAAGACATAGAACAGGAAATCAATGACGTAACGATTACGTTATTCCTGTTCTCTCTCAGTAGCCCGACCATTCGTAGAGGATAAAGAAGCAATTTGGTGTGGCAGGATATTAGCGAGGATATATCACCGACTCTGAGATGTGTTAGGTTGTCGTCTTGAGCCATTACACATCTACATTAATCAGAATAAATCTATTTTACCTATCCTATTTACCTTAAATAGTCGGACCTACGCTGTCCTCAGTCCATCGGTTTGTTCCGAATAAGTGTCTTTTTCATCACTAGTGATTAGACTTACATACTTAGTAGCAAATAGTGCAGACCCAGTGTTTCCGTTGGTGTTATCTTTACTATTTGTCTAATTTTGTCTGCCCGAATACTTAGGACAATTAGGGTAGCCTTTTATTTTCATTTGCAAACAAACACTGAGTATTTACAATATCCTATCATATATATCGTTCTCGGACACTGTTCAATGACTTAAACTTTAAAGAAATAATGACAACATGAATACTTATTAGATGAGTCTTATCACAGCAAATGCACATGTATAGAAGTGTACACCTTTATGTATAGAAGTGTACACCTTTATGTATAGAAGTGTACACCTTTATGTATAGAAGTGTACACCTTTATGTATAGAAGTGTACACCTTTATGTATAGAAGTGTACACCTTTATGTATAGAAGTGTACACCTTTATGTATAGAAGTGTACACCTTTATGTATAGAAGTGTACACCTTTATGTATAGAAGTGTACACCTTGGCAGGAGCTGTACACTCAGAACTTTATAATTTCTATTAGCAACAAGACCCGCCTCATCCTCCCCATCTACTCGTTTCTATCGTGTAACGGGTTGAAACATGGTAACAGGAATTGCAATCACTGGCAAACCAATTGAATTGAATCTTGCCAGTCCGGCCTTTTCTGTCTGCCAGTGTTTGGAAATGTTGTTCTAATTAGTTTCAAAGTCCGCAAGAACGACGTTCTTGTTGGTAACTATAAGGGCGACTAGTTCTATACAGAATGTCCGGTACATATTTAAGTAACACTTTCTCATATAAACGCCATTTCACGCTTTTGCAAACACAGTAGACCCAGCTCAGACAGCTCCTGTTTGTTTGCTTTTGGGATCAATTAGATTCCGTCACGGTACAAATGTCACTGTTAATGGTGTGGTTATAAAAACACTAGTCTATGAATATTCAGGGAGTGATAAATTATTGAATTAAAATTAATAGAGAAAGGCGATAAACAAGCTAGTTTTGATGCAAACAAACATTGCATGTGTCATTATATTTGATTTATCTAAATAATTCCATAGGCAAGCAGACCCGACACTGGACAGGCGGCTCCTATAAGAGTAAATCTACTCAGCTTGCAAAGACGTAAAAAGTCGCTGAAAAGGATTAAACCAACAATAAACAAACAAACACGACACCTTGATGTGGTGTTCTATTTTGCAAAATTACTTAAAAATTTCCATTCACGAAGCACCTAGGCATGCTATAATTACTTACTAATTTCCATTCACGAAGCACCTAGGCATGCTATGGATAGTTACTAAGTTCCATTCACGAAGCACCTAGGCATGCTGTAACATTACTTTTACTACAAGATATTCTTTTATGAATTTTAAGACTTTATTAATATATACATAATAGTATATTAATTTCTGAAAAAAAATTGTATAGCGCGGTTTTCCTGCTCTTGAAACGTTTAGTTGAGATAAAAATAGATGTGTCAAATTTTGATATGTTGATTATTATACATTTTATAATCAAATTTACAACGGTAATAGTAATGCAGCAATGTTTTACCATGCAACAATGTTATAGCATGCAGCAATGTTATACCATGCGTTTCTTGAATGTAGTTACCGAGTAATTGTACAACATCAAATGCCTTTAAGAGGCACTAGGACGCGTGTAGATTGAATGTAGTTACTGAGTAATTGTACAACATCAAATGCCTTTAAGAGGCACTAGGACGCGTGTAGATTGAATGTAGTTACTGAGTAATTGTACAACATCAAATGCCTTTAAGAGGCACTAGGACGCGTGTAGATTCCGAATCCGACACAGTGGAGCGCGGTTTTGCCGAAAGACTATCACAGCTTTTACGACACACTGCTGTACTCGTGAGCATACGTTTCGTCTTAAAGTACCAATTGTGATGCAAGTTTGAATGATATTTAAATGGGTTGTCCGGCCTTTTCTGTATCTTTGTGTTTAAAATACACCTGATTCACAGGACATTTAATCGTATTGTCTACAGATAAAAAGTGACAGTCGATAGTAATCAATACTAAAATAACCTTAAATGTGAGTCATTCAAAAATGGTTATTTCTTTAAAAGTGTTCAATTCTTAAAAGCTAGGATACAGTTACTAGTATTTAGTTTAAGCTTTACCGTCATAAGTACGGCATTTGTTTGTTCGTTAGATATTATATCCCCAATAACGTAGTTTGATCCATCCGTCGGTTTATTGTCATATGTCTGAATGTGCATGTCTGTTAATTTATAGTATAGAAATGTACACTGCCAGATCTCTAACGCCCTCTAACAACAATATCTAACAACAATCTAATAATCGTAACAATTGTCGTTTATGAACAGTTTAACAACTCGACGGATAAACATCCCGCTTACATACAGTATTCTTTTTGTATATGATAACGGTAAAGTGAGTGTTTTTCCCCCAAATATTTCATTTAATATAATCTTACATATCCTTCATTATTAAATGCTGAATTTTGTAAAATACACAAGATGTGTTGTACCACACTTTCGAATCTTTCGCATATCAGTCTTCTTCATGAATAAAAATTCGTAAAAATGGCTAATCTCACGTTACCATATAATTAGAACAAATTCAATGATTTATCCCAAATCTGATGGTTATAAACATTTCAAGGTTTATATATGACAAATTAAATAACTTACAAATAAAGTTTAAAAATGGTACGACTGAAAATGTCATTATTTTAGTTACGACATTATCGCAAGGAGGCGACGATATATTAAACCATAACGAACAGAGCACACCCAGATCAGACGGCTATAGGAGCCGTCTGATGTGGGTCTGCTCTGTTCGCGAAGGTGTGGCGTTTATATGAGGGAAAATGTTAGGCTAATACTGTACTGCTTGTTCGATGCTGTATTCTTTTCAAGCTGGAAAGGTCTTCGGTACAGATAAAACCAATTTATGTGCTTTCATGCAATGTGAACGGTTATCGTACCTGGAATATACTGGCGATCAAAAGATAAGTACATCATAAAACTCCTGTACACATGTCTGCTTAGTTGGTTTAATACCTATCTGACTTCCCATTTACATATCTCAATACAGTCATCAGAGTTCGCCGAGGACAGTGCTGTTCGATTATGCATGGAAGCGATGAAGAGGAAATCTCTGCTGTTGCACTTCAGATCCATTGTTACAGCTGAACTAATGCATTGCATGGATGTACTGCACTTTTTCGTTTATGTGTATTTCGGTAATTATGAAATACGTGTCCTAAACCACCTAAGTATACAGACAACAAAACTCCTTTCTCTCTCGGTAGTACTCACATTAGCCTAAGTACACAGACAAAGAGACTATCTTCTCTCTCGGTAGTACTCACATTAGCCTAAGTACACATACAAAGAATCTATCTTCTCTATCGGGTGTACTCATATTTATCATAAGACCACGGATACTAAAACTCCCTTCTCTACAAGTTGTACGCTAATTACTCTACTTAGGCGGACTCCAAAACTGTTTGTAAAGCAATAAAAGTCAATTTGGCACTGTTTTGATCACTTTGTTACTAGACTGGGCAACACGGTAACAAATACTGTAGACCCCAATAACGCACTCTTTGTGTAGGTTTGTTTGTCCGGGTCATTAGATAGATATATTTATTTCAATATTGTGCAAGTAACATGGTTACAATAGCAACATTACATTAGAGTAAACAGAGCAATTAATGTTTCTCTGAGCACATTTTAACAATATATTTCGGAGGAACAATGGTGTCAACTGCTGGGGGCAAGTGTTAGAGAACATGAAAGGGAATAATTTACTATACGAGAATCTTCATCTGCACTTGTTTTTTGTTATCTGCATGCGTTCCTAGTTTGAAGTCAACTCAATGTCATTGGTGCATATAGCGTAATGAAACATCAAGTGAGGGCGTGACGAAAATAACAAAGTTTCACTAACAATGTGTGATATACAGACGGACGGATGTGGTCCCTATGTGTCATCCTGCTGGAGCAGGTTAGACTAAAATCAACAATCAAGTGCATGTTTGTCTTCTTCTCTGAAACAGTACCCTTCTATGGCTTCAATCGTGTACATTGTATTTCATAATCAGTACCGAAAATGACACAAACTCTCTAGATAATGAATGACTGGCACTGCATTATATACATCGCTACGAATAGACGTGCAATACAAACTTCATGGAATGTTGGAAAGTTGTTTTGAGTTCTTCTTTAATATAAACGTTAGCACGATATGTACAAGTGGAGTTATTTCGACGTCTCATCAGGATCCCAGCTGTTTGGTACTCGGTTTATAGTCTCATCAGGATCCCAGCTGTTTGGTACTCGGTTTATAGTCTCATCAGGATGCCAGCTGTTTGGTACTCGGTTTATAGTCTCATCAGGATCCCAGCTGTTTGATACTCGGTTTATAGTTTCTCGAAGACTTGGTCGAATCAGAAGTACTCACAATTGCATCAGATCCAAATTTAGGGACATCTTATTTATGTGACAGCGGGATGAGGGTTAAGTTGGAAGTACTGTCTTGCTATGAATACGACATTCCAAGAATAGTTGGACGTATTGTCTGACTAACTGCGCGGGATGCAGTGTATTGGATGAATACGATGTATATTATTATGTATTTTATTAACAAAAACGAACCGTGCTGAGAAATCCAAACGAGAGTATTATCGCCCACGCTAGTAACATTTCTGTGTGACTGTAAGCACTGTCTATTGGTTTGCAGATAACAATGCGTGAATGATTTATTGTCATTAGATTGACACCTAGCATTGAAACAAATCTATGCCGAGTGGTTGTGTGTGGCATTTCCTATTTACATTTTATTGTCTATTTTTGAGGTTTTATGAACTTCAAGTAGATGTTTACCCATTTGTAATGAAATTGCCAAATACAATGCAATAGAAACAATGGAACAAGAATGTTTAATTACATGGAACAAGACGTTTTAGTTACAATGTGGATAAACATGTGTACATTTATGAAGTTGACATGGTAACATGTTTATTGCGCAGAGGCTATATTATACTTCATATCTAGCTAATCAACCCTTTTCCCTGACAGAAATGCCGTTGGAGCCTTTACAATGTTAGCTTAGACAGTTTGCTAATGTGGTTATATAGAAGCGATTCTACATAATCTGCTAAACTCCTGTATCCATATGCCATTGCAAACCTTCAGGTAATAAACGTGTATATATATATATAACTTATAAATATATGCATTCATGTCGTCATTATTTCTTGCATTAATATTCTTGAAGTAAAGGTTAAAATTGCCAGTTTGACTTCCCTGATTAATCATTCATATTGGAATTATAATAGATTCGTGTGTGTTCTATATGACATTAAGCTAGCATGTGCTTTTTCACTCACTTTCGTCACTCAATTTGAATCAATTTATTTCTTTATTTCTTACCGGATTGATTTAAATCACTTTTATAGTCCTTTTTTAAGAACCCCATGTTCGCGTTTTACTTGAATCCATCTCAGTCCTAAAAACAATGTTTACCTATAGTATAAATCTTCATATTAAATTGAAAATGGCAGACGAATGTTGTCGAGTAGAATGTTCGATAGTTAGTAAATAGCTCTTAAACAGTACCACGTGATTTATTTTAAGGACAGTATGCAATTCACTCGTGTTGAAAGATGGTATTATCCTACCAATTTGACCTGAGACTCATGCATATTCCGTCTATTATCGTCGGTAATCTTCGAATACATTTCCGAAGGTATATGAATGCGCTATAAGCATACAGTAAACCCTCTCTAATGCGACCATCAAAAAAGGGGCATACTTCACAGTGGCAAAGGCAGGTGGTAGCTTAATACAGGATGAAAGTTATGCAGAAAGCTCCTGTAGGAGCTTTCTGCATAACTTTTGTCCTGCATTAAGCAACCACCTGCTTATACAGACAGTCATGTTTATTCATTAAGTGCTCGCATTAGAGGGGTTTTACTGTACAATCCTCGAGGAACATGATTATTACCGGCTTTTGGTCTGCTATTTTTTGTCACAGAGTATTACGAACACTCCCAAAATCACGCCGAAATTTAATCGAGTCTCAGGTCAAATTGGGAGGATAATATGTCACACTATTTATTTATATACATGTGGTGTTTTATTTACGTACATGTGGAGTTTTATTTACGTTCATGTGGTGTTTTTCTGTGTTTTCTTCCTAGTTACCGCATGGAATAGACAGACATTTAGATTGAGAGTTCCTAAATACGATGCGATTGAATGTTGTAGATCCTTAGTATTTAAGTTCAATCTGTCTAAAAAAATAAATTTCGATCTAAATCGAGTGACAATAGTGAATGTAAGCATTGTAGGTCTCGCAAATATACAAATTGTACATCTGATTATGTACCGTCAAATGATATACACTCATTATGTCTGGTTGTAGACTAGCAATATAGGCCAGGCTGTGGATTAGTAATGCTATGCGACCTGTAGGTCAGGCTATGGACAAGTAATGCTATACAACCTGTAGGTCTGACTGTGGACTAGCAATGATATACAATCTGTACGTAGGTCTGGTTGTAGACTAGCAAAAGATATCTAACCTGTATACCAGACTGTGGACTACTATACGACCTGTTGTATATTATAAATTGTCGTATATATAATACATAAGTTCACATATATGTGATGCAAATGCATTAATGGTACATATTGACGTATTTGTATTGTACACAATTTCTCTCTATTGTTAAAGTCAGTGTTTATGTTGTAAACGATTATATATATAATTATATGGTATAACTAGTGCATTAGTTTTATGTTCGATCTTGGCGTTTATATGTGTGTTCTATAATTGCATCTTGGGATATATTTACAACATTTGTACGAGGGGTTTGATTGGACAATGAACTCTAAGATGGCGGCCCCAACAGAATGTACGTTGTCAGGTCGCATCACGAACCCTTCTTGTTACTCATTTGTAAACGAATTTTAGTTAATTTACTTTCTTTTCAATTCAGACCACGTCTTCCCTGGAAGCTGCCACGTTTCAAGCTCGATTTGTCCTACATTGTACCATGCGATCAAAGCCGTCGTTACAAATATTGTAAGCATATCCCAATATGTAATTATAGAACATTAAACCAACTAGTTATACCACAGTTATTAATTCAGATAAGCGATAAAGAAAACAAATACGTTAATATATGCCTTTAGTATTAAATGTTATACCATATACATATGCAAGTTTGAAAAAGATATATACGACATTTTATAATATGCATATCCTGTTTATTGACATTGACAAAGCATATATAACTTTATAGAACACATATATGCAATTTTATCACATGAATATACAGGTATTGACTTTTCCAACGTCTAACATGCCATAAAAACCGTCATTTTCTATTTAAAAATATAAAAGGCAGTCTCTGTTGATTCTGTTATGATACTAGAAACAATTGTTTCACTTCATTTCTCTAGATGTAATTTGCATATCCCTTATAAGTTAAGCATGATGCGTGTATTTAGTAATTATTAAAGTATTATTCGTGAAATTGGAACGAGAACAGACGTCATGTCTGTAATGAGGTATCTGTTCAGGTTATTTGTAGTTGTATAGAAAGACGGGAGGAAAACCATTACCGGGTCAATATTCATGTAAAAAGTAATGACATCATGAGTATTCATTAGCTGAAATTGTATAATGTATAATATTAAGAGACTGGTTTGCCTTGAGAAAAAACTGTAGAATCAGATTTATATCATGTCATAAGCTAATATAGCAGACCCTGATCAGACGGCCCTTGTAGGAGTCGTCTGATCTTAGTCTAGTCTGTTTGTAAAGACACGTGAAAGCGTTTATATGAGAAAATTGGTTAATGTCAAACAGAAAAAAATATTGACCAGATTCCGCCTGGGAGATGTGGAGGATTATCTGAATCAACACTGATTGCCATGTCAAGACCTCTTTTCCCAGAGATAGGCTCATTTATTGAATAACTGTCATGATTGTAAACACGTCCCGGAGAACTTTTTATTACGATGCTGTTTACAATGTAATTACATGCATGTTTCGACGTTCTGATAAAACCTTTAATATTAGAGCAATAAAAGACAGTCAATAAATGTTTAAGTACGCATCGGTGTGTTATCATAACATGGATTACCTTGAGGCACATTGGTAATTCTATATTATATATATGCTCGACAAACAACCGATAACAGTAATACAACCTCAAACTAATTACTGGTTGGTGTGCGCTTATATAGCATTTCTTATTTTTACTGTTAAGTCTCTTTTCGATAAATAATTATGCATTTTAGGCCTTGGCAAACATACACAGATAAGACGGTTCCGGTATGGGTCTGATCAGGATCTGCCCTGGCTTAATGCAGGACGAAAGATGTGCAAAAAGCTCATATAGGAGATTTTGTCTTACTTTCGACCTGTATTAAGCGACAGTCTGCTTTTAAAGTCACTTATGCTTAATCATAAAGTGGTCGAATTAGAAAGGTTTTACTGTAGTTGTGACACACTAGGTTACTGTATAATCATACATAATAACTCATGTAAAGTTCTTCCTTCCTTTTCATCATTTTGCAAACAGGATAGACCCAGATCAGACAACAATCGAATCTCAAAGTCATTACCAGTTGATCAACGCTTGTGTATCATTACAGTTTTAACCCTTTCACCGTTATCCCTTTACTCCGTTTATATGAATATTTACCCTTTTACAAACAGTATAGACCCAGATCAGACGGCTTCATCAGGAACATCTAATCAGGGTCTGATCTGATCATGGAATAATTTAGACCCGGTTCTACAATATCTGCTCTGGCCAAAATTCCTTCGCTCATATACCAATAAACGTCAGCTACTAAATATTCATGCCATTAATTATAACGTGAATATTATTTTGCGGTATAGGGTTAAAACAGAATCAAATGAAAACCAAAATCTTTAAAAATCGTACATTATTCAGGAACCATGGAATGCCGTTTGATATACTATAAGTGAACGAGACAATATATCATCCGATCCGTTCTCTGGAAAATTATACGATAAAGATAACAGAAGACAAATACTCGTGATCTGCAGTGCCAAGGAACTGTCAGTATAGACACAGCTTCTGAAGGCAGTGCGTCTCTGTGAATTCCGGAATGCCAACATCAAAATGAATAGTTTCATCTACACTTCGTTTACGCTTTACATTTGTCGAGATAATTGAATTGTCTAGTTTCATCAGCAGTTCCCAAAACACTGCACATTTGTCGAGACCAGTGTCTAGTTTCACCAGTCGTTCCTTATACAGTGTACATTTGTCGACACATTTTGTCTAGTTTCAGGAGTTCCTAATACACTGTACGTTGGTCGACACATTTGTCTGGTTTCAGGAGTTGCTTATATTGTACAATATATTGTACATTTGTCGACACATTTTGTCTAGTTTCAGGAGTTCCTAATACACTGTACGTTGGTCGACACATTTGCCTGGTTTCAGGAGTTCCTCTTATTGTACAATATATTGTACATTTGTCGACACACTTGTTTAGTTTCAGGAGTTTCTAATACAATATACGTTGGTTGACACATTTGTCTGATTTCAGGAGTTGCCAATACACTGTACATTTGTCGATACCTTTGTTTAGTTTCATCAGCAGTTCCTTATACACTGTGCATTTGTCGACACATTTGTCTACTTTCAGAAAGTCCCAATATAGTGTACATTTGTCTAGTTTCAGCAGTTCCGTATATATTGTACATTTGTCTACACACTTGTCTAGTTTCAGGAGTTCTCAATGCATTGTACATTTATCGATACATTCGTCTAGTGAATTCAGCAGTTCCGTATATACTGTACATTTGTCGATACATTTGTCTAGATTCATTTAAGTTACCAATACACTGTATATTGGTTGACGCATTTGTCTAGTTTCAGCAGTTCCCAATACATTGTACATTGGTCGACACATTTGTAATGCCATCAGTTCCAAATACACTTTACATTTGTCGATACCTTCGTCTAGTTTCAGCAGCAGTTCCCGAAACATGGTACATTTGTCGACACATTAGTCTAGTTTCAGCAGCAGTTCCACATGCACTGTTCATTTGTCGACATATATGTCTAGTTTCCGGGGATCCCATCAGACTGAACATTTGTCGACACCTTCATCAGCAGTTCCTAATACACTGCACGTTGGTCTTATGCGAATTTCATTTACATTGAATATGTTGTTAGCGACCACTTACTGACTAAAAATAATGGTCTTGAAAAACAGTTGGTTGCTTGGTTGCAAAGGGGCAGCTGTGGTCAAGTGGTTCTGTTCTTTGAATGGAATCATCGCTGTGGTTCGAATCCCGGTCTGGGCAATTGGATGTTTCTCGAGATTCCTCAGATATTTAGAAATTACTGACCGATTCAACGTCGAGAACATTTGTTTCATTTTAAAGCTGTTGTATAATAACAGTTCTTCCAGTTACTCAATGAGGTTTGGCAAACGAAGATTATTTATCTCAGGATTGGTTAATTTCAGCGACCGGCACGCACATTCAGCTTTTTCACTGGATCGACGTTTCACCAGGCTGAAACATACACATTTATTTTTATAAGGAACACCTTTCATCAAAGGTCAATTTGAATGAAATTCCGTAAGACATATGCTCTGACAACAATGCTGTCTTACAGTATCCAATGTTTAAATGTTTGTCACATCCGTCAGTGTAGTAAAGTACAGATGTCTATCACTGTACATGTTACCAAAATGTCTGCTAAAATTATTTTAGGAATTATTGAGCGAGTGTCAAACAGCTTGAACCCAACACCGAAATACTCGGCGTGTCATCTACATCCAAACTTGTTGCAAATACCAGTCAGGCCACGCTTTGCACGAGGCGGTTTAGTGCAGTGCCGATTACTTTGCTCAGCCCGCATTTAACAAGAATGTTTAACACGATGATCAGTGTAATTAACCCTCAGCTTGGTAATGGAGACCTGACTCGCATTTGTAAAGAGCTCGAATCCAGATTATGCTTTTGAATAACAAATGAGAATACAACCACTGAATGCTTTTTCAGTCTCATATGCTAACTTAAAGCAAGTGTGAAACTTTTGGTCTGATGGAAATGGTGCCTACTTCGCTTTTAAGACCATGCAAACTACACCCCTTCTGCTTTAAAATTATGATTTTGGATTTAAAATGATTTGTATTCTAATGAAAATCGCAACAAAGGAACATTTAATCTGGACCGACGCCGTTTGCAAACACCTACTCCATTAGATAACATGAAGGGGGACTAGTCTGGGAATTAAATGCAGTTGGTTGATCAATACAGGGCGAAGGTTATGCATAAAGTTCCTACATGAGCGCTATACTGGAGGGCTTTACCGTAGTTGCAAGAATAATCTTTAAAAGACCCAGATAATATATAGAACAGTGCTCAACTTATATAAACGTACATTATATCTCAACATACTATATTGTTTTGCAATAACGTGTACTAATGAAATAATATATAACGAAATACTAGATTTTGTGTGGGTGCATTGTGTACAAGAATGAATAAGGATCGGCTAGCACATTTAAAAACAGAGTATACCCAGATCTTCATCATTCAATATGGTTCAATAGTGGGAGTGGTGGTCCAGTGGTATGACGTTAGACTTGGGATCGAAGGGTCCCCGGTTCGAATCTTGCCATCGGACTATCAGAATTTTTCTGAGCAAAACATGCATCCCAAGTTTGCTCCTCTCCAGCCAGGTGTATAAATGGGTACCTGTGAGGGAAATAAGCCAATGTGCCATGGCTGACTTGGGCGCCGAATGTTAATGGCCGGGGGGTAAATTGTGAAGCCGGGAGAATATGTACAGTGTACAACTTTACCTTTTTACCTTTACCTAGGAGTGCTTAGTTGCAAAATTAATACGAATTGGACTATTAGTAAGTTGATTGGATCTTGATGAGACGGCGAATGACTCCGCGTCTTATCTAGATCCAATCTGTTTCACTCTATTCTTTGAAAAGACATTTAAGATATTCTTCTTTGAACTGCGGGTCATGTCGCTAATGTCAGGATATAGTTTGATATTACAGAAATGTGAAAAAGTAACGCACGCTCCCATTAAACCGGCATAACAATGCGAAGTAACAAAACAAAACTGTTTTTCTTGTAGGAGACGCTAGCTTTTGCCAGATCGTGTGACAACTGGTACTTAAATGCTTGATGTTAATATTTCCTGACATCGCATTACTCTTCAACCCGTTTGAAGCTGAATGTCCAAATAAACTCATCCTAATTATATAGCACATGTTCCCATTAATTGCCAAGCTTCGTGACAACAAAATGTGGCATAGTCAATGTGGGATAGTCAATGACTTTAGATGAGGAGCATTTTAGCTTTGCGTTTACAGGTCCAGCACAAAAACTTATTAATTGTCCCAGCACTTACCCTTTAATTGATAGATGCGCCCTTGGACGCATTGTTCAGTCCGGGTAGATTCAGATCAGTCCGGGTAGACTCAGATCAGTCAGGGAGACTCAGATCAGTCAGGGTAGACTCAGATCAGTCAGGATAGACTCAGATCAGTCAGGGTAGACTCAGATCAGAAGGTGCCCATAGGAGTCGTCTGTGATCAGCTCATGTTCTGTTTGCTTTTGGAATACTATAGATGTGATTGTACAGTTTCTGTCATGGTCCAAATGCCTCTGTTCACAATGCCATTGCAAATGTAATTTAATGACTATCCATGTTGTTATAATTTCTTGCATGGGTATTCTTGAAGTAGAATGTTTTGTGGTGTCATCAAATGTGAGGCACAATTGTAATGCACATGCCAGTGAATACCGTTTATTTTTTTAAATGAAACTCTGTACGACCTCGTGTATTTTCCAGATCATATTTTACACACCAGTCGTCCAGTGAAGTATATGATCACAGTTGTCACAGGTATGAACAATGTCATCACAGTTGTCACAGGCATGAACAATGTCATCACAGTTGTCACAGGCATGAACAATGTTATCACAGTTGTCACAGGTATGAACAATGTCATCACAGTTGTCACAGGTATGAACAATGTCATCACAGTTGTCACAGGCATGAACAATGTCATCACAGTTGTCACAAACATGAACAATGTCACCACAGTTGTCACATGCATGAACAATGTCATCAGAATTGTCACAGACATGAACAATGTCATCACAGTTGTCACAAACATGAACAATGTCACCACAGTTGTCACATGCATGAACAATGTCATCACAATTGTCACAGACATGAACAATGTTATCACAGTTGTCACAGGTATGAACAATGTCGTCACAGTTGTCACAGGTATGAAAATGTCATCACACTTGTCACAGACATGAACAATGTCATCACAGTTGTCACAGGTATAAACAATGTCATCACAATTGTCACAGACATGAACAATGTCATCACAATTGTCACAGACATGAACATTGCCATCACAGTTTACAGTCAACCCAGTCTACATTTTCTATGAAATATGTGACCAGCGTCTCGCTTTGATGTGACATGAAACCACATTCTTTGCATTTCAAACTTAATGTGCACTTGAACCATTACAATGACTGTCATGAATACGTTACAATACTAAAAAGTAGGAACGAAGTATGATTTTCTTTTAAAACTAATTATGCCACATGTTAAAATGTGACAAATAATCACATTCTTCAAAACTTTGTGATAAAGATGTTCTGGTAAAATATGTTGCTATAAGCTCACTTGCTTTTGTTAACAGGTACTTGACGGGGATGAAGTTGGTATTATCTTGATTCAATCCGTCATAAGGAAGATCAGTCAATAGGATACGGATGCATTCTGTCTGTTGTAAACGTGTCAAATCACTACGTCCACGCGCCATGTTCCTTGTTCCGTGTTTACTTAACACTTTAAGTCAATCTAATCAATATCGAACAATTTGTCTGAAACTTTCTGACAAGACAACTTAGCAATGTAATGGTAAAATATGTGACGTTATTGCTCAGGCGATAGGTTCAAATGCCCGACTTACCCCAATTATTAAAACACACAATATTCCCTCTCCACCAGTAGATAAACTAAATATTTAAGTTTGGCGCCATTTTGATAACTTTGAATTAGACCGATATAGTAGTAAACATTGTAGACTCTGGTACAACCGGAGCCGTTTGGTCTGGTTGTGTAGACTCTGATACAACCGGAGCCGTTTGATCTGGTTGTGTAGACTCATAGACTCTGATACAACCGGAGCCGTTTGGTCTGGTTGTGTAGACTCTGATACAACCGGAACCGTTTGGTCTGGTTGTGTAGACTCTGATACAACCGGAGCCGTTTGATCTGGTTGTGTCGACTCAGATACAACCGGAGCCGTTTGCTCTGGTTGTGTAGACTCATAGACTCTGATACAACCGGAGCCGTTTGGTCTGGTTGTGTAGACTCCTAGACTCTGATACAACCGGAGCCGTTTGGTCTGGTTGTGTAGACTCTGATACAACCGGAGCCGTTTGGTATGGTTGTGTAGACTCTGATACAACCGGAGCCGTTTGATCTGGTTGTGTAGACTCAGATACATCCGGAGCCGTTTGATCTGGTTGTGTAGACTCATAGACTCTGATACAACCGGAGCCGTTTGGTCTGGTTGTGTAGACTCATAGACTCTGATACAACCGGAGCCGTTTGATCTGGTTGTGTAGACTCATAGACTCTGATACAACCGGAGCCGTTTGATCTGGTTGTGTAGACTCATAGACTCTGATACAACCGGAGCCGTTTGGTATGGTTGTGTAGACTCTGATACAACCGGAGCCGTTTGATCTGGTTGTGTAGACTCAGATACATCCGGAGCCGTTTGATCTGGTTGTGTAGACTCATAGACTCTGATACAACCGGAGCCGTTTGGTCTGGTTGTGTAGACTCATAGACTCTGATACAACCAGAGCCGTTTGGTCTGGTTGTGTAGACTCTGATACAACCGGAGTCGTTTGGTCTGGTTGTGTAGACTCTGATACAACCGGGGTCGTTTGATCTGGTTGTGTAGACTCTGATACAACCGGAGCCGTTTGATCTGGTTGTGTAGACTCATAGACTCTGATACAACCGGAGCCGTTTGGTCTGGTTGTGTAGACTCTGATACAACCGGAGCCGTTTGGTCTGGTTGTGTAGACTCTGATACAACCGGAGTCGTTTGGTCTGGTTGTGTAGACTCTGATACAACCGGAACCATTTGATCTGGTTGTGTAGACTCATAGACTCTGATACAACCGGAGCCGTTTGATCTGGTTGTGTAGACTCTGATACAACCGGAGCCGTTTGATCTGGTTGTGTAGACTCTGATACAACCGGAGCCGTTTGATCTGGTTGTGTAGACTCTGATACAACCGGAGCCGTTTGGTCTGGTTGTGTAGACTCTGATACAACCGGGGCCGTTTGATCTGGTTGTGTAGACTCATAGACTCTGGTATAACCGGAGCTGTTTGATCTGGTTGGGCATTATTGGCTTATCTGCCTGATACTGGGGTAATTAGGGTATAACTTTATTCAGCTGTGCTTTTAATACAGGTGAAATTTGCGTTTTCACTAAACCCATTAGGTAAAACTAATGAAAAAAAGAATCCACTCGAACGAAAAACTAATACGATGTTGTTTGGGAAGCGTTTAACTGACATTAAAATGTCGCCTCTACTGAGGACTTCTAAGCATAAGTATAAAACAATGTTTAGTAAAACCTGGTAAAGTGCGCCCTGCATGCTAAATTTGCAAGTAACAAGGCAGTGTCATTTACCTTTTCAACGTTGAAATGTCCAGTGGAGTATTCCAAACTTTAATCATCTCAAACTTACCGTTTATATTCAAGAAAAGTGTAACATATTCACCTGGTTCTACACTGCTCGCAAAGGACATCAGTGCCTCGTTTCTCACTCTAAAAGGCTTAACATGAACGTGAATACAAGTTTATCGAAATTATTATATAATGAGCTGTATATGAATTTGAAAGTCGTGCAGAAATCTCCCAAATACTTCCAACAAGTTTCGGATTGTTTGGTACTCAAATTAGAACCGATGTGCCTCTGGATTTAATACACACTGTGCAGATAGCGACACGGATGTCTTACTAAATACCACCACTCGATAGTTTAAACATCTACCTAGATCTGCCTGGTATTTTTTGATAAATATTGCTCAAGCCAGATTTATCTGACACTGAATGCACCAAAAAGATTAATGCTGAAGATGGAAATTGATTATTAAGTAAATGCGGGTTAACATTTTTAAAAATATAGGAAACAAGTTAATTGGCATCTGCAAACAAAGAAGACTGCCATACATCAGAGCAGCCCACTGTCTGGCATTAAACATATTTACAGTAAGGACATTCGATAATAAAATATAGCGCTTTATACTGATATACATATCTAGGTCTGGTTCTTTACATTTTTGCCTTGACCATAATTTTCATAGCGGGTGGAAATCAGGTGAAAAAAGGTGGAAAACTCGCATTTGATTACATAGAGCGTGAGCTGTCTGATTAGGGTCTGCTCTGTTTGCTTATGGAACTATATAGAACTGATTGTAAAGTTTCTGTATTTGCCAAACGTTTCGTTGTTTATTGACAAGTGTAAATAAATTTAAATGTATATTCATGAACATATAGATTTTTCAATAGTTATTCCCGAGGGAATGGGTCAAGAATGGGTAAATATATTATTGATTTTGAAGTACAGTAGCTGTTGAGGTAGCTACATGATAACCATAACAAATACAACATACGTTTTCCAGACATGTTTGTTTTTAAATATTAAATAGTACCAAACACCAACGGCAAGAAATAGTACCTATTTCCATTTACAGAAAGAGCTTTTGTACTTTTGTTGTTTGAGCCTTGCCTAATGTCAGCCAGATTGGCATTTGTTTTCGAAGCATACAGAATATGTAGAATATTCCGAATTGCTTCATTCGTCAGACACAGTCTAGAGGTTAATTCTTGAACCACACTGGTCGATTGGACGCCACTAACAGGGAGTCCTGCAGTTGGCGAATCTATAATAACCTTTCAACCAATGTAGATCCAGAGGCAACGCCGAGTACTCGCGTGTCTCTTCAACCTGATACTTATTTGAGTGTTTAGTTTAGTTAAATATTTCACTGCCAGTGTCGCATCAGTTTGTGTGTAGATGAGAGGCCAGTTCGCTGCCAATGTCGTATCTGTGGTTACCTGCTCACACAGTTTGGATGTAGATGAGAGGCCAGTTCACTGCCAATGTCGTATCTGTGGTTACCTGCTCACACAGTTTGGATGTAGATGAGAGACCAGTTCACTGTCAATGTCGCATCTGTGGTTACCTGCTCACACAGTTTGGATGTAGATGAGAGGCCAGTTCACTGTCAATGTCGCATCTGTGGTTACCTGCTCACACAGTTTGGATGTAGATGAGAGACCAGTTCACTGCCAATGTCGTATAGATCTGCCGTTACCTGCTCACACAGTTTGGATGTAGATGAGAGGCCAGTTCACTGCCATTGTCGTATCTGTGGTTACCTGCTCACACAGTGTGGATGTAGATGAGAGACCAGTTCACTGCCAATGTCGTATAGATCTGCCGTTACCTGCTCACACAGTTTGGATGTAGATGAGAGGCCAGTTCACTGCCATTGTCGTATCTGTGGTTACCTGCTCACACAGTGTGGATGTAGAAGAGAGGCCAGTTCACTGCCAATGTCGTATAGATCTGCCGTTACCTGCTCACACAGTTTGGATGTAGATGAGAGACCAGTTCACTGCCATTGTCGTATCTGTGGTTACCTGCTCACACAGTTTGGATGTAGATGAGAGACCAGTTCACTGTCAATGTCGCATCTGTGGTTACCTGCTCACACAGTTTGGATGTAGATGAGAGACCAGTTCACTGTCAATGTCGCATCTGTGGTTACCTGCTCACACAGTTTGGATGTAGATGAGAGGCCAGTTCACTGCCAATGTCGTATCTGTGGTTACCTGCTCACACAGTTTGGATGTAGATGAGAGACCAGTTCACTGTCAATGTCGCATCTGTGGTTACCTGCTCACACAGTTTGGATGTAGATGAGAGACCAGTTCACTGCCAATGTCGTATAGATCTGCCGTTACCTGCTCACACAGTTTGGATGTAGATGAGAGGCCAGTTCACTGCCATTGTCGTATCTGTGGTTACCTGCTCACACAGTTTGGATGTAGATGTGAGACCGGATAAATCGGGTTCTCATCAGGATCCAAACTGTTTATTACGGTAAATGTTTTTTTAAACAAACATGAAGAAAAAATAAAACTTGTAGTAGACGGCAAAATTTGCAGACGACAACATTCAATAGCGAAGGAGTTAATCACTGTACAAGTGATACAGTTCTGTCGACAGAATACCGGAGTGAGTTAGTCCTCACTTATTTCCTGACAGTCTCCAGTATTTACTTGCCAAATACTACCGGCATACCACTGAGAGAGTACATGGAATAAGCAAACTTCACATCATCTGTATGGTGTATTAGGCTTGGATTTTTTCTTAAGTAGTTTTGTTGTTGTTGTATTGACAATATGCTTCCACACTTGTATTCAGTGACTGTTTTACGGTGGCTATTCATAGTAACACTTTACTCCATGAATATTAATGTAAGAAATAATGACACCATGGATATTAATGTAAGAAATAATGACACCATGGATATTAATGTAAGAAATAATGACACCATGGATATTAATTAGAGTTTTGAATGACACATAGACACATGGATTTTTGGCCATGACAGAATCTGTTCTATATCCTTTCATTAGCAAACAGAGCAGACCTTGATCAGACGACTCCTACAGGAACCGTCTGATCTGGGTCTTATCTGTTAGCAAATGCGTAGAAAGGCGTATTTATGGATTAAAGGGTTAGTGTAAAGCAAATTGGGTGTTTAGTAAAATGATAGATCGTTCGAAAAAGGGTGCTCTCTTCACATGATAGAGCTATAACATATTCGCGTCGTCAAAAGAAATGAACATACCCTAACTGTCCTATAATTTCACACACACACACACACACACGCACGCACGCACGCACGCACGCACGCACGCACGTGTGCACGCACTCCTGAAAGAAGAGTGTGATCAGGATGTACAATGTGCTTAAACATGGGTCCAAACTGGCATATTCAGCTTTCCATGGAAAGAGGAGCTTTGGTATATGCATTTCAGTTATGAGTTTGACTTGTGTAAAAAGAAAAACAAATGTCTCAACATTTTATATAGACTTATATAGACCATGTTCCTCCCTGCTGACAATGTGTTTTTTCAAATAGTCAATTGTCAATTAGTTAACCCTACCGCAGGTCTTAACAGGCGGTCCAATTTGGATTAACTG
Organism: Azorinus chamasolen; assembly: GCA_963576725.1. Lineage (NCBI taxonomy): Eukaryota > Metazoa > Mollusca > Bivalvia > Cardiida > Solecurtidae > Azorinus > Azorinus chamasolen. The sequence goes on from OY755239.1 coordinate 75,949,936, forward strand.
GTAATTGTCTATCGAAGAAAGCCGATGTTCCAGTACAGCTACTTTGTATTTAGTATTGAATTAAGTGTGCCATTGACAAGTCCCTTTTCGTAAAGTATAATATCTATGATATAGATGCCGACATATACCAGAAAACTGTCAATGGAAATTTGGTCCCCGAATATCTAATTGTCATCTGCTGTTTACATGGCTCTGTTAATGCAAACGAGACTGACAGTTAAACACTGCACTGCACTGACTATAAGACAAACACAACAGGACAGGCAACAATTAAAGTTTTTAACGATAATAAGTTAATTTATTTGTAAACAATGTTTAAATATAATGTTGTATTCTGAAAATTATGAAGTCGAAGGGCGCGACTTAATACACACCCTTCGACCAAACCTATCGAACGTTCTGCTTTAAAACAATCGCTACCAATCGTATAGCCGAGATTATCGCATAATTTCGTGTACAGCAATTAGACCATTCCCTCCTACTGACAACCTTTTGACGCCTATGTAAAATTCACTTTTTGAAACCATTGTGATAAATAGAGCACGTGGTTCATTAATGCTCTATTTACCACACAAGTTTCAAAACTAAACAATTCTAAATGTTTCCTTTTCTCCAGTAAATGCTTCTTTGGGAGCGTTCTGTTTTACTTTCACCTTGCTTTAAGCAGCCACCTGCTCTAAATACCAACTAATAAACACAATTTAGTGGTCGTTATAGAGATGTTTTACTGTATATAGATCTAAAATATTACTAAAAAAATGTTTTGACAATGTTGGGGGGAGGGGCGTACGCCGGCTCCGCCCCTCCAAATCCGCGCCTGTGTTTGATATTGAAGACCCGATGTATTCTGCAATGCATCAATATTTATTCGGCTCGCGTTTTGGTTGCGTTAACTGTTCGACCAAGGCAGATAATATTTTGTTGTAGAATGAAAATACATGTAATAGGTATCGATGAAAACGGCTTATTTTATACCACAGGGGCAGTTTTCTTTATAATTTCAAATTGACAATCTTCATAACAATGATTGAACATAACAAATACCAAATTTTACAATATTATCGAAAATATGCGTTCTTTGCAGTGTTTTCCTCTTTAAATGTGTGTGTAGATTACCTGACAAGGAATGGCATGCAGAAGAGTATATTACCATATGATTATATTAAAAGGCAATGATATAAAATAATGAGTATAAATTAGTAATGGGATAAATGATATAAAATAATGAGTATAAATTAGCAATGGGATAAATGATATAAAATAATGAGTATAAATTAGCAATGGGATAAATGATATAAAATAATAAGTATAAATTAGCAATGGGATAAATGATATAAAATAATGAGTATAAATTAGCAATGGGATAAATGATATAAAATAATGAGTATAAATTAGCAATGGGATAAATGATATAAAATAATGAGTATAAATTAGCAATGGGATAAATTATATAAAATAATGAGTATAAATTAGCAATGGGATAAATTATATAAAATAATGAGTATAAATTAGCAATGGGATAAATGATATAAAATAATAAGTATAAATTAGCAATGGGATAAATGATATAAAATAATGAGTATAAATTAAATTATTCAGCTTTAGAACACTGGAGAGTGGGTGTGTGTCTGAATAGGGAAATACTCTATGTGGTGCTATAATTGTGCATGATGAGTTAAGTTGAGGGTATCGTGCACTATATGTAGATATAACGAGCATTAGAAACCCACAGTACTAGTTGAGCAGGGTACAAGTTTACCCCATATTTATTATGAACTGTCAGAATTCAGTAATACATACTGTTACCGATTGTTACAATGCTGTTATAGCACTATTTCGAGCTGTTTCAGTCATTATGATGTTAACATTTAACATGCCCCAGTCACAATGCAGCGAAAGCGTAACTATAATTAGGATGTTCAGCATGAACTACCTGTAAATAGTCTATTCTGCAATAATGTTGTCCCAATGAAAGTATCTGTCTGTAGCAAATTGCGGAACTGCATAGGCTTCTGTCTATCTCAGCTGTGCATATGACAGTTATATTAAAACCTTGTTTTTGTTCGTTTTGTATGCATGACAGCGGAGACTGGCTAGTCTTTGATATACTAGGCTACCATGACAGCGGAGACTGGCTAGTCTTTGATATACTAGGCTACCATGACAGCGGAGACTGGCTAGTCTTTGATATACTAGGCTACCATGACAGCGGAGACTGGCTAGTCTTTGATATACTAGGCTACCATGACAGCGGAGACTGGCTAGTCTTTGATATACTAGGCTACCATGACAGCGGAGACTGGCTAGTCTTTGATATACTAGGCTACCATGACAGCGGAGACTGGCTAGTCTTTGATATACTAGGCTACCATGACAGCGGAGACTGGCTAGTCTTTGATATACTAGGCTACCATGACAGCGGAGACTGACTAGTCTTTGATATTCTAGGCTACCATGACAGCGGAGACTGGCTAGTCTTTGATATACTAGGCTACCATGACAGCGGAGACTGGCTAGTCTTTGATATACTAGGCTACCATGACAGCGGAGACTGGCTAGTATTTGATATACTAGGCTACCATGACAACGGAGACTGGCTAGTCTTTGATATACTAGGCTACCATGACAGCGGAGACTGGCTAGTCTTTGATATACTAGGCTACCATGACAGCGGAGACTGGCTAGTCTTTGATATACTAGGCTACCATGACAGCGGAGACTGGCTAGTCTTTGATATACTAGGCTACCATGACAGCGGAGACTGGCTAGTCTTTGATATACTAGGCTACCATGACAGCGGAGACTGGCTAGTCTTTGATATACTAGGCTACCATCCAACTTGGAATATCCTACTTACCCTAGTATTCTGACAGACAAACAACAGATCAAACGACTAGAGGTAATACTACAGTTTCTTCGTTATTTCGTTATCAAATACTGGTTTAGAGGGGTTTAACTGTAATTGCTACTATGTCAGTCCAATTTAAATTCATCAAAATGAAACCAAACTGACTTACAAAATATTGGGTATCCAAATACTTTAGTATTTAGGGAAACATCATTTTATCTGGTCTTTGTTTATGATACTAGGATCGTAATGACTTTGTTTTTCATCTCCAATAAATAGCTTAGATTATCTCCAATCGAACTTGTACGGATTTCTGCAAAACCGGGCTAATTCGAATGCTTAAGAAAGAAGAATTGACACTGATCATAGGGAACCTTTCTGCATGTCTTACACACTGTATTAAACTATTCCCCTAAACTAAACCCATTCCCTCATACTGGCGCATTTTGACGCCTCTGTAAAGCCAGTTTTGAAACCAAATGATAAATAGAGCATTTGTTCCATAGAAGCAAATACTGTATTTTTCAAAATGGTTTCAAAACTGCTGAATTTTAATGTTCACCCTTTTTACTATTGGATACACATTTTCAGTAGATTTATTCAAAGTGGTTGGGTCTAAATACAGGCAATAGGTTTAAATACGAGTACTGATACTTATTTGGAGTGTTTCGATTGGCGAGGATTTACTGTAGTATGGTATATCCACACAACTCATAAGCTCAGTAAACACTGCTTTTCATATTAAGATTTAATTGGCTCCCTGTGTTATCATCGTTTCTGTTTCTTGGCCAGGTAGCTGAGGTCTATTCGATAAAGATTAAACTATGCACATCTAAGAGGAGAGTGAAGCCAAGAACGTATCAGCTGAGGTGCTAAGATCTGAAAACAGAACGCTTCTCTAAATTCCAACATGCAATAACTCGTGATGGGCTTACACTTATCCATCTATACTAAAGACTCGCATTTGCATACAGTTTGGGTCTAGATGAGACGCTGAGTAACTAGGTGTCTCATCAGGATCCAAGCTGTTTGACACACGGTCAATTGTGTATCAAAAGCCTGTTCGAATCGAAGTTGTCAAAACTGCACCAGGTCCAACTTTAAGCAGAAAGTATTTTTCACAGCAAGGTAAGAGTTTATGCACCAAGTACTTTCCACTCAGTTCGAGATTTTTCTGGAACTTATTTAGAACAAGATCAAATACCACGTAATCCTGAGTGGGTCGTACAACAATTGAAACCTTTTGACAATCTGGCACAGCATTTGGAGAAGCACGGAGTACATGCGTGTATTTGGAGAAGCACGGAGTACATGCGTGTATTTGGAGAAGCACGGAGTACATGCGTGTATTTGGAGAAGCACGGAGTACATGCGTGTATTTGGAGAAGCACGGAGTACAAGCGTGTATTTGGAGAAGCACGGAGTACATGCGTGTATTTGGAGAAGCACGGAGTACATGCGTGTATTTGGAGAAGCACGGAGTACATGCGTGTATTTGGAGAAGCACGGAGTACATGCGTGTATTTGGAGAAGCACGGAGTACATGCGTGTATTTGGAGAAGCACGGAGTACATGCGTGTATTTGGAGAAGCACGGAGTACATGCGTGTATTTGGAGAAGCACGGAGTACATGCGTGTCTTGAGAACGGATTCTAAATTGGTATTTTGCGGACACAAGTGTTATGGTGACTGGCAGTTTAATTGCAGTTATTTCGCACTGTCATTCGAATTTTCCAACACTCTGACACTAAATTGAAAAGAAAAGAAACAGAACAGTAATATGTACCTTGAGAATTGGGACCGTCTACAGGTCTCACAGATGCAACTTATTTAGTGTTAACCATTTCGTTAACGAATACTAAGTTTTTTATTGCTGTATGAATATCAATGGACTTAAGTTTTATAATTACATATCATATTCACAGGAAATGGTTGTGACAGAAACTTCAGAATTAGATGCATAAGCAAACAGAATAGACCCTGGTCAGACAGCTCCTACAGGATTTGGGTCTGTTCTGTTTGTAAAAGTGACAAGAGTCGTATATAGGAGGTACAGTGTTTAATGCGCTTTTACTTGGTGTAATGTATGATAATAGCAGTTACTCTTATCTATGAGTTATATCAGGAAATTGGTATTATTTGTGTGGTTTAGTAGAAATCGGCTGAATAAGCAGTAACCCTTTACCTGATAGATACACATATTGACTATATTGCAAACAGAGTAGACCTAGATCAAATGGCCCTTGTATGAGACGTCTGACCACAGTCTTTTTTGTTTCTTAATATAGATCTGATTATCCCGTTTCTGCCACGATGAAAGACTACTTTGCCCCGTGGCAATTATAACAATGCATTCAAAGAATATTCATGAAGTCAGGAGTTCTTATATAAATAGCCATGTGTGCCAGTTTATTCGCTGCTCTTCTCTGACACTTCTCTGACACTTCTCTGACACTTGTAGGCGTTTAAAAATTAACCCTTTGCCCCAGAAAATATATGTCAAAAATAATAAAAGGGTTTGCAAACAACTTGGGCCAAGGTTGTTCGGCGTCTCATCAGGGTCCACATGGTTCACACCAATTACTCAATATAGCTCGTTAACATATTGAACGAATCGAAAGTAGGCCAAATTGACCCAGATCAAACATTGAGCAGACATGGTTATTGTTTCAAACGGCGTAAGAATTAGGCCTACGCCATTGATGTCAGATTTATATAATAGACTGAAATGCTGAAATCTGTAGCTATTATTATAGTCTAAATGCATCTGGGTATATAAGATGCTTACATGAATGTTTACATGTGCGAACCTAAGTGCAATGTCGTTAGTTAGAAACAAGATCAAACACATCCCATGAACGGCATCGAACATAAAAGAAGGTTGTGCATCTCTATAATCAAAGTTAGAACGGCAAAATGGGTTTCTTTGGGACAAGGGTATCATCAGGTTAGAATTAATAATCTTATAGTATATTTCTTTGAAATGTTGCTATACAAACTGAGTTAAAATCCATATCAATTTATTTCGAACAGGTCGCAACGGACATGCTTTTGAAATCAGGAATAAGTCAAATTGATCAAAGCACTGAAAACCATATAGTGTCCTGTGCAAAGCATTTTGGATCATGCACCTTAAATCAGCCGTATACCTTGTACTTTGAAAAATAGTGAAAAACATTAAACAAACTTTTACAATAGCGGTCCGTAATAGTTTAGAGATACATGGTGTCTTAACTGTTTACCCCGTAGAGACGCTTTTTGTAAACAGAGTAGATCCTGTATGGGCCGTCTGATCAAGGTATGTTCTGTGAACTATTAAATACCATATAGTCTACAAATACTATTCATTGAGACATTATTTCTACATAACAAATTTCACCTGCTAAGATTGTCGTCTGCTTCATTATTTCTACATAACAAATTTCACCTGCTAAGATTGTCGTCTGCTTCATTATTTCTACATAACAAATTTCACCTGTTAAGATTGTCGTCTGCTTCAGGTTTCAAAGTGCCATTTTCTTTATTTTCTTTACAAAAATATAAATAGTCTCAACCGGTTGGATATTGAAGAAGCGCCAGTTACCCGGCATCTCCTCTGGGTGCCAGCTGTGGGCCCGGCTGTTTGCTAAGATTATCAATGATTCGTCTATGTTGGAGAAAAGGGTTAAACAAACAAAAACTGAGTAAGGGAAGGAACAGGGCGCATGTTTATTTCGTGTAGACATTTCTACTGATATTGCTCTCTGGCACATGGCTGTTAAAATTAACCTTTGCAGATGACTATTGGCGTTTCTATAAACAGAGTAGACCTAGATCAGACACGGCTCCTGTAGGAACCGCCTGAACAGCTTTGCTCTTTTTGCCGACTTAATAATAGTTCTAGTGTTTCTGTTTAAGGGAAATTTCCTATGTTCACATGTCACTTTAATATTCAATATAATTAACATTCCTGGTGTCATTATTGATTGATGCATATTCATCAGGGCAATGTTTACGTGATAATTTGCCTACAATGGAAACAGATAACAGTGAGGCACTGCAAACACATACGGTATTATACTGTGATAGTATTACATCATCTGCTTACAAATAAATATTAACCTTAGCATTTTAGTAACATGCCTCGAAACATGTACAGTGTACACCTGGCATTTTGCTGCGTGGATATTAAAATCATATTTTTTCGATTTCCACTTGTTTCTGATTGTTTTTCCACACAAGGTTGATTTTAGTCTGAATTCAGCACTTCGCAGACAACAAGCAACAATTTTAGAACTTTAACTTTGAATATATGTGTCTTATCTTCGTTAGAGAGACATTTCAATGCCTTTAAAACAAGGTAGTCTCTGGGCAATACAGGAAGCGTGTTGTATTGTTAGTCTCTGGGTGATACAGGGGACGTTTTGTATTGTTAGTCTCTGGGTTATACAGGGGACGTTTTGTATTGTTTGTCTCAGGGTGATACATGGAGCGTATGTATTGTTAGTCTCTGGGTGATACAGAGGACGTTTTGTAATGTTAGACTCTGGGCAATACAGGAAGCGTGTTGTACTGTTAGTCTCTAGGTGAACGTTTTGTATTGTTAGTCTCTGGGTTATACAGGGGACGTTTTGTATTGTTATACTCTGGGTGATACAGGGGACGTTTTGTATTGTTAGACTCTGGGCGATACAGGGGACGTTTTGTATTGTTAGTCTCTGGGTGATACAGGGGACATTTTGTATTGCTAGACTCTGAGTTATACAGGGGACATTTTGTATTGTTAGACTCTGGGCGATACAGGGAGTGTGTTGTATTGTTAGACTCCGGGTGATACAGGGGACGTTTTGTACTGTTAGTCTCTGGGTAAACGTTTTGTATTGTTAGACTCTGAGCGATACAGGGAGCGTGTTGTATTGTTAGACTCTGGGTGATACAGAGGACGCTTTGTATTGTTAGTCTCTGTGTGATACAGGGCACATTTTGTATTGTTAGACTCTGGGCGATACAGGGAGTGTGTTGTATTGTTAGACTCCGGGTGATACAGGGGACGTTTTGTATTGTTAGTCTCAGGGTGATACAGGGAGGGTGTTGTACTGTTAGTCTCTGGGTAAACGTTTTGTATTGTTAGACTCTGGGCGATACAGGGAGCGTGTTGTATTGTTAGTCTCTGGGTGATACATGTGACGTTTTGTATTGTTAGTCTCTGGGTGATACAGGTGACGTTTTGTATTGTTAGTCTCAGGGTGATACAGGGGATGTTTTGTATTGTTAGTCTCTGGGTGATACAGGGGATGTTTTGTATTGTTAGACTCTGGGCGATACAGGCAGCGTTTCGTATTGTTAGTCTCTGGATGATACAGGGGACGTTTTGTATTGTTAGTCTCTGGGTGAACGTTTTGTATTGTTAGTCTCTGTGTGAACGTTTTGTACTGTTAGTCTCTGGGCGATAAAGGGGACGTTTTGTATTGTTAGTCTCTGGGTGAACGTTTTGTATTGTTAGTCTCTGGGTGAACGTTTTGTATTGTTAGTCTCTGGGCGATAAAGGGGACGTTTTGTATTGTTAGTCTCTGGGTTATACAGGGGACGTTTTGTATTGTTAGTCTCAGGGTGATACATGGAGCGTTTTGTATTGTTAGTCTCTGGGTGATACAGGGGACGTTTTGTATTGTTAGTCTCTGGGTGATACAGGGGACGTTTTGTATTGTTAGTCTCTGGGTGATACAGGGGACGTTTTGTATATTGTTAGTCTCTGGGTGATACATAGAGCGTTTTGTATTCATCCGCGTCGGAAACTATTTCAGTCTGTGTACCTTGACTATTCAGGCTAGGCAATTCATCAGCCACTTTTCTATTCTGAGACGATATTGGAGTCGAACCAATTAATCATTTACCACGTAACAATCCGTTGATGATTTTGCATGAATACAGTTGGAATAAAGCCATCGAAGAGCGTTTGTTATTATATTTCATGAACCATTGGATATGTAGTATGCTATTTAAGCCTCTAGTTTATAAACTTCTCATTTGTCGCCTTTGCAAATAAATAGACTTAGATCAGACGGTTCCAGTAGGATCAGTCCGGTCAGGTATACAAGGTTTGCTTAAGACAATACTATATCTCATTTACCGTTTCTGCTATGATAAATGTTCTCCCCTGCTCATGGTGCCAATAATAAATGTTCTCCCCTGTTCATGGTACCAATATATAATTTGTATAATTAATATTCATGTATTCAGTATAAGAAATATTCATGAGTGAACTGTTTCACTAATCATTGTTTGTTACGGGGACTTGCATGAACAATGTTTTGAAACTAGAACGGGGTTTATCTTAAATCAGTCATCATGAATATTCGTGTAAGAATTAATGCCATCGTGAATAGTTGTAACTGATTATCTGTAGTGGCATATGAAGGAGAGAGGGTTTGCCATGGCAGAAACTATAGAATTGGATCAATATTATTACACAAGCAAAGAGAACAGATCTGGATCAGATGGCTCCTACCGGAGCCGTCTAATCTGGATTTACTCTGATTGGAAATGCGTTTAAAAGACAATGTACGAAGCAAAGGTTTAATCTAGAATAATAATGCGTGATGCATGTTTAGCTGCAGTTAATAATTTTCTATGAATGAAAACAAATTCTTGCTTGCCTGAAAGCAATCAATTAACTAGAGAAAATCCATCTGTTCCGACAGAACAATAATTCTCGTCAGTACAGAGAGTTCTGGTGTTCAATTAGACTTCAAAGCGAGCTTCGGGGGAGAAACTGTTTAGATGACGAGAACGATAAACATTGCTCTTAGAGTGAAGACAACTAAAGTCAGTAGCATACATGCAGCCTTCATACGAAAACTAATTATCAACTGAGAGGTGATTGTCGTGAGACTTTCTCAGGATTATGTATGTAGTCTAATAAACTGGCAAACTGAATAGTTAATACACATTTGAAACCATTGTTTTGGGACAATATAATAGATGTTTACGGTACACATATATTTGTAATGGGTATAATCTAAAAAGCCTATTTAATGATATTACAGACAGTTAAAGTGTCCTATATCGCCGTCTTAAGTCGTAATTTTAATTAAGATGACTCGGTGTCCTTTTAGGCAGCTTAATACAGACAGAAAGAAATCATTTATGGAAAGTCCCCCCTTGAACATGTTAAGTTTTGGTGTTTTGTGTTCATCGATACAGTGATTTATAACATATTTAGACTGATTTGTGGTACTTTCGTGATTTATTTTCACATTGATATTTATATTTGCGTATATGCTATGTATGTATCATAATACAGATTGTACATGCTATGTATGTATCATAATACAGTTTGTACATGCTATGTATGTATCATAATACAGTTTGTACATGCTATGTATGTATCATAATACAGTTTGTACATGCTATGTATGTATCATAATACAGTTTGTACATGCTATGTATGTATCATAATACAGTTTGTACATGCTATGTATGTATCATAATACAGTTTGTACATGCTATGTATGTATCATAATACAGTTTGTACATGCTATGCAATTGTTTAACCCTTTACCTGATAGAGACGCCTTTTGCCGAATTTACAAACAGGGTAGACTCAGATCAGATGTTCCTGTAATAATCGGCTGGTAAGGGTCACATCTGCTTGCTTGTGGAATGGGTTAAACTAATACATGGTCTTACGTTATTACTAGCAACCATGCACATTGTGTAGGCATGACGACAGCTCATTGAGGTGTTATAAATATCAAATACGTGATTCGCAAACGTCAACAAAGTGAGAACTTGTTACAAAATGCGACAAGTTCGTGTGAAATGCCGTAAACCCTCTCCAAAGCGGCCACCTAAAAAGGCATAATTATGTGGGTCTTAAAATTTCACGATTGCTTTATACAAGATGGCGTTATGCAGCAGCGATCTCCTACAGGAGTTTTCTGCATTGCATTTATTCTGCATAAACCCTTTCTCTCGTGTAAAAGCATTAAGCTACAACCAAAACATTTACCATTTACTCCATAAATACACACGTCACGCCTTTGCAAACAGAGTAGACCCGGACCAGCCGTATGATCAGGGTCTGCTCTGTTTGCTTATGACATAGTATAGACCTGATTCTACAGTTTGGATAAAAAACAAAACAAAACTTTTCCTTTGAAAAGTTTACATTATAACAAATTAGCTAATGAAATATTCAAGATGTCATCATTTCTAACATGAATATTCAACGGGGACAGGGTTAAGCAGCGACCTGCTTTTAAAAACTATAATTTAAATTTATCAAGCGGTCGCTCTAGATAGGGTCTACTCTGTCTGATTTATTGACAACTTTTCGCTTTCATTTCTATGATTAATTTTGTAAACATCCATTGTGTCAACATCTTTTTTTTCTGAGTATTTCGCAGAGTAAATAAGCCGTAATTGGTTGAATGCTTCTCCAGCTTTGTCGGTTTCCTGTCAATAGGCCCCAGTCTATAAGATTCAGATGGACTTTTATCCCGCTATTCGTGATCTAACCTGCATTCAGATTAGAAACTGGGTAACATGGCCTCTTGTTAATAGCTAGACAGTTTGACATTCGCTTCACAGTTTCCCAAAAGCTTGATAGAATCGGAAGTAGTCAAAATTGTACCAAGTCCAATTTGAAGCAGACGTTAGGTTTTTTTCAAGATGGAATTTATAGAGTTAACATAAAGGGTATCGCTGTCTGGAGTTGAAAGTCCACTTCTTGCAACAGTCTCTCCTTTGTAAATAGTTTCTATCAAGTTCAACGTTTTTCTTGATCCTCGTGAAAATGACGCCTGTCTCCTTGATTAGAAACTGTGCTCTACCTAAATAGAAACTAAATGGGCTTTGAACTTTCCACTCAAACGATGGTGCATGTCGCATAAGGGCGGTGTGATAGAGATAGGATAGCTTTTCAAACACAGTCGCTATCTTATTAATCCTTTCACCGCTATCTACGACCTACCTCTCATTTGCAAGCAGCTTGGATCCGGACGAGACGCCGAGTAACTCGAGTAACTCGGCGTCCCATCAGGGTCCAAGCTGCTTGACACTCGTTTAATAGTTTCTCAAAAGTTTCATCGAATCGGAAATACACAAAATTGCAGCAAATCAAAAGTTGAGCTGACATTGTTTTTGCACAGCTGGATGAGAGTTACGCTTCTTTACTCGCCTGTCTCGGGTTCGTGATGAAAATGAATTAAAGGCAAATTTAAGTGTAATATAACTTTTACGACTTGTTTAAATCACTGAAGCATTTCTTAAGTAGTGAGTGCTCTTAAATAACACTGCAGTCCCGCGGTATCAAATACGAAGGCATGTTGATAGATGAAATGACATACTCGCCCAGAGGCAGGCTCTAAAATACATTTTGTTGAGATGAAAGACGATTGTACTAATATGCCACGGTAATTTAAACCTTTCAACCCAAATGGACTATTGAACAAATTAAAAAGGTCAAGCTTATTGTGAATATTCGGTGATTTTAAAAGAAATGTGTAACATTACAAACAGTGCAGACTCTGGGTCTACACTGTTTTCAAAGGACATTTATAACTCGTTCCCACACTGAAATGGTTAAGATATCAGTTATTCCTTTCCTCCACAAATACGATTTTCAACGCCTTTGCAAACAGAGTAGACCAAGATCAGATGTCATTACTTCTTACATGAATATTCATAGAATTAAGGACTAAGAAGATTTTGCATGCACAATATGAGGTTGCAAATAACCCAAATGTCTTAGTGTTCCATAAGGACCTTAACTGTTATGCCCTGGCCATGTCTTTGAAAAAACAAACATCCAATTTTAAGCAGACGATATTTCTGCAGCCGGTGATGAAATTAATAGTAAAATGCTATCGTCTGCTTGGGATTGAGTTAATAAAAGCAGATGATATGAAATTGTATCTTATTGATGACCAACAAAGACAGTCTGCTTGGACCACGCCTGTCAGACCAATAAGACTTGTACTCCATTATGTACACATTGAACGCTTGGACCACGCCTGTCAGACCAATAAGACTTGTACTCCATTATGTACACATTGAACGCTTGGAACACGCCTGTCAGACCAATAAGACTTGTACTCCATTATGTACACATTGAACGCTTGGAACACGCCTGTCAGACCAATAAGACTTGTACTCCATTATGTACACATTGAACGCTTTTGCAAACAGTGTAGAGACAGATGGAGGAATAACGTAAATATGATTTCAACTACAGTTTCTGCTATTGTCAAAAATGCCTGTATTTATATACCATAAAAAAATAATTAATATTCGTGATACTTTTCCGTAACTCCGTATTCCTTAGAAACGCTTTTGCAAACAGTACACACCCTTATCACACGAATCATGTAGGATCCGTCAGAGCAGGGTCTCTTCCGTTTGCTTATGGAATAACATAAATCTGATTAAACAGTTTTCGCTAGGGCAAATGTGCCATGCGTTAATAATGCCATTTAAAGAACTAGTCTAATTAATATTCATGATGTCATCATTTCTTACATTGATATTCATGAAGTAAAGGGTTAAATTACTATTTATAGACATTCACTGAGACATTACAACAGGTGGTACCACGGACGGCCGCTACGTTTCCCCGACTGTAGTGATCAAATGACATCTCAATGACATGTGAACGCATAAACATTTTCTTTGTATTGCAACAATTTCACTGTTAAACATTCATGTAAGAAATAATGACATGATGAATTAGCTGATTTTTAATAATGGCATGTGTATAAAGGATAGTTTTAGATACTATAGAGTAACACCTGTTATAATTTCATAGAAAACAGAGATGACCCTGATTAGACGGCTTTTACAGGAGTCGTCTGATCTGGGTCTAGCCTGTTTGCAAAGGCGTGAAAATGCGTTTACATGAGGGAACGAGATAATTAACCCTTTACTTGACAAAAAACCTTTGGACACTTTAAACCCTTATCCCGCTGTAAACCCTTATCCCCACTGTAAACACTTACTCCGCTTAAACCCTTATCCCCACTGTAAACCCTTACCACGCTGTAAACCCTTATCCCCACTGTAAACCCTTACCACGCTGTAAACCCTTATCCCCACTGTAAACACTTATACCGACTGTAAACCCTTACCCCACTGTAAACACTTACTCCGCTGTAAACCTTTATCCCCACTGTAAACCCTTATCTCCACTGTAAACCCTTATCCCCACTGTAAACCCTTATCCCCACTGTAAACCCTTACCACGCTGTAAACCCTTAACCCCACTGTAAACCCTTATCTCCACTGTAAACCCTTATCCCCACTGTAAACCCTTACCACGCTGTAAACCCTTATCCCCACTGTAAACCCTTATCTCCACTGTAAAACCTTATCCCCACTGTAAACCCTTATCCCCACTGTAAACCCTTACCACGCTGTAAACCCTTATCCTCACTGTAAACCCTTACCACGCTGTAAACCCTTATCTCCACTGTAAACCCTTATCCCGCTGTAAACCCTTATACCCACTGTAAACCCTTACCACGCTGTAAACCTTTATCCCCACTGTAAACACTTATCTCCACTGTAAACCCTTATCCCCACTGTAAACCCTTATCCCCACTGTACACCCTTATCCCCACTGTAAACCCTTATCCCCACTGTAAACCCTTATCCCCACTGTAAACCCTTACCACGCTGTAAACCCTTATCCCCACTGTAAACCCTTATCCCCACTGTACACCCTTATCCCCACTGTAAACCCTTATCCCCACTGTAAACCCTTATCCCGCTGTAAACCCTTATCCCCACTGTAAACACTTACTCCGCTGTAAACCTTTATCCCCACTGTAAACCCTTATCCCAACTGTAAACACTTATCCCCGCTGTAAACCTTTATCCCACTGTAAACCCTTATCCCCACTGTAAACCCTTATCCCCACTGTAAACACTTATACCCACTGTAAACACTTACTCCGCTGTAAATCCCTATCCCCATTGTAAACCCTTATCCCCACTGTAAACCCTTACCACGCTGTAAACATTTATCCCCACTGTAAACCCTTATCCCTACTGTAAACCCTTTTCCCCACTGTAAACCCTTACTCCGTTGTAAACCCTTATCCAAAATGTAAACCCTTATCCCCACTGTAAACCATTACCACGCTGTAAACATTTATCCCCACTGTAAACACTTACTCCGCTGTAAACACTTATCCCCAATGTCAACCCTTATCCCCACTGTAAACCCTTATCCCCACTGTAAACCCTTACCACGCTGTAAACACTTACCACGCTGTAAACACTTATCCCCACTGTAAACCCTTATCCCCACTGTAAACCCTTACCACGCTGTAAACACTTATCCCCACTGTAAACCCTTACCACGCTGTAAACACTTACCACGCTGTAAACCCTTATCCCCACTGTAAACCCTTAACACGCTGTAAACCCTTACCACGCTGTAAACCCTTCCCACGCTGTAAACCCTTATCCCCGCTGTAAACCCTTATCCCCACTGTAAACCCTTACCACGCTGTAAACACTTATCCCCAATGTAAGCCCTTATCCCCACTGTAAATCCTTACCACGCTGTAAACCCTTACCACTCTGTAAACCCTTTTCCCCGCTGTAAGCCCTTATCCCCACTGTAAACACTTACCACGCTGTAAACCCTTACAACGCTGTAAACCATTATCCCCACTGTAAACACTTACCACGCTGTAAACCCTTATCCCCGCTGTAAACACTTACCACCCTGTAAACCCTTATCCCCGCTGTAAACACTTACCACGCTGTAAACTCTTATCCCCGCTGTAAACACTTACCACGCTGTAAACCCTTATCCCCGCTGTAAACACTTATCCCAACTGTAAACACTTACCACGCTGTAAACCCTTATCCCCGCTGTAAACACTTACCACGCTGTAAACCCTTACCACGCTGTAAACCCTTTCCACGCTGTAAACCCTTACCACGCTATAAACCCTTAATCCCCTTGTAAACACTTACCACGCTGTTAACCCTTATCCCAGTTGTAAACACTTACAACGCTGTAAACACTTACTCCGCTGTAAACCCTTACCACGCTGTAAACACTTACCACGCTGTAAACACTTACCACGCTGTAATAACTGACCACGCTGTAAACCCTTATCCCCACTGTAAACACTTACCATGCTGTAAACACTTATACCGACTGTAAACCCTTACCCCACTGTAAACACTTACTCCGCTGTAAACCTTTATCCCCACTGTAAACCCTTATCTCCACTGTAAACCCTTATCCCCACTGTAAACCCTTATCCCCACTGTAAACACTTACCACGCTGTAAACCCTTAACCCCACTGTAAACCCTTATCTCCACTGTAAACCCTTATCCCCACTGTAAACCCTTACCACGCTGTAAACCCTTATCCCCACTGTAAACCCTTATCTCCACTGTAAAACCTTATCCCCACTGTAAACCCTTATCCCCACTGTAAACCCTTACCACGCTGTAAACCCTTATCCCCACTGTAAACCCTTACCACGCTGTAAACCCTTATCCCCACTGTAAACCCTTATCCCGCTGTAAACCCTTACACCCACTGTAAACCCTTACCACGCTGTAAACCTTTATCCCCACTGTAAACCCTTATCTCCACTGTAAACCCTTATCCCCACTGTAAACCCTTATCCCCACTGTACACCCTTATCCCCACTGTAAACCCTTATCCCCACTGTAAACCCTTATCCCCACTGTAAACCCTTACCACGCCGTAAACCCTTATCCCCACTGTAAACCCTTATCACCACTGTACACCCTTATCCCCACTGTAAACCCTTATCCCCACTGTAAACCCTTATCCCGCTGTAAACCCTTATCCCCACTGTAAACACTTACTCCGCTGTAAACCTTTATCCCCACTGTAAACCCTTATCCCAACTGTAAACACTTATCCCCGCTGTAAACCTTTATCCCACTGTAAACCCTTATCCCCACGGTAAACCCTTATCCCCACTGTAAACACTTATACCCACTGTAAACACTTATTCTGCTGTAAACCCTTATCCCCACTGTAAACACTTACTCCGCTGTAAATCCTTATCCCCATTGTAAACCCTTATCCCCACTGTAAACCCTTACCACGCTGTAAACATTTATCCCCACTGTAAACCCTTATCCCTACTGTAAACCCTTTTCCCCACTGTAAACCCTTACAATGTCAACCCTTATCCCCACTGTAAACCCTTATCCCCACTGTAAACCCTTACCACGCTGTAAACACTTACCACGCTGTAAACACTTATCCCAACTGTAAACCCTTATCCCCACTGTAAACCCTTACCACGCTGTAAACACTTATCCCCACTGTAAACCCTTACCACGCTGTAAACACTTACCACGCTGTAAACCCTTATCCCCACTGTAAACCCTTAACACGCTGTAAACCCTTACCACGCTGTAAACCCTTCCCACGCTGTAAACCCTTATCCCCGCTGTAAACCCTTATCCCCACTGTAAACCCTTACCACGCTGTAAACACTTATCCCCAATGTAAGCCCTTATCCCCACTGTAAACCCTTACCACGCTGTAAACCCTTACCACTCTGTAAACCCTTTTCCCCGCTGTAAGCCCTTATCCCCACTGTAAACACTTACCACGCTGTAAACCCTTACAACGCTGTAAACCATTATCCCCACTGTAAACACTTACCACGCTGTAAACCCTTATCCCCGCTGTAAACACTTACCACCCTGTAAACCCTTATCCCCGCTGTAAACACTTACCACGCTGTAAACTCTTATCCCCGCTGTAAACACTTACCACGCTGTAAACCCTTATCCCCGCTGTAAACACTTATCCCAACTGTAAACACTTACCACGCTGTAAACCCTTATCCCCGCTGTAAACACTTACCACGCTGTAAACCCTTACCACGCTGTAAACCCTTTCCACGCTGTAAACCCTTACCACGCTATAAACCCTTAATCCCCTTGTAAACACTTACCACGCTGTTAACCCTTATCCCAGTTGTAAACACTTACAACGCTGTAAACACTTACTCCGCTGTAAACCCTTACCACGCTGTAAACACTTACCACGCTGTAAACACTTACCACGCTGTAATAACTGACCACGCTGTAAACCCTTATCATCACTGTAAACACTTACCATGCTGTAAACATTTATCGCGCTTTAAACCCTTATCCCCACTGTAAACACTTACCACGCTGTAAACACTTACCACGCCGTAAACCCTTATCCCCACTCTAAACCCTTATCCCCAATGTAAACCCTTATCCCCACTGTAAACCCTTATCCCCACTGTAAACCCTTTCACCACTGTAAACCCTTATACCCACTGTAAACCCTTATCCCCACTGTAAACCCTTTCACCGCTGTAAACCCTTATACCCACTGTAAACCCTTATCCCCACTGTAAACCTTACCACGCTGTAAACATTTATCCCCACTGTAAACCCTTACACCGCTGTAAACACTTACCACGCTGTAAACCCTTATCCCCGCTGTAACACTTACCACGCTCGCTGTAAACACTTACTCCGCTGTAAACCCTTACCACGCTGTAAACACTTACCACGCTGTAAACCCTTATCCCCGCTGTAAACCCTTATCCCCACTGTAAACCCTTACACCGCTGTAAACACTTACCACGCCGTAAACCATTATTCCTGCTGTAAACACTTACCACGCTGTCAACACTTACCACGCTGAAAACACTTACTCCGCTGTAAACCCTTACACCGCTGTAAACAAATAACGCCTGCTCAATGTTGTACAATTTTGAATACTTCAAGGTTTTGCGATATTATTGATCAAGTATCACGCAGATTGGATTCTGGTGAGACGACGAGTTTTTCGGAGTCTCTTCTGGGTGTAAACTGTTTGAAACTACGAGTCCGTTTACCTAGACATGTTTACCACAAGCTATAACTGTTTTAACCCTTTCGTAGCCAACCAAATTTCGTCTGCTAACATTATCGCCTGCTTCAACTGCTTCAATTTATTTTTAAAATATAATTAGAATGTCAAACAGTACGGACCCTAATAAGACGTCGGGTTACTCGGTGTCTAATCTGGATCCAAAACTATTTGCAAACGTCATCATGGTGTCGCCTATGGCAGAGTTAAAACATTATAAAAGTAAGCATAAACGTAACTCTCTCGCTGCCATGGATTGTCGTCTGCAAAATCAGTCGTCTGCTCGAATATTCATTCTTGATTTTCTTCTTCTTGTAGTGTAAAATCATAGTTGACATCATCAAACAGTTTGGATCCAAACTACATGCAAATTTAAGTTTGTCCTGTTTGTCCATGAAATAATATCAACCATATACTTCAGTTTCTGACATGGCCAAATACTCTCTTATTCGTAATGCCATTATAAAAATCAGCTGATTAATATTCACGCACTCATTATTTCTGACATGAATATTCATGAGGTAAACGGAGAATATTAACACGGGATTGGTTACACGGAGATTATTAACACGGGATTGGTTACACGGAGAATATTAACACGGGATTGGTTACACGGAGAATATTAACACGGGATTGGTTACACGGAGATTATTAACACGGGATTGGTTACACGGAGATTATTAACACGGGATTGGTTACACGGAGAATATTAACACGGGATTGGTTACACGGAGATTATTAACACGGGATTGGTTACACGGAGATTATTAACACGGGATTGGTTACACGGAGAATATTAACACGGGATTGGTTACACGGAGATTATTAACACGGGATTGGTTACACGGAGATTATTAACACGGGATTGGTTACACGGAGATTATTAACACGGGATTGGTTACACGGAGATTATTAACACGGGATTGGTTACACGGAGATTATTAACACGGGATTGGTTACACGGAGATTATTAACACGGGATTGGTTACACGGAGATTATTAAATACTCCGACAAACGCTTACTGTCCACAGGAAAATGACAAGAAACATTCAATGGCGGTGCTGAGGTAAATGTCTCGTGAATTTCAAAAAAAGAAGTGAAAATGTGAACAGAAATTAATTGCAATTGTACGGGTTTGGGTCATGAACGTGAGATAAAGACTAGAAATAAAACGCGTTCTACAAACATTGTTTTAGTTAACACTGTTCGTGCTTAAAAGTATTGCCTAATCCAACTCTTATCTTTTGACATATTTGTTTACCTCCCATTCGTCCAAGCTTTCACAAACCATTGACCGAGTGCCAACCAGCTAGGGCCCGGATGAAATGCCGAGTTACTCGGCGTCTCATCTGGGTCCAAGCTGTTTGCAAATGTCAGTCACAGTTAGCAGCCTCAGGGTAAAACGCATTGCTACAAGAAAGATTGCCTTATAAAGATGCTAACAAGAAAAGTATTGATGCGATGCATCAAAGGTAGCCCATTACTGAATAGTGAATAACAATAATCGAGAATGAAAACATGGAAATGTAATATGAACAAGATATTTGTGTTACTTTTAGACTTATTGTCTAAGTATTGTGTCTGGTAACTTCAGCTGTTGACAAGTAAATTAATAATGTGTAGATCTAATACTAACCTAACTCTGATCACTTCTAAGATGGTGTAAAAGAATCCATTCAGATTAACCATTGATTGAGGTTTTGACGAATTTGGTTTTGGTTCCAATTTGAAGGAAAGTCTATAGATTTCAAATTTAATTAAATAATTAATATTAAAATTGTTAAGTAAACAACAGCAGCATGAACATGACATTACACATGTAATAGCACTGAGAATGAATGAAATTAGATGTCTATTTGAATCGAGATAGTGGCTATGTCATCAAAACGTTATTTACTCCCGTCATTTTTATGCGTCATTTTTCAAGTCTTTACTACAATTTATAATCATTATATGTTTCGAAATGACATATCTTACACTTTTTATAATGTAAACTGTAAGCAGAGTTCATGAATATTTCAGTTATTATGTAGGTTATATTAATTTTTCTGGCAGAGCAGAAAGGACACTACCTGTTCGACGGAGGTTAATCCGTAAGAAAGAAATATTTTAATTTAATTTAAATTGCTATCGTAACCATGTTATATTAATTATATAATTGTTTCTTTCTGTTTCGAAATTGTAAAACATATTTTGTTTTGTTACGGAGTGATCTACGTGCGAAGTTAGCCGGCTTCAATTCGATAATAAACTGAAACATTTATTCATACACCGTAATTTGTAGGATTTTTTCTCTTATGTGGGCCAAACTTTAAAAAGCAAATATAAGTTATTTCTTAACCCTTTCGCTGCCAATGCCGGATCTGTGAATACCTATGCAAACATTTTGGATCCAGATGAGATGCCGAGTAACTCGGCGTCTCATCAGGATCCAAACTGTTTGTTACTGTTAGTATGTTTTTGAAACAAGAAAGAAGAACATTAAGAGAATGAAAATTTGTAGCAGACGACAAAGTTAGCTGACGACAGAGTTTGGCAGCGAAAGGATTAAAACTAGCTTTAAATCGGCATTAAACCAAAAACAATACATTGGAATGTGTATTTACTGAAATATTTCCACAAACACTTCAACACTCCTTGCAGAGTTGTCGTTCGTTACTGTCACATACAGTAACCGGGTGTAAGAGAGTGAAACACTTGTGGCAAGACTATTGCACCGGAAATTCGAAAGGATCGGCTATTTAGTATCAATAACGTATTCATTTCTTAATGCAATAATACAAATAAATGCTTAGCCTATTTTCATCACCTATGATATGTTATTCATACTCTTAATCGATCAGTATATATGCAATCTGCATTGCCCAATCAAGTAAACTTTCATTTCCCCAACGTTACAGAAATGACTGCTCCTACCATGAGGGAAACTATTCGTAAGCCCATATAGTCGCCCCGCTTCAGCGGGGGGCGACATTGAAACTACGAGCCATTGCTGAGACAGTGTCCCTTGAAGCAGATGTATGTACAGCTGCCAACAGACTTCAACTTGCCACCATTTGGATGCTTGAGGCAATACCTATGCAAACATTTTGGATCCAGATGAAACAGCGAGTACCAGAGGGTGTCACCAGGACGTAAACTGTCTGGCACTCGGACGAGACATGATAAGTGTTAAGTTTGACAACTGTAGCAGACGACAGTGACTTGCTGACGATACTCACTTTGCGCGCCAGCGTTAACGAGGCGGAATGATTGACGCTTCCTTTAGTCGACTTTGGAGTTTCCATCTGCTTTCTAATTAGCGTTTACATGTCTTAATTACGGGTACTTAAAGAATTAAGAAAACATATTATTAACCACTACCCCGGTTTTTTATAAAAAAAAAAAAACAGGACAGCTTAAGTATGGATTTCTTGCATTTTTAAAAAATTCCGAACAAGCATTTGAGAAGCTATTAAACGAGTGTCAAACAGCTTGGATCCTGATGAAACGCTGTGGTACTTGACGTCTTATGTAGACCCAAGCTGTTATGCATCGCTTGGTAGAATACCGCTAGTAGTTTGGACTAGTACAGAGTGTAAGCATGATTCGGAGATTCGATACACGCAGTTACATATTCCATGAACAACTTGGGTAAGAACTTGCATTAGTGTCCCATTCCTGGCTTGCAATGCGTGTCAATATATTTTAATCCTTTACTGAACAAATGTTTATGTAAGAAACAATAAACTCATTACTATTTACTAGCTGAATCTTGATATTGAGTTATGAACACACGATAGTTTGTCTTTGGCAGTAACTGTAGTATCCCATCTGTACCATTCCATACGCAGATCCTGATCAGACGGCTCATACAGAACCAATTTGATTTGAGTCTAATCTGTTTACAAATAGGGTTAAATCAAACAGTGAAATACAGCTGAGTAATAAGTGTAGTAGTATCAAATACAGCTGAATTATAAGTGTAGTAGTATCAAATACAGCTGAATTATAAGTGTAGTAGTATCAAATACAGCTGAGTAATAAGTGTAGTAGTATCAAATACAGCTGAGTAATAAGTGTAGTAGTATCAAATACAGCTGAGTTATAAGTGTAGTAGTATAAACTACAGCTGAGTTATAAGTGTAGTAGTATCAAATACAGCTGAGTTATAAGTGTAGTAGTATCAAATACAGCTGAGTTATAAGTGTAGTAGTATAAACTACAGCTGAGTTATAAGTGTAGTAGTATCAAATACAGCTGAGTTATAAGTGTAGTAGTATAAAATACAGCTGAGTAATAAGTGTAGTAGTATAAAATACAGCTGAATTATAAGTGTAGTAGTATCAAATACAGCTGAATTATAAGTGTAGTAGTATCAAATACAGCTGAATTATAAGTGTAGTAGTATCAAATACAGCTGAGTAATAAGTGTAGTAGTATAAAATACAGCTGAATTATAAGTGTAGTAGTATCAAATACAGCTGAGTAATAAGTGTAGTAGTATCAAATACAGCTGAGTTATAAGTGTAGTAGTATAAAATACAGCTGAATTATAAGTGTAGTAGTATCAAATACAGCTGAATTATAAGTGTAGTAGTATCAAATACAGCTGAATTATAAGTGTAGTAGTATCAAATACAGCTGAGTTATAAGTGTAGTAGTATCAAATACAGCTGAATTATAAGTGTAGTAGTATCAAATACAGCTGAATTATAAGTGTAGTAGTATCAAATACAGCTGAATTATAAGTGTAGTAGTATCAAATACAGCTGAATTATAAGTGTAGTAGTATTTGCTGAATTATAAGTGTAGTAGTATCAAATACAGCTGAATTATAAGTGTAGTAGTATCAAATACAGCTGAATTATAAGTGTAGTAGTATCAAATACAGCTGAATTATAAGTGTAGTAGTATCAAATACAGCTGAGTTATAAGTGTAGTAGTATCAAATACAGCTGAGTTATAAGTGTAGTAGTATCAAATACAGCTGAGTAATAAGTGTAGTAGTATCAAATACAGCTGAGTTATAAGTGTAGTAGTATCAAATACAGCTGAGTTATAAGTGTAGTAGTATCAAATACAGCTGAGTAATAAGTGTAGTAGTATCAAATACAGCTGAATTATAAGTGTAGTAGTATCAAATACATCTGAATTATAAGTTTAGTAGTATCAAATACAGCTGAATTATAAGTGTAGTAGTATCAAATACAGCTGAATTATAAGTGTAGTAGTATCAAATACAGCTGAATTATAAGTGTAGTAGTATCAAATACAGCTGAATTATAAGTGTAGTAGTATCAAATACATCTGAATTATAAGTTTAGTAGTATCAAATACAGCTGAGTTATAAGTGTAGTAGTATCAAACACAGCTGAGTAATAAGTGTAGTAGTATCAAATACAGCTGAATTATAAGTGTAGTAGTATCAAATACATCTGAATTATAAGTTTAGTAGTATCAAATACAGCTGAATTATAAGTGTAGTAGTATCAAACACAGCTGAGTTATAAGTGTAGTAGTATCAAATATCTTGCCAATTCAATTAAATGTGAACTTTTCTTAACCCTTCGCCTGCTAAACATTCATTTGCAAAGAGGTTTCATTTAGATGAGAGGCCGAGTAAGCCGGTGTCTCACCAGGATCTGTACTGTTTGACACCGGCTCAATAGTTTCTCAAAAGATTTATTTGAAAGTAAATAACAACTGTAGCATATCAGAGTTTAAGCAGACATCATTTTCTTAAGAATATTAACCCTTTCCATATTGACTATTCGTGTAAGAAATAATCACATTATAGATATGAATAAGCCGAACTATTTGAAAGCACTTTTGATAACGGAATGTTTGACTGTGGCAGAAAGTGAGTGTATAATCAGACCTACAATGAAAACTCGATTATGCGAACACTCAAATGGGTATCATTTTTTATCTTTAACACAAGTGACAGTTTAATGCAGGGTGAACGTTATGCAGAACGTTCCACCAGGAGCTTTTTGCATGACTTTCATCCTGCATTAAGCAGCCACCTGCCTACACAGACATAAATTCTTCAATACTAAAATTTCGTAGTATCGAGTTTCTACTGTAATTCCATAAGCAAACAGAACAGACCCTACAGGAGCCGTAAGATCTGGATCTGCTCCGTTTATAAAAACGTGAAAATGCGTTTATATGAGAGAAACAGTTAAAAGTAAACAGAAATCTCTAGTAGTATAAAATCTATTGGTCCGAAGAGACCCTATGAGTTGTACTTAGCATGTTTCTGCCATTGATGAAACATTCTACTTGACAAATGTACACATAGTGAAGATACATGTACACCTAAAACCAAATGGAACGGAACGCCTTCATACGTCCTGGCGATCATTTCACTTTCGTTTTTAAGCTAGTATCTATCATTTTCTAAATATCTACTGACACATGATTGAGATGTCAACAGACATTACTGAGCAAGTACCGAACGTGTCAAAGGTAAAGCACGTCAAAGATTTATTTGAAATCTGTATCAGTACACATACCAGGTAATCAGCCCAGGTGTGCTCGTTATGAGGTTTTTGCAGTTCTGTTTCCGACCCCACATGGCTCAGCTTTTACAACAATTTACATCAAAAGCAAAATAAGCAGGGAAAAGAACAACAAAAAACTGAGAAGAGACGCTTTGCACATTTTGCTGCAGTCCATGATGTAATAAAGCTTACAGATGTGTGTATCGCCAATGGGTGGTCTATGTACTGGCCCATTTATACCTACAGTAGAACCGCGCTAACCGGAACACACAAACCTGTAGCAGTATCCCTCTGTTAGACATGTAGCAGTATCCCTCTGTTAGACATGTAGCATTATCCCTCTGTTAGACATGTAGCAGTATCCCTCTGTTAGACATGTAGCAGTATCCCTCTGTTAGACATGTAGCAGTATCCCTCTGTTAGACATGTAGCAGTATCCCTCTGTTAGACATGTAGCAGTATCCCTCTGTTAGACATGTAGCAGTATCCCTCTGTTAGACATGTAGCAGTATCCCTCTGTTAGACATGTAGCAGTATCCCTCTGTTAGACATGTAGCAGTATCCCTCTGTTAGACATGTAGCAGTATCCCTCTGTTAGACATGTAGCAGTATCCCTCTGTTAGACATGTAGCAGTATCCCTCTGTTAGACATGTAGCAGTATCCCTCTGTTAGACATGTAGCAGTATCCCTCTGTTAGACAGGTGACAGCTTAATGAAGGAGGAAACTCGTGCAAAACGCTTCTGTGATAGTTGTCTACATTACTTCGTTCACCCTGCACTAAGTAGTCATCTGCATAATACGTCCTCAGTTCTGATTTCCTCTAGTTCGGATTAGCGAGGTATTGATGTTAGTGCAAGTCGATTAGTCTAATAGAGGGTATCATTGTCATGTTCTTTTTCTGTTCTTTATAAATATTTAACATGGATTATTTACCGAGGAATGTTGGTGAAAAGTACAGACCAATTCACGTATACAGTATGCTACATGTTTTGTATGCGGGACTATTTTAGTCATTCATCCATCTCCTGCTGTACAAATGGTACCTGCTAAAGCCCTGGTCTCTTACAATAATTCTAACCCTTTACTCCATCCGCCTTTTCTAAGTTTTCCAAACATATTAGACCCAGATCAAACGTCTCCTGTAAAAGCCTTGTGATGAGGGTCTGCTCTTTTTGCTTATGGTATAATATAGATATGATTACAGTTTTTGCTTTTAAGAATCTACTGAACAAGCATTGATAGATTAGATCTGTATGAGGCATCGCGTTACTTGGCGTCTTGTCTCAATCGAATTTGTTTGCAATTTATTTGCCACTCACATCTCGCTCGGTAGGACAAGTGTTGAGTAGTTTGAGCGAGCCCAAGTATTCATTAGTTGGTCAGTGTCTACAAATCCTTGGTTTGAGTAAAAAATGGCGCACACCTTGTAGACCCTGATCAGATGGCTCCTACACTGGGTCTATCCTATTTGCCCATGATCCATTTTTCTGTGGAGTCAGATCTATATTATAATTTATTAGCAAAAAACGAACAGAGCCTGATCAGACGGATCCTACAGGAGCAGTCTGGTCTGGGTCTACTCTGTTTGCAAAGACATGAAAAAGTATTTGCATACGGGAAAGGGTTAAGGCAGGTGGAAGCTTAAGACAGGAGAAAAGTTATACATAAAGCTACATTAAGCAACTTCCATTAAATAACTATCTGCTTTGACAGACGCCTATGTTTATTTAATTTGGTCGCCGAAGAGCGGGTTAACTGTTTCACTTCTTACATTTCCTATCGAGGACTGTACTCGGCATCTTATCTTGATCTACCATGTTTGCCATGGTAGCTGAACACTTCTCTGAATGTATAGAAAAAAGTACTAATGAGTAAAAAAGGGCTTGATACAAGTTTAACCATTGGAATACTGGTGTTGATACAAATTTAACCATTGGAATACTGGTGTTGATACAAGTTTAACCGTTGTAATACTGGTGATGATACACGTTTAATCATTGGAATACTGGGGTTGATCCAACTTTAAC
Source organism: Azorinus chamasolen (assembly GCA_963576725.1). NCBI lineage: Eukaryota > Metazoa > Mollusca > Bivalvia > Cardiida > Solecurtidae > Azorinus > Azorinus chamasolen. The sequence goes on from OY755239.1 coordinate 75,977,187, forward strand.
CATTGGAATACTGGTGTTGATACAAGTTTAACCATTGGAATACTGGTGTTGATACAAGTTTAACCGTTGTAATACTGGTGATGATACACGTTTAATCATTGGAATACTGGGGTTGATACAACTTTAACCATTGGAATACTGGTGTTGATACAAGTTTAACCACTGGAATAGTAGTGTTGATACAAGTTTAACCGTTGTAATACTGGTATTGATACACGTTTAATCATTGGAATACTGGTGTTGATACAACTTTAACCATTGGAATACTAGTGTTGATACAAGTTTAACCATTGGAATACTGGTGTTTATACAAGTTTAACCATTGGAATACTAGTGTTGATTCAAGTTTAACCATTGGAATAGTAGTGTTGATACAAGTTTAACGATTGGAACAGTAGTGTTGATACAACTTTAACAATTGGAATACTAGTGTTGATTCAAGTTTAACCACTGGAATAGTAGTGTTGATTCAAGTTTAACCATTGGAATACTGGTGTTGATACAAGTTTAACCATTGGAATACTGGTGTTTATTCAAGTTTAACCATTGGAATAGTAGTGTTGATACAAGTTTAACCATTGGAATACTGGTGTTGATACAAGTTTAACCGTTGTAATACTGGTGTTGATACACGTTTAATCATGGGAATACTGGTGTTGATACAAGTTTAACCATTGGAATACTGGTGTTGATACAAGTTTAACCGTTTTAATACTGGTGTTGATACACGTTTAATCATTGGAATACTGGTGTTGATACAACTTTAACCATTGAAATACTGGTGTTGATACAAGTTTAACCATTGGAATACTGGTGTTGATACAAGTTTAACCGTTGTAATACTGGTGTTGATACACGTTTAATCATTGGAATACTGGTGTTGATACAACTTCAACCATTGGAATACTAGCGTTGATTCAAGTTTAACCATTGGAATACTGGTGTTGATACAAGTTTACCCATTGGAATACTAGTGTTTGACAGCGTTCATTCCGTATTCATGAACAGTTTACATAATTTAGAAAAAGTTAACCCCTTCAATCCTGATCTTTCAGAATTGAAAAACCTTTAAGTGGTATAACTTTAACTATAGAGTCCACTAAGTATAAGAGGCTTAACTTTGCTAGAGGATAACGATTGGCAAACAGTGCAGAACCTGATCAGAGGACTCTACAATCATCTCATCTGGGTCTACACTGTTTGCAAATGACAGTGTCTGAGTGTCCCGGATTGAAAGGGGTTAAATGTCAAATATAGCACATAACCTAAAAAGAGGGCCCGTCTAGGTACCGTCTGATCTTGGTCTACACTGTTTGTCTAGGTACAGTCTGATCTTGGTCTACACTGTTTGTCTAGGTACCGTCTGATCCTGGTCTACACTGTTTGTCTAGGTACAGTCTGATCCTGGTCGACACTGTTTGTGTTGGTACCGTCTGATCTTGGTCTACACTGTTTGTCTAGGTACAGTATGATCTTGGTCTACACTGTCTAGGTACAGTATGATCTTGGTCTACACTGTTTGTCTAGGTACCGTCTGATCTTGGTCTACACTGTTTGTCTAGGTACAGTATGATCTAGGACTACATTGTTTGCCAATGTACTCGTTTTCCAGCATCCAATGGTTACATTAACAAGGAAAAGACTGATCAACTAAGAGGTTGGTGTATATTGGTGTATCACCAGAATAGAGCCTACATCAATATCCAGTAGAGCTCCTTCCTCTAAAGTGACCGCTAAAATCAAGTATAATTCTCGGCAAGTGGTAGCTTAATGCAATACGAAATTTATTAAAAATCTCCTTTATGAATTACTTTCGTCCTGCATTAAGCAAGCACATACGTTTAAATATAACTATTTTAGTTTATTTAATGGTCGATGTAGAGATGTTTTACTGTGCTGGTTTTCATTTTCATGATGAGATTAATCTTATTATTCTAAACGTAATATTTGAATAATTACGAATAACGATTTTGTATTTTTTTCAAAATGATATGTTGATTTTGCACGAGGATGATGTCATTTTTGTAAATCGTTTTCTTGAAATTCGCTAGTCAGAAAATAATCCTAACTGGCTCTATTGGATTTCCTTACAAAAATACAAAACGGAACTCGAGAAGAAAATTTGTATGCCAATATTGACAGATGCGGAGTTAAACAAATTGTGAACGTTGATTAATGGCAGTTGGTTACCCTCTACTTGTCAGGTCTCTCTTTTTGATTTGTTTATCCTTTCATCAGACAGAAACTACCATACCAAACATTGTCATCCGTCTCAATTCTACCAAAACAAAAGAAGATTGTATATTAACGTTCTGTGTCTGGGCACCAGACAATTTGGACTCAGGTGACACGCATAATGTCTACACGTCTCATCTGGATTAAAACTGTTTGCAGAAAGTATCTGACACGCAGTCGTTCATAGTGTGACGAAAGTTAAACGTCTCTGCTTGCTATGATAAATTGTTTAACCCTTTCCCTATTCAATATTTATGTAAGGAATAATGACATCATTAATATTTAATCAGGATGTTTTGGCTCAGGCAAGAACTACAGAATCAGATCTATACTACACCATAAGCAAACAGAGCAGACACTGGTTAGACGGCTCCAATAGGAGCCGTCTGATCTGGGTCTACTCTGTCTGCAAATGCGTGAAAAAGCGTTTATATGAAGGAAATGGTTGACCCATTCAGTTCTGATATGAATTTGTGATGACATTTGCAAACAGTTTCGATCTAGATGAGACGCAGAGTAAATCAGCATATGATCAGTATCCAAACTGATTGACAATCTCAACACGCGTGCATGTGAAGACACTGAAGAAATAATGTGTTTTGGAAATACAACTAGGCTATGTTTTTTTACGTAAACGAGTGTACGTATTGAAGGGGTTAAACCTTAACTTGCACAGAGCAGGCGAGGCCGACATAAAAATGCGTAATTTGTACAGCTAGCATTTTCGGATAAAACTTATACAAATATATTGATGCTTGTGATCATGTTGATTGAAAATATACGTCAATCATATCGACTTTTTGAGAGATATGTTTAACGTGATTAAGTTGCCAAAGAACGTTGTTAGAATGAAATAATTCTATCGCAGTGGCTATTTGAAAAGCAGGAAAACACTTCGTGCGATTAGATTACTGGTCTGGCTTTTGAATTTATATCATTTACCTGATGAATATTAATGTAAGAAATGATCACTTTATGCATATTTATTAGCTGATTTGTTATAATGGCATATGTGCACAAGCATGTTTGGCATTTGCAGAAAGTGCAGAATCAGGTCTTATGCGCACAAAAAGTCTTCTCCATCATGTAAGAAACCTGACGTCATGAATATTAACTGGATTATATTTTACAATGGCACATGAACACAGTAACTTTTGGCCATGGCAAAAACTCAAGAATCAGGTATCTACAATGCTATAAGCAAACATATAGGAGCCGTCATATCTAGGTCTGCTATGTCTTTAAAGGCGTACGTATTTATGGAGTAAAGGGTTAAATGCTCTTGTCATGTGTTTTCGAAGATAGGATATGTATATAACCGATCAAAGAAGATATTATCCAGATGAGACGCCAATTAATGCAACTAACAGGACCAAAGCCGTATGATACTCGGTCAGTAGTAGAGCGTGTCAGACCAACATCACGTTTTTGTATTCTTTGCGTAAGCAATAGATTACAGAGATGGCGTTCCACTATCGGATCCATGGTACACTTGCCTACCTGACAATTGCAATTCCACATAGCAATTGAACTGTATTCGATGGATACAGAAGGCGTTTAACACATGGCATCCGGAAACAATCACGGTGTACTATTATTGACCTGAAAGTGCTTCGTAACATTAGCCTTGGTTTAGTATGTGCAACAAAATCCACAAAATATAGCAATGGGTAAGAAGGGCGCACGAATATACAAATATCAATCACATGACGAAAGCACAGACCATAGTATGAATGAAAGTATTCTCCCACCGATAGTTACTCAATGAATAAAGAAGTGCGTGTCGAATGACCTTATGCAAGCGATTAGGTAATCACGCCCATAAATTGGGAGTGGTCAGTTTGATAATAAGCATAGTAGGAAACGATTGAAGTATCAGTCGCAACTTAAGTACCCACTGAAAGAGTGTTATTCCTTTCCCCTATATATACGCATTTTTGTTTTCATGCCAAATCGCACGTATTCGATATCAGAAATTAAATTTTCAACACATTGATCCTATGTAAAGAATACTGCAGCGTCTACAACGCTTTGATTAACTCTCTCGCTGCCAATGTTGCATCTGTGCAACCAATTTGGATCCTGATGAGACACCCAGTAACTCGGCGTCTCATCAGGATCCAAACTGTGTGTTACTTTGCGGGGTTCGTAAGGGTTCTTACAGAATGACCAAAACGACGTCTGCTCAATAAATATATTTGATGACAAACACTCTGAAACATAATGAATGATAATAGATATAATACCTGGTGATAGAAATTACAAATGATATAACACCATAATCACACTCTCAGTAATTCTACCTTTAACATGAATATTAACATAAATAGTAACATGGTATTCTAGTGGCATATAGAAGTAACCTAGATTAACATCAAAGTACTGACAGTACTGAAGGTTTCGGACAAAATATATATTATATTGATTGTTTGCTGTGATTTTTTCTGAAAATCATGTCAGTAGTTTAGATGATATCTAAAGAATTGTTTTATGACACATGTCACACACAGGGCGATTTCAATAGCTCAACTTGCCACTTTGTGTCAATGAAGCCAAAATTGATAGTTTAATGTAGTAAAGAGCCATCCCTCCATTATTTGAAAGTAACAAAGGGCCACACTTCTGTTACTATCTGGTGAATCATAGCAGTAATTAGCATGCATCATTCACTTATCCATATATACACTCCCATCAATTTTGGACATATTCCTTGTGATTCTAAATACCCTACAAATAAATATATAGCTGTGGGGTGACATTAACAATATGACAAATTATAAAGTAACAACTATATTTCAACTTAGCATGGCAGGATACAAGAGTTATAAAATAAAATTAACTAGAAAATTGTTCCCAAGACACAGATGCACCTCTCCCCTAACAATATTGTCCCTATATCAAGCACTGTTGACTATGTGTTATATAGTGAAGAAGATTTCAGTCCCATAACAATGGTAACAAGAGGGCCATGATGGCACTGATATCGCTCACCAGACAATCAGAGGAGAACATTTTCAAAGTTTTCACTATGTTTCTATAGAAAACTTACCACCCCTGGGGCAGGGCTTCATTTGAACCCAGGGGCATAATTCATATATTTTGTAGAGGACCTCAAGATAATGCTATTTGCCAAATATGAAAGCTGAGAAACTTCCAGTTTAAGAGGTGATTTCAAATTAGCACACATTTTGGATTCTGATCTGATGCAGATGTGAACTTCATATGTGGTTTGTACAAGAGAGTTAATTGTAAGATTGATATGCATTAACCCTTTCTTCCATAAATGCACCTTTCTATGCCTCTGTAATACAGTGCTCCCTCCCTACAACGGCCTTCTCAATAACGATTCCCTCCTTACAACAACGCATGTCACTGTTTCCGAAACAATAAGGCTCCAGAAACAACTTCTTTCCATCGTATTTTCTTTATGCCTCCATCAAACCCTGTGTTGTGACCACTCTTTAGACTAAAGAGTGTCACAACATAGGGTCTGATAGAGGCATAACGGTTTTAGTTCTCGAAATACACCTTATCTGGGGAGTTGCAAACAAGCTAATTATGTTTGATTGTCCCTCCCTATAACAACTCCCTCTGAACAACACATACAATCTTCGTATCCAAAAGGGGGCCGTTGTAGAGAGGGGACACTATAGTCAATTTATGAAACCATTGTGATAAATAGAGCATTTGCCCCATAGGAGCAAATGCTCTATTTATCACAATGGTTTCAAATCTACACAATTCTGAAACATTCCTTTTCTCTAATTAATGCTCATTTTAGGTAGATTCATTCACAGAGGTAGGATCTAAAAATAGCCTATGAGGGGAATGGGTTAAAAACAATGTGAACAGACAATAATTCTGAAGCAGACAACATAACAGTGAACAGGAACTTGACCTCTCCATTAATTGCATAACACTAACCCAGGCTATCTGCAGCCTGAGACTGTAGAAGTATATTATAAAGTATAACCCACAGGACTAATTTAACCTCAGAACTATGATATTTACAAAATTTATAAAGATATACTAAGTAAATCTAAACCCCAAATATCTAAGCTCTGGGACTTGTAGTTTTTGACTTGTAGATTTTTAAAGCTTTACCTATGCCTATAACTATGCCTAAAACTATGTTTCTATTGAAAACTTGACACCCCCAGGGTGGGGCCAATTTTGACTCCAGGGGCATTATTTATATAACTTTTGTAGAGGACCTATAGGTGATGCTATTTGCCAAAAATGAAAGCTAAGAACCCTGTAGATTCAGAGGAGAATATTTCAAAGGTTCAAATTGTTGACGAGGCACGACCCAATGAAAGCAAAGCCTTGCGGTTGATTCTGTTGTGGAGATTGAGTTACAGGCTGCCTGTGGGTCGAAAGACCTGACCATTTCAGTAACAGATCTGGCCATTGCTTTAGACATTAGAGACGAGTACTTAGAAACAAAGTGTGCAAACATGCTGCCAATTTCTGTACCTGCACAAGTGAAAGGAAAATAGTTTATGCAGATTAAACGTAACTTAACAGCTGCCACTAATATGAAGACAGTTTCTTTTATTCCGTTATGAACCATTTCCCTCATTAATATTCATCATTATTATTTATCAGCTTAATTTTATAATCTTTAATGCACACAGATGATTTCTGCTTTGGAAAAAATTGTAAAATTATATTTACATTATTCCATAAGCAAACAGAGCAGACTGATCAGACAGCTCCCACAGGAAAACATTGATTTGTGTCTTCTCTTTTTGTAAAGGCATGGAAAGATGTTTATTTATGAGGGACAGGGTAAATCTCTTTTGCATTTATAGTAAATGCTTTAAGCTGTTAACCCATTACCACATAACCTATATTTAGACCATACCGCTTTGAACAGATCTACCGAAAAGGATCATTTACTACAAGAAAGGGACATTTTAGACATGTGTAGTTTAGAAACCATTGTGATAAATAGAGTATTTGCTTCTATGGAGCAAATGCTCTATTTATCAAAATGGTTTCAAAAAGTGACTTTTACAGAGGCGTCAAAAAGCGTCAATATGAGGGAATGGTTAGTACTGAAAATGTATACATGTACCAATGTAAATTTGGTCAAAGTTATGCCACTGTTTGTAAAGTTTTAATGGGGACAAAATGAAAATAAGCAAATTTCGAATCTTTAATTTCCCCAAAGTTATCATATATAAAATACGGATTTATTTTGTGGCTTATTGCCACTTTTGTTAAAATGAAGAAGTTGAACTGCATGATAATTGCATAAATTTGATGGCTTAGTTAACCCTTTACTCTTTTAATATTTATGTCAGAAATAATGACCTTATGATTATGAATTAGATTATTTTTTTTATAATGGCATTTGAATGCATAAATGTTTGGCCATGGCATAAACTGTAAAATTAAAAGTTAGTGTCTTGTTCTGGATGATCCATATCTTTGAAATTTCATCACTTGCTGACCATTTCTTACAACAGCTGATGAAGGTCAAGCGATTAAGACTATTTAGTTAAGACAAAATTGTTCTCAGTTATAGAATTTCAACAATTACAGCAAATTGTTATGCCCCCCAACACACACATGGTGGGAGGCATATAGCCTTGCTCTTGTCCATCCGTTCTTACATCCCACAAATCATGTGTGTCCAACTCCCTATACACCACACCAATGGGAGGATTTACTCCAAACTTTCACAGATGACCAACCTTGTCGTGTATATGTACTTAACCCATAACTCCATGAATATTCAGGTTAAGAAATAATTATATCATGAATATTAATTAGATTGATCATCATGATAGCACATGGACACATGAATGTTTGGCCATGGCAGAAACTGTCAAGTCGTATCGTTATTTATTATAATATCATAAGCAAATATAGCAGACCCTAATGAGATGGCTCCTACAGGAGCCATCTGATCAGGGTCTTTCCTGTTTGCAAAGGCATAGAAAGGCATATTTTTGCTCAGACCATTTTTACCCTTTATGAAACCTTGAAATCGTCTTCACTATATAACATAAAGTGAAACAATATTATGTGTCCAACAACCCATATACCAATGGGAGGTTTTACTTCAAATTTTCACTCATGATAAGCTATATAACACATAGTCAAAAGTGCTTGATATAGAGACAATATTGTTAGGGGAGGGATGCATCAGTGTCTTGGAAACAATTTTCTAGTTATCTATGTTATTTTCTAACTCTTGTATTCTGCCATGCTAAGTTGAAATATATGTGTTACTTTATAATTTGTCATATTGTTAATGTCACCCCACAGTATATACGGTAATTATTTGTAGGGTATTTAGAATCACAAGGAATATGTCCGAAATTGGTGGAAGTGTATATATAGATAAGTGAATGATGCATGCTTATTACTGTTATGATCCACCAGATAGCAGAAGTATGGAGAAATAATGGAGTGATGGCGCTTTACTACATTAAACTATCAATTTTGGCTCCATTGGCACAAAGTGGCAAGTTGTGCTATTGGAATTGCCCTGTGTGTGACATGTGTCATAAAACAATTCTTTAAATGTCATCTAAACTACTGACATGATTTTCAGAAAAATTCACAGCAACAATCGTCCGAAACCGTCAGTACTGTCAGTATTTTGATTAATAATAATAATAAAAAAAAATTGGCAAGTATACACAACATGGAAATTTAAAACAAAATTGTGCAAAACCATATGTACAACACAACTGTGAAATTCATCCGTCTAAAATGCAAGAGATCCAGGGATACGATCGTGACGGCCGACTCGGTAATCCGGAAAACGATGAGTGTCCGAACTTTAGACCTGCAATAAGCTGTGCATTTAAGAACATGTTCAGATTAGAAATCGGATATATTTGTGTATATGCGATTATAAAATACCATCTTATAAATGTTCATGGCGTCTTTATTTCTTACATAAATATTTAACAAGATGGGGGATAAGGTGTCTAGTGTGAGACTGGAAGGGTTATTGTATAACTAGGACGTTTCAAGGATCCTTGATGGTGAAAGGGAAGAATTGTGTTGTGTTACTAAAGCCATATGAGTAATACAAACATTTGTTTTATATAAAACACGTTTGATTTTTATTCATTATTCAGTAATCCGCGCCTTTGATGCTTTGCATCAATGATTTTCTTGTTACATGTCATGTATGACTGTTGATTGTTGTAAATCAGTCAATGATTATACGTTGATGCTCCTAAATGAACTATATGTTCTTAGCAAAGTAATATCTTGGTTGTGTTGTGTTTACAAACTAAGGTAAATTATGCAACTTTGCTCAAATTAATGCTATTATTATCATCATAATCATTATTATTAGCAGTATTACTTATTGATGCATTTGTATTGGTATGCAATTGTTTGTCATTGTGATTGTATATGTGTCTCGTTTACTTTCTATACTTTCGTGTATCTGTGTGTAGTATGTTTAATGTGTTTGCTTGTGTGTTTCTGTTGTGAATAATCTTCAATATTGGAGGAAATAAAGATATATTGTTTTCAACTTGTAATTCTCATCATGAACAAGTGCCATTTCTAATCTGATTTACGCTCTCTGCAAACAAATAATTCAGAACAAATGGCATATTTTAAATGAATAATATCTGTTAAACACTAACAAAGAAGGTAAAAAAGGGCACAATTCATTTTCTCAACAGTTACATTTATGCAAAGAAATCCGTATTTTTTTTCTGTTACATGCATTTCCTATAGCGCTCTCGAGTAGGCAACTAGCTTGGATCTAGATGAGACGTACGTCGAGTAACTCGGTGTCTAATCAGGATCCAATCGGTTTGACACTCTGTCAATAGTTTCTAAACAAAATAAACGAGTCGGAAGTAAGTACAGCATATTACTTCAGATCATTATTATATCAGATATATAGTTTTGTAACAGGCCAGGGATAAATTGCTTTTTCTAACAGCCTAAAACACATAATAATGATGGATTTCCTGTTAGTTATCTCAACTCAACAGCCGATCACACATGATAAGCGCAAAAGATGAAAGGACTAAATTGGATTTGACATTACAGTAAAACCTGTCTGAAGCGACCATAAAAAGAGATCTACTTCCCATTCTTAAAGGTATGTGGTAGCTTAATACAGGACGAAAGTTCCTGTAGGAGCTTTATGCATTACCTTCGTCCTGTATTAAGCAACCACTTGCTCTTAGAATTGCAAATGTGTACGCATTAAGTGGTCGCCAAAGAGAGGTTTAACTGTAGGTTATCAAGTTTGAAAAAAGGAACAGTAAACAATGTAGTAGACTCCGATCAGAGCACTCCTATGGGAGCAGTTCGATCTGGGTCATCACTGTTCACATAAGTGATATTTGATTTGGGTCTTCACTGTTCACATAAGTGGTATTTGATCTGGGTCTTCACTGTTCACATAAGTGGTATTTGATTTGGGTCTTCACTGTTCATATAAGTGGTATTTGATCTGAGTCATCACTGTTCACATAAGTGGTATTTGATTTGGGTCTTCACCTGTTCACATAAGTGGTATTTGATCTGGGTCTTCATTGTTCACATAAGTGGTATTCGATCTGGGTCTTCACTGTTCACATAAGTGGTATTTGATTTGGGTCTTCCCTGTTCACATAAGTGGTATTTGATCTGGGTCTTCAGTTCACATAAGTGGTATTTGATTTAGGTCTTCACTGTTGACATAAAGTGGTATTTGATCTGGGTCATCACTGTTCGCATATGTGGTATTTGATCTGGGTCTTCACTGTTCACATAAGTGGTATTTGATCTGGATCTTCACTGTTCACATAAGCGGTATTTGATCTGGGTCTTCACTGTTCACATAAGTAGTATTTGATCTGGGTCTTCACTGTTCACATAAGTTTAATTTGATTTGAGTCTTCACTATTAACCTAACTTTGATTTCTTGAATATTTATGTTATGATATCTGATTACAGCAGCATATTGCGGTTAACAAAACCATGGTGTAAGAATTGAAAGGCAAGACGTTGTTTGAATGCTGTAAAGGTAATTTATATCTCCACAGGGACATTTATAAATCATTAAAAGCGTAATACATTTGAGAGAGAAGAGAGAGAGAGAGAGAGAGAGAGAGAGAGAGAGAGAGAGAGAGAGAGAGAGAGAGAGAGAGAGAGGCCTAATGGGCTTTAGGAGAGCTTTGAAACAGAGTTAGAAACTGTCGATAGCTGCTGTACACAAGTACACATACAGTAACTTTTCTCCCTAATAGCAACAACTCAAAATTCATTTATTCTGAATGGTTTACCCTTTACTTCGTATATCTTTTCAACAGAGTAGATCCAGACACGACTCTTATTGTAGGAGCTTTCTGATCAGGATCTGCTTAATTCTGATTCTTAATTTTCTATTACAGCAAAGCATTTCATTGTTAATGTGTAATTGTAAATAGTCAACCCATGACTATTCATACAATAATAAAGTCTTTAATTGGGGAAAGGATTCAGACAGGACGAAATCCTATTGGAGCTTCCTGCATAACTTTCGTCCAGCTTTAAGCAACAACCTGTTTTAAAATATTCCATTCATTGAAGCTCTCATTCTGCATTACTTCCAATCAGCATTGCAAGCAACACTATCTTTTTAGACCACAATGTTAAGTTATTTAGTTGTTACTATTGAGACAGTTTACTGTACTTCGAAAGAATTATTCTAGACCCGGTTTTACTGATATTTTTAGTCTTTTGTTCACGAACAGAGTACATCCCGATCAGGGTCTGTCCTTTTGTTTGCTTATGGGGTAATATAGATATCAGTCTACAGTATGCCCCATGGTAAAAACACCTGTTAATGATGCCATTATAAAACTTCATCAAATTAATTTTCATGTGACATTATTTAAATATTCATGAAGTAAATGGTTAAATTTGGACGAACTGGCAGTAAACAATATAGGCTGGGTCCTAGTAGTGGTTACCGTAGCATCCCCCCCTAGACTTTTTTTCATGGGTACCAAATTGTTCGTTGGGGTCCTTAGAACACATTTTGAGCATGCCCCCAAATATAAGTTTGTCCCAGCTATGTTTTATTTAACGGTTTCCATGGTAACCCGAGGTAATTTTCGAAACTACCTTGGTTCAGAAAATGCGCCATAACTTTGTTTTTAGAAGCAATAGAAGGACAAAACAAGTACCAAAGTAAAGCAGAGACATATAGCTTGAATATGATATATGATTTTATTAATATTCATAAATGCATTCTTATGAATATTAATGAGGAAGTAAAAAATGTGATTTTTTTAGAAAAAAGGAGTTTGTTGTTTAGTCTGAGAGGCTTATTAATGCACAGAAATTATTGAATTTAGATTTAAGTAGTTCAATGGAGTCATCAAAACACATTTTGAGTATTTCCCCAAATAATTTTGTCGCATCTATGTTTTATTAAACGGTTTCCATGGTAACCCGAGGTAAATTCCGAAACATCCTTGGTTCAGAAAATGCGTAATAACTTTGCTTTTAGAGGTAATAGAAGGACAAAACAAGTACCAAAGTAAAGCAGAGACATATAGCTTGAATATGGTATATGATTTAATTAATATTCATAAATGCATTCTTATGAATATTCATGAGAATGTAAAAAAAAATGCGTTTTTTAGAAAAAGGAGCTTGTTGTTTAGTCTGATAGGCTTATTAATGCACACAAATTATTGAAATCAGGTTTAAATTGTTTGTTTGGTTCATCAGAACACATTTTGAGCATTCCCCCAAAGTAATTTTGTCCCATCTTTGTTTTATTGAACGGTTTCCATGGTAACGCGAGGAGGTAAATTTCGAAACATCATTGGTTCAGAAAATGCATAATAACTTTGCTTTTAGAGGCAATAGAAGGACAAAACAAAAACCAAAGTAAAGCAGAGACATATATCTTGATTATGATATATAATTTTAATAATATTCATATATGATTGCTTATGAATATTAATGAGGAAGTATAAAAATCCGCCTTTTTAGAAAAATAGTTTTTTGTTTAGTCTTAGAGGCCTATTAATGCACAAAAATTATTGAATTCAGGTTTAAATTGTTCGTTGGGGTCCGCAGAACACCACTTGAACATTCCCCAAAATAATTGTGTCCAAGCTATGTTTTTAACGGTTTCCATGGTAACCCGAGGTAAATTTCGAAATATCCATGGTTAAACAAATGCGTCATAACTTTGCTTTTAGAGGCGAAAGAATGACAAAACAAGAACCTGAATAAAGCAAGGACATATAACTTGAATATGATATGTAATTTAACTATTTTTCATAAATGTATTCTTATGAATATTAATGAGGAAGTAAAACAATCCGATTTTTGTTTAGAAAAAAGGAGTTTATTGTTTAGTCTGAGATGCCTATTAATAAACAAGAGTTATTGAATTCATGTTTGAATGTTTTCATGTGAAGGAAAATAAACCATATTTGTTTCAGGTAATATTTCTATAAAGCATGCGTATTTCAGCTTATTTGCATATAATGTACGTATATGAATAAGCAATTTTCTATGAGCATTGTATTTAGTATTATTTTGAGTATACGGTAAAATCTCGATTATTCGAATTTTCTTTATAGAAGCATTAAGACCCTTTTAGGCAGGTGACTACTTAATGCATGGTGAAGGTCATGCAGAAAGCTGCACTAGGAGCTTTCTACATGACTTTCACCATGCATTAAGCTGTCACCTGTCTTAAATATCGATAATAATACGTACGTCAATGATAATACGTCAATGTTTGAAGCGAATCCCATCTGTTGGATGCAACTGCCGGTGCTAAAGAAGTGAATGAGAGAGAGAGAGAGAGAGAGAGAGAGAGAGAGAGAGAGAGAGAGAGAGAGAGAGGGGGGCTAATGCCCGCCCCTGGGACTGTCGGAATCAAGTGAGGGGATCTGATAAAACATCCCAGGTCGATTTTCATTTGAAACCGGAGGCCTAAGAGATACCCAGGGAACCCTTGTCCGAAAGAGTTTAGCGGACATGATCCACCCAGTTGCCGGGCTGGCACAAAAATCTTCGTCCAGGTCAGGGAAACAGGAAAGAAGTCCCGTGGAAGGAGAAAGAGACTCCCTAGACTTAATTAGGGAGGTCCACTTTTTCGACTGACACTAGCACGGAAGAGGATAGAGGACCCCCCCCCCCCCTGTGAATAGGATTCGGGGGTCTAGGTTAGACAGAGGGTGGGATGATTATAAAACAATCTTCACACGCATTCTCAAAAGGAAATATTGATGTTCAGAATCATCTAAAGAAAAAGAGGACTAAGTCCCGTCTAAATCTGAGTGAGAGGCTTCCACAAAGTCTGATTCCCTTAAAAAATAGAACCATCCCTAGGAGCCATAATGGACAAAGTGTCTTCCTGCTCTCCCTCAGAATCCGCCCTGGTGAACGCCATGGATGGCAGCACCCGGGAAGAGTGGGACCCGCCACAGACATAGAAGTATGGACTGTGGGTTCACGTGAGAGCTATTCTCCCTCTAGGTGAAGCTTGCTGGTTCCCAGAATGAGTGTCGGCTATCGAGAGCGACCAGCCGGCGAATCTGAGGAGGCAGAGCGATGTCTTCGCATAGAAGAGTAATGGTAAGACCTCGATCTGCGATGAGAGCGGTGCGAGTGCCGGTTCCCATTAGAAGAATAAGAAGGTTTTTACGCCTCCTACGGGGTGGGTGGGATGGGGGCTGGCGAGTCCGAGGTGTACTCAGAAGATGAAGAGTAATTGCAGGGTCTAGACGACCAAGAACGTCTAGACTTAGCCAGAGCAGCTTCCTGTTGAATTTCAACACTGTAATGCGGTGTAGAGACAGAATGCCCTGTAGAAAAGATTGGACTGGTAGATTTACCGGTCCACTTCGGTACCCTGGTCCAAAGGACCAGACCGGGCCACCGGAGGACCGTTGGAGAGCAAACTTAGGACACCGGGCCAAAGAGTACACAGTGACATCTTTGGGCGGGGGCTCGGTAGACCGGTCTGCTGGTGATGTCATGAAACGGAAGCACTAACGCCAGGACACCGGGGACCGGTGACGGATAACTGTGCCTAGATTCAGCGGGACCAGGCAAAACTCTTCACACAACAAGCGGACCGGGAGACCTGGCAACAATAGTACCGGGGACCAGAACAAAGGGTACCATTCAAGTGGTAAACGGGGAACCCGCGCCCGGGCCAGCAGTTGGGTGCCGATCTGCAACTAACAACTGGGGAATCGACTGCACCACAGGGGCTGTTTACGAAAGTGATTTTAAAGAAGAAGCAGGCTTCTTCTGAGCTTTAGAGGACAGTGATGTGTCTGTTGCGAGGGAGTCGCTGACCAAAGAGAAGAATACTTCTTCCGTCGGGCAGCAAGCTCCCACGTCTCCCCTGTCCAGAGGGATGAAACTGGACAGGGAGCTGACGCGGAGCATCCGCAGCAGGCCAGACACACTTAATGAGTTGTCCAGCCTGTCGCGAAATGCTCGCAAGAAGCCTTGCGTTGCTCTGGCATGCTGTGGTAAATAATCAAGCAAATGCATAAGACATCGCGAGTAAGTTAGAAGTCACGCAAGGCTAATATGGGTAAACATAAGCTGATGATTACAGTCGAGATGCTATATATTTTCTATTGCATTGCAAAACACCAATAACAGTAATATTCTTCATAAAACATGCATGAGGCTCAATTCCTCTGCTGTAATTTCTTACAAGAAATGTGTTGTTCACATACATGTATATTGCAATATAATAGAAAAACTTACTTTAATACAACAGTTTACATTCTCATTAATATTCATGATTTTGAAATAATATTCATTATCTACATATTTATATACATGAACATCAATATCGCTGTTTCAGCCAGTATCAAGCTCTATACTGGTTAACTAAAATAATCTCAGATAAAAAGAGCAGCTCATTCAAGTGTGTTTATTTTACATCTCATTAATATTCATAAATATGCATTAATATTCAAGAACCCAAAGTAATGACCCTCTGCTCTTGTCAATGTTTGTTGTTCCGGTATTTTACGTAAAATAAATAATAGAAAAGATAGTACACTCGAAACAATGCTAAATATAGGGCTTATGTTAAATTGCTTATTCATTTACGCACGTTATATGCAAATTAGCTTAAATATACATGTTTTAGAAATATTACATGAACCAAAGATGTTTTCCTTTATTTGTATGTTGATATTAAAACATTTAAATCTGAATTCAATAACTATTTGTATATTATTAGGCATCTCAGACTAAAAACAAACTCGTCAAACTAAAAACGCATTTTTTACTTCCCCGTTAATATTCATAAGAATGCATTATAAGAATGCATTATATGTATTAATAGAATTACATATTGTATTCAATCTATATGTCTCTACTTTACGTTGGTTCTTGTTTTGTCCTTCTATTGTCTCTAAAAGCAAAGTTATGAAGCATTTTCTTAATCAAGATAGTTTCGAAATTTACCTCGGGTTACCACGGAAACCGTTTAATAAAACATAGCTGGGGCACAATTATTTTGGGAGAATGCTCAAAAAGTGTTCTGATGACCCCAATGAACAATTTTAACCTGAATTCAATATTTTTTGTGCATTAATATGCCTCTAAGACTAAACAAAAAAACTCATTTTTTTCTAAAAAAGCGGATTTTTATACTTCCTCATTAATATTCATAAGCAATCATATATGAATATTATTAAAATTATATATCATAATCAAGATATATGTCTCTGCTTTACTTTGGTTTTTGTTTTGTCCTTCTATTGCCTCTAAAAGCAAAGTTATTATGCATTTTCTGAACCAATGATGTTTCGAAATTTACCTCCTCGCGTTACCATGGAAACCGTTCAATAAAACATAGATGGGACAAAATTACTTTGGAGGAATGCTCAAAATGTGTTCTGATAACCCAAACAAACAATTTAAACCTGATTTCAATAATTTGTGTGCATTAATAAGCCTATCAGACTAAACAACAAGCTCCATTTTCTAAAAAAACGCATTTTTTTACATTCTCATGAATATTCATAAGAATGCATTTATGAATATTAATTAAATCATATACCATATTCAAGCTATATGTCTCTGCTTTACTTTGGTACTTGTTTTGTCCTTCTATTACCTCTAAAAGCAAAGTTATTACGCATTTTCTGAACCAAGGATGTTTCGGAATTTACCTTGGGTTACCATGGAAACCGTTTAATAAAACATAGATGGGACAAAATTATTTGGGGAAATACTCAAAATGTGTTCTGAGGACTCCAACGAACAATTTAAGCCTAAATTGAATAATTTCTGTGCATTAATAAGCCTCTCAGACTAAACAACAAACTCCTTTTTTCTAAAAAAATCACATTTTTTACTTCCTCATTAATATTCATAAGAATGCATTTATGAATATTAATAAAATCATATATCATATTCAAGCTATATGTCTCTGCTTTACTTTGGTACTTGTTTTGTCCTTCTATTGCTTCTAAAAACAAAGTTATGGCGCATTTTCTGAACCAAGGTAGTTTCGAAAATTACCTCGGGTTACCATGGAAACCGTTAAATAAAACATAGCTGGGCTAACTTATTTTTGGGGGCATGCTCAAAATGTGTTCTGAGGACCCCAACGAACAATTTGGTACCCATGAAAAAAAGTCTAGGGGGGGATGCTACGGTAACCACTACTAGGACCCAGCCTAATATGGGTGTAAAGTGGTAATTACCTATTGCTCACAGAGGACATTCTCGTCGACAAAACAGTACCATCTACATGTATATAAAGTTAGTGTTTTTACTGTTTGCAAAGCTGTCACATATTAGTTCGCAGCAAGGAAATATTTAGGAAACACTTATTGATCTTGCTAGCTGCATATAGTCTGGAACTTATTCCGGATATCAAGGCAGTAACAAGTCCATTCAATATAATTGTATTTATACCCAGATATAACGAATTAAAACGCAATCATTTTAATGCTTTCCGATGCCATATGCACACATGCTTACAAATGAGAATCCGTGTAACTCTGCATATCACAAGGAACCACAATGTTTGACATATCACAATCGGGAAGGCCATAAACGGTGCAGCAAATCAGAGTTTAAACATGCCATAGAATGTGACTATACAGAGTTTAACATGCCATAGAATGTGACTATAGCCACCTTATAGTGGACACCGGAAGCGTAAAAAGTAATGGTTGCGTAATACAGGGCAAACGTAATGCAGAAAGCTCTTGTAGGATAATTCTGCATTACTTTTCATCCGCACTAAGTAACCACATGTGTTACAAACCCATAATTAGACCTCTTTTTGATGTTCGCTTAACCTTTTCTCTGTGGGAAATGGACCCTTTGCAAATAGTGTAGACCCCAATAAGAAGGCTCTTAGAGGAGCCCTCTCATCGCTGTCTGCACTCTTTATCATGTCATATTTTTCTATTTAAACAATCCCTGAATATTCACGGTACACTTGACCTGTTTCAATTTTGGAACAGGCCATTTGACAATTGAGCGTTGAAAGGGTTAACTCGTACCCTCATACAAACGCCTTTTCACGCCTTTGCAAAGAGAGTAGATCCCGATCAGACGGCTACTACAGGGACTGTTCTGTTTGCTTATGCAATTATAATAGATCTGACTATACAGTTTCTACCAATACCAACTTGTGCACTTATGTCACTATAAAACATAAGGAAATACATATTCACGGTGACATTATTTCTTACATGAATATTCAACAGGGATAGTTTTAAGACAGGTATTACTGTATGGAGTTCTACAGCACAATAATGATAAACACACACGGGGGAAACACACCGCTTTGACGAAATAACAATTTTAACGATTCGATTTGGCAGATTTAATTTGATATATTCAGACGGTAATTTAAACATATTAAAGATTCATTAGGTTTAAGTGCTCCCAAGCCCGTGTCTCGGTCACATTTATTTCTGTTAGGCCCAAACAACGGCATTGATTTGGAGCAGGCTTCGGGCAATTATTGTCAGAAGTGGTTAAAACTCAATCTCTCACGCCCGACCCCGCGATCGATGGAACTCATCCAACGGTGGTCGAATATCCTGCAGTCATCCAATAACTCTTACCCTGCTGATACAGTAACTTGTCTTCTAAAAAGATTGATCTCTTACATTTACTTGCGATTCGTACACTATATTGAGAAACTGCTGACCGCGTGTTTTGATCCTGATGAGAAATCGAGAGAAGTTGGATCACAGCTGAGTGCAAATGACAGAAGGATCGCGCTTTACTAGATAATGGCTACATTCTTGGCAGGCAGTGTGGATACAGCTTCAGTCCACAGATATTCGACGCATGATATGGCTCCAAACTGTTTATTCATTTACTCCTTAGATACTCATTAAAATGCCTTTGCTGACAGAGAAGGTCCAGAACAGAAGTAGGATCCGTCTGTTCAGGGTTTGCTGTTAGCTTATTGAATCTTACAATTTCTACCACAGACAAAATTGTTCTTGTTCATGACATTACAAATATTAATACATGAATTATTTCTTACATTGATATTCATCGAATAAGGGTTATTGTGAGGCATGGTGATAATAGATAAGGGAATCTGAAGCAGCTGATAACTATCAGGCAGTCAAACACATGAAGGATAAGCGAGAAAATCATGGCAGATTGATTGCATTCAGGCGTTGAAACTTGATTCTGCTGTTAAGTATGCGGACTCTGGGTACATTGGCGTTGTTAGTGCTACACGTTTAGTATGAACACGGAGAAATAATTCTTAACTGCTGTACATCTTGACCAGGGTAAATCACTAGCTGTTGTTATTTAAACAACCCCGAAGAAACCAGATCAAATACAGCCTTTGGCATGCTAAAACGAGTTGCCGACTACCGTGTGGAATTTAAATACATGCTACGTAGCTAGAGGAAACTCTATGGGATTATCTTATTTGACTATTGAAGTTTTTTCTTTTATTCTAAAATTGCTTGTACTCACACAATGGCGCTTAGCCCTTTCTCTCATATAAACACATTTTCTTGTTTTTGCCGTATGGGCAGAGCATGCCCTGTTTGCTTTTGACATGATATAAATCTGATTTACAGATTTTACCAAAGCAAAGTATTCCCCTGAAAAGTATATATTATACAATTGAGTCAATAAAAATTCATGTTGTAATTATTTCTTACATGAATACAAAACATGGAACAGGTTAAAAATGAGTTTTGCTACATTTCTCCTGCAATACAGACAGCGAATTGACAGAGATAAAAACAAGAAAAACGCATACAACACATTTGTTGCAAAACAAACTTTTTTTAGAGAGAAAACTGGTTTAATAGCAGGAAGTGAAGCACAGTAACGCCTATCTTAAGCGGCCATTAAAAAGACGTATATTTCTTTCTTACATAAATATTCATGAGTTTATTCGGGGCTAATGCAGAAAGATGCTGCATGGGCTCTCCGTATTACGTTTGCCCTGTATTAACTAATGATCCGTTTTAGGACTCCTATGTTCAGACAAAATGTGGTCGCTTAAGACAGGTTCTACTGTAAATATATTGTACAGACCATTCTCTATGAAGTGTCCTGTCAATCACATTGTCTGCTCAAACACTGACTTGCTAATTGTTTAGAACTTAGAAACAATTGCACGAACAGCACCTAATGCGTAAAAAATGCGTCTCTTCATCAGGTAAAGAGTAAACACTGTCTAGAAAGAAATCTAACCAGAAAACGCAATGAAACAGTGGGGTTGACTCATTGCAAATGACATATCGTTTCTACATTCCAACTATTTCGTCTAACATCGTTATTGATCATTTACTTTCAACAAACGCATTTTCACCCTTTCTTTTTAGAGTACAATCAGGTCAGACCAGTCCTGTAGAAGTGGTCTGATCAGAGTATGCTTAGTTTCCTTATGGAATTATACATGTGCGATTCTTCAATTTCTGCCAAGGTAAACATATCCTATGATCATGACCAAAAATATCTATGATCCCATTCTTTTATAAATGAATATTCATGGAGAAAACGGATAACACACAGCACAAAAGCACTTGAAATATTATTAGAAACATGGCATTTCACAGGAATTTGAAAACCAGTAAATATAATACAAGTGCAATGTATGTTCAAAGCATGTTGTGGGCTACTGTAAGATGTATTAATTCTCGGCACAGGGTTCTTACAGCTGCTGCCCGTCAATCACGGGACAGGGAACTGTCAAACACAGGATATTCACCGTTCCGTTTTTGCTTCAGTTCTCAAAGAACAGCGTTTTCCATTCAATGGCAAGAACGTGATCAAAATTTCAAACAATCTTGATTCTATACGTACAATTATTGTGTTTGGCTTTTCATTTAAGTTTATGTTTTTCCTTATATTTGTTCAATTTGATCGTATATTTTTCAGGTTTTATTTTCGTATATTTGTGCATTGTTTTCTTATAGTTTGTTTCGTATATTTGTGTAGTTTTTACTTATATTTTTGTATATTTGTGCAGTTTTTTCTTATAATTTGTTTCGTATATTTGTGCAGTTTTTACATATATTATTTTGTATATTTGTGCAGTTTTTTCTTATATTTTGTTTCGTATATTTGCTCATTTTTTTCTTATATTTGTTCAGCTAAACCTACTTATGGTTTATAACAGTAACGTTTCAAATAATTCAAGTGTTGAAATAATTTCATAATTTCAATAATGACAGTAGTAACTGCATTATTTAACCCTTATAGACTTTCAAAGTAATTATTTTGTTAAAAATGGCACAGTTGTTGTTTCTTTCGTGTTTATTGAAAATCACCGAGATATTCGGCGTCTCATCTGAATCCAAACTGTTTGCTAATGTCACCACGAGCTGGTATTGGGATGTTTACACAAGTAGTATAGCGTGTAGCTCGTGACACCGGGAAAAGGAATATTTTGGTGCAGCGAGGTAAAATGGCCTATCTCGGCTCGGTAGATAGCGCGTTATGGCTGGGAGCGCGCGTCACGTAGCCCGAGGCGGTAAGTACGTCAAGTTGAAGATGATATTTATACTTTGAGTAATTACCAGAAACACAAAAATGTAAGCGAACATCGTTTTACCTCAGAACGTTTCTTCAAGTTCGCACGCTAATTGTTTGTTGTCTAGTTATTTAAAAGCGGACTATTGGTTATTAACTCGAACACGACTTTTCTTTTTAATTAATTTATTTTCTACATAAAATTTCAGAAAAGAAATAATGCCAGCGCGCGAAACTGAGCAGCACGTCTTTTTCTTCGGAAAGGATTATATATGCAGTCAGTTTTTCCCGAGCAAATTCGTTGAAAACGGGAGGTTTTTGTTTTTGCACCGACCTACATGTAAATTAAGCATACTGCCGCGCGATTCAACATCCAGCAATCGTCTTCTCAGAACACATACGTAGTCAATAGTTCATGTACATTTAAAATTTAGACTTTCAACAGAATATTTACGCGTTTCGTAGCTTATTACTTTGACAATACATGTAGTATATAAAACAAAAAAAAAGATGAACAAATTTAATAAACTCTGGTTAACTTCGCCAGAAGAGGCTAATACTGAAGGGTTTTAACTCGCTATATTCACTCTACAACTTTCGAATTTTTGTCCGTTCGTGCTATGAAATATCTCATCCCATTGCTTATTATTTTTACCCTACCGCCACAACACAACTGCGTGTGAAAAAAAGTACATGTACATAGACCGTTAGTATCTTGTCTAGAGAGCCGGGAGAGGCATGTAGAAAACTAAGAATTTATTACTTCAAATCGCGACAGCGTTTCTGGTGAAAATGTACAGATATTTTATGTATGCAAACATTATTAAAACTGCATTTCCTAGACATATACTGTGTACCATGTCCAGTTTGTAAATAGCTTGTGTTAAAAGAGAATACATGTACACCAAATGAGTTATGGCATATCAGTTATATATACCCCGAGGCGTAATACAAAGCAGTTTTGTTGACAAGCTGACATCCACTTGTGTATCAATTCTCAAGTGTACTCTTAGCAATGTACAGTGTTACACATGCAATTCTACGTTTCGATCCTTAAAACAGTTTAAATATATATTGTTTTAAAATGAAACATATTAGATGTAGTAAATGCTGTGATTTGGTTATAACATCGGACAGCCTCATAAATTAGCTACCACATTTTTTTTGGCGGTGGTGTGTATCTCTCGACTGTCACCCGATTGTCATCGCTAAGCGTCTACAGGTAAATAGAGACAACCTAGGGTACATTAAAGCTAAAAGGTCCTATCTAAGAGTTCTGATTTAAACCTGCGCAGCGACAATCGTACTAATTATTTTCGCCGAAATCTGGGAGGTTTTTGTTTTTTGCACCAACCTACATGCAAATGTATACATGACGTTAAGCATACGCCAGCGCGATTCAGCATCCAGCAATCGACTTCTCAGAACAAATACTTGGTTTAATAATTCATGTACATTTAAAAGTTATACTTTCAACAGAATATTTATGCATTTCGTAACTTATTACGTTGACAATACATTTAGTATAAAACAAAATAGATGAACAAATACAACAAACTCTGGTTAACTTCGCCAGAGGATGCTTATACTGAAGGGTTTTAACTCGCTAAATTCACTCTACAACTTTCGAATTTTGTCCGTTCGTGCTATGAAATATCTCATCCCATTGCTTATTATTTTCGATTAGTTTACCCTACCGCCACAACACAACTGCGTGCGGAAAAAAGAAAATAGTACATGTACATAGACTATCAGTATCTTATCTAGAGAGCTGGGAGAGGCACGTAGAAAACTAAGAATTTGTTATTTCAAATCGCGACAGCGTTTCTGGTGAAAATGTACAGATATTTCATGTATGCAAACATTATTAAAACTACATTTCCTAGACATATACCGTGTACTGTCCATTTTGTAAATACTTAAAAGAGAATACACCAAGTGAGTTATGGCATCCTAGCCACATAAATTAGCTACCACATTTTTTAGTTGTGGTGTGTATCTCTCGACTGTCACCCGATTGTCATCGCTAAGCGTCTACAGGTAAATAGAGACAACCGATGGTACATTAGAGCTAAAAAGTTCTATCTAAGAGTTCTGATTTAAACCTGCGCAGTGACAATCGTACTAATTATTTTCGCCGAAAATTGGGAGGTTTTTGTTTTTGCACCAACCTTCATGCAAATGCATATGCAGTTAAGCATACTCCAGCGCGATTCAACATCCAGCGCGATTCAACATTTCTCAGAACAAATACGTAGTCAATAGTTCATGTACATTTAAAAGTTAGACTTTCAACAGAATATTTATGCATTTCGTAGCTTATTACTTTGACAATACATGTAGTATAAAAACAATACATTAAAAAAATCCAACAAACTCTGGTTAACTTCGCCAGAGGAGGCTAATACTGAAGGGTTTTAACTCGCTATATTCACTCTACAACTTTCGAATTTTGTCCGCTGGTGCTATGAAATATCTCCTCCCATTGTGTGAAATAAAGGAACGACACTCATTGACATCATGGATTATAGAAAATATCTTAAAAGTTTGTATTTCGATGCGAATGGTCCAGTTTCATTTACCTCTCCTGAAAAACTGTATAAAATTGTTTAAGAAACAAGGACAATATAGAATATCTCGGAAAAATATTAAACAGTGTACACCCTCCATAGAGACATAAAGAGAAAATTCACCAGGAGGAGGATAATAACATCGGGTGTTGATAAACTTGCCTATACAAAGAAAATCTTCAGTCAAACTATATTGAAATTTTATGGCATGAACTATTTCCAAAAAATAGTAATTTTTTTTAATCGGATTTATATACAGAAACCCCAATTCAAAGGTGTCCTGGAATGATGATTTCGATCTAAACATTGAAAATGTCCTCGGTGAACAAAAGGAAATACTTATTAAATGGTCATATTAAAAATCAATGGACTGAATACATGGCCTCGTTGAGATTTGTTCAACGTGAAATAAACCATCTAGGGTAGTTGAGGGAAAAAGTAGCACCCTCATTGATCACATATACTAAAATTGTCTCAATAACATCACATTTATTGATGTACCATGCATAGGCTTAAGTGACCATTTTCCAGTTTTTCTAACTAGAAAAATCAGACACAATGAAAACAAACACTCTCATTATACCATTTCTTATAGATCATTTAAAAACTTTGAAGACAATTTTACAAAAGATTTAGAGCAAGTGCCATGGGATGTCATTAAAGTATTTGATGATGTTGATGATTCTATTGACTCTTGGTATTCTTTATTTAATGAAGTTATTGATAAGCACCTTCCAATAAAAGGACACCGGGTTAAACGCCATACCCATCCAAAATGGCTAACATTTGAAATT
This sequence comes from Azorinus chamasolen, assembly GCA_963576725.1. Lineage (NCBI taxonomy): Eukaryota > Metazoa > Mollusca > Bivalvia > Cardiida > Solecurtidae > Azorinus > Azorinus chamasolen. Next base: position 76,002,736 of record OY755239.1, read on the forward strand.
ATAGATGCAATAAAATTTCGCGACAAGCTTAAATCTCAAGGAAAAGAAGATGAAAATACAAAACAGCAAGAAATAATGTGTGCAAGTTAATTCGATTAGCCAAACAAAATAATTATGAAACACTCCTTGAACAATCCGGTAATAATCCGCAAAATGTATGGAAAGTTTTCAAAGAATTTGGAGCAGGGACGGGGGTAATACTAATAAAAGCACTATCTTTTCAATAAGACACGAGGAAGAACAAGTTTATGACAACAAGGAAATTTCTAACATATTTAATACTTTGTTTCATATCTATTGCTAGCAATCTCAAAGAGCCACAGGACCCTACCTCTCATGAAAAAACTTTTTGATTTCTGTAGAGAGAAATTTGCTACAACTGAAAACAATTGGTTTGAAATTCCAGGCAAAAGCGAGACCAACTTGAAGTTAAATCACTTAATATAAAGATGAATAATGATAAAAACTTAAAAATGGTTTCGTGTGATAAAATCCTCGGAGTTCAAGTAGATGAAAACTTGACATGGGCAGAACACATTAAGTCTGTTACCTTAAAATTGTCAAGAAACATTTGGCTATTATCACGAATAAGTAAATATCTATCTATTGATCACAGAATTGTTCTTTTATAAGAGCTACATTCAACCCCACATTGATTATTGCAACATTATGTGGTCTAGCTGTTCTCAAACCTGTCTTGCTAAGATTGAAAGACTCCTAAAAAGAGCATGTAAGGTTATTGTTGATTATGAATATGATGATATAAAGCAGTCCATGAATGATCTTCATATTTTGACTATTTATGAAAGGATTTTCTTACGCAAAGCTAAATTTATGTACAAAGTTTCAAAGAATACTTGTCCTCCGTACATTAAAGAACTCTTTCAAAGGAGAAATAAAGAGGATGAAACAGTTCAATCTTTAAAGAACTACAACCCTAAATAATTATTTACTTCCTCAGCCGAAAACCGAAATGTACAGAGAAAGTCTTGCTTTTGCTGGAGCGACTATTTGGAACTGTCTTCCACAACATATTACAATCTCTTCATCCCCGGAAGTTTTTCATAAAAGGTGCATTCATTGGATGAAGAATGATAGCAATAACTAATTTTGTCATAGCACAGTGTTTCTTCGTTTTGTAAAAACTAGCTACTTTTACTAACTCATGGTATATTTTTTTGTTTTATGAATATATGCATTTGCTTATATGATTGTTTAGCATTTATATCTGTATTTTGTCCATATCGAATGTTACATGCAGGACTGTTCTAAGTGCATATGAAAATCTATTCACCGAGTACAGTCTTGCACGCATCCCTCGACTTATTTCCCGTACAAATCTCTTTTCGAACATGTAAATCTCTTTTCGAACACTTGTCTCAGCAAACTGCCACCTCTCATTCAGATTAATACTGGCATATTTTTGTTATTGGCAAGCGAGTTTGCGTGCTTGCAAGCATGTGCGTGTGTATGGATAGCATGTGGGTTTTGTTTGTTTGTAATCTGAACATGTTTACAAATGTTAACAATTTTACTGTGAATTAATTTATCTATACCGAACTGTTATTCATAACAATATTCTGATATATAAAGTCGCATGCTTCTGATGAAGCAGCTCTCTAATCGCATGTGTTAACATGGTCTTTGTTTTACTGCAGGTATAGTTAGGTTAATTCTAGAGTAGATACAATGTGCATTTTCTGTAAATATCTGTACATTATAATATGTTTGAGAGTCACAAGGGAGATTAGTTGCTTGCCTGTACTAATTGTGTTACCCTCTTGAAATAATGTCTTTATTCTTCTTCTTCTTCTTCTTCTTATTATTATTATTACAGTGGGGTGCAGATTTAGCAAGCGTATCAAATACATCCAAATATAACGACGGCATTAATTATTTGCTAGTGGTTACGGATATTTTTTCTAAATACCTATTTACGGAACCCATGAAAACTAAGCGAGCAAAGGAAGTCACAGAAGCGTTTGCAGTATTTGAGGACAACGTCCTTTACGTAAAATACGTTCAAACGCTTCTGTGACTTCCTTTGCTCGCTTAGTTTTCATGGGTTCCGTAAATAGGTATTTAGAAAAAATATCCGTAACCACTAGCAAATAATTAATGCCGTCGTTATATTTGGATGTATTTGATACGCTTGCTAAATCTGCACCCCACTGTAATAATAATAATAATAATAAGAAGAAGAAGAAGAATAAAGACATTATTTCAAGAGGGTAACACAATTAGTACAGGCAAGCAACTAATCTCCCTTGTGACTCTCAAACATATTATAATGTACAGATATTTACAGAAAATGCACATTGTATCTACTCTAGAATTAACCTAACTATACCTGCAGTAAAACAAAGACCATGTTAACACATGCGATTAGAGAGCTGCTTCATCAGAAGCATGCGACTTTATATATCAGAATATTGTTATGAATAACAGTTCGGTATAGATAAATTAATTCACAGTAAAATTGTTAACATTTGTAAACATGTTCAGATTACAAACAAACAAAACCCACATGCTATCCATACACACGCACATGCTTGCAAGCACGCAAACTCGCTTGCCAATAACAAAAATATGCCAGTATTAATCTGAATGAGAGGTGGCAGTTTGCTGAGACAAGTGTTCGAAAAGAGATTTACATGTTCGAAAAGAGATTTGTACGGGAAATAAGTCGAGGGATGCGTGCAAGACTGTACTCGGTGAATAGATTTTCATATGCACTTAGAACAGTCCTGCATGTAACATTCGATATGGACAAAATACAGATATAAATGCTAAACAATCATATAAGCAAATGCATATATTCATAAAACAAAAAAATATACCATGAGTTAGTAAAAGTAGCTAGTTTTTACAAAACGAAGAAACACTGTGCTATGACAAAATTAGTTATTGCTATCATTCTTCATCCAATGAATGCACCTTTTATGAAAAACTTCCGGGGATGAAGAGATTGTAATATGTTGTGGAAGACAGTTCCAAATAGTCGCTCCAGCAAAAGCAAGACTTTCTCTGTACATTTCGGTTTTCGGCTGAGGAAGTAAATAATTATTTAGGGTTGTAGTTCTTTAAAGATTGAACTGTTTCATCCTCTTTATTTCTCCTTTGAAAGAGTTCTTTAATGTACGGAGGACAAGTATTCTTTGAAACTTTGTACATAAATTTAGCTTTGCGTAAGAAAATCCTTTCATAAATAGTCAAAATATGAAGATCATTCATGGACTGCTTTATATCATCATATTCATAATCAACAATAACCTTACATGCTCTTTTTAGGAGTCTTTCAATCTTAGCAAGACAGGTTTGAGAACAGCTAGACCACATAATGTTGCAATAATCAATGTGGGGTTGAATGTAGCTCTTATAAAAGAACAATTCTGTGATCAATAGATAGATATTTACTTATTCGTGATAATAGCCAAATGTTTCTTGACAATTTTAAGGTAACAGACTTAATGTGTTCTGCCCATGTCAAGTTTTCATCTACTTGAACTCCGAGGATTTTATCACACGAAACCATTTTTAAGTTTTTATCATTATTCATCTTTATATTAAGTGATTTAACTTCAAGTTGGTCTCGCTTTTGCCTGGAATTTCAAACCAATTGTTTTCAGTTGTAGCAAATTTCTCTCTACAGAAATCAAAAAGTTTTTTCATGAGAGGTAGGGTCCTGTGGCTCTTTGAGATTGCTAGCAATAGATATGAAACAAAGTATTAAATATGTTAGAAATTTCCTTGTTGTCATAAACTTGTTCTTCCTCGTGTCTTATTGAAAAGATAGTGCTTTTATTAGTATTACCCCCGTCCCTGCTCCAAATTCTTTGAAAACTTTCCATACATTTTGCGGATTATTACCGGATTGTTCAAGGAGTGTTTCATAATTATTTTGTTTGGCTAATCGAATTAACTTGCACACATTATTTCTTGCTGTTTTGTATTTTCATCTTCTTTTCCTTGAGATTTAAGCTTGTCGCGAAATTTTATTGCATCTATAATTTCAAATGTTAGCCATTTTGGATGGGTATGGCGTTTAACCCGGTGTCCTTTTATTGGAAGGTGCTTATCAATAACTTCATTAAATAAAGAATACCAAGAGTCAATAGAATCATCAACATCATCAAATACTTTAATGACATCCCATGGCACTTGCTCTAAATCTTTTGTAAAATTGTCTTCAAAGTTTTTAAATGATCTATAAGAAATGGTATAATGAGAGTGTTTGTTTTCATTGTGTCTGATTTTTCTAGTTAGAAAAACTGGAAAATGGTCACTTAAGCCTATGCATGGTACATCAATAAATGTGATGTTATTGAGACAATTTTAGTATATGTGATCAATGAGGGTGCTACTTTTTCCCTCAACTACCCTAGATGGTTTATTTCACGTTGAACAAATCTCAACGAGGCCATGTATTCAGTCCATTGATTTTTAATATGACCATTTAATAAGTATTTCCTTTTGTTCACCGAGGACATTTTCAATGTTTAGATCGAAATCATCATTCCAGGACACCTTTGAATTGGGGTTTCTGTATATAAATCCGATTAAAAAAAATTACTATTTTTTGGAAATAGTTCATGCCATAAAATTTCAATATAGTTTGACTGAAGATTTTCTTTGTATAGGCAAGTTTATCAACACCCGATGTTATTATCCTCCTCCTGGTGAATTTTCTCTTTATGTCTCTATGGAGGGTGTACACTGTTTAATATTTTTCCGAGATATTCTATATTGTCCTTGTTTCTTAAACAATTTTATACAGTTTTTCAGGAGAGGTAAATGAAACTGGACCATTCGCATCGAAATACAAACTTTTAAGATATTTTCTATAATCCATGATGTCAATGAGTGTCGTTCCTTTATTTCACACAATGGGAGGAGATATTTCATAGCACCAGCGGACAAAATTCGAAAGTTGTAGAGTGAATATAGCGAGTTAAAACCCTTCAGTATTAGCCTCCTCTGGCGAAGTTAACCAGAGTTTGTTGGATTTTTTTAATGTATTGTTTTTATACTACATGTATTGTCAAAGTAATAAGCTACGAAATGCATAAATATTCTGTTGAAAGTCTAACTTTTAAATGTACATGAACTATTGACTACGTATTTGTTCTGAGAAATGTTGAATCGCGCTGGATGTTGAATCGCGCTGGAGTATGCTTAACTGCATATGCATTTGCATGAAGGTTGGTGCAAAAACAAAAACCTCCCAATTTTCGGCGAAAATAATTAGTACGATTGTCACTGCGCAGGTTTAAATCAGAACTCTTAGATAGAACTTTTTAGCTCTAATGTACCATCGGTTGTCTCTATTTACCTGTAGACGCTTAGCGATGACAATCGGGTGACAGTCGAGAGATACACACCACAACTAAAAAATGTGGTAGCTAATTTATGTGGCTAGGATGCCATAACTCACTTGGTGTATTCTCTTTTAAGTATTTACAAAATGGACAGTACACGGTATATGTCTAGGAAATGTAGTTTTAATAATGTTTGCATACATGAAATATCTGTACATTTTCACCAGAAACGCTGTCGCGATTTGAAATAACAAATTCTTAGTTTTCTACGTGCCTCTCCCAGCTCTCTAGATAAGATACTGATAGTCTATGTACATGTACTATTTTCTTTTTTCCGCACGCAGTTGTGTTGTGGCGGTAGGGTAAACTAATCGAAAATAATAAGCAATGGGATGAGATATTTCATAGCACGAACGGACAAAATTCGAAAGTTGTAGAGTGAATTTAGCGAGTTAAAACCCTTCAGTATAAGCATCCTCTGGCGAAGTTAACCAGAGTTTGTTGTATTTGTTCATCTATTTTGTTTTATACTAAATGTATTGTCAACGTAATAAGTTACGAAATGCATAAATATTCTGTTGAAAGTATAACTTTTAAATGTACATGAATTATTAAACTAAGTATTTGTTCTGAGAAGTCGATTGCTGGATGCTGAATCGCGCTGGAGTATGCTTAACGTCATGTATACATTTGCATGTAGGTTGGTGCAAAAAACAAAAACCTCCCAGATTTCGGCGAAAATAATTAGTACGATTGTCGCTGCGCAGGTTTAAATCAGAACTCTTAGATAGGACCTTTTAGCTTTAATGTACCCTAGGTTGTCTCTATTTACCTGTAGACGCTTAGCGATGACAATCGGGTGACAGTCGAGAGATACACACCACCGCCAAAAAAAATGTGGTAGCTAATTTATGAGGCTGTCCGATGTTATAACCAAATCACAGCATTTACTACATCTAATATGTTTCATTTTAAAACAATATATATTTAAACTGTTTTAAGGATCGAAACGTAGAATTGCATGTGTAACACTGTACATTGCTAAGAGTACACTTGAGAATTGATACACAAGTGGATGTCAGCTTGTCAACAAAACTGCTTTGTATTACGCCTCGGGGTATATATAACTGATATGCCATAACTCATTTGGTGTACATGTATTCTCTTTTAACACAAGCTATTTACAAACTGGACATGGTACACAGTATATGTCTAGGAAATGCAGTTTTAATAATGTTTGCATACATAAAATATCTGTACATTTTCACCAGAAACGCTGTCGCGATTTGAAGTAATAAATTCTTAGTTTTCTACATGCCTCTCCCGGCTCTCTAGACAAGATACTAACGGTCTATGTACATGTACTTTTTTTCACACGCAGTTGTGTTGTGGCGGTAGGGTAAAAATAATAAGCAATGGGATGAGATATTTCATAGCACGAACGGACAAAAATTCGAAAGTTGTAGAGTGAATATAGCGAGTTAAAACCCTTCAGTATTAGCCTCTTCTGGCGAAGTTAACCAGAGTTTATTAAATTTGTTCATCTTTTTTTTTGTTTTATATACTACATGTATTGTCAAAGTAATAAGCTACGAAACGCGTAAATATTCTGTTGAAAGTCTAAATTTTAAACGTACATGAACTATTGACTACGTATGTGTTCTGAGAAGACGATTGCTGGATGTTGAATCGCGCGGCAGTATGCTTAATTTACATGTAGGTCGGTGCAAAAACAAAAACCTCCCGTTTTCAACGAATTTGCTCGGGAAAAACTGACTGCATATATAATCCTTTCCGAAGAAAAAGACGTGCTTCTCAGTTTCGCGCGCTGGCATTATTTCTTTTCTGAAATTTTATGTAGAAAATAAATTAATTAAAAAGAAAAGTCGTGTTCGAGTTAATAACCAATAGTCCGCTTTTAAATAACTAGACAACAAACAATTAGCGTGCGAACTTGAAGAAACGTTCTGAGGTAAAACGATGTTCGCTTACATTTTTTCGGTTGTTGGTAATTACTCAAAGTATAAATATCATCTTCAACTTGACGTACTTACCGCCTCGGGCTACGTGACGCGCGCTCCCAGCCATAACGCGCTATCTACCGAGCCGAGATAGGCCATTTTACCTCGCTGCACCAAAATATTCCTTTTCCCGGTGTCACGAGCTACACGCTATACTACTTACACATACATCGATATTTATCTTATCTATATTTATATTCATACTGAACATACAAAACGTATATAATAAATTTGTTTTAAAACCTTTACTCCGTAAATACGCCTTTCTAGGCCTGTGCAAACAGATCAGACCAAGATCAGTGTATACATCTTTTCAGTGACTTTATTTGTCTTACATGAACACATGTAATGATGACGTAAACAATGAACGGAGTTTTTCTTTTCCCCCTCTTGTCTCGAAAATGTATAATAATGTAACTAAAATACCAAACAGATTGTGGAACGAATTTCCAGAAGAAATAATACAACTTAATTAAGCCACAGCAATGCTTTCTGCACAATTTTCAGCTAAATCAGCATTGTATGACTATACAACAAATATATCTATAGCGACATTGTCGTGTTTAAAAGCAGGTGGCTTCTTTATATACTGCATAACTTTTCGTCCTGAAATAAAGTACCACCTGTATTTAACACTTTCCTTCATATAAATGCACTTTCACACCACATCTCCGATAGATCTGGGTCTGTTCTGTTTGCTAATGGAATTCGATAGTGTCTAAATTGGCTTCAATGCTACACCTTCCACATTTCATTTTAAATACTTTGTCCATGAATATTCAGTTGGTATTGAAATTTGGAATACATATAGAACAGGGAAAGGGTTAAGAGCCAGAACTAGAGCTCATTGTGCTGGTCGCTTTAGAGGGACTTAACTGTACAACAGTTACACAAATTTAGAACACATCATCACAATTGGGTTTTAGTGTGAGGTTGCCAATTCTTCCGTTACACTTTTGCGTTCAATTCGATTATTTGGAAACACCAACCCATTACATGTGCTGAAATGTTTTAGTATCTCTAGAGATTTTCTTAACACTTACCAGGATGTATAAACAACAATATCTCCTCAAATATGGGTCTGATGCACGTTTGACTACTTCCGATTTCGTTCAGGGGTTTGACAAACTATTGAACAGTTTGGATCCTATTCAGAGGTCGAGTTACTCGGCGTCTCATCAACTTCCTAGCTGATTGCCATGTCAGTTAGATCGCGCTAAGCGGTATAAGGATTGACGTAGTGACTATAGTTTCTTTTGCATACAGAATTCAAGTTTATTGTACAATAACAAGTACAACGAGCACGAAACTGCTACGAATTCAGCACAATTCTACACTGTCTGGATCTACACTGTCTGGGTCTACACTGTCTGGATCTACACTGTCTGGATCTGCACTGTCTGGGTCTACACTGTCTGGATCTACAGTGTCTGGTCTACACTGTCTGGATCTACACTGTCTGGGTCTACACTGTCTGGATCTACACTGGCTGGGTCTACACTGTCTAGGTATGGGTCTACACTGTCTGTCTACACTGTCTGTCTATACTGTCTGGGTCTACACTGTCTGGGTCTACACTGTCTGCACTGTCTGGGTCTACACTGTCTGGGTCTACACTGTCTGGGTCTGGGTCTACACTGTCTGGGTCTACACTGTCTGGATCTACACTGTCTGGTCTACACTGTCTGGATCTACACTGTCTGGGTCTACACTGTCTGGATCTACACTGGCTGGGTCTACACTGTCTGGGTCTGGGTCTACACTGTCTGTCTACACTGTCTGTCTACACTGTCTGGGTCTGCACTGTCTGGGTCTACACTGTCTGGGTCTACACTGTCTGGGTCTACACTGTCTGGATCTACACTGGCTGGGTCTACACTGTCTGGGTCTGGGTCTACACTGTCTGTCTACACTGTCTGTCTACACTGTCTGGGTCTACACTGTCTGGATCTGCACTGTCTGGGTCTACACTGTCTGGATCTACACTGTCTGGTCTACACTGTCTGGATCTACACTGTCTGGGTCTACACTGTCTGGATCTACACTGGCTGGGTCTACACTGTCTGGGTCTGGGTCTACACTGTCCCTGTCTGGGTCTACACTGTCTGTACACTGTCTGGGTCTGGGTCTACACTGTCTGGGTCTACACTGTCTGGGTATACACTGTCTGGGTCTACACTGTCTGGGTATACACTGTCTGGATCTACACTGTCTGTGTCTGGGTCTACGCTGGAAAAAGGTTATTCTGTATCACATGGGGCATGTTTCGATATTAATTCAGATTGACAATCTGCATAAGAATAAATGATGATAACCAACACCCGACTTTATGATGTTTATGAAAAACTAACATGTGTGCATTATAGAGACGATCACATTTATAGGAAGGGCATTGTTAAAAAGTACATTGTAGACATTTCTGAGGCAGCGAAATGTCGAATCACCATTCAATGAATATCTTAGCTTTCCCCCTATTTCGATTTCTCTCTTTCCTTTCTTTTTTTCTTTTTTTTTCTTTCTTTTCATTCCTTTCTTTCTGTCTTTTCTTTCTTTCTTCGTTCTTTCTTTCTGTGTTTAAGCATATACATGTCTATCTATTAGTCTAATGCGCATGCGTGAAAAATGGCGGACGTTCTTTTTTCTTTCTGTGATGTCTACGTATAAAAATGCCAAATCCTACCAAGAAAATGTAAAAAAGTTACTTACTTTGGATTACATAGTGTTGGATGATGTTTGTTCGCATTTGTGGAACTTTTTAAACCAAGCAGATGCCTGCTAAACGCAAACCAGATCTTATTTCATCTCCAAATGAATCGGCGGGCATATATATACAGAATATAAACAAAGGTGGACTGCCTTGCGCCTTTACTTCTATTCATGTTATCCTGTCATTTTCTATGTTCCTTTGAAACCAATGTCCCTATTTTTGACCAGCATACTGATTGACGCATATGAGATAGCTTGGACCCGTATTTACACAATATAAACTTTTTACTCCATGTACCAGTATATATATATTTTAACTTTGCAATAGACAAAGATCAGATAACTGTTTGCAAAGGCATTAAAGAATAAAGTGTAAACACATGAAAGGGTAACATATAAAAATAAATAACGTGTTATTGCAGTGCATATATATGTACACTTGTGACAGGTTGTTGTATAACAATAAACAAACGTATTATTTCAGTGTATGTATATGTACATATGTGACAGGTTATAATATAACAATAAACAACAAACGTGTAAGTGCAGTGTATGAATGTGTACATATGTCATATATTGCTATATAACAATAAACAACGAACGTATTAATGCAGTGTGTGTATGTGTACACGTGCAGTAGGTTGTTATATAGCAATAAGCATCAGTCATGTTAGTGCAGTGTATGAATTTGTACATATGCAACAACAAACAACAAAACCTGTCAGTGCAGTGTGTGTATGTGTACACGTGTAGCAGGTTGTTATATAACAATAAACAACACACGTGTTAGTGCAGTATATGTATATGTACACATGTAACAGGTTGTTATATAACAGTAAACAACGAACTTGTTAGTGCAGTGTATGCATATGTACACATGTAACAGATTGTTATATAACAATAAACAACACACGTGTTAGTGCAGTATATGTATATGTACACATGTAACAGGTTGTTATATAACAGTAAACAACGAACTTGTTAGTGCAGTGTATGCATATGTACACATGTAACAGATTGTTATATAACAATAAACAACAAACGTGTTAGTGCAGTGTGTGTATGTGTGTAGTAGGTTGCTATACAACAATAATCAACGAACGTGTTAGTGCAGTGTGTGTATGTGTACACATGTAACAGATTGTTATATAACAATAAACAACAAACGTGTTAGTGCAGTGTGTGTATGTGTGTAGTAGGTTGCTATACAACAATAATCAACGAACGTGTTAGTGCAGTGTATGTATATGTACATATGTAACAGGTTGATATATAGCAATAATCAACGAACGTGTTAGTGCAGTGTATGTATATGTACATATGTAACAGGTTGCTATATAGCAATAATCAACGAACGTGTTAGTGCAGTGTGTGTATATGTACACATGTAACAGGTTGCTATATAGCAATAATCAACGAACGTGTTAGTGCAGTGTATGTATATGTACACATGTAACAACAAACAACAAAACCTGTCAATGCAGTGTATGTATATGTACATATGTAACAGGTTGATATATAACAATAAACAACAAAACGTGTTAGTGCAGTGTGTGTATGTGTACACGTGTAGCAGGTTGTTATATAACAATAAGCAACACACGTGTTAGTGCAGTGTATGTATATGTACATATGTAACAGATTGTTATACAACAATAAACACCGAACATGTTAGTACAGTGTATATATTGTCCTGTTTTATTAACCTGTCAAATTTGAATATCCCTACGTCACTGAAAGGATATATTTAGCTTGGGTAAACCTGTGTTTCAAACGTTTTTCACGAGATTCACAAATAAATATACAGGTACTTGAATAAGCCAAGTAAGAAAGCTTTTATTAGCGGAAACGATCGATATCAACAAGTACAAGTACAAGTACAAAAGTTTATTCGGCATAAACAAACATTGTCCATTGCCATAAACAAAAGTATAAACAAAAGTATAATGAGAAATGACAGAAAAATTTCAGTAATGTACATGAGAAAAGTGTAACAAACTCAGATGAACTAAGCATACTCTTAATAAACAATGATGGTAAAGTATAAATAACGTTATAAACGTATCAGAAGGTTCCATTTCACAAAGTCAATTATCGCTGTATTAATATGTAAAACTAACAGCGTCGACCTCACTGTTACATGTACACCGTATACGCCGCAAAGTGCTGTCTGTGATTATATACCACAAAACGCTGGCGTTTTATACCTGTCTAAAGGGAAGTTACTCTTTTGATCGGATAACCTCATGGTCTTAAATTTCTAACCAAAACACGACTACATTCTGTTTTTAACAAAACAAACTCAATGTCTAACGCAAATGGTAACATGATCAATATAAAGGAACAAACTAATAGCAACTGCGAATTCTTATTATAAAGCTGTCATCCGTGTACACCGAAGGATTGGAATAAAACTCCACAGGACAGGGTGAAGTCAAAGCTACAGTACACTCCGAACGGGCAGCAGTGCTTTTAGATAAGTATACCTTTGTAGCTGATACACGTAAATAATATTAAATCCAAGCAGAATATGACCCTCGGTATACGTTTTCTAAAACTGAAGATTTAACAACAATTCCCATCGAGTGACTACTTAAAAGAATCGCCTCTAGGTGAGGTGATCCCACTGAGCACTCAGTCTATGGGGCTTCGTCTAGTATTAAGATTATTCAGATAGGATCCCTGATAATGGCTATACCTAAGGCTCTGGAATTTTACTATGTTTTAATATTCATGTAGATAAAAATCGAGACATAAGAAGAAACATATATCAATATGTAAAGTCCATGGATACATGTATATAGTTCCTTTACATAGTTGTCAAGCATGATTCTTTGTGGTTTTTCTGTATTTTTCAGGGATTGCTGACAAGAACTGAGGAGACGCAGTTTCCAGGACAGGTTGCAGACCATGCTATCCGCCTATCAGGGAACCTTTTAAAAGTTGGTAGCCTAGATAGTGGTATTTACATAAATTACATTAAATATCACATAACATGACATAAATCACAAGAATAATTACATCCATTAGAAGACAAAATACATCAAACATACATGTAACTCAGCAAATTAATTCTCGAACAGGGTATATAAGGACATTCTCCCTATTGCTTAGTGGGAGAAAAGGTCACAATAAATACATAAATAACAAATGAAAATTTCCAACTATGTGCTACTTATGCAAACAGTGTAGATCCTGATCTTGGGGCTCCCGGTGCAGCCCTCTGGTCTGCACCTATTGCATGCTGTGTGGTCCGTAACAATAAATACAGGCACATTACTCAAAAAGAATATGAGAGGAGTACCTTTTAGCATGTAGATATATGTAGATATAGTATGTTGTGACTTTTTCAAACAGTGTAGATCCCGATCCGAGGGCTGCCGGAGAAGCTCCTTGATCAGGATATATCCATTGAATTGAGACAGGTATATGGCAGACTATATTTCTTCCATATTTTCTCTCTGAGCAAATGCTAAAAATATATATTCAGAAATATATTTAAGAATTTTAGGACTTTGAGTTTGCATCAATCTTTTGAACTTCTGAATTGTTGGCCAGGATCTATAATATTGCGGAATCAACTTTAACCTCAGGTCTCTATATAACGGACAAATCATCATGAAGTGGTATTCATTTTCAATAGTATTCATATGACAAAACATGCATTTTCGTAATTCCTTTGGCATATTGCGAAATCTTCCCTCTTCAATAGCGAGTTTGTGTGCTGAACATCGAAAACGTGTCAGGGCTGCTCTGTGTTTGCTATTGCTTACACATTGCAAATATTTTTCAAATTCAATCGTTTCTTTGAATAATGAGTATTTACTGGAATGTTTTAGTTCAGCATGCCACTCCTGAAAATATAAATCATATACCCTTTGAATCACTGCCTTTAATTGGACCGTTGAGATATTTATATTGTCCCACAAATAGGAAAATCCTAGGTTTTCCAAAAAGCTTTTTACTTGTTTTGCCCAATCGTTGATAAAGTTACCATCTGAATCTTTTAAAGAAAAAATTGAAAATAAAAGGGAACCAGGATTCTTCATAATTTTAAACCAGTATCTTAAAATTCGCACTTTTCGTATTACTATAAAGGGAAATCGACAAAGTTCACCATATACAGATGCATTTGTTGTTTGTTGTCTTACCCATAAAAGCTGCTTAAGAAACTTTGTATGTATGCGTTCAATGTCAGGAGCTTTATGAAATCCCCATATTTCTGCACCATAATTCAAAATAGGGCTTATCATAGAGTCGAAAAGCTTCAGTTTCTCTGTAATATTCATTGATATGTTATCAAATAATTTATTCATGGAAAACATTGCTTTAAGCGATTGTTCAGCTAATTTCTTTTGTGCTTGATAGAATTTCCCATTCGACGATAATGTTAACCCTAAATATGTAAATTTCTCTACTGTATTAAGCTTAATACCATTGTAAAAAAAGCTAACTGTTTCCGGCCTATTCGCTTTTTTTTGCAAACCATCACTACAGTTTTATCAACATTAACACTTATGCCCCACATGTTGCAGTAAATGTGTAATCTATTCAGCAGTTTTTGTAAACCTTCCTTAGTATAAGAGAATAGAACTGTGTCATCGGCAAATAATAGCAGAAATAATTGTAATTCATTATGGGTAAATATATTGTCTGATTCATCGTATAAATAGTCGTACATGTCGTTGATAAAGAAAATAAATAACAATGGAGAGAGTGGTTTCCCTTGCTTAACACCAGCGAAACTCTCGAAATATTCCGTGCTTTTACCGTTAACCTTAACACATGATTGCACACTTCTGTACATTGATTGAAGCATTTTAACCATTTTGCTTGAAATACCGTATTTAATCAGTTTATGCCATATGCCGTCTCTGTACACAGTATCGAAAGCTTTTCTGAAATCGACAAAAGCACAGTATAATTTACGATTGTCTTGATTAATTACTTTACTCATAACGGAGTTTAAAAGAAACATACAGTCAATAGTACTCCTATTTTTTCTAAATCCGAACTGAAGATCAGATAATAAATTATTATCTTCAGCCCATTTCCGCAGCCGGTTGTCAAGCATTAATGAAAATATTTTAGAGAAAATGCTCGTCAGAGTTATGCCCCTATAGTTATTTACATCATTCGGATTCCCTTTCTTTGGCACCGGTACTATAACTCCCTTTGTCCACTGTACGGGGTATATGCTATTTGTAAACAAATGATTAAAACGTCTGCACAGTATAGGAGATAAAAGTTCTTTACATGATAAAAACATTTCCGCTATTAAACCATCGTCGCCACTACCTTTTCCGCTTGTCAAGGTAGAAATAGCTTTCAGAACCTCATCTGGCAGAAAGGCCGCGTCGAGTTGATCAATGATATGGTCATTAAGAATATTTGTAACATCTTCATTAGAAAAGTCATCATCATCCTGGAATAAAGTTTTAAAATGCTCGAAAAATTCTTCCTTTTTTATGTTCGCGTTGTTTTTCGAACCGTTATTTTTGAATTTCCTTATTTCACCCCAAAATTTACGTGGCTGATATTTAGCCAAATTCTGAAGACGTTGTCTTTGATCAATGTTATATTTGGCACGTGCCCTTCGCTTTACTAAATTATACCTTCGTCGGCTAGCTAGCAAAAGGTTACAATTATCCGGAGATTTACATACACGGTATGCTCTATTTGCTGCACGAAAATCACGCCTTCCTATTTCACATTCCGCATTGAACCAACCGCTTTTGAATTTTCGGTCTTTAGGTTTTGGAGTACGCGCAGGTTTACCAAATACAGCAAACGCTTTGTCGTATAAGAATTTTGAAATATTTCCAACGCCAGAATTAATGTCGATATAATTATTTAAAATGTCATTTACTACATTATCTAGGTATTCAACGTCAGAGCTGACCATGTCGGTATAGTTATTTTCGCCTTCATTATTCCACCGTATTTTGTCACGTGCTGCAGGTGAGATATCACATTCTTCATTAATACAGTTTATTTTAATTATCGACTGGATAGGTGCATGGGTAGAACATGTCTGAAAATCGTGTACGATAAAATCTAGAATAAAGGGAAACAACTCGTATGTACACAGACAGTAATCTATAAGACTTTGACCATTGTTTGACATAAATGTAAAACTGCCTGTGCCTGCATCATCTCCAAGGCGACCATTTACTATTTTCAAGCTGCTGCTTATACATAAATCGATCAAACGCTTACCGGACGTGTTAACTGTATCGTCTAGTGAAAACCTATGGGGCAATTCGTATTCTACATCTCCATCAATAACATCAATAAAACGAGCAAAATCGTCAACATCTTGCAGAATATCTGATTTCTGACCGCATCTAGCATTTAAATCTCCCATGACAGATACGTACCCGACTTCTGAATACAAACGCACTTTAAGCTCCAATTGATCAAAAAAGCCTAGCTCGTGCATATGGTAATAATTAGAGTTAGCCGGGGGTATGTACAAAAACACATGTATATATCACGCTCTAGACCAAAGAAAGTTTTGCAGCATTTTATCCATATAATACCATTACTATCAGTTTCCTGGATTGAAATACCTTTACTTAAAGTTTCTCTATAGAAAAGACACACACCGCCATGACCTCGTTTTGATTTAAGTAGAATACTTTGCTTCCTAGGTACGAAGATAGAATTAAAACCATTTAGATCAAATGAGTCAATATTACGTTGCCATGTTTCGGAGAAAAACAATAAATCAAAGTTAGTTATAGAATTGACAAAATCTTCATCTTGCAAGCATGATTTGAGACCCTCAACATTCCACGAGAGTACAGATAGATCACACTTTTCTCCTCGCCCCTAATCATTTTTGTCTTTTTTGTTGCTCTTGGGCGTACCTGTAGGCGTATACAGTGCTCCCTCTCTACAACGACACCCTTTGGGATACGAATATTGTATGTGTTGTTCAGAGGGAGTTGTTATAGGGAGGGAAAATCAAATATAATTAGCTTGTTTGCAGATCCCCAGATAAGGTGTATTTTGAGAACTAAAACCGTTATGCGTCAATCAAACCCTATGTTGTGACCACTCTTTAGAATCGTCACAAAGTGACGATTCTAAAGAGTGGTCACAACATAGGGTTTGATTGAGGCATAAAGAAAATACGATGTGACAAGGTTGTTTCTGGAGCCTTGTTGTTTCGGAAACAGTGACATGCGTTGTTGTAAGGAGGGAATCGTTATTGAGAGGGCCGTTGTAGGGAGGGAGCACTGTACAGTTTATCGTTAATGTAAAGTTTGTCTCGCACGAGAACTGCACGTTTGTTTTCAGATCTGGCTTGGTGTAGCACGGGTAGCAATGCTTTACGTCGCTGTATTACCTCTGTTGGATATTGCTCTGAGACATTGAAACCCGTATCCTTAAGTTTTACCGTTTTCAGAGTATGTTTAATCTTCATTTTCGAGCTGGTGTCCTTGAACTTGGCGACAACTGGCCTTGTTTTGTTTTGGAAATATCTACCCACCCTGTGAGCTCTGTCAATAGCAATACACGACCGCGGATTGTCTATATTCAACACGTCACTGCAGAAATCATATATTTTGGACTCACAGTCCTCCACAGCTGCGGATGCTGGATACGCACTGGGATCTGATGTATCGGACTGCTGAGCAGACTCTGTTTGCGACTCGGCAATGCCGAAAAATAAAAGATTATCCCTCATGGACCTACACTTGAGGTCTACAACGTTTTCTTGAAGGGAGTCGTTTGCAGATTTAAGGTTCACATTTTCAGAAGACAACGAACTAATCTCTTTTTTCATTGAGTCAATGGAATGTTTATTATTGTGTGTGCTTGCGGAGACACTTTCGTACTGTTCAGACAGGAATGTTTGGCTCTTTTCAATTTCGTTGATCTTTTGATCCATGTTGTTCAGTCTACTATTGATAGTTTGGACAGTTTTTTCAATAGATGTTAAAGCATTCATTTTTACATCCATGCTGTCAAGCCTTTTAATAATGGACTGGAGAGCGTCAGACTGCAAACATGCATTTGTAGGATCTTGTAAGACTGGTGAAACTGGGGGTATAGCCATGGGCATGGGCATGGGCAGATAGGGAGATCCATACGGATAAGTTTGGTGTGGAAACGTTGGCTGCGATAGAGGACCCTGAGACTGCATAGGGGTTTGCACTTGCCTATTGTTTTCGCTGTTTTGGTTGGCGGCCATTTGGATTTTTTCGTTTGTTTGGCTCCTTTGTTTCCACTCGGCGGCGAAATCTGGTCAGTTTTCCTCTTGGGCGGCATGGAAACAGCACTAAATTCAACTCAAAATGTTCCATATGTATAATCCTGCATATTCCATGTAAAAGTTCTGTAACTACCACTCTCAATCTCGTTAAATTATTGAAAATATAGAGCCGACTTCTGGACTGAGACAAAAAAAACGTCCGCCATTTCTCACGCATGCGCATAATCAACCGAAGCTATATATGGCGTGTTCAGCAAGCGTATAATTTGACAGGTTAATAAAACAGGACAATACCTATGTAACAGGTTGCAGTGTGTGTATGTGTACATTCTTGTGACAGGTTGTTACATTAAAATGAACATAACACGTGTTAGCACAGTGTTCGTATGTGCATATATGTAGCTGGTTGTTATATAACAATAAACAACAAACGTGTTGGTACAGTGTGTGTATGTGTACACGTGTAGCAGGCTGTTTTATAACAATAAACAACAAACGTGCTAGTACAGTGCGTGTGTGTACACGTGTAGCAATTTATTATATAACAATAAACAACACACGTGCTAGTACAGTGTGTGTCTGTGTACACGTATAGCAAGTTATTATATAACAATAAACAACAAACGAGTTAGTATAGTGTGTGTTATGTGTACACGTATAACAAGTTATTATATAACAATAAAAAACAAACGAGTTAGTACAGTGTGTATTCTTATTGTGTACCCGCGTGGCAGCTGCATGCCAGTCAGCATTCGTGTATTACCATGCAAACGCTTTGCAAGTGATCGCTTAAACAGACAAAACACAAATAAATGTCTATTACAAAGTTGCCAATGTTTTATCAATCTGCTGAACGCTTAAAAAATAATGCCTGCTCAAAGTCTGTTCTGTTGCAAATTCTACAAACTTCCGATTGGGTATGTCTTTTCTGAGAAATTATTGAGCGAGTGTCACTAACAGCTTGACTCTTGATAAGACGCCTCGTTACTCGGCGTCTCGTGTATGTCCAAGCTGTTCGCAAATGCCGGTCGTTTATAGCAGGCGAAGAGTTAGTGTAAATGATACTATTCAGTTGCACCTACTGCAGTGTGAGAAAAGCATCAAGTTATTCTGTAGACCGTCTGAAAGTGGCATTTTGAACAAATTGGTTTTACACAAAATTGAATAATTTATTATGAATGGCTTTGCTTAATTTGTCACCTTTTTATTTAATTTGTATCCCAAGAATGTACTTTTTTTCTTGGTTCAGTTTAAATTATGTCTGTTTCAATAACTATATACACAAGCACCCAATAAAACTTTGCACATAAATCACAATAAATAGTTGCACGCGCCAGGCTCGATTGCACTGTTATGGTTGACTTCTTTGTGTCTATCCATCAAACAATATCACACCACTGTATATATCTCCACTCGTAGGCAATACTGCTTGAAGTGTGAGCGAGTATTATATACATGATACCATGTACAGTCAGTAACAAAAGTCAAGTTATGAATAAATAAATAGAAGACATCACCAACGTTCTATTTCGGTATAAACTGGTTTCCAATATTGTGCACGAATGGACTCTTAGCTTATCTTTGAGGCACATAAGGGAGTTTATGTGTTGGATGAAATTGAATGATTATCCTAGACTTTCCTTCGTAGAAGGGAAGGCGAAGGTTGATCATAATTTCATCCGGCACAAAACTGCCTTAGGGCTCACACGCCCACCCGCTACCTATCTATAATATGATTCTTTACAAATATTGGCTACCAAGATACGAACATTGCTTTTAAGTATGACCGCTCTTAGCCGCTGGTAGCGACGTCCGGAATCTGTGTGAGCCCTAAGGCAGTTTAATGTCGGATGAAAGTATTCATTGGCTTTAATAGGTTTTGTTTGTCTTTCTTGTCCAGTCTTACTGTGTCTACCTCTTACAAGAGTAAACGTTGCAGCCTACTCTAATATAGTACACAATAATAAAATCGCTAATCCCAACACTTGTTAATCTGGACACTCGATACTCCGAACGTTAATTAAAGAACATTTGAGACATTGTTAGGCAGGTGGCTATCTACAATAAACATATATTTTCAATACAATTACATCAACCATTCTTATGAAAATTATCAACTTATATCTAACAATGCCCCTGTGATACAAAATATATAGTTTTCATCGATATTTTATAAAAAAAAAAATATTGTTCGACAAAAGTTTGTCCTATTACGAACAGCTACGAAGCTACAAAACGCATCCCGAATAAATACTAGTACATTGGCGAATAACATACGACTCTCCCATATCAAGCACATGTAAGTTTTGTCTTTTTCAGCGTTTATTCGATCGGTTTTCTTGTGATATACTTCAGCTCATCACAGGAACTCTTATTTATGTAATTTTAGACAGTTGACTGTACTTAATGTGGGGTGAATGTAACACAGAAAGCCACCAAAGGAGCTACCTACATGACGTTTGTCCTGCAGTAACCATTTCCTTGTTCTTTATGTATTCCAAATTTAAATACCTACCGAATATTAATGAAACGTGGAAATTTGTAGTCATTTTAGAAACTAAACAAAACGATCTTTCAAATTCCATTAGCAAACAGAACATACCCTGATCAGTTGGTACCTGTAGGAGCCGTCTGATCTGGGTCTACTCTGTTTGAAAATACATGAAAACACGTTTATACAAAGGAAATGGCTATGTTGACATCTGTATTAAAACCCGATAATGATTCGTATGCGATTGGCCGGATTATGGAGGTTTTAAAAACAACGTCCTGTAAGTAGTTTGTGTAGCGTTTGTATCAAGTGTATATGTTAAGGTAGGAATAATGCCAAGGAAATGATTTATGATGTTTGAGATCAATGATGCTTATTATAGTACTTGGTATTAACCCTTTCCCTGTGGAATATTCACGGAGGAAATAATGACATCATGAATATGTATCGGCCGATTTTTATAATGACATTTGTACTAATGGATTTTTGATATTGGTAGACACTGTACAGCCATATCTATTATAATTTCATAAACAAACAAAGCCGACCCTGATCAGAGGGCACCTACAGGAACCGTCTGATGTCTACTCTGTTTGCAACGGCGTGAACAGGCGTTTATATGACGGAAAGAGGTTAAGGGTAGACTCCTGTTCTAAATTGCTGATTAAATCAACTACTAACTAACATGAAGTCGTTATTTTATAATAGGTACATTAATGCATCGGTATAGTGATAAATTGTATATTAATGCGTGGTATATTATTGCTTGATATATACATTAATGCATGAATTTATTGGTGCATTAATGCACCGGTACCTTAACTCATAAGTACACTAATGCATTTATATATTAATGCATTAGTACATTGATATATTAGTACAGTAATGCGTTGGAACATTAAGGTCCTAGAACAGTAATGTATTAGTACAATGATGAATTGGTACAATAATACATTGGTACATTATAGTATTGGTACATTAATGCCTTAATGCATAAATGCATTTGTACAATAATGCATTGGTACATCAATGCCAAAGTACATTAATGACATAGTGCATTAATGCATTTGTACAATAATGCAATGGTACATTAATGTCATAGTATATTAATGCATTGGTACAATAATGCATTAGTACATTAATGCACTCGAACAATAATGCATTGGTACATTAATGCCTTAGTATAAATACATTAGTATTATTAATGCATTTGATACAATGATGTATTGGTACGTTAATGTCTTTGTAAATTCATGCATTCGTACATTAATGCCTTAGTATCAATGCATAAGTATGTTAATGCATTGATACAATACTGTATTGGTACATTAATACATTGGTACATTCATGCCTTAGTAAATTAATGCATTGATACCATTATACAGTGGTACAATAATGCATTTGTGTATTGATGTATTGGAAGATTAATACATTAGTACATTGGTAATCAATGCTTTGGTACAGAAATGCATCTGTGCATAAATTCATTGTTTATAAATGCACATGACACATTAATACATTAATGTATTGGTATATCAATGCATCGGTAATTAATACGTTGGTACATTAATGCATTAAATTTTGTGCATTACTGCATTAATGTATTATATTAAATTCATTGATACATTAATACATTTGTGCATTATTGCATTGTATCTAATGCACTGGTATATCAATACATTTGTGCATTACAGCATTAATGTACTGTATTTAATGCATTGGCACATTAATACATTTATGCATTACTGCAGTTGTATGCATTTGTACGTTTATCACGCATAATATACAAATGCAGTAATGCACAAATGTAAAAATGACAGTTTAATTTTCGTGTAGATAACGTGATACTATTGATTTGAACTTTTGGCGACAAATGAGCCTCGTCTGTAAACATGGCCGTCTGCTTTAAATTTTCAGATTGAACTATCTTTTAGGTGTTTTTTGAAACACAACTCGAATAAGAAACTGAGCTGCTTGGCGTATAATTTGGATTATCGTCTGGATCAAAGGTGATCACAGTCTCGTCTAGTGTAACACAAGGTGATCACAGTCTCGTCTAGTGTAACAAGGGGTGGTTACAGTCTCGTCTAGTGTAACAAAAGGTGATCACAGTCTCGTCTAGTATAACAAAAGGTGATCACAGTCTCGTCTAGTGTAACAAAAGGTGATCACAGTCTCGTCTAGTGTAATAAAAGGTGAACACAGTCTCGT
This sequence comes from Azorinus chamasolen, assembly GCA_963576725.1. Lineage (NCBI taxonomy): Eukaryota > Metazoa > Mollusca > Bivalvia > Cardiida > Solecurtidae > Azorinus > Azorinus chamasolen. Next base: position 76,025,707 of record OY755239.1, read on the forward strand.
CTAGTGTAACAAAAGGTGAACACAGTCTCGTCTAGTATAACAAAAGGTGAACACAGTCTCGTCTAGTGTAACACAAGGTGATCACAGTCTCGTCTAGTGTAACAAAAGGTGATCACAGTATCGTCTAGTGTGACACAAGGTGATCACAGTCTCGTCTAGTGTAACAAAAGGTGATCACAGTCTCGTCTAGTGTAACACAAGGTGATCACAGTCTCGTCTAGTGTAACAAAAGGTGATCACAGTCTCGTCTAGTGTAACACAAGGTGATCACAGTCTCGTCTAGTGTAGCAAAAGGTGATCACAGTCTCGTCTAGTGTAACAAAAGGTGAACACAGTCTCGTCTAGTGTAACAAAAGGTGAACACAGTCTCGTCTAGTGTAACAAAAGGTGAACACAGTCTCGTCTAGTGCAACAAACCCTTTTTATCATGATAGAAACTTTATAATCAGACATATATTATGTCAAAAGCAAACAAAACAAACCCTGATAAAAGGCTTCTAAAGGAATCGTCTGATCTGGGTCTACTCTGTTTCGTTCCAGATAATATCGACGCAATGCTGTTTTTATTTATTATGAATAAATGGAAAAACTTGATGAAATGAATGACAAGGATATATATGGTGATCTTTGAAATGGTTTCCGTTCGATTCAAAACCAAAACATATGAGCAGTATCGATCATGTTCGATCCTGATGCTCTGGGTCTAAACTGTTTTCAAAGGTAATCACAGAATCGCCCTTGGCAGCAAAATGGTTAACTCTTCTCTTGAAATGAAAGTATTTATTAACTATAGTTTCGTCAATCCCACATAACGTAGAAAGTTCCCAATGGAGTGTTCTCCATTACTTTAGCCACAACCTGGCTTTAAGACCCCTATGTTCAATGACCGATTGGTCGCTTAAGACAGATACTACTGTATAAGCACTGTGCAATTGAATTATATATTTATAGACTGTTAGGCGCTCAGACACTCTTTTTAAAATAAAATATAGAAGAAACTACACTTTGATCATGTAGGAAATTATAAGTGTTACAGATGACCGTGCTAAAATGTTTTTGCAGGCAAGCAAAGACAATCTCGTTCTGTGTGCAAAAATATGATTGGTGATGAAATTCCCATGCTACAGAGTGGTGTGTTTATCTGGCTTGTTATTCCAAGCTCAGTGTGTTACATGCTACTCATCTTTTGTGCCTACGATATTTGTCTTATCGTGTTGGTTACTATTCAGTCGAATCAAAAGCTATTCGGTTTGAACCCTTTCAAGCCTAAAGTATCATGGTGGAGTAGTCCATCAGTGTTTAACTATAGAGTCCACTCAGTATGAAAGGCTTAAACATGCCAGATGAATTTGAATAATAAACAGTGCAGACTCTGATCAGAGGTTTCCTCTATGAGCTATCTGATCTGGATCTACACTGTTTACAAATGCCAGTTGATGCGTGTCGCTGATTTAAGGGTTAAAATGCTTTATTAGATACCCAAGAATACTACGCTATTCAAACCATGCGTACATTTTGAACAGAAGATCAATCGAACTATTGAATTTCACCTTTTAATTCATTAATATTGATGACACATCCCGCCATTTTTTGAATATTAAATAAGCTTGATAGGGGCTGAAGTGGTGAGGAAGGCCGAATGAGCCTTCCGTGCTGCTTTTGACCGACATCTGGCTGTATTGGGTGTTTTTGCTTCTCTATTGGGTGGTCGCTTAACATAAATCTCACTGTATTACCGTTGTGTCATAGTCACATAGCTATACAGCAATGAGACCGTAATGTATCGTTTAGTCGGGTTTTTGTTTGGCGATAATCGAAGGTTTTGTAGTCTTTGTGATGGAGATACCATTGTGGTTTTATATGAATGCCGGATAGTAATATTCTAGTGGTGATCCTATGTTTTAACCGCGTCACCCATGAAACTTGAAGTGAGCAACCCAGTTTCACCTATTCTAGTCCATTTGTACACACACACACACACACACACACACACACACACACACACACACACACACACACACACACACACACACACACACACACACACACACACACACACACACACACACACACACACACACACACACACACACACACACACACACACACACACACACACACACACACACACACACACACACACACACACACACACACACACACACACACACACACACACACACACACACACACACACACACACACACACACACACACACACACACACACACACACACACACACACACACACACACACACACACACACACACACACACACACACACACACACACACACACACACACACACACACACACACACACACACACACACACACACACACACACACACACACACACACACACACACACACACACACACACACACACACACACACACACACACACACACACACACACACACACACACACACACACACACACACACACACACACACACACACACACACACACACACACACACACACACACACACACACACACACACACACACACACACACACACACACACACACACACACACACACACACACACACACACACACACACACACACACACACACACACACACACACACACACACACACACACACACACACACACACACACACACACACACACACACACACACACACACACACACACACACACACACACACACACACACACACACACACACACACACACACACACACACACACACACACACACACACACACACACACACACACACACACACACACACACACACACACACACACACACACACACACACACACACACACACACACACACACACACACACACACACACACACACACACACACACACACACACACACACACACACACACACACACACACACACACACACACACACACACACACACACACACACACACACACACACACACACACACACACACACACACACACACACACACACACACACACACACACACACACACACACACACACACACACACACACACACACACACACACACACACACACACACACACACACACACACACACACACACACACACACACACACACACACACACACACACACACACACACACACACACACACACACACACACACACACACACACACACACACACACACACACACACACACACACACACACACACACACACACACACACACACACACACACACACACACACACACACACACACACACACACACACACACACACACACACACACACACACACACACACACACACACACACACACACACACACACACACACACACACACACACACACACACACACACACACACACACACACACACACACACACACACACACACACACACACACACACACACACACACACACACACACACACACACACACACACACACACACACACACACACACACACACACACACACACACACACACACACACACACACACACACACACACACACACACACACACACACACACACACACACACACACACACACACACACACACACACACACACACACACACACACACACACACACACACACACACACACACACACACACACACACACACACACACACACACACACACACACACACACACACACACACACACACACACACACACACACACACACACACACACACACACACACACACACACACACACACACACACACACACACACACACACACACACACACACACACACACACACACACACACACACACACACACACACACACACACACACACACACACACACACACACACACACACACACACACACACACACACACACACACACACACACACACACACACACACACACACACACACACACACACACACACACACACACACACACACACACACACACACACACACACACACACACACACACACACACACACACACACACACACATATATATATTGAAAAGATAAAGTGACACCACTTGTGAAGATTTACATTTTTATTCCCTACCGGTTTCACTACTGCTCATCAGGGGAATAACAAATACAAATATTCCCCTGATGAGCAGTAGTGAAACCGGTAGGGAATAAAAATGTAAATCTTCACAAGTGGTGTCACTTTATCTTTTGAATATAATTTTCTTGTTCTGGACTTTCTTTTTACCTATATATATATATATATATATATATATATATATTATATAACTGGCAATAGAATACAACCGGAAAGACTATATATATATTAAAAAAGACTAAATGTTATATGGCTTTAAAATCTTTAATTAATAACTTAAAAATGCGCGACGCGTTTCATCAGATCATCAGGCGCAATATTATGACGTCATGACTTTGTTGTCATGACGTCGATGTCCCTACTTCCTACAGGATATATATATATACATGTTTGATTTTAATGGTATATAGCCAAATGACAAACGGGGCATACTCTTATCAGAGGGATCCTGTAGGAACCCTCTGATCGGGTCTAATACTGTTTGCATGGCACAATGTACTTTTCACAGGTACACTATTTATTAACATTTGGCATGCTATGGGTGGATGAGTGAGTACCTATACAAACTGTTTGACATGCTGATTGCATTCTGGTATAAAATTGATAATAGCTTGGATTTTGGGAGTGTAGTGGGTGAACAGTTCTGTAGAGATCATTTGCTCAGCAGGCTAAAGGTTAATGGACTCGTTGCTAGGGTTGAATGTTGTAACCTTAATAGGTATTTCTAGGTGTCTGACCCTCCCTGTCCGTTTGGTTATTGTCTAATGTTTATTAACCCTTATCCTGTCCATCGCGACTTGACTGTGTTGTTCGCAAGCGGTTTGAATCCAGACCGGATTCCGCGTAACGCGGGGTCCGATTTGGATCTAAACTGTTTGACACTCGTCTTGACGTTTACGGCGGAATAAGGGTTAATGCTAGTGTCAGGTTTATATAATTGTGTCTTATCCTTTTCCATTTTTCGCATATTTCGCTTGAAAACTGATGGGTAATTATATGATTCCTCTAAATGGGCGGTATTGTACCTTCATATATAAATTGTTGGACGGTTGACTGTAGTCTCATTAGGGCGAGCGTTAGGCGGTTTTGACTCTGATCAGACGTCATGCTACGTAGCGCCTGATATGGATCAAAACTGGTTGCTTATGCCAGCTATTAGTGCGTGTTTAACTTTTATCTCAATTGTCTGTCGTCTTGTCATCGCACCTGTATCACTATTCCAAATTTCGTTTGGTTGGAGAGTATACATGGGTGCTTGGTGTTTCATCCCTGATAGATGTACAATGGATGAGATTAATGGATGTGTGGGAGACAGGTGGTGGCTTGGAGCTGGGCGAGAGTAAGGCGGAAAATCTATAAAGGAACTTTCCGTTTTGCTGTCGCGTTGCTCTGGGCAGTCGCCTGCCTTATTTCTATTTGAATAATGTTCACCTATGGAGGAAACTAATAAACTACTACAATACAGTTAGGACTGTCAATAGTTAACCCTTCTCTTGCTGAATTTTAAAATACATTTATCCTACTTTAACCATGCCCCGGTGTATAATTACATATATCTTCACTGTGTACAAGTATTTCGCTGAGCAATCACTGCTGTGGAGTGCACTGGTTGCACAATCAACTTGTAAATAGTGTAGACCCTGATGAGACAGCTCCTGCAGGAGCTGTCTCATCTGGGTCTTCACTATTTACAGGTAGGTATATTGACGTGAATAGCAAGCGAAGGGTTAAGTGTGTGACTGATAACTTGTATGGTGACCTGTACTACACCAATCAAAAGCAGCTGGCTATTCAAATTATGATTATTTCTTACATGAATATTCATGGAGTAAATCATTAACTGTTTGAGAACGTCTTGCCAGCATATAAGTAAGCTGCATGGTTCAGTTTTTATTGGAGATGGTTTTATATGTAAGGACTTGGAGCAAACCGTTTATACAACAGACATCTAGAACGTTTATCTGCCTTAACACTTTCCTTCATAGAGGCGCAATTTGACGCCGTTACAAACTGGATAGAGCACGGCATACCAGGTAGACCAATATCAGACATCTACTTATATAATGAAATAATACATATATGATTTGACAGCCTCAAACTATGATACAATAACCCGCTTGTCATTTTGCAATTAAACAATCAGCTAATTGATATTTATACTTTCATTATATCATGGTCATTCATTAGAGTAATGGTTAATGCTTTTATCATCAAGATAATTCATGAGAGTAATGGTTAATGCTTTTAGCATCATTAAAATTAATGAGAGTAATGGTAAATGCTTTTAGCATCAAGCTAATTAATGAGTGTAATGGTTAATGCTTTTAGCATCAAGCTAATTAATTAGTGTAATGGTTAATGCTTTAAGCATCATGATAATTAATGAGTGTAATGGTTAAATATTTTTAGCATGCTTCACGTGTGTCAACACCGATGTATATTAATAATCACCGTGCCGTGGTCACCTGTCAAACACGACTTGGGAACATTTACAAATAGCCTGGATCCAGATGAGACGCACAGAACTCGGAGTCTCACCAGGATCCAACTTGTTTGTCACTCAGACAATCGCTACTTATAGAATGCATTAACCCTTATCATGTTATGCGCGACCTTACTCATATCAGCATACAACTTAGATCTATATGAGACGCCGAGTTACTCGGCGTCTCATCAGGATCCAAGCTGTTTGACACTCGGTCAACAGTTTCTCAAACGCGTATACGAATCAGATGTATGTCAAATATTCAATAAATCAGAGTTTTGGCAAACATTCTTTTTTTCTCAGCACGGTACAGTAAACCCCTCTAAGCCGGAATTCTAGTGGAGAAGAATTTAGGCAGGTGACTTCTAAATGCAGGATGAAAGTCATGCAGAAAGCTTCAGAGGGCTTTCTACAAGACTTTCACCCTATATTAAGCTGCCTCCTGTCTCCAAGACCGACATTTATACTAAATTGAAGGTGCGATTTAGCAGGGTTTTAATGTAAGCGTTAAGTAATGGGATATAAGTGAAGCACATAGCCTACCAGAGTTGGAGCAGACCATTTTCTCTTGACAGTATAAGGGTTAAGGGCGTATGTCGCTGCAGATGTTTACAACAGTGCTACAAAACATACACTGTGAATGTAACAACTTTCTCCTGCATTTGTTAGCCCCTTGAAAGAGTTCTTTGAAGAATGCATGTTTTTGACATTAGTCTGCATGTTTGTAAAGTTCAAAGAAAGCATGCATTCTGAATGCAGTTCTTTGGTGGTATCTGTGATTCGAATATATATTACTTTGCACCGCTCCTTTAATGATGATGTTCGTCCTTCGCATGCGGAGATGGCCACGACTTCTGATCACGGGGTTGGGGAATGAGTGCGGAGATGGCTGAAGAGGCCGGTTCTCGCTCGAAACTGTCTGTTGCAGTGTGGACAGGGGATGCTAGGGACTGGACCAGACTGTGGCTTAGAGTTTGTGCGTTCTTTCCTTTCCTGTCGTCTCTCTTCTTGGGCACTGATATGGCTATGACTCCCGACTTGACAAGAGGGCGCCAGGTGAAGCGGTCTTCTGCACTTGCTTTGCATCGCCCCTTTAAAGGGGATGTCCCTACATTTGACGCGTTTCATAAACACTTAAAATATACGAAACTCATTTATTTATATGCTGAAAAGTAGTATATCGCAAAAAGCCCCATCCAATTACCGTTTATAATGACAAAACATCCATGTGTTTGATATCGCCGATCCCGGTTTTACTACCCGAAGTTTCAGTTTTATTCGGGTTGGGTTTTAGTTTCGTAACTGTTCGCCCTATTCGCGATTCTCCGACCACTTCCGAGAAAGCTATTACGTAAACAATGGAGGGATCGGGTGATCATCGGCAAAACGCGGAATAATTTAACGGAAAAGGCCGATAATATTGTGTTGTAGAACAAAAATTATCAGTACTGATGAAATCGGTTTATTTGTATCACAGGGGCATTTTTCGATATATGTTCAAATTGGGAACCTTCATAATAATGATAGAGCATAGCAAATACCAAGTTTTATGATATCATTGAAAATATGCGAGCATTGTAGGGACTTCCTCTTTAATAATGAAAGCATTACATAAATACTTGAATTGTTCTGATCTAATATTTAACCACTAAGGGCCTTTTTCAAAGATTATCGTGTCAAAATACACGTCACATTTGTGTTACATGCATTCATGATTTTATGGCTGAATGCATGTAACAAAAATGTGACGTGTATTTTGACATGGACTAACAAGGATTTTGACCAGAGTTGACTCTGATCGGATGACTCCTACAGCAGCTGCCAAAAGGTGTGTCTATCGGGAAAATGGATACTTAGGTAATAACATCAGCTAACATAAGTAGATGCAGTTGTTATATACCGGAGATTGTAATTGAGATCTTACTTATCAGTGAGAAACAAAGCTACACAGACCCTAATGAAATGTTCTAGAATAAAAGGATGCATGTATACCCTACTCTAATTACCCTATATGTATTAAGACACACAATATACACTCCCACACGCACCACCATTACCACCACCACCACTACCACCACCACCACCACTACCACCACAACAACACCATCACTACTACCACACCAGCACCACCATCACCTCAACATCCCATACACACCACACCAACACCACCACATCAGATCACCACCACCATCACCACCACAACCATTACACCACCAGCAGCAACAATATACCAGAAGCAGCACCACCAACACACATAACTACCACCACCATTACACCACCAGTACCACTACCATAGCCACTACACCACAACTACACCACCAGTACCACTACCATAGCCATTACACCAGCATTACACCACCAGTACCACTACCATAGCCACTACACCACAACTTCACCACCAGTACCGCTACCATAGCCACTACACCACCGTTACACCACCAGTACCACTACCATAGCCACTACACCACAACTACATCACAAGTACCACTACCATAGCCACAACACCACAACTACACCACCAGTGCCACTACATCACCACAACTACGCCTCCACCACTACTACCACCACCATCAGCACCACTACACCACCACCAGCACCACTACCACCACTACACCTTCACCACTACCACCGCCACACCACCATTACATCACCAACATCACGACTATCTCCATCACCACTACCACCACCACAATCTTCCACTGGGTTGTAAAGCTGAATTAATCAGTTAGGCACAATTTTGATAACGTTGAATTAGACCGACATAGTAACAAATAGTGAAGACGTTGATCACAGACTGTTACTTCAGGACCAGTTTGATCTTGGTCTGCACTATGTGCCCAAGGTTTTCTGTCCAAGTACATAGGGTAATTAGGGTAGCTAAAAGTGGAGGTACTATTAAACAGAGGCATATTATAGATATCATACTGCAATCACATTAATTAGCTTTTGCATGCATACGGCGACGTCACTGTATCAGGATGAGTTAATTTGTACACCTGCGACCCGTTGTACTAAAGATGGTAACGTTAGGACTGAAAATTGGAAGTTGAAATCGTCGTATGTTAGAACAATTTCTGTCGCACGTAGTTAAGACTTTATTGCTGAACACTAGAAAGTGCGGTAGTTTCCACTGCGCAATTGTATCGATTGCCGTGAATTAGGAATTACGATAATGGTACGGACCCTACTGAACACAGTGTCAACTGATACATGATTCGCTCTCTAGTAATTATTGTCTGATTGCTTTGCAAACAGTGTAGACCCAGACGGGCTGCCAAGACAAATACGCATAATCTGGTGATGATGTGTACTGGTTGATACACACCAGACTATGTAGTACATTAAAACCCCTCTAAAGCAGACGTTCAAGTTAGTATATGTGCCGCTCTTTGAGACAGATGGCAGTTTAATGCAGAGTTAACGTCCAAAGGAGCTTTCTGCGTTACTTTCATCCTGCATTTTGCAGCCACCCGCCTAAAAAGATGCTATTTTTTCCTTGTTAAAAAAATCCCGTTTAGAAGGGTTTTACTCTAATTTAACCAGGCCAGATGGCTCAACATTGCCATGATGTCTGTCTGATCTTGGTATAGGGAGACCGGGGCTAGTTGGTACAGTTTTACATTTTGTGGTGTGTTTTTTTCATCTGATTTGGAAAATATGGAAAATCAGTGGTACAAGTCTGAATGTATTGAATGGGCTTTATTTAAACAAGAGCTAGTTTAGGACACAGAATTGAGGTTAACGAATATATAAAAAATATTTTGATAGGTTTTTTTTTGGGTGTATCAACAAACTCCTTGCTCGAGGCCAATTGGTACATAGTGTGGCCAATTGGTACATAGTGTGGGGCTACTTGATACACGTCACTGACGTCAGTAGCTAAAGTCCGAATCGCAATTCTAACAAAAATAAACACACCATTTAGAAACATTGGTACATTCGACATGGGCTCATTCACTGTAATAAACACGTTTAATCCACTTCTCGCGGGGCTTCGTGTTAGATTGTGGTTCAAGGCCGACTGTGCAATGCCATTCGTTATTATCAGATCATTCAGATGATTCTACACGTTTTGTCTTCATTTTTACGTTTTATTATTGTTTACTTTTTAGGCGCTTTAAGTCTCTTCTTATTATTGTTGTTTGCGATCAAAATTGCATCTGGTGATAGATACATTTATATCGCACCTTTTCGTTTTCCTTTTATAAATACGGACAATCCTGAAACAAAAATGAAATTCAATTCTGATTAAACCGTTCTCTTTTAACTAAAACATTGTGCATGTCTACCGCCATCGATTTTGATAATATTTTATTGTACCCTGATATTTTTATAAAACAATAATATATTTTACTTTTTGTTATGTTTTTATGCGCGCTACATACATGTAACCATTAGCTGTTGACAGACAGACAAACAACTCTAACAAAAACAATATGTACAGGGACACAATTCAAAATGTTGCTACCATACTAATGGACTTGAAGAATGATACTTCCTCTCATTATGCACTTTCCCACTTTTCAAGAAAAAAATGATTCAGCTAATAACGCCAAATATATAGATACCAGAGATGTGGCCCTTGTGTATGACACTTCCTTTCTACATGCTCTTTCCATAAATACAATGCCATTCCAATAGCATCAGTATAACAGGAGTAATTGATCGGACAAAAACGTATCAAAGGGCAATAACTCCAAACGTATTGAGGCGAGAGTTATGGCTCTTGAACATGACACTTTCTCTCATCATGCTCTTTCCATGTATGCATTTTCAATTCAATGGCATGAGCCATATAGGAGTTATCGTCCGGACAAGAAAGTGTGAAACAAATTTATAATGGGAAATAACTCAATCCAATGGCATGAGCTATATAGGAGAAATCGCCTGGACAAAAGAGTGTGAAAAAATGTAAAAGGGGCGATAACTCCAAAATTAGTGAAGTCAGAGTTATGGACCTTGTGTATGACACTTCCTCTCATCATGATATTTTCATGTATGAAGTTTCAATCCAATGACTTGGGCCATATAGGAGTTATCATTCGAAAAAGGTGTGAAAAATGTACAAGGGTCAATAACTCCAATACTATTGAAGCCAGAGGTGTTGACCTTGTGTATACCATTTTCTCTCATAATGCTCTTTCCATGTATGAGGTTTCAATCATTTCAATCCAATGAGCCATATAGGAGTTATCGTCCGGACAAAAAAGTGTGAAGATGTACAAGGGGCATTAACTCCAATATCAGTTGAGTCAGAGTTATGGACCTTATGCATGAAACTTCCTCTTATCATTCTCTTCCTATGTATGAGGTTTAAATACGATGGCATGAGCCATATAGGAGTTATCGTCCGGACAAAAAAAAGTAATAAAAAAAATGTACATTAGGCAATTACATGTAACTCCAATATTAGTGCAGCCAGAGTTATGGACATTGGGCATGATTCTTCCTCTCATTATGCTTTTTCCATGTGTAAAGTTTCAACCAACTGGCATCAGGCATATAGAAGTTATCGTCCGGACAAGAAAGGGTGACGGACAGACGAACAGACAGACAACTCTCACAAAAACAATATGTCCGCCCATATAAATATTGGGGGAGACATAGGCTAATAAATAACGTCTAGATCTACCTTAATAAGTGAAAAAATCACCTTGTTTTTACAAAACTATTAGAGGCATGCAGTTACTTGGAAGATTATATAAGAGCACCTTTATATACAATATAGTTTATAAACTAGCATTACTTCTAGTTATACATTTTAGAAATAAAAAGGAACGAAGAGTAGAGTTGAGCATAAAAACATATATCTCGTTTATTTTGACCTATACTAATATTAAATATTTTACTGGGGCTAGTTGATACACTGTATCAAATAAGCCCAGGGCATGTGTATCAATTAGCTCCTTGCCAACTTCCTATAAAAATGGACTCGTCTATATTACCTAGATTGTTCCAAATTACGCTCATGCCATCGCTACAAACACATTATATTTCAAGCTGAACCTTACACATAAAGTAAATTCACAATAGTAAACGCTTTTGATTAGCAAAATAAACCCAAATTTACTTACGTTGTTATAAATCATACAAATGGACCTACGAGAAGCAGTTATCGTCGTAGAGGGTTGGCGTCAACAGCAAAACGGCCGCAATAGTTTACTGTTTTTTTTAAAAATGAAGTGATTGACGTCATTTTGTGACGTTTTTCATAAATATGTGTGCTGTATCATCTAGCCCAATGTATCAACTAGTCCCAGCCTCCCTACACTGTTTGCAATATAATAAGATCTCTGTTCACAGAGAGAATCTAAGACTGTACCTTAACTCTTAACTTCACAAAGACGCATTTATATGTCTTTGCAAACAGAGTAGATCCAGAACAGACGACTTCTGTGGCAGCGATCTGATTAGGGTCTGCTCTGTTTAAAATTAATTAAATAAATGTTTATAATGGACAGAGCCATGCTCGATTCGTTATCGTGAAAAAGAATATGTAAACACGTAAATTTTGTGCAAATAAATCAAAGTATCCGTTCAAAATTGTTTTGATTTTTCTCGTAGTTATACAGCAGAATCTGTCTTAAGCGGTCGTCAGATTATGTCCTATAATTATGGGTATGTAAAGCAGGTAGTAGCTTAATGAAGGTATGCAGAAAGTAATGCAGAAAGCTCCTATAGGCATAACTATTGCCCTGCATTAAGCAATCACATGTTTGTAATACTCTTATATTGAATTAAAGAAACAGGTCCTTCATTACTTATTAACCCGTAACCTGCTAAACTGATGTCTGTGTATGCCATCCAAGTAACGGCAGGCAAAAATAATTATGTCAATATGCACGAGAAAATAAACCATATTGAAAGGAATGCCATCGTGATTATTTTTCCATATGGTCTACAACAGCCTCTTTCTTCTAAGCAGACCAAGTATCAAGTAATGTCCTGTAATCACATCATAAGATAACATTATAAGTACAGTAGAATCTAGATAATTCGGAATTTTGGTAATGAAAATTTTAGACCATTGTAGGCAGGTGGTTGCTTAATGCAGGGTGGGATCCATGCAAAAAGCTCCCATATGAATTTCATCTGCATTAAGCTGACACCTGTCTTAAAGATCAATAATGACATGTATCTGATGATTATTCATGTATGAAATAATGACTGCACGATCTCAATAAGCACAAATGGACCGTGGCAGACACTATGCAATCAGATCTATTTTATTTGATACGCAAATACAGCATGCCCATATCATACGGCTCTTACAAGCACCTTCACATCTTGTTCTACTTGGTTTGCAAAGTCGTGAAAAACATTTATACGAGGGAAACTACTAAGACATATAGTAACTTAACGCAGGAGGAAAAGCATCCCTAAGAGATTTCTGCATTACTGCTGTTCTTCTGCACCTGCTATTATATAGCCCCACGTCTCTTCATTAGGTGGTCAGTGTCGACAGGTTCTAATCTGCCCATGCTGGAGTTGATACAGCTGTAGCATTTCATCGCCAGTTACATGCATATACCACCCATACAGATGTTGTCATGTCAAATGTCATCGCCAGTTACATTCATATACAACGCCATACAGATGCTGTCATGCAAAATGGCATCGCCAGTTACATTCATATACAACGCCATACAGATGCTGTCATGTCAAATGGCATCGCCAGTTACATTCATATACAACGCCATACATATGTTGTCATGTCAAATGGCATCGCCAGTACGTGCATATACCACCCATACAGATGCTGTCATGTTAAATGTCATCGCCAGTTACATTCATATACAATGCCATACAGATGCTGTCATGCCAAATGGCATCGCCAGTTACATTCATATTCATATACAACGCCATACAGATGTTGTCATGTCAAATGGCATCGCCAGTTACATTCATATACAACGCCATACAGATGCTGTCATGTCAAATGGCATCGCCAGTTACATTCATATACAACGCCATACAGATGTTGTCATCTCAAATGTCATCGCCAGTACATGCATACACCATGCCATACAGATGTTGTCATGTCAAATGACATCGCCAGTTACATTCATATACATGTACCACGCCATACAGATGTTGTCATGTCAAATGGCATCGCCAGTACATTCATATACCACGCCATACATATGCTGTCATGTCAAATGGCATCGCCAGTTACATTCATATACATGTACCACGCCATACAGATGTTGTCATGTATATATATAAGTATCTCAAAGCAGATAGTTGCTTAATGCATTCTTTTCGTCCTGATTTAAGCATTCACCTGTCCTTTAGATCCAACAGCATGTCTCTTTTTAGTGGTCATTTTTAGAAGAGTTTGCTATAACCTTAGTTCAGCATTGCGGCATTAGCTCACAGTTCCCATTTATTTTTATTTTTTCATTTCGTACTGATCAAATGACTTTGTCAATTCAGATATTATTCTTATGGAGGTTAAAAGCTTGAGGCAACTGTATGAGCCTAGACAATGGTTCCAAAAGTACAATACATATAAATACAGTACATCCTCAGTACCCTTTCCCTGATCAATATTCATGTAAGAAATAATGCCACCATTTATACCGGTATCTATAAGCTGAATGTTCACAATGTACTTTTTTCAAGGATACATATTGTTTTGATAAAAACTATAAAATCACATCTATATCATGCCGAAAGCAAACAGAGCAGACCTAGATCAGACGGCTGCTTTAGGATCTTTATTTTTCATACAAAGCAGTTTCTTCAGCGTTAAATATTGTTTAATTTTGTTTAATTAATATTCAGAAAAGGAGGAGCCAGCTTTAATTATTCAGCATTAAACATTAAACTCTCACACATGTCAGCCCTTTCACCATAGTGACGTCTTTTCACGCATTTGAACAGAGTAGACCCACATAAGACGGCTTCTGTAGTAGTCGTTTGATGTAAAATCTGCTCTGTTTGCTTATGAAGTTGTAATAGATCTGACTCTATAATTGGTAAAAAGACCAGCAATTCCTATGCATATGCATAGCATAAAGAATAAGCCATTAAATATTCATGATGCCATTATTTTTTTCATGAATATTGAACTGGGAAAGGGTTAAGACGATTTGAAAGCAACCACAAACGATGGAAATACGCAAATTATTATGTTAGGCATTATACAATAGTCTCTATGATTAATTAATACTGCAATACTTTGTCCCTGTTTTGCGGTAATTATTATTAAAAGCAACATTCCAATGAGTATTTTGTTTCATTGTACACATAGCATGTACCCAAAGCGGGGGTCGTGAGATCAACCCAGTGTCTCAATTACTCAGCGTGATGCATAGGAGAGAAGTTCTTGAACCGACTGGCCTGTTGTTCGGGTGAAGTTATTTAGCCATAGCCTTCTGAAACACACGTGAAACACACGTGTCTGCTGAAACGCACGTGTCTGCTGAAACACAAACACACGTGTCCACTGAAACACATGTGTCTGCTGAAACACACGTGTCTACTGAAACACACATGTCTGCTGAAACACACATGTCTGCTGAAATGCTGCTGAGCAACCACAAACGATGGAAATACACAAATTATTATGTTAGGCACTATACAATAGTCTCTATGATTAATTAATACTGCAATACTTTGTTCATGCTCTGCGGTAATTATTATTAAAAGCAACATTCCAATGAGTATTTTGTTTCATTGTACACGTTGCATGTACCCAAAGCGGGGATCGTGAGATCAACCCAGTGTCTCAATTACTCAGCGTGATGCATAGGAGAGTAGTTCTTGAACCGACTGGCCTGTTGTTCGGGTGAAGTTATTTAGCCATAGCCTTCTGAAACACACGTGAAACACACGTGTCTGCTGAAACACAAACACACGTGACGTGTCTGCTGAAACACATGTGTCTGCTGAAACACACGTGTCTACTGAAACACACATGTCTGCTGAAACACACATGTCTGCTGAAATGCTGCTGAGCTACAAAGTGTTCTTACTCTTTCGATCCGTTGCACTGTTTGACCGTGAGAAACACAGTCCTACAGGGAGCGCCACACACAAAAGGACACGGCACCAACATTGCATCAAACATGAAACAACACATTTACATGAGAAACGTGAAGAAATGCACCAAAAAGACATACACATTTACCACTGGTACTTGATCGAAACAGACTATAGTTGTGTAATATAATAGTTATAATGTAGTGTATTAATGTACTAGTTGCTATAAATAAACTATAGTCTTTTTCGATCAAGTGCCAGTGACATTTACATGTACCATATAAAACAAAGAAGACCATATGGTGAAAGCAGGAGTACCGCTATGGAATGGTCAGTAACCCAAATGGTAATTGAAGGCTTAAACCAGGTTTGTGGGTACCAAAACCTCACGCTTATCCCACCTTCATCCAAGTCAAACATTAATGTAAAGTAAAATTCCCCCTCCAGAAAACTACACAACATGACTAACGATGTCGAGACAACATAATATTCAAATAAACTGTATAAAGTGAAGTCATAAAAATAAGTGGTGTGGTATACACCAACTACATGTATTTCTAAACCGACAATTTAAAAAGGAGGTGGAAAAAAAGGATGAGAAATGTTTGACCGATTGTCCAATAACTTGGATCATGATCAGACACCGAGTTGCTCGCCGAGTTGTTCGGCGTTTCATGTGGATTCTAGCTGTTTGCAAATGAAAGACGGGTCTCGTTTAGCAGTCGAATGATTAATTGGGTGTGCGTTAGCCGTTATAGTGCTGGAAAAAATATTTCTGCCAAAACTCTAATCTGTTCCATTATTTACTTATGTTTCATGACTCGTTTGAGAAACTGTTAATCGAGTGTCAGACATGTTGGATCCTAGAGAGTAGAGATGCCATTTATCGGTGCCTCATCTAGACCGAGCCGGTGCCTCATCTAGACCGAGCCTGTTTGCAAATGCGAGTCAGGTCCCATTTAGCATGATGAGAATTAATTCCACACTATTTCAGTCATGCAGGTGCTAACAGGAACTACCTTACTGCATCATATGAATGAGAATGTCTCGCTGTTTTGTTTGCAAGTTCCATATGGAAAATAGATTAGTAATTATGTTTCTTTCCCAACGATTCGTGGAAAGTTGTAAAACAGTTCTCGTGGTCTCGATCGGTTTATATGTGTAAGGTATGTGAAAATGCAGTAGCGATTGTCAAAGACATTAGTTAGCGACTGCTTACTTTCATGCATGTCTGCACATCAATTACAAGAAGTTGTCTGTCAAGTAACTTACTAACAACATTCAAAGGTTGCTAAACTAAATGAAGCATGTATCAAGACTGTAGAAAATCCATTTCTCCGCTAAATCCTAATTAGTAGAATCGTCTCGGGGAGGCTCAAATCCTAACTAGTAAACTCGTCTCGGAGAGGCTCAAACCGTAACTAGTAAACTCGTCTCGGAGAGGCTCAAATCCTAACTAGTAAACTCGTCTCGGAGAGGCTCAAACCCTAACTAGTAGAAACGTCTCGGAGAGGCTCAAATCCTAACTAGTAGAATCGTCTCGGAGAGGCTCAAACCCTAACTAGTAGAATCGTCTCGGAGAGGCTCAAATCCTAACTAGTAGAATCGTCTCGGAGAGGCTCAAATCCTAACTAGTAGAATCGTCTCGGAGAGGCTCAAATCCTAACTAGTAGAATCGTCTCGGAGAGGCTCAAATCCTAACTAGTAAAATCGTCTCGGAGAGGCTCAAATCCTAACTAGTAGAATCGTCTCGGAGAGGCTCAAATCCTAACTAGTAAACTCGTCTCGGAGAGGCTCAAACCCTAACTAGTAGAATCGTCTCGGAGAGGCTCAAATCCTAACTAGTAAACTCGTCTCGGAGAGGCTCAAACCCTAACTAGTAGAATCGTCTCGGAGAGGCTCAAACCCTAACTAGTAGAATCGTCTCGGAGAGGCTCAAATCCTAACTAGTAAATTTGTCTCGGAGAGGCTCAAACCCTAACTAGTAAACTCATCTCGGAGAGGCAATTCAAATAAGTTGCAGCAAGATCAGATTTGGAAGAGAAATATAAATATATTAAATAAGATGTTTAAATATGATTCTTCTCTACAGCCGGTATACATGTTATACTTGAGAGAAAAATCGGAACATTAGATCTACATTGTACTGTAAAAGTTTGTAAACCCCTCTAATGCGACCACCAAAAAGAAGTCTAATTCTGCAGATAAAACCAGCATATGTAAATACTTGCATGCAATGCAAAAAGTAGAGACTAATTTTTACATCCATGTTACATACGAGACGCATAAAAACAAACAAGCTGCGCCATTTGGACGCCTGGTTTCGTTGTTTTGTTATCAGATTGCGCCTTATTCCTTTATTTCATAGATACTCTTTTTAACGCCTTCGCAAACAGAAAAGACAAGAAAATCAGACAGCTCATATAGGACATGACTTCATGAATAAATCTCGATGAAAAGGGACATTTTGTGTACCGTTTCAAAAAGATCTTCATTATCCCATAAGCAAACACAGCAGGCTCTGATAACCCCCTACATGAGCCGTATAATATGGGTCTACTATGTTTTCAATTGCGTTAAAACATATCTATCATGTAAAGCGTTATAATACATTCTCTATCAGGTAAAGGGTTATAAGAAGTTTTCTTTATCAAGTAAAAGATCCAGTAGTATGTATTCAGAAACCTGTTTTATGGATGACTAGTTCTGTGAGGTTAGCGTCTGTGGGTGGGAGTGGCTACAGTACAGTACATTCTCCCTTAGCCTTTAACCTCAATGCCATCATGAATAGTAACATGCTGTGGGTGGGAGTGGCTACAGTACAGTACATTCTCCCTTGGCCTTTAACCTCAATGCCATCATGAATAGTAACAGGCGTAAATCAAAGATGTGAAAATATGAAAAGCTTATGTCATATACATGTATAGTCAACTGTGACTTTCCATGCCAATGAATATATGTTATTAAGAGCCAAACAGTGACATAAGAATGATTAAAAAAGCTACAATTGTGTAATTGAATTTCTTATTGTAAAGTATTCTTTTCGCAAACTTAGGTATTTCGTGAATTTACTTTATTTTTCGCAGTTACAGGAAGTTTGGATCCTGATGAGACGCCGTGTTACTCTGCGTCTCATCTGGATACAAACAGTTTGCATAGGTAATCACAGCTGCGACATTGGCAGGGTTAAAATAGTTTAAAACGTTTTACTGATTTCTAAAACAGATACAGTCGGAGCTTGAAGCAAGTTATACAAATATAGGTCGTCTTCCTCAACATTCTTCCAATGAAAAACTTTCTAGACATGTTTAAACTATTCAAATTATGTTTACATGCAAATTATTGGATGTTTACGAAATGTAACGAAACATTAAAACAAAGAGTGTGTTAAATATGAAAGTAAATGCACTACATAGTACACACCACTTATTTCATTAACAATTTAACCCGCTCCCCTAGACTATTTTTAGACCCTACCTCTTAATAATTCTACCGAAAAGGAGTATTTACTAGAGAAAAGAAAAGTTTTAAAATTGTGTAATTTTGAAACCATTGTAACATCTGTCACAGTGGTTTAATAAAAACGACTTTTACAGTGTCGTCAAAAGGCGTCGGTAGGAGGGAATGGGTTACTCTGATGCGCCTTTTATCGGGTCTGCAAACAGAGTAGACTCAGATAAGACGACTCCTTATGACCCGTCTGATCAGGGTCAGCTCTGTTTGCTTATCGAATCGATTCTACGTTCATTTTCTTGTTCATATTGCATTTTTAAACTTCAGTTAATTACTATTTATACATACATTATTCCTTACATACATGTATATATTTATGGAGTGAAGTATTCATTTATACATACATTATTTCTTACATATATATTTATGGAGTGAAGTATTCATTTATACATACATTATTTCTTACATATATATTTATGGAGTGAAGTATTCATTTATACATACATTATTTCTTACATATATATTTATGGAGTGAAGTATTCATTTATACATACATTATTTCTTACATATATATTTATGGAGTGAAGTATTCATTTATACATACATTATTTCTTACATATATATCCATGAAGTGAAGTATTCATTTATACATACATGTACATGTACATTATTTCTTACATAAACATGCATGGCGTGAAGTATTCATTTATACATACATGTACATTATTTCTTACATATACATCCATGGAGTGAAGTATTCATTTATACATACATGTACATTATTTCTTACATATATATCCATGGAGTGAAGTATTCATTTATACATACATGTACATTATTTCTTACATATATGTTTATGGAGTGAAGTATTCATTTATAGATACATTATTTCTTACATATATATCCATGGAGAGAAGTATTCTCTTATACATACACTATTTCTTACATATACATCCATGGACTGAAGTCTTCATTTATACATGTATTATTTCTTACATATACATCCATGGAGTGAAGTATTCGTTTATACATACATGTACATTATTTCTTGCTAATATATCCATGGAGTGAAGTATTCACTTATACATACATGTACATTATTACTACATATATATTTATGGAGTGAAGTATTCATTTATACATACATTATTTCTTACATATATATCCATGAAGTGAAGTATTCATTTATACATACATGTACATGTACATTATTTCTTACATAAACATGCATGGCGTGAAGTATTCATTTATACATACATGTACATTATTTCTTACATATACATCCATGGAGTGAAGTATTCATTTATACATACATGTACATTATTTCTTACATATATATCCATGGAGTGAAGTATTCATTTATACATACATGTACATTATTTCTTACATATATGTTTATGGAGTGAAGTATTCATTTATAGATACATTATTTCTTACATATATATCCATGGAGAGAAGTATTCTCTTATACATACACTATTTCTTACATATACATCCATGGGTCTTCATTTATACATGTATTATTTCTTACATATACATCCATGGAGTGAAGTATTCACTTATACATACATGTACATTATTACTACATATATATTTATGGAGTGAAGTATTCATTTATACATACATATTTCTTACATATATATCCATGGAGAGAAGTATTCTCTTATACATACACTATTTCTTACATATATATATTTATGGAGTGAAGTATTCATTAAACTGTGTGCGCGTGTCGCATTTACAGAAGTATCGTGGTAATTTTGGCTTATTTCGTCATTTTACTTATCAAATACGCCTAGTATGACCTTTGCACCCAGATAGCATGGCTTCTGTAAGAGCAGACCCAGATAGCACGGCTTCTGTAAGAGCCTTCTAATCAGACTGTACTCTGCTTGTTTATGACATAATATACATCTAATTGTTCAGTTTATGTCATTGTCACAACTGTAATGTGTCCATGTAATGTAATTATCATCTACGTTGTCACTATGTTTGAAATAAATATTCATGAAGTTAAGGGTTAACTAAGTATATTACCATCTGAAAACTCGTCGTCAGCTGCAGTTCTGAATGTTTATATCGCTTACACTTCATTACAACTGTAAGCAGCGTACCACACAGTTTACCAAACAATTTGGATCCTGATGAGACACGTTTCACCTGAAGCGTGCCAAGAGTTACCCCATTACACTCTTATTACTAATAGGGTCTACCAAATTTGTGTTGGTAATGCCATATGGAGAAGACATTAATATTTGCCTTGAGCTATATGTGGCAAGTTCAGAGATTTATTGTAAAAGCGTTTAAGTTACCTTGTACAATGCTGAAGAGAGTATTTAACACTTTGAATGCTGACTATTCACAATGGGACAATGGAATGGTACCTTTTTGTTTAACCATATTGTCTATTCAGTATGAAAGTCTTAAATTGAACGCAAAACCGTTTAGATCCTGTTTAGAGGACCTCTGTTAGATCCATCTGGTTTGGGCTACACTGTTTGTAAATGCCAGTACACTCGTTTTCTGTATTTAAAGGCCAAACTCAAATAATCATAAACTCAAATAAGAACGCACTATTGATTCCTTTTTACACTACGCGTAATCATCAAGAGACAATATTGAAACGAAGCTTCTGCACGTAACTACTAATTGGTTGTACCATTGCCATACACAGATGTCATTAGCAGACACAATCCTCCATAGAAAATGGTTTCTGCGATTTAACTATCATGTCTTTGTTTTTATTACTTACTGTAAAAACATGCTAAAAGTCTATGCAAGAAGAGACGCTTACTTGGATATTGTAAATAATGGCGCTTTTAGGTGATAACTAATCCTTGGTCTGAAAATAAAAAACGCAACAAAATAAAATTAACCATAATAGAAAATAGATAAATTTTAAACATTGTTTTAGAAAGGACCATGTCTTAATGTATCTGCTTTGTTAATTATATATCATTTTACAATACATGTACAGTAAAAATCGATTATTCGAACACGCAATTGCGTACCATTATTGATCTTTAACACAAGTGGAAGCTTAATGCAGGGCGAAAGTCATGTATTTTATGATTTGTCTACATGACTTTCAACCCGCATTAAGCAGCCACCTACCTACAGACATACATTCTTCACTACTCATTTTCGTACTATCGAGTGTTTACTGTATATTACTACAACAATTTCATAGTATATTACTATTTACATTATCACAGTATATTACAATATACATTTTCTTATATATAAGTTTCATATTATAATACTATATTTAATTTCATAGTATCTTTAGGGATCTTAGCACATAGTATATAGTAAAAAAAACCATAATAACGAAGATGATTTCAGTAGTGAGCTTCAGTGTCAAGGTGCAAGGGTTTCGAAACAAGAACTACAAACCAAGTTGGAGCCACATGTGACTTGTTTGGCACGACTCTTCGCGCTTGGTCCTAGGTTCGATCCACGGCCGGGCTATACTGTATAATACTGATTAAATGAGATCAGGAGTGATCCACTCGCTTTATGCTTACATATATGAACATATAATGCATGTATAAGCACGGTGCATCTCAGTTAATATCAGTCGAGGAGTTAAATGAAAATGGACTGGTTTAACGTATGAACATTTAATAAATAGGTCTCTTATACCATCACCATGCTGTATTACATATGTTTAAAGCAACCCTCTGCTCTTAGGTGTTCATATATCTTATGTGGTCGCTTTTGCGAGACTCAACTGTATTACAAAGCAGGTGCTTGCTTAATGAAGGGAAAAGCAAATACAAAAAAACACACACATTAATTCCTTACTCCATAAATGTGCTTTTGTACGCCTATGCAAACAGCACAGACCCAGATCAGGATCTGCTCTGTTTGCTTATGAAATAATATACATTTGATTCTACAGGTTCTGTCTTGGCAAAAGAAACCCTGATTTCATATGTCACTATAAAATGTCTGCTTATTAATATTAAATGGTGTCGTTGTTTCTTTCATGCATATTCATGTAGCAAAGGGTTAATGGCTTTTTCTTTGATTACTTTTGAAATGCATTAAAATACAACTTGAACTACCCATATTTGACTTTCCTTTTAGTGCTCGCTAAAGACCGACTTTCCTCAGTGTATTGACACAACATCTTGTTACAGCCGGTGATATATGGGTGACTAATTGTTTACTAAGTATGCGTTTGGTAACAGCTACAATATATATATCAATATATTGCTGACTATAGTCTCCTTCATATATCCATTCAGGAATGCATTTAGCCCGTTCCTTCATATTAACGCATGTACACAAATTTGCAAACAGAAACCCAGATCACATTGCTCCCATATTAACCGGCTGATAAGGCTCTGCTCTGTTTGCTTATGGTATAATGTACATTTGATTCTACAGTCACTGCCTTAACACAATTGCCCTGTGTTGATATGACAATATCAACGATAATGTGATTAGTATTAGAGATATCATTATTTCTAACATGAATATTCAGCGGGGAGGTATTTTGTAGTCAACACAGAATTGTACCTATATTCAATAACCATTGACTCCATAATATGCATTTTAACTTTTACGTCTTTGCAAGCAGAATATACACAGATTACAGGTTGCTTTCTTTACTTAGGAAATTAACCATTCGCTTGCTATTCACGTCAATATACCTACCTGTAAATAGTGAAGACCCAGATGAGACAGCTCCTGCAGGAGCTGTCTCATCAGGGTCTGCACTATTTACAAGTTGATTCTGCAACCAGTGCACTCCACAGCAGTGATTTCACAGCGAAATACTTGTACACAGTGAAGATATATGTAATTATACAACAGGACATGGGTAAAGAAGGAGAAATGTATTTTAAAATTCAGCAAGCGAAGGGTTAAATAGATCTGATTCTACAGATTCTGTCGTGGCCAAACTTTCCTGCGTCCATACGTAATTATAAAAAGAAATCTACTTAGTATTTATAATGTCATTATTTTTCACATGAATAATCATCAAGTAAATGATTAATGCAAGTATTGTTAATACTTACGCCATGGGTTTGTTACGTCATATAACCTTTAAACTCTGTTCTGTCCGTTGTAGAGGGTTTGTATCCAGCTGGGTCCAGGACCTCGGCATATCACAAGAACGCTGTTTGACACGCTCACAACGTTGGTCTTATGGATGAAAACTGTAGTCAAATGTTTATTTAGAAGACGCTTTCTGTCAACACTTTGTTTAATCGTCTAAATTTAAAGTCACTTTAAAAAGGAAAATAGCTCGTGAGCGATGTTGACATAACAGCTGAGCTGTAATCATACCAGATTCTCTTTTTGTAGATGCAAAGGTCACACAGGTACAAAACAAAACAATACGAGTGTGCCAGCTATAAAAGAAGGTGAATACCGTAATTTTTTTTGTGTTATCTTTATGAATTGCCCTATTTCACAAAGTCCACTTTCCACATTTAATGTGCTAATCTCTAGAATAAACGCACATTTTATATAACGCGATATAGAATAGTATTTGTTAAGTGCAATCATTCTTATGAAAATTGTCTATTTGAACTTCTAACAAAAATTGTCTGTGTGATACAAAGTATACAGTTTTCTTCAATACTTTAATTCTTAACAGTTACAATAACCCCCACATAAATTAACTCCATTACATCGGCAAATCTTTTAACATCAAACACATGAAATATTTGTCTTTTCCATGGTTTCCCCATATACATGTACTGCTTTTCCATATATGAACAACTTATATCTGGATTTTTGGGCACACTTTAATAGGTTTGTAAGTACAGATTTTAAATGCCATGTTTTATTTCTCCTTTGCTGTTATCTAACTCTATTCCAGCCCTTTGATGCTTTGCATCAATGGTTTTCTTGTACAACATATGTAGTGTATACTGGTACCTATACACCGTATGTAACATGTCTAGTGTATACTGGCACCTGAATACCGTATGTAACATGTCTAGTGTATGCTGATACATATACACCGTATGTAACATTTCTAGTGTATGCTGGTACCTATACACCGTATGTAACATGTCTAGTGTATGCTGGTACCTGTACACTGTATTTAACATGTCTAGTGTATGCTGATACATATACACCGTATGTAACATTTCTAGTGTATGCTGGTACCTATACACCGTATGTAACATGTCTAGTGTATGCTGGTACCTGTACACTGTATTTAACATGTCTAGTGTATGCTGATACATATACACCGTATGTAACATGTCTAGTGTATGCTGGTACCTGTACACTGTATTTAACATGTCTAGTGTATGCTGGTACCTATACACCGATGCAACATTTCTAGTGCATGCTGATGCCCGTGCATCGTATGTAACATTTCTAGTGTATGCTGGTACCTGTACACCGATTTAACATGTCTAGTGTATGCTGGTACCTGTACACCGTATGTAACATTTCTAGTGTATGCTGGTACCTATATACCGTATGTAACATGTCTAGTGTATGCTGGTACCTGTACACCGATGCAACATTTCTAGTGTATGCTGATACATATACACCGTATGTAACATTTCTTGTGTATGCTGGTACCTATACACCGTATGTAACATGTCTAGTGTATGCTGGTACCTGTAGACTGTATGCAACATTTCTAGTGTATACTGGCACCTGAATACCGTATGTAACATGTCTAGTGTATGCTGGCACCTGAATACCGTATGTAACATGTCTAGTGTATGCTGATACATATACACCGTGTGTAACATTTCTAGTGTATGCTGGTACCTGTACACCGATGCAACATTTCTATTGTATGCTGGTACCTGTCCATCGTATGTAAAATTTCTTTTGTATAGGTCTACAGGTACCTGTACATCGTATGTAACCGTTCTAGTGAATATTACTTTGGGCAATAAATGTCTGAGTAAAATACACCACCCTTCACCTGCTAAACGTGATATAAGTGGTATTAGCAAACAACTTGGATCCAGATGACATGCCGAGTAAAAATTTTGCATGATAAGTAGATGTCGTGTGCCAATAATGGGTTCTGCAATACTTTTTCTTCCATTACTCTTTAAATATACAGTGCAAGAGTCAACCTCTTTAGATCGATACGTCAGCGTTCCTCGATGTCTCATCTGGACCTATACAATTGCATAGGTAATCACAAATTCGTCACTAGCGTGCAAAGAGTTAAGTAGTGCAGTTTGCTGATAGGCCACGTACGGAAAACAAATTAAACACATTCATTTCTTTCCCAGCAATTCTGCGCAACAACTTGCTTTTTCATATCACCTTAGGCATTGAAATGTGTACCACACTGTGGCATAGATCAGTTACTAACAAATACATCAAAGATAAGTGCATGCTTGCTTTGATGCACGCTCGTTCATCCATATCAGGTAGTTTATCTCAGGTAATAGTAGCAAATAGCGTCAATGATGGTGTTGTCCGTAAGCAAACCTTGCAAATGAGTGACAGTGCACTCACTGAATACACCGTTTATATATTTATAAATGATATACTTGCATACATGTTTAATTATATACTGCAAATGCAGTAAAATTGCTCATATGTCGACGTGTCAACATATCGTGTAGAGCCAATATCTCTATTTCGGGCAATCGGGTATATACAACATTTGCAAATAGTGTGGCGTCAAATCAAAGGGCTCCTGAAGGGGCCATCTGACCAGATCTATACTGTTTACCATAGAATTGTGATAAATATCAATACAATTAATATTCAGAAATGGAGAAGACTGGGGCAAGTTTGAAGCAAGTTAAAGGTTCAGTGTTTGCCAATGTTCCTTGCCCCTAAATCAATTCGCTGCCTAACCTGTTAGATTTTACATCCCATGATTTACTGCGATATTTTATCGGATTTTATCTTAATATGTGATAGAAAATTCCAACTTGTATTTAATTTTATTTCATTTATTTACTGCATTGTAATATATTTCCCCAGCGATGACACATATTTTCAAAATGGTTATGATTTACTGCAGACTCCACTCCAGATTTACACTCCAGAAAAATGCAGCTGCAATAATTTTTACTGTGCTCACTTAGCGTCACTAATGCCCAAGAACTGTTTGATGCGTTGTTAACATTATGCAGGTCATTTGCAGGTCATTTGCTGTCCACCATTATGTCTACACTCTAAGTAATTAACCATTCAGTGCCAGAATTGTCGTCTGCTAGACATATTTTCGTCTGCTTCAAGTTTTAGAATGGACTTTTGCTCAATGTCCTTATAAAACGATAAACGGGGTGCCAAACAGTTTGGATCCTGATGAGACGTGGAGTTACTCGGCGTCTCATCTGGATCCAAACTATTTTGCATATGATATTACAGACCCTTCATCATGGCACTAAAGAGCTTAATGTCTGCAAATATTGCCGTCTGCTGCATTTTATCCCTTCCATATCTATTCAAAAATAAATGTCAGAGTGAAAAACGGTTTGGACCCTGATGAGGTGTCAAGTAACTCGGCGTCTCATTTGGATCCAGAATGTTTGCAACGGTTGTTGAATGGTAAAAACCGAAGCAAAAGCAAAGAACAGTCATACCTGTTTAGAGGAAAAGTTGCATATATTTCAGAAGTCAGTTGATCGTCTTTGGTCAGAACTTTGCAAGTCCTTGCATCATTAAATTTACTAAATAATAATGTTGCTCTGTGTTTTATCTCCTACCATGCTTAAACATGTTTACGCAGCTATTTTACGCTTGCGTAAAACCACGCTTGTATTATCATCTGCAGTAACTTTAGGTTTCAACGTGGAATTGTCTTAAATTACTTTATACAAAAACACAGACCGACAAACACTTTGAACCCTGGTAAGACGCCACATTGTTTACCGTTTCATCTCGATCCTGACCACCAAAGGTTATCAGGAATTCGTCAATGGCGTAAAAGAAATTACAGTAAAAGCTCGACACTACGAACACTCCAATACGTACCATTAGTGATCTGTAACACAGGTGACAGCTAAATGCAGGGTGCAAGTCATGCAGAATGCTCCCGTAAGAGTTTTTGCATGAATTTAACCCTGCATTAAGCAGCCACTTGCATACAAGACATACGTGTCTCTTTACTAAATATCGAGTTTTTACTGTACCTTATAATAATCTACTGCAAGTGACATGCCAGAAACAAACGGACGTCGTGAAATTACAAAATAGCAAAGTATATAAAAAACTGAGTTTGTTTTAATGACATAATTGATGTGATAACCAGCCTGAAATTGATAGTTTGACTTCCAATGCCTTCTGAAGTTTAACGGTTTATTGATCATGATTAATGACACGAGGGGAGAGACCCGTCATATTTCGTTTCTTTATTGAATCCTAACTTCTCTACAATGAAATGAATACTTTATTATTACTAACAGGTGGTCTTGTTTCTCAGTCGCCGTTGACACAGTTAATAAGTTAGTTGCTTGCAGTAACAACTTTTCAATAAATTGTGCTTAAAAAAGATATGTCTGCCAAACGTTTGGCCTGTTGCATTTTACGTACTTGTGTTTCGTAGAAGTGTTTGAGAAACTGTTAACTGAGTGTCATACAGCTTGGGTTCCTGATAAGAGTTACACGGCGTCTCATCTAGATCCAAGTCGTTTGCAAATGCATGTCCGGTCGTGCCTAGCATGATAAGGGTTAACCGCTCCACCGTAACAGAAACTGGAGAGCCATAATACTTATTCTATAAAGCAAATAAGCAAACCGAGTCGTGCAGGAGCCGTCTGATCGGTGTCTACTCTACTTGAAAGGTTTGAGAAGTCCTCTCGTCTCTCTCGGGTAAAGGGTTACGGTTAATATACTTCTCATGGTGAAAGTATGAAATCTATGTATAAAACTAGAATTGTTTTTGATACAAAAACAAAACTGATGTCTCCCCCAGCGCGTGGACAAATTTTTAAAAGTCCCATAACTCTGCAGATAACTGGAAAAGGAATAAACTATGCACAACTAGCCATGGTGCTGATTAATCCTATGAGGTTTCACGAAACTCCGATAAAAGATTTTTGGAGCAGGAACAGGAATAAAATATGCACAACTAGGCATGATGCTAATCAATCCTATGAAATTTAATGAATATCCAATGAAAGGTTTTGGAGAAACCCTGCGGACACAATATCCATGTAAAAATTTCAAAGTCCCATAACTGCAGAAAATAGGAGCCAATAACTCCAATATTATTGAAGCCAGATTTATGATACTTGTGCATAACACTTCCTTCCATCATGCTCTTTCCAATAGCATCAGTAGAGCAGGAGTTATCAATCGGACAAAATATAGCAAAGGGCAATAACTCTAAAAGTATGGAAGCCAGAGTTATGGCCCTTATACATGACATTTCTTCTCATGATGCTCTGTCAATTTATGAAGTTTCTATCAAATGGCATTAGTCATGTGGGACTTATCGTCCGGACAAGAAAGTGTGAATAATTGACCTTGAATTGTGACCATGACCTTGAATTGTGACCTTGACCTTTGACCCACGTGCTTGAATTATGCTGTCTGCACATCGGCTTGTTAAGGAGAAAATTTGTGCTACAACATTTTATAATCCTTCCAAGGGTTATACAGATGTGGAGCAGACATGAAAATTAAGGCTAAAACATTTGACCTTGAATTGTGACCTTGATCTTTGAAGAATGTGTCTGAATCCTGCTGTCTGCATATCGCCTTGTTATGGAGGATATTTGTGCCACAGTATTTTGAAATCATTCCAAACGATTAAGAGATATGGAGCGGACACGAAGGGTGTGGCTAAATTATTTGACCTTGAATTGTGACCTTGACCTTTGAGCCACATGCCTGAATCGAACGCTCTGCACATCGTCTTGTTGAGACAAACATTTAAGCCAAATCATTTTGAAATCCTTCCCTACTTGTGATAGATATGGAGCGGACACGACTGTGACAGACAGACAGACAGGCGGACAGACGACGGACGGACAGACAGACGGAAAACTCGCCCAAAAACAATATGTCTCCCCATTATAAATTGGGGAGACATAATTACTCTATATCTTACAGATACTAGTATATAAATATACTTAATGTTTTTAAATTAACTGTTCCAATGCAAAAGTAGCATTGCATATTAGATATTACCATAACACATTGTGTGCACTATAGACCAATATTTACTGCAGGGTCGTAATATTAGCCAAAAAGGTATTCTAAAGCTTACTAGACATTGTTCAAAATCAGATAAAAACCTTGTAGAAAATGTAACCAACCTGACTCTTGAGTAATTGCCTCCGCATTTGGACATCCCCTACTACTATAGCAAATATAACATATCCCCCTCCTAAATTCACACACACACGCACGCACGCAAGCACGCGCGCACGCACGCACGTACGCGCGCACGCACACACGCACGCACGCACGCACACACGCACGCACACACGCGCGCGCGCGCACACACACACACACACACACTCACGCACTCACGCATACACACACCCAGAGCACAACAACAAATAAGTTGAGAGCTTCTGGTGGAAGCCAACAATAGACAAACAGTGGAGACAGGTAGAGGATGAATTGACATAATATGTACCTAATATGTAATCTGTACTAGTATATCTAGATATTACTCAATAAATTGATGCGATTCTGTGTCGGATTTGTCGTGAACACCAGCAATATTTCAAAGATAAAATTGCTAACCCTATTTGTTACATATATATCGCCACTAGTAATTTTGCATTTCAAACTCACTAATAACATAACAATAATACATGTTTCAAATGATTCACATTTTGGTTCTTCTTTATTCCTATTGTGGTACGTCTCTAAAGCTGACAAATCTTATAAAAAGAAAACAGTTTCCCGTTTGAATTAATTTTAAAACAGGTGCACTTTTAAGGACACTTTGTTCAAAACTTTCAGGCAAGGGATAACTTTTAACTAACGAGAGTTGGAGCTCCCCATTGTAGATTTCTTTGACAAACGGGGTACAGCATGATCAGACTACTCGTACAGAAAATTCGATATGGACCCACCGTGTTTGCAATAGGATCTTAACGAAATATGTACATGTTTTATAGACAAAAGGGTCATACATACACAGGTATTGTACTATAACAGTATTTCATCCAACATTCCATTCAACAGCTTCCATCCAATATTTAATAATTTACCCCGCGCTCCGGGTCTTTTTCTAGTTTACACATATACTCATGCTTTTAATATATTACAAATAAGCACAAACTTTTACATAAAACGTTTATCTTCACAAATATACTTATGAACTGCATAACAAATTTGAATATTTTCCTCCAATTTGTAGAGTTGGCTACTAATAAGTCCTCTTTCTACATTTAGCGGATGCAAACAAATTGCTTCTACATTTAGCGGATGCAAACAACTTGCTTCGTTGAATAACGTCACTATTTACTAGTTATATAGTGAACAAATAAAAATAACTAATGTTCAGCATTTTCAACTAATTTATCATTACTACGTATACGATATGGACTTTCTTCAGATGCTTATTACATAAATCACTTAAGATTACTGCATTTGTTTCTAAGTATAACATAACAAACTGCATGTTGTATTTTCCATGGAGAACGCATGGCGGTACATTGTTTTCTTTCTTGGTAACAATAGTTTGTTTAAAACTAGCTGACTTAGTATTTTTATCTAAATTATTATAAAGTTCAATAGATGATGGAATGCATGATTGCAAAAACGGTACAGCAGAAAAAATGCTTATTTAAGTAGAACTATAATATATATTGCGAGTGATCATTTTGTACAAACTAATATTAGATGAGAAAATATTATTATGTTACATAAGTTTATTTGGCTGCGCCAAGCGCAGCCCCTATATATGTGTGTGTTTATTCAGAATGGCGGATTTTGTCGGTCACTGTAGCACAATTTTTAACTTTTTTCATTGAAGAGTTCAAATTAACGAACGACAACTCTGCCAATACTTTTTAGCAGTTCTGTGTCGCGCTCCATGATTACACCCCTTTAATATGTATTTCATCTTTTTCAGTGTGATGAAACGTAAAGAGTCCTAATTTGAAGAACTAAAACACATTCCCAAATCCATATTATTGTCCATTGATGTACTGTCCTAAAGTAGTTGTAACAATTCAATAGGAAACTGCCACTGTAGACATGTAGCTGACGACATGTTCGACTAACGCCTACGCAGATTTCGCCGACCACGGGGAGGAAAAGTGAGAAAGTTATTATTGAATGATTACCGTACACGTATCCGTGGGTTTTTTACACATATAGTTTGAAGATCAGATATTTCAGAATGGGCTTGTTCGAGTTGTTGCTTGTACACATTAAAAGAAATTTCAAGTTCACGTTGATGAAGAGTAGTCAATTTCAGTTGCATCAGTAGATGTTCATTTTCATGTTCTTTCTTATGCAATTCACCCTTAATGTAGCGATTATATCAAAAGATTGTGTCATTTCTAGATTATGTTGATTTGATTTGATCTGTGAAATCCGCATTGATGTCCTCTTTTGTTTGGGTGGATCTTGTAACTGTAACTGGCACTGTAACACGCGGTTTCTTATTGAAAGAGTTGTTATGCCTAGCTTCAGTAGTTCTGGTATTTCCAGGGAGTCGAAAGGTAGGTTTTCTGCCGTTTTCCGAAGAAAAAATGCAGTAATCCTGATCAGATCAAGTTTTTATTTTCTCTCCCGCTGTAACGACGGGGAAGAAATATTTCCCATGCACCGTATAAAGTAAGGATGAATTCTGCCGTTAAAGTCCCGACGTCGCACTTTGAAGTTTGAAGATTGTTCGCAGAAATCTCCATTGAGTAATGCTTTTTCAAATTAGATATAATTGACAAACGCATTTCATTTTATAGCTCAAATGAACACCTTCTTCCACCTAAATCTATAATTTCTTTTAGACATCTTAAAAAGGATTTAAAGGATTTCCATTCAAAATTCGTTTTTGTTCCTGCTGATAACGCATGGAATAATGTCATTATCATTTGACGATTACATTATTTCGACGTCTTGTAGCAGGAAATTATTAATACCAAGTCATACATTTCAGTTAATTCTGACGAAAAGTCGCCTGTAGAAAGTCCATACGTTTCTACAACTGGGGCATCAGGTGGTCCTTCAGACTCCTCAGACTTAAACCAACCACAAGTGTATCACCTGTATGTGAGGATTACTAGGCAACTGATGTTACGTTCTGTTGTATCTGTGGTGAGTTTGATACTTACTCGACCAAGTGTGAAATATGTAATCGTTGGATATAATGTGTGAATGGTCATAAAACATTATTTGAAAAGGTAAACCATTTAACAGTAAATGAATCAAAAGATATTTTATCCTATTTTGTAACCCTAGCAGGGCCTCGATTGTATTGATTTTTCTGCTGTCCACGAAAATAGGTATACCCGTCTGTGATAATGTTGTTTGATGTTCTGATCAACATGGCAGCGCCCATGTACGAAATTATCACCGCAAATTGTACATTTAATGTTTACTTTGTTTGTTGGTGTGTTTCATTTTTTAAATATTTGTTATATCCTCATGTTATCCACACGAAAACTGGTAACGCGAGGGTACTTCCAAAACTCTTCTATCAGTCACCCGGACATTAATTGGACACCGTTTACGAAACCCAGAGATCCGGGTTCGAGTCCCGGCTGGACCAGCTCGAAATTTCAGAGACGCTTGTCAGTGTCTCCCACCCGCACGATGTTGCTCGGGAGTTAAAACGGGTACATGTGAGGGTCACTAACCGGTATTGCGGCTGCGTGATAGCGCTGTATGTTAGTAGTGTTCAATATTGTAGGCGAATGGCTCAATGACCAGGGGAGTAAATGTACAGTCGGCTGAGCGGTTATTCAGACTGAAAATAGACTATAACTAGGTACTTGTTTACATGTGTGTTGAATAAAAAAATGAATAATACCCAGCGTGTTTCATGCAGATATTCTTTCCTGGACTGACATATGATTGTAATAAGCAAATTTTGAAGATTAATGAAAATGAATGTAATATCGAGACATAAGGATTCAGCTTGGGTGACTTATGACAATAATATTTGAACTCCGTGTACACTGGTATCATAGGTGTTTGACAATAGTTGAATTACTACATTTTTAATCTTGACGAGGGACTAGGTGTATCCCAGGGTAAAATGTCCTTAAAGCTTAATATGTTATCCGAAACTTCCTCCATGTTAACACTTGTCATTGTCTGTAGTATCGGCCATTTCTCATGTACACATAAGTATATGCCAACCAAACGTCACCACGTGGTAGTAAAGACAACGGCGAATGACTACTACAATTACATGATGTTATTTTTAAGTTCTGTAATAGGTTTTATATTCTTTTTCCATCTGTGATACTAATATATGATAATATGAATAATATATATTTAAAGAAGATATTATCTTAGTATTAACAAATAGTTATAGCACATATGTTATCAATGGATCTTAATTTTATATGAATATACAATTACGTTTTAGTGACATAATTTACTTTTATTAGATATAGTGCAATATAAAACATTGGTTAAATGAATACATTTGCCTCTCTATGTTATGCCGCCAGCACAGAGGACCGCAATGGAAATACGAGTTAGCTCTTTTTTGTGTTATCCTCGGTGTGGGTGTGCATGTCATAGTTTATTTATTCACATGTATGCGTAATATTTGTTATGTATAATGCATGCTTTTTAAATGACTATGTATGCATTCCTTGCCGAAATAAATCTATCTATTTATCTACCCGATATCCAAAATAAATTTTGATGCGCGAAATATCACAGTTTATCACTTTTCAAGCATTCCAATACTAGACCACCACCATATTCCCATTAACGCATAAATAACCATACTGTCTTCTAACCTTTTTACCGCAAACTTATGAAGAAGGCGAGAAATAGTATTGGGGCCGGTTTGGAGTCAAAACAAAGTTGACGTAATCTTGCGTAATCGCGGCCATTTTGTTTCTATTTATAGTAACCTCATTTGCATATAAGGAGATTGTAGTTTGTCACGGGTATTCGTGGATAGCAGTCGGTCATGTTGGAGCGGCCATGTTGGATCTGGGTCTACACGGTATTTTTGTATAAGATCTAGTAGGTAGTCGCTGTCCTATTGGATCAGGATCTACACGGTATACAGAGCTGACTTGTATACACTCTGGTAGGTAGTCGCGGACATTGAGGGTCAGGTCCTCCCTACCAGATAATAATAACTACTACTACTACTATTTCCACTACTGATGATGATAACAACAACAACACTAGTAATACTACTATAAACATAATAATGATAACAACAACAACACTATTACTACTACTATTAGTAGTATGACTACAATTAAATAAATAAGGTACCTAGTTCTCCCATGTATACTCTTCGACGTCCAACGCTCAAATGACTGAAATGACCAATGTTGTTTTCCTTCAAGCGCATGCGCAAGTAGAGGGCGCTGTACGCGTATCTATTTTTAGAATGATATCATAGTTATTTTTAGCTAGAGTATTTCACCATCATTGCATCAGCCTATTCAAATATCTGTTTACCCAATGGACAAAGGGAAACCAATACGGCATAGAATGTATTGTTACCAACCCAGTACACTGTTGATTTAGGACACAATAGAAAGTACACATTGTCCAGACAGTATTGTTCAAAACCTCACATTGTTGATTTAAGACATAAAGGAAAGTACACAAAGAGTTAGACGGTATTCAACCATAGTCAACAAACCCAGTACACTGTTGATTTAGGACACAATAGAAAGTCAACATCGGTTGGGCCCTAACAAAGACCTATTCAAAATGACACCTGGTCTGTCCTTCGGTTTAAAATTCGGATTAAGCTTGGACCAATCAGATTGCGGTATTTCGACCAATCAAAAGATTAATCCTTACACCCATTGACCAATCAGAGACGCGTATTGTTGACCAATCAAAAGATTAATCCATACACCCAGTGAGCAATCAAACATCGTTTTCACAGCGAGGCTTTCTGGATAGTATATAAGAAGGGCACGCATCCCGTTATTCTTCATTCTGACTTCCGAACTGACAAGATGGAAACAGTAGTTGAGACCTTCGAACTTATGGTGAATTCTTACACCAATGCAGAAGAACTCATGGACTTTGCAGCGACATGGGGAATTCAGGATTCGCACTCAGTGAGATTTCGGTTATTTCAACTAACTAATCCTGAGTATGATAACAAATTTATCCATGAAGAATTGGACACAATATTGGGAAACCTAGGAGGACCACTCGAGCCTCCAGTGACCTTCAACGAGGAAGACATGGAGTTGGCCCTCGACTATGTGAAGACACAAGAGGAGATTGAAGGCGCTGTCAAAGCGCTCCTGTTCGATGATGAAATGGAAACTCTTGCCCAAATGTGTGAAGAAGATGGTGAATGGAATCCACCAAGTCCTATTGTACAGAGCGGCTGTGGGGATGAGCCGCTGCCGGGCACGTCCAGCGAACCTCAACCAGGCAGGTCCAGAGAACCACAACCTGGACGCTCACATCGACTGACTTATACAATGAGAAAAAAGTCAGAGAGGACCTATGCGAAAAATGCGGCTGTGGACCGTACCTATCAAGTGAAAGTGGACGAAGGGTACCAAGGCCAGCAACTTAGAGATGTAAGGGAAGGTCTCCACGATATGTTTCAGGATGTGATGAACCAGGCCCGGGGCGATTTAGAAGGAAACGATTTGGGTCGTGTCGTGATTAATCACGATGGATTACATGACTCAATAGTCGTTCCTCTACAGGCCTGGGATACATTAGATGCTAACAAAGTCATGGAGACCCTTGAGAAGGTGCTTAATAGTAATCAAGAGCTCTCCATTAACGAGAGTTTCAGTATTACTATTGGCACCATCGACCTACCTAAAGGCAGTGGCAGACCTCGACGACGCATTACTCGAATCAAAGGACCTAAGAATTCATTAGACTTGAAAAAATCGATAGTCACCATAGACAATGACGACAACCTATGTATGGCTAGAGCGATCGGAGTCAGTTGGGCAAAGTTACACAAGTGTACTCAGGAAGAATGGAGTCAAGTGTTAAAGAACAGACAAGGGAAAAGCAACTTAGAGTTGGTCCTGGAGCACAGAAAGGCCCCTTTGACCTACTACAAGAACCTTGTCAAGAAGAATCGGAAGGAACAAGTACAGTTAGCAGCGACCCTATGTCAGATGGTGGGCGTCCCCTTAGACAGAGCTGCGAGTCTCAACGATGTAGAAGCATTCGAAGAACTGCTGGGGGTGAGGGTGATGGTGGTCAGCGCACGACTGGGTAACAAGTTTATCACGAGTCCAAGTTCAGACGAGCGTCCATGCATTTACTTGTACTTGGTGGACGATAACCACTTTCACTCCATTACCAGCATTACGGGCTTCTTCAGTGCCAGATACTTTTGTGAGACTTGCCTGAAGCACTACAACAACAAGGAGAGACACCAGTGCGAAGAGAAATGTATCGTGTGCAAGAGGGATCATTGCCCCCAGACAGACAAAATAATCAAGTGCAATGACTGTAACATGACCTGTAGATCTCAGGATTGTTTCGACTCCCATAAAAAGACACCCCTACACAAGAAAGGAAAGAAAAAGGGTCAACCCAGCGGACCCTCACAGTGCGAGAAGTGGTGGAAGTGTCCCACGTGTTACGCAGTTGTAAGGACTGACAGACGGAAGAAAGAGGAACACCAGTGCGGAGAATATTTTTGTACAACCTGCGTAAAATATGTCATGGACGATCACTTGTGTTTTTTGAGGGCGAAAGAATGTAAGGAGAATTATATACCTAAATTTATTTTTTTCGATTTTGAATGCAGTCAGGATGAGAAAGCGGTGTGTGAGGAAGGATACAAATCCAAACCAAATTGCAAAGATTGTCAGTTATCACAGGTATGTACCTCTTGTTCAAAATGTCAAAATTGTAACACTTCGTGGTGCGGAAAAGCGACACATCGTCCAAACTATGTGGTAGCTCAGACTGTTTGCCCGAAGTGTATTAATAAGGTATGTACACCAGACTCAATATGTAAAGGGTGTGGGACTCGGTGCGAAGAATGTGACAATACTCTGATACCCGCAGACCAAGATGAAGGGCCTTGTGCCGGAGAATGCGGGTTCAGAGAGGTCATATTTGAATGGCAGAAGACTGCGGAACAGTTTGGTCAATGGCTCTTTTCAGAACAGCACACTCACTTTAAGGTGGTGGCGCATAATATGAAAGGATACGATGGCTACTTTTTATTAGAATACTTGATTGATCAGTCTTTACGCCCCGATAAAATTCTTTACAGCGGGTCCAAAATTATGTACATGGCAGTAGAACGAGACTTACATATCAAGGTGATTGACAGTCTAAATTTTTTACCTATGAAATTGTCCCAATTACCCAAGGCTTTTGGATTAGACGAGTTGAAGAAGGGCTGGTTCCCACATTATTTTAATATCAAAGAGCATCAAAATTATGTTGGACCCTACCCTGACCCTCATTTTTACGGACATGATTTTATGAGTGAGAAAGAGAGGAATGAGTTGTTAGCGTGGTTGAGTGAGAGAAAGAATGAGGTGTTTGATTTTAGAAAGGAAATGGAAGAGTATTGTAGAAGCGATGTAGATATTTTGAGACAGGCGTGTATGAAGTTTAGAGAGTTGCTGATGAGTGCGACTGGAGAAGACAGACAGGTGGTGAATAAGCACGGGAAGGTAGAAAAGAAGTGGGAGGGGGCCGTGGATCCATTTGACTCTGTCACCATTGCCTCTGTATGCATGAATGTATTTAGAACCAAGTTTATGGAAGAAGAATGGAAAGTAAAATTGAATGGCAGAGACCAGTGGATCCCGGCTAGATTGAGAGATGGTACTTTATATGTGTGTGTGAAAGATGAATGGGTGAGTGAAGATCGGTTAGCAGAATCAGTGACGACACGGGAATTTGTAAAAACACCAATTGCAAAAGTTCCTCCTAGTGGGTACACAGATCAATATAGTAAAGTGTCAATTCAGTGGTTAGAGTGGAGGGCACGTCTCGATCAGGTACACATTCAACACGCCCTGAATGAGGGGGAGAAAACGATCCCAGGTACACGATACAAATTAGATGGTTACTGTGCAGAAACGCACACGGCATACGAGTATCACGGTTGCGTGTTTCACGGATGCCCTGTGTGTTTCTTAGACAATCGGGAAGAGACGTGTCATCCCCTCACTAATCAATCTTTGGACGAATTGTACGCTTTAACATTGAAGAAGAAGGCACATTTGGAAAGTTTAGGCATGAAATACGTGTGTATTTGGGACCACGACTTCAAAAAGGAAATCAATCAAAATTCAGATCTCAAAACCTTCATACAAACTTTAGACATAGCGGATAGGTTGAACCCTAGAGAGAGTTTTTTCGGCGGTCGTACCAATGCAAGTCAACTCTTCTACAAAACTGAAGAAGAAGAACAGATCAAGTACGTAGATTTTACCAGCCTGTATCCTTGGGTAAACAAGTATTGTCGGTACCCCGTAGGTCATCCCACTATCTTCACGAAAGATTTTGGGGACATGAAGGATTATTTTGGTATTGCCAAAGTCAAAAATTTACCCCCACGAGGACTCTATCATCCTGTCCTGCCCTATAGATCAAATGGCAAACTAAAATTTTCTTTATGCCGAACTTGCGCGGATACCGAGAATACAGACACTTGTTGTTGTTCGGATGAAGAGAGGATATTGACTGGTACTTGGTGTACCCCCGAGATACACACAGCTCTCAGACTAGGGTATCAAGTCAAGCACATATACGAAGTATACCACTGGGAGGAAACCACCCATTATAACACAAACACACATGAAGGAGGACTGTTCGCCCAATATATCAACACGTTTTTGAAATTCAAACAAGAGGCGAGCGGTCCCCCAGACTGGATTAAAACGGCACAAGACAAACACACCTATATAAAAGAATACAAACAGAAAGAGGGAGTTTCACTGGACCAAGAGAACATTGTGAAGAATCCTGGTTTGAGAGCTTTGGCGAAATTGTGCCTCAATAGTTTTTGGGGTAAGTTTGGTCAGAGACTCAGCCTCAAACAGACTGACATATTTCATGAGAGTCAGGTCAACCTGTTCTTTCAATTGTTCTCTGACCCAGTCAAACAACCTCTCAATTTTCACATTTTGAATAATAACATGATACAGATTGAATGGATATACAAACAAGACTGTCAACCCGAAGATAACAAAACAAACATTTACTTGGCAACCTTTACCACATGTTGGGCCAGACTCAAATTGTACAGTGTGCTCGAACAATTAGACAGAAGAGTGTTGTATTATGACACAGACAGTGTCATTTACGTGAGTAAGCCCGGAGAGGTTGATCCACCTTTAGGGGATTACTTGGGCGAATTGACTGATGAATTGGGCAATGGGGAGCACATTGTAGAGTTTGTGTCTGGGGGTCCCAAGAATTACGCGTATAAGTCCAACAAGAATAAAGAAACATGT
The DNA here is from genome assembly GCA_963576725.1 of Azorinus chamasolen. Classification (NCBI taxonomy): domain Eukaryota; kingdom Metazoa; phylum Mollusca; class Bivalvia; order Cardiida; family Solecurtidae; genus Azorinus; species Azorinus chamasolen. The sequence goes on from OY755239.1 coordinate 76,067,145, forward strand.
AAAGTTCGGGGATTCACTCTGAACTACAAAAATAGTCAACTCATTAACTTTGACAGCGTTAAACAGATCGTGACAGACCCCAAGAGTAAACCAAACATTACAATTAGCAACCCAAGCAAAATATGTAGAGACAAAAGGAAAAGAACTTTGTATAACAGGGAAGAAAAAAAGAGTTATCAAATGGTGTACACCAAACGCAGAAGGTTAGATAATTTCGATACAGTCCCTTACGGTTTTTAGAGCACAGTCTTGTTTGTAAATCAAGTTGTACAGTTCGTTATAGAATATGTATTCATTGAATTTGTATAGGACCATTTGATCAGTTTTTGTTGGTACTTGATCAGTTTTTGTTGTTACTTGATCAATTTTTTGTTGTCACTTAAACAAAAAGTAGTGTCACTTAAACAAAAAGTAGTATCACTTAAACAAAAAAGTGGTATCACTTAAACAAAAAGTAGCATCACTTAAACAGTTTTTGTCATTTTACATTGAAATTGTATAGGACCATTTGATCAGTTTTTGTTGGTACTTGATCAGTTTTTGTTGTTACCTGATCAATTTTTTGTTGTCACTTAAACAAAAAGTAGTGTCACTTAAACAAAAAGTAGTATCACTTAAACAAAAAAAAGTTGTATCACTTAAACAAAAAGTAGCATCACTTAAACAGTTTTTGTCATTTTACATTGAATTTGTATAGGACCATTTGATCAGTTTTTGTTGGTACTTGATCAGTTTTTGTTGTTACCTGATCATTTTTTTGTTGTTACTTAAACAAAAAGTAGTGTCACTTAAACAAAAAGTAGTATCACTTAAACAAAAAAGTGGTATCACTTAAACAAAAAGTAGCATCACTTAAACAGTTTTTGTCATTTTACATTGAATTTGTATAGGACCATTTGATCAGTTTTTGTTGGTACTTGATCAGTTTTTGTTGTTACCTGATCAATTTTTTGTTGTCACTTAAACAAAAAGTAGTGTCACTTAAACAAAAAGTAGTATCACTTAAACAAAAAAGTGGTATCACTTAAACAAAAAGTAGCATCACTTAAACAAAAAGTAGCATCACTTAAACAGTTTTTGTCATTTTACATTGAATTTGTATAGGACCATTTGATCAGTTTTTGTTGTTACTTGATCAGTTTTTGTTGTTACTTGATCAATTTTTTGTTGTTACTTGGTCAATTTTTTGTTGTTACTTGATCAGTTTTTGATGTTACTTGATCAATTTTTTGTTGTTACTTGGTCAATTTTTGTAGTTACTTGATCAGTTTTTTGTTGTTACTTGTTCAGTTTTTGTAGTTACTTGATACGTGTTTTGTGCATACTTGAACTGTTTTTGTATTGAGTGTGATGTTTGTAATGGGATTAATCTATGTTCTTGAATGATAACTATGCTGATGTAAATAAAAGTTTATAAGAATGACACTGTCTTCTGTGATGTATCCTATTACCTCATTCATAAGAAAGATGCCTGACATTGAAGCTCATACCCCTGAAAGGGTAACCTTTCTAGATAAGGACGATACGCATTCTGACAAGTGGCATTTACTAGGGACGCACGTCCCAAAGACAGAAATTGTTTACTTTTGTCAAATGATTATCGTCTATATTATCATTATCACGTCCGTGGTTAATTTGTCCATACAAAACGAATCATCGGAATTGTGGATTAGTTTACTCAGCAGTTGCATAGGCTACTCTCTACCTAATCCTAAACTCAAGAAATAATGACCACCCTTCCCTTTGAATCATGCTCCAGCCTGTGCATTAGCGGCCAGACGGGTAGTGGTAAAACCCAATGGGTGTACCGATTTCTCAAACACTTGAAACACATGTACAAAGACCCACCAGTTCACACACTGTACCTGTACGGTATATACCAGGATCTCTTTAAAGAAATGGAAAGGGAACTTCCCAATTTCACGGCTAAACAGGGTCTTCTATCTGCAGAAGAGATGGATGAATATACCGAAGATCGTCAACATAAACTGATTATCCTAGATGACTTGATGCACGAAGTGGTCCAACACAAAGATATGGAATTACTGTTTACCCAAGGGACGCATCACCGATGCGTGAGCGTCATTCTTATCACTCAGAATTTATTTCCTAGAGGAAAACACGCACGAACTATTGCTCTAAATACATGGTATTTGGTACTCATGAAAAACCTGAGAGATATGTCTCAAGTAGGTATATTAGGGCGACAACTGTACCCTGGAAAAAACAAAGGTTTCATGAAAGCGTATGAGGATGCTTTAACATATGGATATTTTATCGTGGACATGAGTCCTCACGCCATAGATCAGTACCGTCTCAGGACACGTGTATTTCCCGAAGAAGGCCCTGTTGTATATCACCTGACATAAGAATAGAATAGATGCTCCTGATCGGCAACCATGGGAGAACTTATCAAACAACAGCGTCATTTTCTACACCTATTTGTACACACCAGTCCCAGTCAAAGAAAAGCATTATTACAGACTGTGACCAAGTCACAAGTGAAAGCACTAAGTCAGATTTCCCATAATATGATTAAAGGCAATGTGCCTCTCACGTCTACTGAAAAACAGCAATTTAATCGTCACCGACGCTTCATCTATATATTAGGAGACAGACACTTAGGCTTCGCTCATAAGAAGCAGCTACTACATAATAAACAACGCATTCTTCTGCTCTTGGTGAACACTGCAGTGACCTATTTGAACACCTATAACTATGGAGAAGCTAGTACTAGTTCCTTATGACAAGTATCAGACATTACTGAATCAGAAAACACCTATGAAAGGAGGTTTTGCAGTAAAAAGGTTACATCCACCCGGTAAGCGGCTTATTGATGAAAACAAGACTCAGAAACAGAAACTACAAAATCCTAAGGAGCAGTCATTCAAATGGATCTCGTTTTAACGGTTATAAGAATCATACTAATTTATCGCAACAATAACTATGACAGACTGGAAGCAATACCTGTCATCCATTTATTTCGATGTTAGTCATCCCGCCAGTTACGCAGGACCCGATAAACTGTACAAGATAGTAGCGAAAGAAGGTACATTTAAAATTGGCAAACGTCGCATTAAGCAATGGCTTCAAGATCAAGAAACCTACCCTCTGACGAAAGGCGCAAGACGAAAGTTTCCAAGATCTAGAGTGATCGTAAATGGTCTAGACAGTCAGTGGGATATGGATTTGATGGATATGGCATCTCTCGCCAAACAGAATAATGGGATCAAATACATTTTGGTGGCCATCGATATTTTCTCTCGCTTTGCTCACTGTCAACCTGTGCGAAGTAAATCAAGTGAAGACATGGTACTGGCTTTTCAGCGCGTGCTCTCGGGATCGAGACGCCCTCAAACAGTGAGAACGGACAAAGGCATGGAATTTAGAAATCGAGAAGTCAACAAGTACCTTAAGAATCTAAATGTACACCACTTTTATGCTCTCAACACAGAAACCAAAGCGAATTATGCGGAAAGATTGATCAAAACATTGAAACATAAACTCTTTCGGTATTTACTGAAACACAATACCAAATGCTACATAGACGTACTGCAAAAGGTGGTACATAGCTACAATCACACGCACCATCGTAGTTTGGGTACTACACCTGCCTCCGTGACTAAAGACAAAGAGGGAGAGAGTCGGTTACACCAGTATCTGCTCAGAACTGAACACATCCAAAAGAATAAAAATGTAGTTAAAGGCAAATCGTCTCTGAAGAAGAAACCATACAAGTTCAAACTAGACCGTACGTGTATCTCACATTAGAAACATATTCGATAGAGAATACTCACAAAAATGGACCGGCGAATTGTTTACCATTCACAAGAGGTTCTAACGCGAGGGGTTACCCGTGTATACTTTAAAGGACTGGGATGGCGAGGCGATTGAAGGCAGCTTCTACGAACCCGAAATTCAGGCTGTGAATGTAGATGAGACAGCAGAATATCGGGTAGAAAAGGTGTTGAGAAGACGAACGCTCAATAAACAAAGAAAAGTGTTGGTTCGTTGGCCTTCCAAATACGACTCGTGGATTCCCGAACGTGATTTAAAGCAGTACTCGTAAAAGGTATAAACTATGTCACATTGACTACATGTCTCATTCAGTGACTATATCTTCAAGAGACAACATGTACTTGACCAACGTGGTGTGCAGTACCAATTTGGATTGTTCTATCAATCTGACAGATTTGTGTCATCGACTAGTAAATGTTCGATATGACCCTGCACGATTTCCTGGACTCATATGGCAACACAGGAGAATCGGTGGAAACTGTTTAGTGTTTTCCAATGGCAACATACATTGTAGCGGAAAGGCAAAAAGTCTACAGGAAGGTATTCAACGAGTCAGACGATACACCCGTTGTCTGCAGAAATTGGGATGGTCAGTGAAATTAAGCAAGACCAAAATAATGACAGCTTCGGCATTTCACGCTCTCAGCGACAGGTTATATTTGGAGGCATTAGTGCGTGACAGGCAACTCCTCTACGAACCAGAGTTATTTCCTACGGCTAACATGAAAATAAGTGGAGTCACGTTCTGCTGCTTTAGTAACGGGAAGATTCTCATCACCGGCATCAAGTCAGTCAAAGACATTGACAACGTGGTCTTACCTACTCTGCTAGAACTTGAACTGTATACTTTATAAGAAGCAAAGCGTGCAGGAATTACTGTCATACAAAAGCCATGGAACACTCTCAAGTCTATTTACGCATTCACTTTTTATTGCACCTGAAAGAGGCGTCTTCCACAGACCGTAAAACGACGCTGATGAATATCACCCCTGGACAGCTAGAGACTCTGAGTAAGATTGCTGTCAGAGTGTTGAATGGTGTCGTCTCCTTTTAGAAGAGACGCTCAACTATTTGAACGAAAGAGAACACTGTTAAGAACATTAGCTTCTCACAATGTGTCATCTACAAGAAAGAAGGCTTTACTTAGACGTCAACACTCGGTAATCCCCGTACTTGTGAGAGTCCCATATCTCATTCAAGTTATTTTAGATGAGATGAGGACAACGCCCGATGAGTAAAGACAGACCGTGATAGAGAAGTTCCTATAGTTTATATGTGACAGTTCATCGAGTATCCGAAAAGACTGTGTTTTCACCTGGAAGGGTTGGGGCCATGGCCGACACGACATGAGTAGTGAGATGAACTGACGTAAGAACTCATCAGACATAAGAAGACGTAAGAATGAAGGACATATACTTGTTTCTTAGTAGTCGAGATTCTCTCGCACTTTATCAAAACAACTCGCCTTCTGAATTTTGGATCCAACTCCCTAAACCCTACACTTTAGAAGGTCATTGGTCTTGCGCCTTAATCGACGTGAGTCTTGATTGCGATTTTAAACCGAAAAGCTCTAGACTCTACTTGTGTTGTGATTTCGTAGAAGAGTCCTACGTCAGAGACACACTACTTCCGGTGCTGAGAAATATAGAAGTGAATACACGTTACAAGAAACTCAAAAGTGAACTCTACACCTCCCCTTTATACATACCTCTGAAAACAGCTCATTTACATACATTGAGGCTGCAGTTGCTTGACGAAAACCTAAAACCTGTGGTATTAAACACAAACGACCTACATTGCGTCTTGCATTTGAAACAAACATGGGGTCCATAGAAGTTTTTGATAACGAACTGCTCAAATGGGTACCTTATCTGGGTACCCCCGAAGACGTGGAACGTTATTATCAAAAGACATTAGACCGGATGGAGGCACAGAAACACGGACCAGGGTACATGGTTAAAAAGCTACGAGACACGGAAGAAAAATTGAAAGAGACGGAAACGAAATTGGAAGAAGCTGAAGCAAGATTAAAGCAAAAGGTGCCTCACGTCACTCAAGTGACACCCGTGGCCCAAGCCATTGAGATAGCGCAGGCCCAAGTAGACATAGAACATAAGAAGGCGAAAAGCACACGATCTAATAGGACTTCCAAAACATCGACTCTCCCTAAACGTGTTAGAGATAAACGTTACCATGGAACAATTGGATTTGTTTAAACAGGTAGACACAGATGTGTCTTTACAGGCGACAGAATGGATAGAATACAGACCTATTAATCAGCTTACGGACAACTCTCCTTTAGAATTCAATATACCAGCCCAATCCTCAGCTTATTTGAACTTGAAGCGTAGTGTACTCCATTTGAAATTGAGACTTGTGAATGCAGACAATACACCTGTCGAAGACAGTCTAGTGGCGGCGCCCGTGAATTTAACATTACACTCCCTCTTCAGTCAAATAGAAGTATCTTTTCAACAGACCCCTCTTACTCATTGGGGTGTGAATTATCCTTACAAAGCTTACATCGATACCATCCTCAAGACTAACAGTGAGGTACAAAAGAATTTACTGACCAGTCAACTTTTTTATAAGGATGTCAAAGACATGGATACAACGGATGCTAAAACGGGTAACAATGCAGGACTTAAACTCAGATACCAGAAATCGCGAGGTGGGGCTATTGTGGAAGTGGAGGGCCCGATACTATTAGACGTATTTCAACAACCGAAACTCTTGATCAACGGCGTGCACATGGGACTGAAACTATTTCAGAGTACTAACGCTTTTAGAATGATGGTAGATTCGCTTGTAGCTACAGATAAAGTACAGATCGTAGACGCACGGTTTAAGTTATGCGTTCAACGTTTAAATAACACAGTGCTCTTGATTCACCAGAAACAGATTCAACAAAGACCTGCAATGTACCCTTATTTGCGCACTGACATCAAAACTATCGCTCTCGCTTCTGGACAATACAGCTACAGTGTAGACGATTTATTTCAAGGATTGGTCCCGAGTTCCCTGATTGTTGGTTTAGTGTCCAGTGAGGCGTACAGTGGCAGTTACAAAAAGAATCCGTTTAACTTTCAACATTACGACTGCAACTCAATAGGGTTTTACGTAGATGGTCAGTCTTACCCCTCTTATCCTCTGCAACCTAACTTTGAAGCTAATCAATTTACTGACAGTTACAGAACCTTGACTCAGTTCAGAGAAGATATCAACATTTCCTAGGAGGATTTTAAGAAGGGTTACTGTTTATACGTACTTGATATTGACCCGTATTACTCCTTTAGTAACAAACGGCGTGGACATTGTCGATTAGAACTCAAGTTTGCCAAAGCTTTACCCGAGAGTGTGACAATACTTGTCTACGCTACCTTCCCAGAAATCCTCAGTATTGACCAATCCAGAGCAGTGACTTTACGTTAAAACCCAGTTATGATTGATTGAACAAATAAACCCCGCCAGATCATATGTGTTTATAAGAAGATGACATTGAAACAATTTTGTCATTATGTTGGGACTGACACTAGCGTTCACATCTCTGGTGGATGACTTGTTGTGGTGGTGGACTATTTATCGTTTACGACGAGAGGCCAGGGAAGCGGCAGATCGTTTGGTACAGTGGTTTGAAAGAACCAATAGGGAAGACGATGAACACGTTAGAGTTACAGCAGATACTTCTGAATGATCCTATCACAGAACCCTACATTGGAAAAGTATGTGCACTGGACCAGTTACCACGAGAAGTAAATCATAGACCAAAACTGTACATTGTCAATAGTCATGAAAGTGATCGACCCGGTAGACATTGGTTGGCACTTTATTTTCCAAGAGTGGGACCTGCTGAGTTCTTCGATTGTTTGGGACGAGGGCCAAGTTATTACAGTTGGCGTTTGGAGCGTTTCTTGAAAAAGCACGGAGGGTATTATATCTTCAATAGAAAGCGTTATCAACAAGTGGGGACTAAGACATGTGGGCAGTTTTGTTACTATTATCTTAAACAACGATGCAATGGAAGGTCAATGAGGGATATTTTAACTGATTTCGATGACACAAACCTGAACTATAATGAAGATGTTGTGACTGGGATAATAGATGATGCTGACCTGTTGGATTTAACGGAGAACTAAATCAGTGTACATGGTTGTATATAGTGTACATAAAATGGGTGGGTGGGGTATGCTCCAAAATATGACACAACCTTCTCGTGGTTTGGGGCGTAAGTAGCTTGTCTTTTAATTTCTGTAACGAAAGTTAAAGGTCAAAGCGAAACTAAGTGTGTCATAAACTCTCCCAGGCAATAGGACAAATCACAAGGCAAATGTAAATTTAATGTTTATTTACAGAAAACATCATCATAGTCTACATATAATCAGATCATCTATACAAGTCAAAATTTCCCCACAAACTAATGTGAGACATGTTGTTCGTGTGAATTCTGCCTTTATTCGGATTTGTCAATACATTCATCTGATTGGTCAAGTAACACGGTGTCATGTTCAGACTTGTATATGAATAAAACTATTTTTAGTAACATGAGGTCATATTCAGACTTGTGTATGATTAAAACTATTTTAGTAACATAAGATCATATTCAGACTATATTTAGTAACATGATACCATGTTCAGACTTGTCTCTGACCGAAATCCGATTGAATGAGACCCTAATAGTGTTAATCGGTCAAGTAATAAGGGAAATACAGATGTTTTAAGAGAGAAAATACGTCACTTCCGGTTTCAGAGAATGGATAATGACGTTTTGGTAATTTCAGTCGATAGGTGGTCTCCAGACCTTTCCAACGATATCAAACTCGACCCTATTCGGTTTAAAACTATAGGAGAGGTAAGGGTTTGAATATTCGTTTTATTCAAACCCATAAACAAGATTACGTAATAGATATAATCTGAAAATGGGTGATCCTTCGAAAGCAAAAGTAGACATGTAAAAAGAGAAAATTGCAGACTCGGTTTTATTGAGTCTGTTCATGAGTAGTAATTAAAAGTGCAACACTACTTAGGTCACGTGACTTAATTTTCAAATTGAAATATCTTGAGAATCAGTCATGTTAGACCCATAAACTTAGATATTTTATTGATCAGGGCGACCTTTCCAATGGTGTAACGATTTTAAGGATATGGTCACTTTAAATTTAAAATCAATTTTTAAACAAAAAAAAATGAACTTTTTTAAACATTTATTAAAATACTTAAATTTTGTGTATAGATCTGGTAAAAATTTTTCCAACGATACCAAACATGACCAGTTTTGATCAAGAATTAAGAGAGTTATGGCCATTTGAACTTTTTCAAAAAATGATATTTAAATATTTTAAAATATTTGAAACCTAAATATCTCGAGAACCAGTCATGTTAGACCCATAAACATATATATTTTATTGATCAGGGAGAAGAGATCTTTCCAATGGGGTATAGATTTTAAGGATTGGGTCACTTTAAATTTTAGGTTAAAAATGATTGCTTGGATTAGAATCCAAACTTGTTAAAGTGGAATGACAGTATCTAACGTAGGGGTAGCCTCTACAGAATATTGGCATAAAACGTTGTCAGAATTCAGAAAATAGTTAGTTTTATGTAGACTGTGTATAGATATAGATCACTTTTGAAAATGGGTGAATTTAATATGTAATTTTCACTACTGCTTATAATTTCAAGAATTGGTCCATGATATATCTCGGTCTATAAATGCAACATTTTTTGATAAAAGGTGCATCTTTGGTATGCATTATATTTGCATTCAGTAAACTTATATACGCGTTGGGGGCTGGCTAAGTAAATAATAACACCTTTACTGGCCAGGTCTGTTTGCATAAGACAATAAATGGAAAAGTAGTAAAGTCAAGCAGGCAAAGCCACATGCAAGACGCAACCACCACCAAAACACCGATAGACAGCATGACACACACACACACACACAACCACACACCCAAACGCACACGCACACACACGAAATGAACACAGAAAACACCAAAAGACACACAAGAACCAGGGACAAACGTTCCACAACATGAACAAACCACAAGCACAAAGACGCAATGCAAACAAAAGGAAGGGTGACAAAGAGAGTACCGCCTTGGCACGGTCAGCAGCAAAAACACCACTGGGGGTTTAAACCGGTTTACGGACGTCCTAACCTCACACTTCTCTCAAAGTCACCCTAGCTTTACAAATATTGTAAATAAAGGTATCCCCGCTGGACTTACCCACAACATAGACGACGGTGAACACAGGACAACATGTAAAACATAGCATAATAACTGTGACAATCCGTCAAATATGTACTCAATGACTTTGCTGAAGTCAGAGCACCTGCAGGTAAGCCGTTAAGGGCACGACAGGGAAAAAATAATACATGAGTCTGGTAACCCTTTTTATCCCTTAGAAATGGTCATACCAATACTATCAAACTATTTATTTCTTATCATTTCATCTTTTGGATATTGAACTAACTAGAGGTTATTTTTAATTACTGTGAAGATGATTTATTTTGTTTATGCCAAACTTGTACATGTTGTGTCATGCTTGGTGGCAAAAGGGACAGGCAAGTTCCAGTTTGAAGGTGTTGACATTAAAATACACATGTAATAACAAAGAACGGGAAGTGTGATGTTAGAAGTGAATATTCTGTAGAGTGTGATGACGAAATGGTTGTAAAGGCAGATAATAGAGATAATCACATCAATCTATATATTTTATAAATTCAGTATCAAACTTTCTTTCTCGTGATATACAGATGATGTCCATCTGCAACGCTTTTAATTTAAAAGAAAATAACAAAACAAAAACAAAAATACATAATAAAATGTATGTGAAAAATTGAACTTTGTTCATGTTAGACAGCCGTAAATTGACTTTACCAATGGGTTCTTGAGACAATTTTAGGCTAAATTGACACCAACATCATTAAAATCGGTCGAAAACTAAAGGTGTTATGGCGGTTTTAAAATTTAGAGTTGAATCGTGCATATTCATGAGCTAAATGACGTCATAGAATTATTTTGAAAAGGCTCTAACTAGGTAACGGTAAGGGATAGGACCTTATATGTATACATTTTCTTGATCTGCGCGACGAGATCTTTACAATGGTGTACAGTTTTATACAGTTTGGGGAGATTAAATTTTAAAGTTTAAAAAACCAATAAAGGATGATAACTATCGAATCATAAATATTTATTGCGAGAACCCTATACTTAATCGAAAGGTTTTGATGAGTTTTAAGTGAATATGATCTTGGAAGATATTAAGCGCAAACTACTAATCTAAAATGGGGTGAAAATGGATTTAATTGTTTACATTTGACTCTCTTGTAAATAATTGCTTTTTTGTAAGGTAATAAATATAAAGTTTTCAAACTCCTTGTCTTTTATATACATATCTATCTTTTTAAGATCACCACATTTGTAGCAAAACATATTTCAGTCATGTATTTCACTTCGCTATAAGCTCTGTGTAAAGTTAGTAAATTCGATTTCATTCTAATCGGTAGTCATGGCTACTACAATAGGCAGGTAAACATTGACCAGGCGTGTATAGTCTGTTTGCACTAAATAAACATTTGTGACTGGCTAAGTAAATAATAACACCTAGGCTGGCTAGTTGTGTTTGCATAAGACAATAGTCCTTTCAAATAAACCAATACTGGCGTGTAGTCATAACTGAACCCTGAAAGGGAGCTCGAATCACTAGTCAGCAACTAGTTTTGAAGTGAATTGGGAATAACTATGAAGTAAATATATTAGTTATGGGGCATTTTGTCATTAGTTTGCTATCAAAATAGATTCGTTTACTGAGTAGACAGGCTATTTGTTGTCAGTGTGGACATCAGGTGAATATAATATGGAACATGTTGACTGCTCCTTAGTCCATCAGTCTGTTTTACTTTGAGCCTGCTTTAAGCAACAGAATTATGTGAGAAACTATAAAGTAATGTGTTAGTAAATTGGCAGATATAATTACTGTCAAAGTAGACAGGGTATTTGTCAATTTATAGTTTAACGTGATAATAGCGTATTTTTTTTTAAATGACACTGCTTTTAGTTTAAGTCATGATTTGACGCCTATGTATGGGCGTAAACTACTTCAACTCTATACAAAACTTGCAGCTTGTAACTGGCTAATTTTTTCGGTCCGATATCTTAACATGTCTGTACAGGTTGCGATTTGAAACGCCATGTGTGATTTGAATAGGTCTTTCTTCGGGTCCAACCAATGTTGACTTTCTATTGTGTCCTAAATCAATAGTGCACAGGGTTTGTTGATTATGGTTGAATGCCGTCTGACTCTTTTTGTACTTTCCTTTATGTCCTAAATCAACAATGTGAGGTTTTGAACAATGATGTCTGGACAATGTGTACTTTCCATTGTGTCTTAAATCAACAGTGTACTGGTTTTGTTGACTATGGTTGAATACCGTCTGACTCTTTGTGTACTTTCCTTTATGTCTTAAATCAACAATGTGAGGTTTTGAACAATACATTCTATGCCGTATTGGTTTCCCTTTGTCCATTGCGTAAACAGATATTTGAATAGGCTGATGCAATGATGGTGAAATACTCTAGCTAAAAATAACTATGATATCATTCTAAAAATAGATACGCGTACAGCGCCCTCTACTCGCGCATGCGCTTGAAGGAAAACAACATTAGTCATTTCAGTCATTTGAGCGTTGGACGTCGAAGAGTATACATGGGAGAACTAGGTACCTTATTTATTTAATTGTAGTCATACTACTAATAGTAGTAGTAATAGTGTTGTTGTTATCATTATTATGTTTATAGTAGTATTACTAGTGTTGTTGTTGTTATCATCATCAGTAGTGGAAATAGTAGTAGTAGTAGTTATTATTATCTGGTAGGGAGGACCTGACCCTCAATGTTCGCGACTACCTACCAGAGGGTATACAAGTCAGCTCTGTATACCGTGTAGATCCTGATCCAATAGGACAGCGACTACCTACTAGATCTTATACAAAAAAAAACGTGTAGACCCAGATCCAACATGGCCGCTCCAACATGACCGACTGCTATCCACGAATACCCGTGACAAACTACAATCTCCTTATATGCAAATGATGTTACTGTAAATAGAAACAAAATGGCCGCGATTACGCAAGATTACGTCATCTTTGTTTTGACTCCAAACCGGCCCCAATACTACTGCGAGAGCTTATCGAAAAGTAGTAAAGTCAAGCAGGCAAAGCCACATGCAAGACGCAACCGCCACCAAAACACCGATAGACAGCATGACACACACACACACACACACAAACGCACACGCACACACACATACGAAATGAACACAGAAAACACCAAAAGACACACAAGAAACAGGGACAAACGTTCCACAACATGAACAAACCACAAGCACAAAGACGCAAGGCAAACAAAAGGAAGGGTGACAAAGAGAGTACCGCCTTGGCACGGTCAGCAGCAAAAACACCACTGGGGGTTTAAACCGGTTTACGGACGTCCTAACCTCACACTTCTCTCAAAGTCACCCTAGCTTTACAAATATTGTAAATAAAGGTATCCCCGCTGGACTTACCCACAACATAGACGACGGTGAACACAGGACAGCATGTAAAACATAGCATAATAACTGTGACAATCCGTCAAATATGTACTCAATGGCTTTGCTGAAGTCAGAGCACCTGCAGGTAAGCCGTTAAGGGCACGACAGGGAAGCTCTATCCACGGCATTCCTATCCTGTGACCTTTTTCCTACTTTCGCATTAAACAATTATCTCAGGCTGTGTTGTTTCTTCTATCCAATATTAATATTAAAATATCAATATTAATATTAAAATTTGTCAGTCCTAAAATATCTTCAGGCACTTCTGATAAAACTATTTACATTAAGAGAGGAAATAAAACTTTAAACAAAAGTTATATTGTGTATAACAGTTTAAGGACTTTAGTCGTGATCTGGCTGGTATTTGGAAACAGCTTGTATCCATTTATAAGTCTAAACAGGGTCCAAGCTATTTGATGACACTCGGTCAGTAGTGTTTTCGAACGCTTGAACAATTGGAAGTCTATAAATATGCAACAAACCACAGTATAAGAAGACAATACTTGAAGACGACAATACTGTTTCAGCACGTCAATAGTTACATTTCGTTTGTGTGATAGTTTATGTTGTGTCTCTGAAGATAATCAATATTCTTGACACTATTTTCGGCTTCTACTTGATGTTAACTCGATTACTGTGTCTCCTAAAACAGTTGTGTGATAACGCTGCAGTTCTGCATGTCTTCCTAATTATACAAGTATTACGCTGGACACCGTTAACCCCTTCACTGCCATGCAGACGAATCTGGCACATCATAAATAAACAGTCTAGATTCAAATAAGACGCCGAGTTACGCGTCGTCTCATCTGGATCAAGACTGTTTATCTTTATAGAAAGACATTGAAGAAACGCCAACTCTAAAATTTAAAGCAGATGAAACATGTGTCCAGCAAGACGACTATGCTGGCAGTGAAAGGATTAACATTTCTATTCCCCTTAGGATCACTCATCCCAAAAGCTTTCTCATGAGAGGTCTATAACGTTGAGACCTACGTACAATACATATAACATAACAATGTTGTCTCTGTATATCGTGATAATTTTGCTCTGATACCAGGAAATTAGCTGTGAATAAGTATTTACATAACAAGTGTTTTTATACAAGCTACTGCTATATATTATCGCTACTAATGCATAGGTAACATTTCATCGCTCAGATATTTCACATTATTTAATATTTGTCATGCAGTATATTGTTTCTCTTTCTCAATTTAACACTGGTGACGAAGTACTTTTCACTACGGAAAAGCCACATATTTCCATTAACCTTTAGTTAATATTTACCAGTAAACTGCTATTTTATTCCAGACCTCAGATGGTATTCGGTCAAAAAAAAGGTTTCAAAAAGGCTTGAACGACGACACGGGTGTATATAAGTGGAATTTCTAACAGATCGGAGGTGAAGCATTGATATTTTCACAGGAGGCTAAGGGTTAACACTAACAGGTTTAGTTAATCCTTTCCATGTTGAATATGATTGCTGATTATTGATTACTGATTACACTGTACCTACAGGATCTGCATCTCTGTTTGCAAAACGTGAAACACATTTATATGAAGAAAAAGGTAAGTGTTGATGAAAACAAATGGCACAACCTGTACATGCACACTGTTCATCGGTGTCAGCTCTTTTTGCTGAAGGGATACTATAGGTCTGACTCTTTTGTTCACGCACCATTATAAAACATACGAGTATTGATATTCATGGTATCAGTATATCTTACATTAATATTCACGAGGTAATGGATTAAATAACGGGTTGCGAGTTTGCTATATATGCAATAAAACCTGTCTAAAGCGACCATTCGATGAAGTCCAATGTAGAATCTTTAAGACAGGTGGTAGCTTAATGACAGCAGTTTAACAAAAACTGGTAAAAGTGCTTAAACAATCGCCAGCATTTTAAGATTCCCCTTTTAAGCCAGTAAATGGTAACTTAACCTTATATAACCTTTATCCTGCAAACAGTTCAAGTACTCGTGTTATTTGTCTCCAGGAGATGTTTGACTACCGGGGTGATTTACACCCGCGGCCGTTTGGCACCCCAACAGTAATTTTACGAATAAAGCGAATACTTCAACAGATCCTGCTTGAGCAGACACTGCGTCTGAAACAGGGTGTACCATATGTGTATATGTGGTACGGCTGTTCAGCTGACACTGCGTTTGAAACAGGGTGTACCATATGTGTATATTCGATACGGCTGTTCAGCTGACAATACGTTTGAAACAGGGTGTATCATATGTTTATATGCGGTACGGCTGTTCAGCTGACACTGCGTTTGAAACAGGGTGTACCATATGTGTATATTCGATACGTTTGTTCAGCTGACACTACGTCTGAAACAGGGTGTACCATATGTTTATATGCGATACGGCTGTTCAGCTGACACTGCGTTTGAAACAGGGTGTACCATATGTGTATACGCGGTACGGCTGTTCAGCTGTTTTTTGTCATTCGTTACGAGAGTTTCCATCATGAGAATGGTATTAAAATTATCGCCAATGCAGACATAACACATATTAATGACCTGAAAGTCTATGTTTTTGTGCTGATGTTTACGAGTTTGTTGAAACAAGCGATGTGATAACATCAGTTTACAAGTACACTTGTTCAAGTATGAGAAAATGGTTTGATTTGTATGTTAGCTTTGTTTTTATAATGGTATGTGAACAAGGGATGATTTGGTCATACCATAAACCGTAGAATCAGATCTTATAACCCGTAACAAACAGAACAGACCCCAAATAGACCGTTCCAACAGGAGTCTTATGCTACTCTAATTGCAAAATATGTGTTCAGGTCTGAAAAACGTCAATGACGAATCTGCATGCAGTTTAGGTCAAAATGAGAGACCGAATTAAGACACAAGCCGAATAAAGCTGAGTCTCATCAGGAACAAAACTGTTTGGTGCTGCGATTATGTTGAATGAAGATGTAAGAAAATAAAAAAAACTGAAAATTGTAGCAAACGACACATATTAAAGAAGACATTAGGTGGCAGCGAAAGGGTTAAATGTGATAGCAATCGCTGCTCATTGATGTTGTGGTAGTCAGTATCCTTTGGTAATTTGATAGTTGATGTCCTTTGATATTTTTTGCTGATGTCATTTGATGTTTTGGTAGTCGTTGTCCTAAGACTTTTTGTAGTTGCTGTCCTTAGATATTTTGGTAGTTGACATCTTTGTATGATTTGATAGTCGGTGCTCTTCGATGTATTGGTAGTTAATATTCTTAGACAGATTGGTAAATCTGTATCTATTGATATATTGGTAATAAGTAATTTTGAAGTGTCGCGGTGGTCGGTGTCCTATATGTCCTTTGATGTTTCAGTAGTCAGTGTCATTTGAGGTTTTCTAACCTTTGCCGATTTTGTAATTGATGTTTTTAAGGTTCTGGTAGTTAATATCCATCATTGTTTTAGTAGTCAAAGTCCTTGGATATTTAAGTAGGCAGCATCCTTTTTGTTGTTTTGGTAGTAAGTGTCCTTTGATGGTTTTGTAGTAGGTACCCTTTAATGTTTTGGAAGGTGTTTTATGTTTTTGATAGTCAAATGACCTTTAATGGTTTGGTATTCGATGTCATTTGATGTTTTGCAATAGTGAGCATGCTAATTAAAATCCACCATGTATTTATTTTTAAATGAATATTAATGAAATACAAACTTTATATGTAAGTAAGTGAATATACAGTAAACTTGCTCCAACCAAAAACACCTAACACGGTGTATAAATCACCAACGATGTATACAAAATCACCAATGGTGTATAAAACATACAAAAAACGATTTATAATACACCAACTATGTATAAAAGCACCGACGATGCATAAAAGCACCAACGATGTATAAAAACTTCAACGATGTATAAAAGCACCAACGATATAAACAAAAAGTACCTATGATTTGTTAAGACATGTATAAAACACCAATGATGCATAAAAAGTTAAAAACACCAATACTATTTATAAAAGAACGACACCGGTGTATAAAAATACCAACGATGTATAAAACACTAAAACTATGTATAAAATCATTGCAATTTGTAGAAACATCAACACAATTGATAAAACAAGAAAACCTATGTATAACAGCATCAACATTGTATAAAACACAAAAACTATGTATAGAACCATTGCAATGATGTATAACTTTTGTCACTGACCGTTCCAAGGCGGTGCTTCCATCTTCCCCCTATTGTGTGTTTGTTTTGTCTTTGTGCGTCTCTTGTTGTTTTTATAGTTATGTACATTTGCTGTTTCCTTGTGTTGCTGTTCGGGCGACTGTTTGTTCTGTATGTGGTGTTTCCTGCATGACTCATTTTTGTACTTTTATAAATAAAACTCAAACGATCTATAAAACTAAAAACACCAAAAGGTGTATACTTCTGCGTGATAAAAGCAGATGGAGGCTTAATATAGGACGAAAGTTATACAGATAGTTATTGCAGGAGCTTTCCGAATTACATGTACTTTCGATCTGCATTAAGCAACCATCTGCTTTGAAAGACACATACACCTATTAACTAAATGGTCGCTTTAGAGGGATTTCGCTTTATTTCCAATTCAAGAAAAGTGTTACCATGGAACATTGGATGGCAATAAGAGGCAATGAACTTTATTGACCGACGTCAGAAAGGACATTGGTGTGTCTTGGTTAAATTTCCCCAACAAGCAAAGGAACTTATTATCCACTTGTGTCCGATGAAACAAAAATGCTCATGACCTTGAAACATCGATCTGGAGTTTCACATTTCCTGCCACTTGTTACACACTATTATTCATAAGTACATTGTCACGAACATATGTGCCATAAGATTGCACTTACTGATATTATCTTGTACAGCCATCCTGTTATATACAACAAACAGTGCACTGAACATGATACGAGCGTATTAAGAATTTAAGCTTTGCTCCTACAGTAATTTGCTCTAGTCTAATTTGACCGTTGATACATTGAAGCGTTTGGAAAATCATTTATCCAGTGTCAAACATCTTGGATTTTGACGAGACACCGGAATTCTGGGTGGGTTTTTTCCTGGTCCTAGCTGTTTGCAAATGCGAGTCAAACTGTGGTTAGCGGGTGGTTTAAAAACAGACTACGCAATTTGACGCAGTCTAAACCTTTTAGCAGATATATTCGGTGAAACTCTTCAGCTCGTCCGTTTATGCTAATAGTTTACTTCCGCAATTTGTGTTTCATTGTAGTGGATAATTGGCCATTAGCAATCCATAACTAAACACTTGATGCCCAAACAAATACACCAGATTATTATCAAGGTTACACATACAACACTCATTCTTTTTACGTTCGTAGCTGTCCGATACAAACCATTATTCCGCTACAAAATATAATGTCGATAAGTACTACAAAATGCTACTACATGTAAGGAAAAATATATATCTTTGTAGGCAGGTGGCTGCTTAATGCAGGATATACGCGATACAGACAAGGAGCTTTCTACACGACTTTCACCCTGTATTAAGCTGCCAACTGTGTGACTTATATCAATAATGGCACGTATTTGAGTGTTCGTTGTATCGAATTTTCACTGTATTTGAGTGTTCGTTGTATCGAGTTTTCACTGTATTTGAGTGTTCGTTGTATCGAGTTTTCACTGTATTTGAGTGTTCGTTGTATCGAGTTTTCACTGTATTTGGGTGTTCGGTGTATCGATAGTTCACTGTATTTGGATCTGAGGCAATGTTAACTGCTTTCGATTCAGTCAAGGTCATAAAGAACTATGGACCGAGGGTCAAGCAGTTTGCATCCTGATGAGATGACCGTTACTCGGCGTCTCATCTAGATCCAAGCTGTTTGCAAATGAGAATGAGGTCGTGGTTAGTGGAATAATGGTTAACTTGTACCATATAAACAAATATTCTGAAAATGGGCGATCCTTCGAAAGCAAAAGTAGAAATGCAAAGAGAAAATTGCAGACTCGGTTTTATTGAGTCTGTTCATGGGTAGTAATTAAAAGTGCAACACTACTCACGCCCCCCCTAGCACCGGCTTAAGCAGTATTCAATTTTCAAAACTAATAACATCAAAATTAATGATCCCGAAGGACCAGAAAATAAAACATCAGATGGACTGACTTTATATGCTGTTGCCAATTAGCGAGAAATTAGGTACGGATCGCTAGACGCCACATGACTCATTACTTGTTAACAGCCATTTTTGATCCAGATAAGAATCTCGACGTTTCACACAAACGCAAACTGTTTGAAATCCGGTCAAACGTTCGACCGAGTAGGAAGTAGTCCAACTTGCACCAGATTCAAATTCGAGCCGGAGTTATTGTTTTTAAAAGTTACAATGATTTTAAGAGAGTATGTAACGTAGATATAAACCGGAAATTAATTCTTTGAACGTTTACGTACTTACATACAAAGAGGTTTCTCTGCTCTGGATCTGGCATGAGTATTTGGGTTCTTTTACTCAGAGCAATTAGGTTGTTTTCCTTTACCTTGGAATTTTCGGAGATGTCACATCCCCTCCATCGAAAATTCCAAGGTAAAGGAAAACAACCTAATTGCTCTGAGCAAAAGAACCCAAATACTCATGTTTACGTACTTGTCGTCTGCAAAAGGTGTAACATACCTCATCTATGAACAATAAAAAGTTTAACATACCTCATCTATGAAAAATAAAAAGTTTAACATACCTCATCTATGAACAATAAAAAGTTTAACATACATCATCTATGAAAAATAAAAAGTTTACCACACCTCATCTATGAAAAATAAATAGTTTAACATACCTCATCTATGAAAAATAATCATTGTTGGATTTGTTTCTCTGCATAAAAGCAGCCAGGGCGTCAAACAGTTTTGATTCTCTTGAGACGCCAATTCTATCGGCGTCTCATCTTGATCCAAAACTGCGCAAAGGTAATGACACCATTGACGTTAGAGTATAAAACATGAATACTTGAGATGTTACTTATCATTAAAGAGCATGCGCTTTACTATTGTTGTGAGAGGTGGTGGAATACAGAGATATATCAGTATGCATAGAACTGTTCAGTTTACTAAGACATGGTGTTTTATAATGATAAGATGCAGTATTTAAAAAACACTCTAACCCAGAATTTAAAAAATATATAAAATGATCAGACGGCTCCTACATGTACCGTCTGATCTGGGTCTACTCTGTTTGCAGACATGATTAAAAGTGTACTTATGGTAAAGGGTTAATATTCCAGAAATCATGAATATTTATAAAAGAAAAAAGGATGAAACCTGACGTGCAACGTATAATGGAAAAGTATGACCAATATTTACATTATTTTCAGTTGTATTCTGCAGTATGACCAATATTTACATTATTTTCAGTTGTATTCTGCAGTATGACCAATATTTACATTATTTTCAGTTTTATTCTGCTGTATGATCTATATTTATATTATTTTCAGTTGTATTCTGCTGTATGGCCAATATTTACATTATTTTCAGTTGTATTCTGCTGTATGGCCAATATTTGCATTATTTTCAGTTGTATTCTGCAGTATGACCAATATTTACATTATTTTCAGTTGTATCTAAACAGCATTCATCATAATCAGTATTTCGATCATGAATCTTCATAGAGTGAAGGGTTAAGCACAAACCATGTTTACAGCAGGAAAAATGATGTGAAATAAAGTGTCGAAACCACTGTCATTTTAATCACAGATAAGAGACTGTAAGTGTTTTCTGTATAAAACATGAATTATATAAAAATGATTTTGCAGGAGAAATGCACTTGTAAACGCTAACATGTAAGTCATTATCAATGCTTGATACTCAATGCACAATACACAACTAAATTGGCATTTTCATGCAATGATTTTGCTCAGTATTAGATACAGTATGACTGATATTACTGTTAGGAGCGGTCTGATTAAAGTCTGTTCTGTTGGCTTAGGGAATTATATAGACCTACTTTTACAAGACTATACATTTGTTGCCTTGGATAAAACAGCATGTGTTTATATGCCATTATACAAAATTTACTTAATAAATATTAATGACGTCATTATTTCTTACATAACACTCCTCAGACTAAGTATTAACATATGTACGAGGCATGCTACTTTGAGCACTTAGTACACAAACTTGTGTACAGTAGAATATTTCTTAAGCGATCATTCAAAAAGGTCTAAATCTGTGTTTAAGACAGGTTATAGCTTAAAGCAGTTTGAAAGTAATGCATAACGCTCCTGTTGGAGCTTTGTGCATTGATTGTGTCCTGCATTAAACAACCACCTGCTTTTAAAGACTTTGAGTCCAATAAATGAATGGCCCCTTAAGACAGGTTCTACTGTATTTGAATGTAACTAAAGTAACAAAAACAATATTGTGTCAAAGATAACAGACAAAGACAACAGTCCATTTGTACAGGAGATAGTCTGTAAACAAACTCGAGTCTACACAGAAAAAAGACAAAAATCCAATTGTGCAGGAGGTAATCCGTAAACAAGCCCGTGTCTAGATAAGCAAATAAGTCAATAGTCTTGATAAGCAAACACCTCTGATATTTTTATTGCGCCTTGCACCTTTGCAAAATAAATGCCATGCAGGGACTCTATTACGACTACCTCTCTAATTTACGACTTCCTCTCTAATTTACGACTACCTCTCCTAATCTACCGGCATAGCCGAAATTATCGCACATTCTAGCTTGCAAAGAAAGACTGGTTTGTTGAACCGGATGTCAAGGATCGAATATGTAACACGTGAGAGATATATTTGACCGTAAAAATCATACCTGTCAAATGTGTCAATCTGCTCAGTGTGACAGTAAAAACATAATCGTACATGTCCCATACATTGCGATATAAAACCATTACCATAATTCACAATCATCATCAGCAGCATCAGCATCATAATCACCACCACGATAATAATTAATATAATCAGCATCATGGTTGTCGTCATGAACACGATCATTATCATGATGCCAACCATAATCATATCATTCACCATCAGCATCATCATTCACCATCATCATTGCCACCACAACCACCACCACCACCACCATCATCATCATCATCATCATCATCGTCGTCGTCGTAACCAGCATCACGATCACCATCATCACCAAACACATCATCCTCATTACGACCATCATTATCAACAACAACATCATCGTCACATTCAGCCCATCACATTTTATTTAGCGTTCTTTTTGTTTCTGCATAACTGATGATGATGATGATGATGGTGATGATGATGATGATGATGATGATGATGATGATGATGGTGGTGGTGGTGGTGATGGTGATGGTGATGGTGATGGTGATGATGATCGTTATAATAATCGTGATGATCATGATAATAATAATGATGGTTATGGTTATGATGATGATGATGATCAGCCAAACAAACTTTGTGGCATAAATAAGATTTCAATTAAATGTGATTTAAAAGATACGCTTTTTTTTCTCAAAACAGATACGAATTAACAATTGTGATGAATTCGTTGCAATTTTCGGGGGTTTTGTGTCCACTTTGTGGATGTAACAAGCATTTTGGTGTGTATATAAAATTTTAAGCCACATGAATATATCACATTTTGTGTACCATATTCGTTTGATGCGCGTGTCATTTTCGACCGAATATATTACACGTGTGACATATTCGATCCAATTTTTCACTCGTGTTACATATTCGATCCATGACATATACGGTTCAACACTGGTCTTCTAATACTTTGAACTTACGACGATCGCAAATAGAAGTTGTGATCGCCGCATGTTAGAACGTATAATACGTTAATTCGTATGCTATAAGACACCTAGTTACGTTAGATATTATATAGACATGTTCAATCAGAGAAAGGTGAATTGCAGGTGGTGACACTTAGTTCAGTCTAAATAGTAAATATATAAGTGTTGCTTTAATTGAACCCAAAATACGGTGTACACTTATACCACAGACAGTAGTTGGGATTTACATAAGAGTAAGTGTCCACTACCAATTAGTTCATTTGGCGTCTGATGAGATGTTGAGTTTCTGGGAGTTTCATCTGGATACAAACGGCTAACAAAATTAATGTAGTCGCTTGTTGACGACTGTGGCGGAGATAGAGCTAAATCCTGACATATTGTTTTCCATATGATTACAATTAATACAATTCTTCGCAATTCTGATTTCATGTTTTACAAATACAACTTTTATGGGGGTTATTGGCTACCAACGTCAGAACTGATGCGGCATTTAAAGAAACACATACCTGAGTCAATTTTATGACAAGGTCGTGCGACTGAATTGTAGTAATTTCTAACAAGCGACGATCGCAACTTCCAGTTGTATGATAGAACGTCCAGTTGTATGATAGAACGTCCAGTTGTATGATAGAACTTCCAGTTGACTTCAACTTCCAGTTGTATGATAGAACGTCCAGTTGACTTCAACTTCCAGTTGACCTTAACTTCCAGTTGCGATCGTTCTATGACAGAATGTCCATTTGATTTCAACATCCAGTTGCGATAGTTGTATGATAGAACTCCCAGTTGTATGATTGAACTTCAAGCTGTGATCGTTGTATGATTGAACTTCCAGTTGTGATCGTTGGATACAAACGGCTAACAAAATTAATGTAGTCGCTTGTTGACGACTGTGGCGGAGATAGAGCTAAATCCTGACATATTGTTTTCCATATGATTACAATTAATACAATTCTTCGCAATTCTGATTTCATGTTTTACAAATACAACTTTTATGGGGGTTATTGGCTACCAACGTCAGAACTGATGCGGCATTTAAAGAAACACATACCTGAGTCAATTTTATGACAAGGTCGTGCGACTGAATTGTAGTAATTTCTAACAAGCGACGATCGCAACTTCCAGTTGTATGATAGAACGTCCAGTTGTATGATAGAACGTCCAGTTGTATGATAGAACTTCCAGTTGACTTCAACTTCCAGTTGTATGATAGAACGTCCAGTTGACTTCAACTTCCAGTTGTATGATAGAACGTCCAGTTGACCTTAACTTCCAGTTGCGATCGTTCTATGACAGAATGTCCATTTGATTTCAACATCCAGTTGCGATAGTTGTATGATAGAACTCCCAGTTGTATGATTGAACTTCAAGCTGTGATCGTTGTATGATTGAACTTCCAGTTGTATGATAGAACGTCCTGTTGACTTCAACTTCCAGTTGTATGATAGAACGTCCAGTTGACTTCAACTTCCAGTTGTATGATAGAACGTCCAGTTGACCTTAACTTCCAGTTGCGATCGTTCTATGACAGAATGTCCATTTGATTTCAACTTCCAGTTGTGATCGTTGTATGATTGAACTTCCAGTTGTATGATTGAACTTTCAGTTGTATGATTGAACTTCCAGCTGTGATCGTTGTATGATAGAACTCCCAGTTGTATGTTTGCACTTCCAGCTGCGATCGTTGTATGATTGAACTTCCAGTTGTATGAATGAACTTTTAGCTGTATGATTGGACTTCCAGCTGTGATCGTTGTATGCTTTTTGCATACCTGATTAAGTGATAATTACTGCTATGTGAATAGTTATTATTTGCATCAATAAGGAAGTACGACTATTTTGGTTGTACGTTCTTTCACTATGACACATAGAACAGAACAGAACAGAACATATTTTTATTCAGACTTGTACATAGTACATCGTCTATTATACATGTATTTTTTAACAATGTCAACGTGAGTTATATACATATAAACTACATAGTATGTAATGTAGAAGGTGTTTGTCGGAGGAAAACAGGTAAACCAAGTGGTGTGATTGGGGGGGAGGGGGAGGGGTTAAAAGAGGAAATTGCACATACGAAAAAGACATTTCTGGTGATTTGGGAATGTAGAACAATACTTTTTGATTTGGAAATAGTGACATCAGGTATCTTGATTAAATTCTATCAATTAAATATAGCTGTGTGATTTTAAAATCAAACAGTTATATTAGAGACGATAGAATTTCTTAACACTAGGGCTTCTTTTATAAACAAGGATAGTTTTACCAATATGTCTCGATCACTGCTTTGTAGAATTCCTATGTATTTGTAAACTGAAGGTCTACCATTAATAATGTTCTTCCTAATATTTCTTTCTAATATCAGAGTAACAAGGGCATATGTATATAAAGTGATACTCGTCTTCAATATCATGTGAGTTGCAACATAAGCATGTTCTTTCTTCTCTGGGTATTCTATTTCTAGAATATCTGCCTGTTTGTATTCGCAGAGTGTGGCATGATTCTCGTAATCGGCAAAAGTAAAATCTAAAACATTTGGGTATGACATCAAGATATCGCTCATAAGCAAAGCTTGGTTTCAGGTTTTTGTATATATATAAAACAGAACTGTTTTCAAGAGAAGCACTCCAATTTTGTATGAACGTATCAATTACCGTAGATCTGAATTCACCAATAAATTTGTTTGCATCATTAGTGACGCCATCGAATACATACGAAAATACATAATCATTTAACAGATTCCTCACATTGCCTACCCAGTTTTTACAACCATTATTACAGTCATCAAGTGCCTTATTGTATATAATTTTAAGTATGATATTATCTGTGGTGGTAAGCTTCAACCAATACTTTACAATGCGTACATATCTATTAATATATAGAGGGTATCGGCCAAGTTCTCCATAACACACAAGGTTATATATCTATAAATAACCCGTTCATACCTTAGACCTTTGATATAATACTATTTGGGCCATTTATGAAGATTTCCCTGACGAACGTATATCATAAATAGCAATTATACTCAGGTGCATGCTGCGGACAAGTCTCAAACTCACAGAGTGCTATGTACATTTAAAATCGTGACTGTGGCATATTTACATGATCTGGACTCCCAGCTGGTTTCCTACGAGAGTGTCCAGCAGGTTCTTAAATCCTTCTAATGAGGTGGCACAGGTTTGTTCCAGTCTCCACTGATTACGGGAAGAACGAGTACTTGTAAACGTCGTACCTCACGTTTTGGGGACGAAACGTGTGCTCTCCTCTTGTTCTTGCGTCAGCAGCCAATAACTACGTCTCTACAGGGACACCCACTAGTACAGTCTGGATCTTGTACAGGAGCACTATTGGCTCAAGCAACCAGGATGTCTGTCACAGAACTAAAACGCACATGAACTTTGTCTAAATACGGGCGAATAACATCAGCGATATCTATACGTTTAACACCAAACTTTCGCAACTTAAACAATCTTAGTTGCCCCAGTTCACAAACCGCTAAACTGCGTCATTTAGAATGTGTCCACACAAATTTCAATTTGACGTAAACAGAATTGAGAACTTGTCTGTCAACATATGTAATCAGTGGCGTTTGAACTCGAACTCGAGGTCGTCAGTCGTTTTTCATATATTGGTGTATTATTCTCTCAATGGTTGGCATGTAACGCAATGACAAACGACATAACAATCAAAGGCAAAACTTGTTTTGAACATAATTCTTAACGCATTGTTTTAATATGGACAGCTACCGAAAAGTGTATTTGTAAAGTTGTTTGACACTAAAGTGAAACTTATTTTACTGTATGGAACAGAACTGTGGGGTTTTCAAGATCGTTTTAGAACTAGTACACAAGTATGCTTGTAAGAGGTATATGTTTGCAAACACAAGAACATGCACTGGTGCTGTTCTTGGAAATTTTTGGCGGTTCCCTTTATATATAGAATCAGCTGAAAGGTGCCTTAAATACTGGTTAAAAATCCTATAAATGCCAGAATACAGATATACAGATATACAAGAAAACATTTTGACTCAGTAGGAAACAGTAACTAGGTAACACATGTGAAACAGCTATTGTTTATAAATGGTTTTGGTAAAGTCTGGCTGTAACAATTTGTAGATAACGACATAGCGTTTAAGAAGCATTCAGTTGCCGTCTGCAGGACCAGTATGTACAAAATCGGCATGAAATATTGTCATCAAATCCAAAACTGAATATGCATTACCTAGACTGTGTAAGTATTCGTAAATTTCGAAATGCTTTGATCCAATTTAGGTCAAGAGCCCATCAATTAGAGATTGAGAGAGGGTGATATTTTAACATTCCCCTAAATCATCGAATCTGTAAATTGTGTTATCTCGGAGTAGAAGACGAACTACATTTTCTTTTGAAATGTTCTTGTTTCAAGAATCTCAGTAGTAAGTTTGTACAAGAAAAATACTTTAAACAACCAAGTATGACAAAATTTGATAAATAATATGATTTTGCAAAATATTGTGAGTTTTATATATTTTGCTGACATATTAAGAAAAGAAAATGCTGGGTAATATTGTATCCTGACTTCCCAAAGTTACAACAACAATTGGATGCCAACTGGTAAAATCTTATGAACAGCATGTGTGAACCTGGACACTGTTGATTAATCCAACCCACATTGAATTACATGTAATAGTGTGTTGTTGTATGCATTGTTGTTGTGTGTTTTATTCCTGTATTGATTACACAATTGTATTATTGCACCATGCCATGGACTTGAGGCCTTAAGCATGTAAGAAATAAAGTTGAAACAAAGATATATAACTAACATATGTAAATATGAATGCTGATACAATTCTATGCTCATATTTTCTTCAAATTTATTTTCTAAAACAATTTTGATTAGGCATTATGTCAGTCGTAGTCATATATGGAATAAAACTGAAGGATTCCATAAACGTTAACTCTTATTTTGCTGTAAAATGCCCTGTATTAACCGGATTCAAAAGCATGGCTGAGACGCAGAGTTACGCGGGTTCTATCAGGATCCAAGCTCTTTGCCAATGTGCGTCAGGTCGCCATCGATAGTTAATAATCATTCAATATTGCAAATGAAACAAACACGGTTAAATATGATTCTGCAATCCGGCTAAATTTTAATTTTCGATGTGGAAGCAAAACAATACCTAACACTTTCGCTGTCATTGTTGCATATGAGATCACCCATGCCAATAGTTTGGATCCAGATGTGTCTGAGTCTGAGTG
The DNA here is from genome assembly GCA_963576725.1 of Azorinus chamasolen. Classification (NCBI taxonomy): domain Eukaryota; kingdom Metazoa; phylum Mollusca; class Bivalvia; order Cardiida; family Solecurtidae; genus Azorinus; species Azorinus chamasolen. Next base: position 76,095,487 of record OY755239.1, read on the forward strand.
TGAGTTCATTCTCAAACATCTGATCGGTCAGAGTTTGATGCTTGAGCGTTATCTCAGACTCAAGCAGAACATTTTATAACCCCGGGACGGTTGTTGGGTTTTTTTCAGATGAGACACAGAGTGATTCAGTGCCTGATTAGGGTCCAAACAGTTAGACAATCTGGCTGTATATCTGAAGCAAAATGGATTAATAAAACAAATATGAGAATTATAGCAGATGACTTTTCTTTCAAACGGCAATTACATAGCAATAGTTAAAACGTTCCCATCAACCAGGGCATTGCTGCTGTAATGGATATACCACTGTGCACTTAATCAAATTGTTTCGGAAGTAAGACACTGGAATGATATTAGAAACAACGATATGCTGGGGCAATTTTCCTCTGCTTCATATTGATCTTACTCCATTCGTAACTTTAGGTTTTACCACACACATACTGAACAGAACTCCGGAGAAGAGGCGTAAATTAACATATGTTCAAGTATAACTTCGTTATTTCTCCACCAAACAATATGTTCCACTCTTTAGAATCGTCTCAAAGATGTTTCACAACATAGGGTTTGGTGGAGAAATGCCCATTTTATATTTGAGTATGCACCGTTATCTGTAGCTGTGCATAATACAGGTTTTGTCTGCATAATCCTCTATTGGTTCAATCTATTGAAGACGCAGCATGGAAACATAATACACATGTTTTGTACACCCTTGCATTCAGCGCAGAACCAGGTTAGACGACTCGTGTAGAAACTCTCTCATCAGCGTCTGCTCGGATTTCTTATGCAATAATATACATATGATTCTTCAGTTTCTGCCATGACCAAATATGCTCTCGTTTATTTTACATGAATATTCATGAGGTATGGATCTACCTTTTCAATACTTCTGTCCGATTTGTGACGTTCATGCAAACCGTTTGTTTGTGTGTGTGTGTGTGTGTGTGTGTGTGTGTGTGTGTGTGTGTGTGTGTGTGTGTGTGTGTGTGTGTGTGTGTGTGTGTGTGTGTGTGTGTGTGTGTGTGTGTGTGTGTGTGTGTGTGTGTGTGTGTGTGTGTGTGTGTGTGTGTGTGTGTGTGTGTGTGTGTGTGTGTGTGTGTGTGTGTGTGTGTGTGTGTGTGTGTGTGTGTGTGTGTGTGTGTGTGTGTGTGTGTGTGTGTGTGTGTGTGTGTGTGTGTGTGTGTGTGTGTGTGTGTGTGTGTGTGTGGTGTGGTGTGTGTGTGTGTGTGTGTGTGCGTGCGTGCGTGCGTGCGTGCGTGCGTGCGTGCGTGCGTGCGTGCGTGCGTGCGTGCGTGCGTGCGTGCGTGCATGCATGTGTGTGAGACGTCATCCGATGACGTCATCGACTGACGTCATCTGACGCTTGCAATTCAATCAATAAACGGCATTGTGACAATTGCTGTCAAGATTGGACAGTGAAAAGGGCTCGGCCAGTTCTTATAACTTGTAATGAATAGAAATGTGAAGCTGTTCCGCGATTTTTAAGCACCGAGTAGCTCTATAACTTTTGTTTAAAACTGTTTATTGTTGGCATTGAATAAATATTTTTGCTGACGAAATTGATTGGGCTGTTCGGTATAATAAAATAAATATCACATCCTATGGAGAGCGAAAGCACGTATTGTCAATATATGGTAATGTAATGGTATGGTAATGGTAATGGTACGGTATGGTAATGTGTAGCTCGGCTAACGCCTCGGTGGACATAACCAACCTCGGGTTGACAGTACGAGCTGTCTCTTTCCATAGGATGTGATATTTATATACTGTGATCAAAATATACAGTAGAAGCGCTGTAAAGCTACCATTTAATGAATACACACTGGTGTCTTTAAAAGTAAGTGGTTGCTTAAACGTGACAAAAGTAATACAAAAATAGCTTCTATAGTAGCTATTTGTATAACTTTGTTATGCATTAACCCATTAGTGTCCAGTTTCACTTAAAATGGACATAGGCAAACAGTGTAGACCAATATAAGAGGGTTCATCAATGAGTCCTCTGATCAGGCTAGCACTGTTTGCTGTATCCATCGATGTCAACGGCTTATACCAGCAAGTATTGGTTTGGTTTTGTGACCCTCAACATGGACAACGGCTTATACCAGCAAGTATTGGTTTGGTTTTGTGACCCTCAACATGGACAATGGATGGGTTCCAAGCTAAGATTTGGACGGGGTTCCTTAAATAATAAGGCAATTAATGGGTTACCATGTGTACCACATGGCTTTAAGACCCAGGGTTATGCCTTTATTTGGTAGTCGCTTTAGAGAGGGTTTATCGTAATCATGAACAGCTATTTTCCTTATGTCTGCTTCCTGCAAGCTCTTCATGTTTTGATCTTAGTCTACAATGTTTGTAAATTGTCAAATTTTATTACGGTGAAAACTCTTTAGCACGACGAAATTTACGCAAATAGCTTCAGCATAAGTGCTCGGCCACGAACATTAATTCATTAAGACATCCCTTTAAGGTGGCTGTATTTATGTATATTTATCTACGTCAATTCATTCGATAGTCCCTTTAAAGTGACTTATTATGTATATTTTTCTGTTAAAGCAGTCAGAAAATTTCGGAAAAGGTAATCTAGTTCAATATGTGACGTTCCTGTGATAAATGGTAATACAAGCTGTTCGACTATCGGAAAGCCCAATACCATACGGCATAGCTGATCGATTATCTGTCATCAATATCATAGCAAAGCTTATCAACTGTGATGTATAGGAGCTTTATGGCGTATGTAGGCATATAACAGCGACATCAGGAATTAAACGCAAAGATGCTCAGATATCCCAGAGGCAATAAGATAGTTTAACAGCTTTTGTAAGATTGCATTATGTTTTGAACATTAAGAGCCGCTTGCGGTGTATTTCGATATTAGAAGTTTAAAATTGAAAATAGACAAAACGTCACGAGAATAGTCTTTTCCACTTTGGTTTATTCTCTTCATGATAAAGCAGTATACTGTTAATATTGTTATCATATTGTAAACGATCTGCTTACAAAATGCATTGATTAGTTCATATCTTAATTTCTATGAATATTTTAATATAAGATATAATTTTTATAAAACGACCAATTAAGGAATACAAATTAGTCTATTTTAGAGCAGGTGGTTGTTTTATACAGGACGAAGGTAATGCAGAAAGCTCATATGAGAGTTTTCTGCATAACTTTCGTCGTGCATTCAATTAACATCTATCTATCTTTATAACCAATAATTATGCCCTTTATGTGGTTGCTTTAGAGAGAATTTACTGTAATTAATATTTGCAAACAGCATAAACTAAGAGCAATTGCTACGTCATAGAATAATTGTAACGTTAGTGTCTACATTATGGTTTGTCATGCCTCTAATACTGATATGTTGATGTCTATATGGTGGTTTATCATGCCTCTAATACTGATATGTTGATGTCTACATGGTGGTTTGTCATGCCTCTAATACTGATATGTTGATGTCTATATGGTGGTTTAACATGCCTCTAATACTGATATGTTGATGTCTATATGGTGGTTTATAATGCCTCTAATACTGATATGTTGATGTCTATATGGTGGTTTATCATGCCTCTAATACTGATATGTTGATTTCTATATGGTGGTTTGTCATGCCTCTAATACTGATATGTTGATGTCTGTATGGTGGTTTGTCATGCCTCTAATACTGATATGTTGATGTCTATATGGTGGTTTGTCATGCCCGTAATACTGATATGTTGATGTCTATATGGTGGTGTGACATGCCTCTAATACTGATATGTTGATGTCTACATGGTGGTTTATCTTGCCTCTAATACTGATACATGTATGTTGATGTCTACATGGTGGTTTATCATGCCTCTAATACTGATATGTTGATGTCTACATGGTGGTTTATCATGCCTGTAATACTGATATGTTGATGTCTACATGGTGGTTTATCATGCCTCTAATACTGATATGTTGATGACTATATGGTGGTTTATCATGCCCCTAATACTGATATGTTGATGTCTATATGGTGGTTTGTCATGCCCCTAATACTGATATGTTGATGTCTATATGGTGGTTTGTCATGCCCCTAATACTGATATGTTTGGTTTGTCATGCCCCTAATACTGATATGTTGATGTCTATATGGTGGTTTGTCATGCCTCTAATACTGATATGTTGATGTATACATGGTGGTTTGTCATGCCTCTAATACTGATATGTTGATGCCTACATGGTGGTTTGTCATGCCTCTAATACTGATATGTTGATGTCTACATGGTGGTTTGTCATGCCTCTAATACTGATATGTTGATGCCTACATGGTGGTTTGTCATGCCTCTAATACTGATATGTTGATGTCTACATGGTGGTTTGTCATGCCTCTAATACTGATATGTTGATGGGTTCTTCGCGTATTAAGCCACCAACTGACGTAAGATCTAAATGTGTGTTCTGTTTGGGTGTCGCTTTAGAGAGGTTTATTGTATGTTACCTTTTCCATGTTTAATATTCATGTAAGAAATAATGACATCATGAATATTAATAAGCTATTTTGTTCACGGAAATGTTTTGCTTTGACAAAACCTGTAGAATCAGATATAGATCATGCCATGAGCAAACAGAATATATTCTGATCAGACATCCCCTACAGGAGCTGTCTGATATTGGTCTTTATATGTGCGTGTAAATAAATAAATGTATATGTGTTGTGATACAGTAAGTTTTGAAAATATATAACAAACTGTCAATGTTTTGTATAGAAACTGTTCATACACACAGAGTGATTGATAGCAGTGTTTGAGACACTTACTCATCCGGATGCCGGAGAACTAGTAACTCGGTGTATTATTAACTCATACTGGTTTGGACGAGTTGAGCATATCAATGTCTAAACATTCTCACAGTAACTTCGTAGAAAATCTGTGAATTTTGATATGTCTTACTCGTGTTGCTTTCGGCTACATATCTTCCATGCGTTTTACTGTTGTTTAATGAGATTTTCTTTCTCTCGATGGATTTGAATTATACGTTTTCTTATTGTTCTCGACAAAAAGAGAACTAACTGTTAGAATTTTCTAGAGTTTGATATATAAATACATATAACTACAGGCACACTGCATATGGAATTACCCTAGGCTTATCTTTTTAAATGCTGAATATTCGCAGTCAACTGTCCCAGTAAAACATTATTATAGATATCACTCCGTTAAAAGACTTAACTTTGCTAGAGGATTTTGAATGACGAACAGTACAGACCCTGTATATAGAAATATATGAACCCTCTGATAAAGGTCTACACTGTTTGTAAATGCCAATGTATTCGTTCCCCGCATTCAATTATTATACAAGTATTACATGCCTATTATCAGTAGCTAGTAGGTCCACAGGTAACTATAGTGATTCCATTCTAGAGGCACAACCAAATGTCTAATTCTGAGCCTTAAGCACTTCCTGTCGAATATTATGTAAGAAATAATCACATCGTGAATATCTATTAGCTGCTTTTTTTATAATGGCATATGTACGCATGATTTGTTTGATATTGGTAGAAACTGTAGTCCAAAAATGTTTTTTTTTATAATTCAATAAGCAAACAAAGCGGATTTAAATCTGATCTTGGTCTTCTCTGTTTTCGAAGGCGTAAAAAGCGTTTGTATGAAGGAAAGGGTTAAAGACAGATGGTAGCTTAATGCAGGATGAACATTAGAAATATCATGCATTATGAATATTAATCATCTTCGTTTTTATAGCGACATAGACTATAGCCGTAGAATGATATCTATTATATGTAGAATAGTCCATTCTACAAACAGACCCAGATCTGACCTAGATCAGACACAGATCAGACACAGATCAGACACAGATCAGAAACAGATCCGACTTCCCCTACTCTGTCTTTATCAGGTCAATTGCTTCATATGCAGGTAGTTTATCAGGTCAATTGCTTCATATGCAGGTAGTTTTCTTGTAATAAGAAAATGATACTATGATAATAAGCTTGACCAACAGTATAGAAGCAAGACCAACAACCGTGTTTAAAACATGACGCCAGATCATATTCTACATTGTTGTATAGCCAGATCCTATTCTGTTATGCTGAACTGTATTGAAAATAGTGTTGAATCTGATCAATAGCTGCGTTTTAAATACAGCGGCTGTTCTGAATATGCAGAGCTTGAACATTCTAATGGTTATCGTAAACGAGACCCGTATGTAATTTACCAAAATCAAATTCGATATCTTTATGCAAGACATTACTGGAATAAGTTTCCATTGTAATTACAATATTGCGTGACAAAGAAAAAGATTCCAAAATGCAAATTGAAGGTACAGTTTCTGTAACCCCAAAGGATATCAATTTACAAGAAAGTACCACCAATGTAATGAATCTGAGAGGAAATAAAAAAAGCGAGTTTAATTGTAAACACTGTTTGGTAGTTCTTAGATTGCGATGTATCCCTTTACATGGTGTAGATTCTTTTTGCCGTATTTGCAAACAGAGTAGAACACTATCAGACGGCTCCTGTAGGAGTTGTCAGACCAGGGTTTGTTGTATTTGCTTATGAAATCAATGTAGATCTGAGTTTTATGTTGCTGCCATAGTAAAAAACAATTGCTTGCTTATAATTCCATTATTAAAATGCATCTAATCCGTATGCACACATGCATCATGGTACCACTTGTTCAGTGCGGGGAATGAGTCACTAATGTCCCTTGTCAACAGGTTAGACCTATATGAAAGAACTCCAAGAGGAGACGTTTCATCAGGGTCTGCACTGTTTGTCATGTTACATTTTTCTTTTTGAAAATCCCTAAGTATTCACGGTAAACTTGACCAGTTTAAATTTTGGAATAGTCCATCTGAAAATTCAGTGTTAAATTGGTTAAATAAATATTAATTAGGTAAGAGTTAATTTCGGTTTGTTTTAGGGGTTCCACTTGCATGAAATAGTTACATTGATGGGCCACAGTTTGCGATGTCCCTAAATACATGCGCTCCAAACGTTTTTTCCAACTAGAGTACACACAGACTATGTGGCTCAAAATGGAACAGCATCGTATAACGATATCGCGAACACGTACGGGATTCATCGAAACATCTCGGGAAACCAATCGGAACATCTCGGGAAACCAGTCGAACATCTTGGGAAACCATAACATCTCGGGAAACCAATCGGATCATCGCCGAGTATTTGATAGTTTTTGATAGTTTTATTGATATTTCTATCTTAAATTTCATTTGTTTTAAATATTCTGTACACATTATGTATACTCATTTCTGTACATGCAGTTTAATCATGTGAAGCGCTTTTGAACGCACACATCCTGTATGAAAAGAGCGCTATATAAATGTGGTATAATAATAATAATAATAATAAAATAATAATAATAGTTACGATTGGCGCGGAACTAAAACATACACGGATTTGATCTATAATACGAGCTTATAAAGTGCGTGACATCGCTAATTTAGCATTTAATGTGTTTATTCATAGATTATTTCTACACCCTGCTATATTTCGTTATACAAACTGCAATTTTATTCAATTTTGCAGACTTATTACACGTACCATTTATAGAAGACTTCACACACGAAGAAGTGCTGCTCTGCAAGATCAAATATATCCGGTTTTAAAGAATGGCAAACACGCCGTGGAGTGCTAAGCGTCGCTACCTAACGTTCTGGGTCTACTTCGTTGCAAAGACGTAAAACTGCGTATTCATATAGGTATATACATGTATAGAGTAACAGCTACGGGGCATTATACACAAATGAGTTACACTGTTGGGCACTCTGTTTACACAAATGGGTTAGCTTATTGAAGGGGCACAACAGATACATTATGTGCTTGTATAAACCATTGATATTGATTGGTTATGACAAACTGCAATACTTCACCAGAGAACTCCACAGGGACCCTTTGACATGGCTCTACGTTTTATGGGGTAACGGTGACAACACCTTTGAGCTCAATCCATGCATATATTCTCCATTACAGTAGAACCTGTCTTATGAGTGTCCATCAAAACAGGTCTAATTATGGGCATGTAAAGCAGGTGGTAGTGTAATGCAGAAAGCTCATATAAGAGTTGTTTGTATTAATGTTGCGCTGCAGTAAGCAGCCACCTGATTTTTTAATACTCCTATTTTCAATAAATGAATGGGCGCTTAGGTCAGGTTCTATTTATACTGTTTTTAAAATCAAGCATAGATCACAACAGAACCTGTCTTAAACGATCATTAAGAAGGGGTGTAATTATGGGTCTGTACGGCAGGTGGTAGCTTAATGTAGGTCAAACATTAGGAGCTTTCTGCATTACGTTTTATAAACAGGGGAGTAAATGTACAGTCGGCTGAGCGGTGCTTCAGACTGTGTGTAGACTATAACTAGGTACTTGTTTATTACGTAGACTATAACTAGGTACTTGTTTATTAAGTAGTCTATAACTAGGTACTTGTTTATTACGTAGTCTATAACTAGGTACTTGTTTATTACGTAGACTATAGCTAGGTATTTGTTTATTACGTAGACTACAACTAGGTACTTGTTTATTACGTAGACTATAACTAGGTACTTGTTTATTACGTAGACTATAACTAGGTACTTGTTTATTACGTTTACCCTATATCAAGCAACTACCTCCTTTTCAAAATGCATGTGTCCAATCAATATAAGACCATTTAAGACATGTTCAGTTATATCCGAACACGTTTTACGCTGTATGGCAAGATAGAGAACACTTTTCAATGCTCATAGATGTATGCTAAACAGTGCAGACACTGACTAGCCGCTACACATTATGTAATGCAATGTGACACTTTTTCCCAAGGAGGGATTCGTAATATTTGTCCCACCAATCTTATGCGGGCAGTAGTCTGTTTATATCTTATATATTCAGTAAATGAATACCATTACTTTCTCGTTCGTATAACAATGATGTGTATGTCCCAAAGGCCATTTGGTATTTGTGTTCCCATCTATTTGCATTGATAAGCAAGGCTGCATCAAAACCAACTTGATTGATAGGTAAATATCAGGCAATTTCAGAATCAGGGAAACAATAAATACGGGAGGGAGTACATATATACATGACATCTACTTGTCTGAATAACCACTCACATGATGTTATGGGTACGTTAACCTTTTCCTTGCTGAATATTCATGTAAGAAATAATGACATCATGAATATTAATACAAATATTTTTTAAATGCAATTTAAGTGGCTTATAATGAGACAATTAAATGTTAAATGGCATTTAAGTGGCGAGTAACGAGATAAAAACGACCAACGCCTTTTCACGCATTTGCAAACAGTGTAGACTCAGACCAGACGGCTCCTATTGGAGCCGTGTGATCAGTGTCTGCTCTGTTCGCCTCTGAAGTTATATAGATGTGATTTTACAGCTTGTACCAAGGTAATACAAAACCCTGTGTTCACATACCAACTATAAAACAAAACCCTGTGTTCACGTACCATATATAAAACAAACCCTATGTTCACGTACCAAATATAAAACAAAACCCTGTGTTCACGTACCAAATATAAAACAATACCCTGTGTTCACGTACCAAAAATAAAACAAAACCCTGTGTTCACGTACCAAACAAAACCCTGTGTTCACGTACCAAATATAAAACAAAACCCTGTGTTCACGTTACAAATATAAAACAAAACCCTGTGTTCACGTACCAAATATAAAACAAAACCTTGTGTTCACGTACCAAATATAATACAAAACCTTGTGGTCACGTACCAAATATAATACAAAACCCTGTGTTCACGTACCAAATATAAAACAAAACCATGTGTTCACGTATCAAATATAAAACAATCAGCTAATTAATATCGTGATGTCATCATTTTTTCATGAATGTCAAACAGGTAAAGGGTTAAACGGCGTCGCTACCAGGTAACGATGTAACAATTAAACTGCTAAGTAATGTTTTGTTAGTAGAAAATGTCATCGACCTCAGGTACGATTTGGTGTTTCATTAGGACCCTAACTGCTTAAACCATTCCCTCTTAGACTATCTTAAGACCCAACCTCATTGAATAAATCTACCGAAAAGGAGCATTTACTAGAAAAAGGAAACTTTTAGAATTATGAAGTTTTGAAACCATTGTGATGAATAGAGCATTTGCTCCACTATTTCTTTTGCATTTTATATAGTCGCTGAATGAATATATGAACACAGTTTTCCTGCTGTGTAATACATCTCTTTTGCTGTTTCAAACTAACAGTTTAGACTGACTGACAGACAGCACTAGTGAGTTGTCCATATCAGGAATATTTTCCCTAATTCTGCCAGACTCATACATCAACTTGATGTCGGTTCGTTTGTTTATCGACACATCCATGCGAGTCATTGAACGAACAAAATCTGAATTGAATTGTATCAATCAAATGCAGTCAAATAAAGTAATAATGCTCTACCGAAATCAATTTTGTTAATCTGAAACTCTCATTCTAATGTATCTAAATTAGATTTTGAAATTGCAGGGTTGCAACATCAAGCATACCTGCAAATTTCTCAAAACACGTTTTCTATGACCAACTGTGCAAACCGTTCAGATGCAAATGGGAGGCGGAGAAAGTTGTCATCTCACCAGGATCTTAAACACTCTGATTCAACACCAAATACAAGAGACCTCTGCTGACAAGACTAAAAGTTTAAAGTCTTGTATTGAAGTAAGTGAACGCATTTTGTTAATCGTTATTGGCTGATTCAACACATAGTATAATTCCTCTAAAGCGGCCACCAAAATGAGGCCTAATGCTTGATCTGTAAGGCATGTGGTAGCTTAACGCATTAACCAACCACATTCACTTAAATACCTTTATGTGTATCCATTATGTGTTGCAGCAGAACCCGTTTCATGTACAGTTCTACTTTCACTGCGAGAGATTCATATCCAGAAAGCATTATCTACAGTACATGTTTATTTATGTAACACAACAGTAGGACAGATTTATCATAAGACCTTAGGCTTAACCCTTTAATTATTGAATAAACATTTCAATACTTTGCCCATGAGTATTCATGCAAGACTTTGTCCATTGTAAATATAAATTAATTCATTTTTTGTATCAAAGCTCGGAGCAAGAAACTACGTTACTATCAGAGGTCCAGATAAAATTAAATAATTCAAGAATAATTTATTTATTTCTCCAACAAACCCTATGGTCGTCTCGAAGAGACGATTCTAAAGAATGGTCACAACGTATGGTTTGGTGGAGAACAACTCCTGCTGTAACAGTCTTGCCTTGGTCTACTGTTTCCAAATGTCTATAACGGTGGTATTATCAATTACAGACATAAACATGCCAATATTTCACTAAAATATTTAATCAGTAGACACACGCTCTTTTGCAAAAGAACACATCTCATGACCGCTGTTAGATACGTACTTAGTCTTCATATATTACCGTTAAAATACATATATAATCTTCCTAGGTGTCTATGTAGTCTTCTTAGTGCTTATTTATTATGAATGTATTTATTTATTTCTTATGTATGTATCTATTTGTGTATACTCAGTTCGTATGTATGTACATGTATGTATGTATTTCTTTCTTTCTTATGTATGCATCTAATTGTGTGTACTTATTTCGTATGTATGTACATGTATGGCATGTATTTATTTATTTATTATGTATGCATCTATTTGTGTGTACTTATTTCGTATGTATGTACATGTATGTATGTATTGATTTATTTCTTATGTATGCATCTATTTGTGTGTACTTATTTCGTATGTATGTACTTGTATGTGTGTATTTATTTATATCTTATGTATGCATCTATTTGTTTGTACTTATTTCATGTATGTATTTATTATATGTACATGTGTATTTTTTGTATGTATTTACTTCTTATGTTTTTATTTATTTGTATGTATTTACTTCTTATATGTATGCATTTATTTTTATGCATTTATTTATTATATATGTATCTATTTGTATGTAATTATTTCTTACGTATGTATTTATTTTTGTGAATGTATTTCTTATGTATGTATTTATATCTCGTATCTATTTTATGTATCTATTCATAATTTATGTCTTCAAGTTTTACACTTTGTAGTGGTTGCGTAATTCATTCTATTCTCATTATATCTCATTGTTAACCTCCTTCCTTGTATTTTAAAGTATCAATGATAATGCTTTATGTACTTCATAGTAACGTCTTTAACACCGTTACAAACAGAGTATAGACCCAGATCAGACAGCTTTCTGCCCAAGGTATACTCTGTATGCTTATGGATTCATAAAGACCTGAGTGTACAGCTTCTGCAATCTCATATCAGCTGGTCATCACAATATTTTATTTAATGAAAATAATCATGACTTCTTGTATGAATATTCATAATGTAAGGATTATAAATATTTATGAGGCACATGCTTTACAACATGAAAGGCCAATCATGAGCTAAATGTCTATTTCAATACTTCATCAGTTCTGTCAAATCAAATCGATGTCAGATTTATGTCATTCTCCAAAATACAGCAAATTCCCTCTAAACCTGAATTATAGTTGTGAAGAATTCAGATACTTTTAGGCAGGTGGCTGCTTAATGCAGGGTCAAAATCATGCATAAAGTGCATAGAAGAGCTATCTGCATAACTTTCACTATATTTATACTGAATTGAATGTCCGGTTTAGAGGTTGTTTTTTCAGTACATACCGATGTATTAGTGTGGGAAAATGAACTGGCAACAGCAGCAACAACACTACAAATGCAATGAGAATCATATACTAGTTCATTGTTCACTACATTTGTGTGGCATATTCTGGTTTTCCCGGGCAGTTATTAGCCTACTTTGAGGCTATCTCAAACATAGCACTCCCGATGCCTTATTTGAAAAACAAATTGTCTGGGACAGTTAATAAAGGAGACGTTATATAAGTATAAGCAGTATAATGTTCTACAGGCTCCAACTTGGCGAGAAACGTTAGGCGTTAGTGCAGGAAAATTACTGTAATATATATTGCCTAGAATAAAACAGAATGATAAACAGTCAGTCATCATCAGAAAGCATGGTATCGTGGTTCTAAACCTTTTGAAGTTGATTAATATGACCAATCAAATGCGTGAGAATAAATGTAGACCCGAGCAGAAACGGGAAATGTTTTCGAAAAGCATATCCGGTTGATTAGGTTTCAAAGATAACTTTATTCTACTATCTACAAGATGCATGTGTTTAAACATTTACTTCGTGGATACCTGTGTCAGATATACTGACAACATTAATTAAATTACATTTAGAAATGGTTTATAAGCACATAACTTTTCATGCATGGCATAAGTGGTTCAATTAGGTCTATATCATTTCAGAAGAAAACAGAGCAGGCAAGAGGTACGAGTGGTCTGAGTCTATTCTGTTTGCAAAGTGGTGTGCTTATATCAGATAAATAGCAATTACCAAGTCATTGCAGCTATAGTCCGGATCTACATTATTAGCAGATGTCAGTACAATGGTATAGCACATACAAGGAGTTAATGGTCAGACACTTATAGTCTAACATATATCCAGCCACTATTAGATAGTCACTCTAATACTTGATCAAGTTGTTGAGCCACTATCTAATTAAATAAGACTCACATGTATAAGACTTATGTCGTGAATCTCTTTCTTTAGTGATATATTTCCTGTCGCTAGAGGCTCACACTACTCCCAAAGGAGTCGTGTTGCACAGACAGCACATAGTATATACTGGTATTTACTGCTATCGATGCATTGAAACCTGATTTTAACCCTTTACCTCATAGAGTTGCCCTTTTTGTCAGAATGAATTTCCTACTATCACAATAGATGCCAATGTTTATGGGATTAGTGGCTGAGGACTGGAACTACTTTGCTTGATCTAATGTATCTGATTATAGCATTCAATCTTGATTTAAAAAGTTCTAATTATGTGTAAAATAGTTCGTCATTCCAATAGTGACGCCATATTTATTGCAATAAAATACATTATGTTTGAATCAAATCAATAACAAAACAGATGCGTTCATTCTATTAAAACGAACATGATTGATCATGAAAAGCTAAAGGCCAGTCTTGCAGCATCTGCGTATTTTTACGGGGACCTATCAGGCCAATATAACGCTTGATTACTTTTCTGAAACCAATCATTTTTCAGAGCATTACCAATACATCAATACTGTTTTTCTGTGCGTAATATCATATGTCAAACGGCAGAACTGTTGCATGCATTTAACACGTCCCAATATCTCTGTCCTCTATGCTCCCATTAGTTTACTAGCATTTTGCGCTAATATTTACCTTTAAATCTTGAAGAACAACGACATTTGTCAGAGTTGTTTCAGACAGTGGATTTGCTTGTGAAATCGTTTTCTTTCTAATAACAGTTTTGTATCTGTAAGTCATTGTATGTTTTGTTATTGACCAGATCAAAAATAGAATAAAAGTCAGACAGGCAGAAGCACAATTTTTTAATGCTAGCTAACACATACACACACGCAGGCACGCGCACACACGCATACACATACACACACATACCCCCCCCCCCCCCCCACACACACACACTTCATAGCACTGTTCCTTGCCTGTTCCACGCCGACATCATTTAAGGCACTTCGACACTGAAAAGGCCACACAGTGACCAGTGATGCTGAACTTAAGGGCACTCTATAAACACCGATCCACAGTAAATAAAGAACGCTCGCACACACATATCATATACATATACCATGCACATACACATACATTTTTAAACAGCGCGCAATGCAAGTGAAAATGACGCCATTATTGCAATGACGAAACATTTTTACATTTCAATGCTTTGATTAGAAAACCTCAAGGTATAAATGGGCACATAAGGTCAGTCAAAGCAGTTCCAGCCCTCAGCTACTAATCACATACATCTACTAATTTAGCAATGGAATCGAAACTGTAATATTGTCCAAATTACATAACTTGTATATCGGTGAAGATATCTTTTGCTGTCCAGTCATGCATTCCCATTAGTTTAAGTCCATTCACGTCGGTGATTCAACCTTTTGAAACTTTGAACAGTGGTGCTTCGATGACATTCATAACAATTGATTTCAAGCGCAAGCAGATGTAATATTTGTAAGATATAGCATATCCAGACAGTTTTCAAGAACTCTTCGTCGTTACACTTCAATCAACATGGCGGACATAATTGTGAAATGAATCGAGATGAAACTCATAGAAATATATGGCATGTAGCCGCGTTTAACACAAATAAAAGTATAACTTATTCTTTCTGCCATGGTTTGAAAACATAACAACTTTAAATAGGATGTTCAATGTCTTGGAGAAAACGGCATTCTTTCAAGCGTTAGTAACGCTTGATGATGTTTCCCATACAAACACGAGCAATGAATTCATACCCGAAGTGTGTGCATTTTAGTTTATTGTTTAAAGCGGTGCAAACTGTTTGTTTTTATCCTATTAGTCTATCAATTATGAAGGTCACTGATACAAGAATTACACGGTAAGTAGCTTCGTTGTTTTCGAAGTTTATTGGGTTCGTGACTAAACAAAAAAGAAAACTCGTTCTCATTTTCTTCTCAGACTTACCATATAAACCCGAATGGACCATATCATTTATTTGTCCTTTGCAAGCATAGAAGGCCTAGATCAGATATATCACGTATGGACTGTCTGATCAGGGTCTGCTCAGTTTGCTTATGAACTTATATCGACATGATAATACAATTTGTGCAATGGCCAGTCACCCTGTGTTCATATACCATTATAGAAATTCAAAAAGCATTTTCTTGAGAGATGTTTTATTGCCCCACCTCTGATAAAGTTTTGGTGAAATCCGTGTGTGATTGGTTGAATTCTGTCACGTGATCGAAGAGTAAAAATTATACACGGTCACTAGAAAGTCAATACACAGTCAGTAAAAATTCAATACACGGTCAGTAATTAGGTTACTTCCCCTGCCAGCGTAAAGCCCAACCTTGAGGTAATAGTGGCTGCACGGTGCTTTTGTCAGAAAATGGTTACTGAGTAAAATAGATTTTATAGAAGTTAAACACATAACGGATTCGTGTATTATATTTGTTTTCCGTTGTGAGTTTGGTTACCTCGATTAAGACTGTACCGAATTGATGTTGGGCCGAATTGACACGGTACAGTTACAGTAACAGTTGTTGTTAGTTTGTTTACAAATATAGCGAAACGCTTTGCTTCCTTAGACGCAGACGAGTTTGAGAAAAAGAAGCAACTGAGCACTGATAGAATATAGACTGGTCATCGGTGGGGTAAATTCGTTACACAGTCATGTAGTGACCGGGTACGGGATGATACCTGGTTAGTAAATGTTATAAGGGTATAAGTCACTATACATGACTATGTAACTAATAATACCATACTCCCAATTCATCTCAACAATAACAATAAATAATTACACAGAACAATTAAAATGCCTACTATTTAACAATTTTCTAATTGGGGGAAAACTTTCTTTTTGAAAAGATGGTTTGACAAAGGAGTTCGATTTACACAGCACAAATTTGCTTAAAGTTTACCCACTACATCTTTGGGGATTTCTAGAGTTGTATATGTAAGTATGAAAAGCTTTACTGGAAACGATCGACACATAGATGAAATAGCTACACCATTTATACCCCAGTTGATAGACCCAATCATTACATCCAGATCTGGAAGCCGAACCTTCTACGGCAATCTAAACAAATAAACACATGAACCTACAAGAATGGGACGCCCAATATAGTTTTACAATTAAGGATTCTACACCGCATTTTACCACTAAATAAATATTTATACATTAAAACTGAAAGATAACCGATTATTTGTACTTCTTGTTCTGAAAATTGAATATCGCTTAAGCCGGTGCTAGGGGGCGTCAGCAGTGTTGCACTTTCAATTACTGCTCATGAACAGACTCAATAAAACCGAGTCTGCAATTTTCTCTTTTTGTGTTGCAATTTTTGCTTTCGGGGGATCACCACCTTTCAGAATTTATAATCTTCACAACAGCAGGTGTTAAGCGCTTGTGTGGCGGCCGTAAAACGTCGCCCCATACTTCATTTTCAGTGTTGTTATACCTTCTGATCCTTCGATATCATGAAATTCAGTACTTCTTGTTCTGAAAATTGAATACCGCTTAAACCGGTGCTACGGGGCGTGAGCAGTGTCGCACTTTTAATTACTGCTCATGAACAGACTCAATAAAACCGAGTCTGCAATTTTCTCTTTTTGTGTTGCAATTTTTGCTTTCGGGGTATCACCACCCTTCAGAATTAATAGAATGTCTACAATAGCACGATTCTAACAAATTGCCGATCCATAATTTATATAGGAGGAACATTATTTGGTTGCTTGTTTTTTGTTTGTTTTGTTTTTCACTTTTATCTCCAGAAACTGTATACATGTTAGCATTATAAGTCTTAGCGCCCAATGTTTTGCAATTTGTCAGCACGAAGAGTTTAACAGAAAGTGGGGCTCATATGCATACGTTATATAAGAAACAACATTCTCCAGGTAGCCGCGGGCTTCTCGAAAAGAAATAGAAACACATAGCATCGTTTCAGAAAGTTTGCACATATCCGCAAATAGTCAGGGAATACCTCCAGCATTATCATAGTAGTCGAAGCCCCAAAAACATAGCTAAGAACTGTGTCCTTGTCTACTCTGCCAAGCATGGATGCAAATCGCGCCGATATGCTATTCGAAGTGGTTAGCACAAATGCTTGAAAGAAGGCTAAAGTTCTCAGTGGATTACATTCAAACACTACGAGGGACAATTAGTTAGTTACCATCAAGCCGCATTTTGGGCATTGGACTGCGATTCCCAGCGGTTTGCACAATAGGTTGGCCACAAAGCGCATATTCTTCAAAGAGCCTGTCTTTTCAAAAGAAGCTTTCCAAATCATAGACACTGCTAGATCAGCATGGACGGTGAAAAAGCGTTTGAATGCGACATTTAAATATAGCATTTCCTCCCACTTGCCTTTCACGAATTGCCACACAGACAGTTTATAAATACACTTCCACCTGGTTTACTCGGAAAATTGCTACGTTCTACAAATTGATCAATGTACTCGTGAAACTCGTATTTTAGTAAAATGCATGTGATATCTTTGATAAAGCCTCTTCTCATCGTGGTTGAAGCATCTTTGAACTGGTATAATCTGTGAGAAAATACACGAAAAGCAATGTCAGTTGAGGCTAGCCAAGAAAATACAATTCAAATCAATGTGCGGTTGGATAGACAAAAATCCAAGAAGCCCTTTCACCATATCTGAACGCGTTAATTGAGGTAAGCCCTGTATCCTTTTGAGACAAAAGTGATGTGTTGTCTCAATATGCATCATAGCAATGTTAGGAAGTTCAAACCATAGTTAACAACCAAATAAACAGCGAGGAAGAACCGTTGACGTGTAGAGTTTTGCGTCTGTAATCGGGTTAAGGCCATTTGTGTGTAGTCAGGACTCTATGAAGCTGAAAAGGGTACTTCTCGCAGTTTGCCGAATTATATCACAATTGGCAGGAAACTTTCGAGATTCATGTTGTACAATCCCCAAGTGTTTATATTCACTGACTTCGTCAATCATTGTCATATGGAATACTTGTTTTACCATTTGATCTGCGAAGTCTGTTATGTACAAGAATTGCACATTTTGGAGGCATTGTACGAATATCTCCATTTTGAAGAATACCGTTTGCAAACATCAAGAAAAGCCTGGAGGACCTCTGCAGGTAGTGACATAAGTACCACGCCATCCGCCTGAGTTGGTGCACACACATTCATTGAATAAATTGTACGGCCGTGTTTTTATCTCGCCAGCGTATTCAAAAGTTCGTTGATGAACACGGTGTAGAGAAAAAGAGAGCATACGCTTTTAGACTTCTTTTTAAAGTTCACTTAACCTTTTACCTGGTGAATATTATGTAATAATTAATGACACCGTGAATATGTATTTGCCAAATATTTATAATATTAAACGAGCACATGGCGTTGTTTTGGTTATGACAGAAACTGTAGAATCATATTTGTATTAGTTCATACACAGGAGCTGTCTGATCTGGGTCTGTTCTGTTTGCAAAGGCGTGGAATGGTATTTTTATCTGGTTAATGCTTACGGCATGTTTAACTGTATATCACAAGTAATATAACGCATTATATGATAATAGCTGACACAATATTAATATAACGGAAATATTTCTGAATTTTATGGAACTATATAAATTTGAAGTTAAACACGCGTAATATATTTATTAAGGGAATTTGCATCATTTTGCTTTTAGTACCGAGTAAAAGAAGCCATAAAATTGGCATCGTAAATGTATTACATAATAACAGGAAAGTTCTTAATGTATGACGGTTCGAATGGAATTAACCCGTTACTTAATGAATATTAATGTAAGAAAGCATGGCATCATAAATATTGATTAGTTTAATCAAATCTTTTTATGATGTCATACATCCATCAACACAGGATTGTTTAACCTTGCCCGAAACTGTTTATGTTACTCCATAACCAAACAGAGCAGACCCAGATTAGACCATTCCTATACATACCATCTGATCGTTTCTATGTATGCAAGGTATTAAAAAGGAGTAGGTTTAGATTAAATACTTAAATATTTAATGTAAACTGGATTTTCATTATTATTTATCATGGAACGTCACGAAATACAGTCACTTCCTACTAGCATAATATTTTCCACGTCGACGCTGTATTTTGTGAGGTACAGTGCATGTGTACTGACCCCACTGGGATGCACGTTTAATTCAGCCAATAGGAGGAAAACAGAAGGAAGAAAATGCATAATTTAACATAAACATCAAATTTAACACAGTTGCTCACCTTTATCTCAACTTTTTGTCCATATCAAAGGATTAAACCAAGTTTGTTTATGTTGCAAAAATCGACGACGTCACTGCACGCCGATATGACGTCTACGAAAGACCGGTGGTGACATTTCCACTTCAAGATTTCACACAATAGAAGTCATGATTTCACGATTTCACGATTTCACAATTTCATAATTTCATGATTTCACGATTTCACGATTTCACAATTTCACTTCAAAATTTCACAATTTCACGATTTCACAATTTCACGATTTCACGACTTCACAATTTCTCGATTTCGCAATTTCAACCTCATGTAAACTCTTTTAGTCACGTGGCACGCTGACGTAATTAAGGCAACAGAGAGGCTCTCATCCTTGAAATCAGGATGGCGATTTGAAATCCATAAATACACCTTTCTACTCCTTTGCAAACAGGGTAGACCCAGCTCAGACGACTCCTATAGGATTTAATCTTAATTAAAATCCATGATGTTATTATTTCTTACAGTTTATTATTAGTTAAAGTATCCTCCAATACAGTGTCATACAAACATAAGACAACGATTTAACATAATAAACACATGATTGGCAGTTGTCATACATGAATATTCATGAAGGAAAGGGTTAAACAATCGTGATAGCGGACCATGAGCACATGCTACATGCCAAATATGAAGGTCCTCGGCCCTACAGTTCTGGAGAGGAAAATTGTCATAGTTTTCCGCCGTTTCTTTCTTCGTGGCTTTTACTCCAACGCTGTGATTTCCCGCGTTTTGATGACGTGATAACACTTAGAATGGACAAATTGAAATCATGAAATCATGAAATCGTGAAATTGTGAAATCGTGAAATTGTGAAATCGTGAAATTTTGAAGAGAAATCGTGAAATTGTGAAATCGTGAAATTGTGAAATCGTGAAATCGTGAAATTGTGAAATCGTGAAATTGTGAAATTTTGAAGAGAAATCGTGAAATCGTGAAATTGTGAAATCGTGAAATTTTGAAGAGAAATCGTGAAATCGTGAAATTGTGAAATCGTGAAATTGTGAAATTGTGAAATTGTAAAATCGTGAAATTTTTAAGTGAAATCATGAAATTGTGAAATCGTGAAATCGTGAAATCATGAAATTTTGAAGTGAAATCGTGAAATCGTGAAATTCTGAAATCGTGAAATTGTGAAATTTTGAAGTGAAATCGTGAAATCGTGAAATTGTGAAATCGTGAAATCGTGAAATTTTGAAGTGAAATTGTGAAATTGTGAAATCGTGAAATTGTGAAATCGTGAAATCATGAATTGCATTGTGTGAAATCTTGAAATGTAAATGTCACCGCCGGTCTTTCGTAGACGTCACGTATATTGTACTGGCGTGTATTTTTATTCAGGGGACAGAACCGCTTGAGCAAACTTTCTTTTTCTTCGTTTTCTCCATTCTTTATTGGTGTTGCATGATAAAAGAATTACTACGCTAGTAGTTTTGAAGTTAAGCTGTATTTTAGCTCGTCAGAAAAGTAGTTAAATGCTCGCCAAGGCTCTTATTTAACAACTTTTCTAACTCGCCAAAATACAGCTGAACTTCAAAGTTACTAGCATAGTAATTCTTATATATTTACACTGCTGACTGTTTGGTTGGTTATACAATGTATACTATATTTGGATGATAGATACAGTGATTCTTTCGGAACAATGATCTCATTGTTTACCATAATTATAACTACTATGTCTGTCTACAATCAGAATGTATGAATTACTGTACTTAACCCAATATGCTGTTTTGTATGCAAGACGCACACATCATTATCCAAATGTCATACATTACGATGAAAAACGATGTCCATAACCATTTGAATGAGAAAAAAGTATGTACTGACATTTGCAAACAGTCAAGATCCAGATCAATGGGATCCTGGAGGAGCCCTCTGGAATTTGAATGGATTTCATCATTAAACAATGATGGACAATTCCACTTTGACAACATTCAAACAACTAACTGACTGCACCTATAATGGAGGAGACGCCGGATTGCGTCTCATCTGGACACAAGCTGCTTGCAAACGCGAATCAATTCACTCTTAGCGAGGCGAGAGAAGAGTTAAATGTTTCTGATGTTGATTAACGTGCACTGTTACATTCAGAAGAATGTTTATAGTAGATAGTTGAGGCAGGATTAATAGATCTAACTGTTCCTATTAACCCTTTTCTTCATATAAACGTATTTTTACGCATATGCAAACAGAGTAGACCCAGATCAGACGTCTCCTGGAATTTGATAGACCTATTTCTTTTGTTTCTAAAATGGCTACAATGTTCCACACTACATGTTTCATTATAACTATTTTGTTCATGAATATTCAATAGGTATAGACATTTGGAATACATATAGAACAGGGAAATGATTAATGATAGCTGCTCTTGAATAATATAACACTTTACCAGACGGAAGCGTCTTTTACAGTATTTGTAAACGCTGTCGCCTTCCGATCAGAATATGCATAGGTCTGATTCTACATTCATGTGTTTATATGTCATCATAACATATAAGCACATTAATATTCAGTATGTAATTATTTCTTACATGTATTCTAAATGATTAAAGGATCATTTTTAACTTGCAAATGTTAATACTCAGGGAGCCAATAGTGCCTACCATGCACCCCTAGACTTTTTTTTCATGGGTACCAAAATGTTCAGAAAAGTCTCCTGAATCAGAATCGCGAATGTACTCAAGTTTAAATTAGTTTAGGCTATGTGTATTTTAACCGTTTCCATGGCAACCCCCAGTTTTCGTAATGATGACCCATACCTTCAATTTCGCCCATATCACAGCCAGTCTTTGGCTTAAACCAATAAAACTGGTATCAAATGAAAGATAAGACATTGTGCTTTTATTTCCAACTTGTTTTTTTAATTACCTTATTTGCATACTCATGAATATTAATGAGAAACGGTGAAAATGGTACTTAAAGTTAATGCTTTGGTCCTCAAATTGGATATTTTGTTTTCTGGGTTTTTTGTCATCATGTTAAACTGCATTTGAAATTGTTTTCTGATATTTGTAGGGTAAACAAGTTAAAGCTTTACGTTATTCCTATACTTGTATGAATCAGAGCATCAAAGAAAGGGTTATCTAAGTTAAAAATATCATCCAAATATCGAGAAGTTTCATTGAAGGCTTTTATAACATCTTCTTGTGATTGTGGATTCAAACGTGACATGAAATCTCTCTCATAGCAGTACAAAAACAAATCTGCGACAAGTGGTGCACAATTCGTACCCATAGGAATACCAATTACCTGACGGTATATAGCATTCCCATAACGTACAAATATGTTATCCAAAAGAAAGGTTAGTGATTCGCAAACTTCTGAGCAAGTCCAATTGGTGTAATATTTCATTTGCTCGTCAGTAAAGAAAGCTTTTTCAGCATACATACCAGGAATGATGTTTTTCCCCGGGCAAATACTTTCTGGATTAAGTTAGTAAGTTTATCTTTAATTAAAATATGAGGAAGAGTTGTATACAAAGTAGAAACATCGTACGTGCTTACAGTGGATGCAAGATACCTTTTGTTCCTAATTTTGTTTAAGACTTCTGATGAGTTCTTAATAGACCAGAAGAGATTTAGTCTTATCACAGTAGAAATTTACATGTTCTTTTACCTTCGTTAAACAAGAAGTCAAACGTATAGACAATTTAGTAGTTGTACATGAGTCATACATTTCAGTTACTACTGACGAAAATACCATCGGTTCATACCATGTCAAATAGTTTCAACATTGAACATGTATTAAAATTACACAACATAAACTTCCTACAACGTATTGGTTACCAAAACTATAAAAAAAAACATGTAAAGTGTGTTTCATTGCAAATTCTAGCTCTTTTACAACTACTAAATCTTCAATACTTTTGACTTCTTGTTTAACGAAGATAAAAGAATATGTAAATTTCTATTGTGATAAGACTTATAAAAATTCTGGAATAAATCTCTTTTGGCCCTAAATAAACTAAAGAAACAAATGGTTTCTTGCATCCACTGTAAGCACATACGATTTTTCTACTTTGTACACAACCCTTCCTTATGATTTGATAAAAGATAAACTTATTAACTTAACCCAGAAAGTATTTGCTCGGGAAAACATCATTTCTGGCATGAAATGCTGAAATAGTTTTCTTTACTCACGAGCAAATGAAATATTATGCCAATTGGACTTGCTCCGAAGTTAGCGAATCACTAATCTTTCTTCTGGATAACATATGTGTACGTTATAGGAATGTTGTACGTTGTTTTTGTACTGCTATGAGAGAGATTGCATGTTACGCTTGAATCCACAATCAAAAGAAGATGTAATAAAAGCCTTCAATGATATTTGGATGATATTTTAACTTAGATAACCCTTTCTTCCGATGCCTACAATTTATCCAAAACAGCTCGGATTGAATAAAGTTAACACTTATGCAGCTTTTCTTGATCTAGACCTTACAATTGACAATGGAAATGTTCCCCGTGTCCAATCTTACGGGGTTTATATATTTTATTTGTTTTGCTAGAGCTTGTTCATCTGCTGACGATATTTACCGTCGAAATCTCAATTGAACTGAAAAGCTGCTTAAGCAAAGATATAGATATCATAAACTAAGAAAAACATTCTCTAAATTTTATTGTCGAAATCTCTCACTTTTTGGCAAGTACAAATGTAATCTCAAGGCACCCCTGGGACACAGTATTTCACATCCTGAATTTTATGGTGATGTGATTTACAAACTTCGTAAAGTTATTGGACATACCAATGTTCTCACTTTGTTCATCATATATATTAAAACAGAATTAAAAAGGGATATGATCCTATGGTACTACAACATACTGCATGTCTGGTTGTCAACCCTTTTACAGTTGGCAATCAAGCTGTCCTCTTTGCATGTACGCCGACAAGAAAGGTTTAGTACTCTATGAAGGCGACCTCTTCAATCCGGAAACGGAAGGAGGACGTCGTTTTGTCGTACCCTTTATTACATTTCTGTTTCAGGGAACTGCTTCATGAATTGGTCCATGAGTTATTGATAGTCTTGAACAATTCGATAAAAACATGAGGCCAGAGTTTGTGTACACAAAAACATGTGTAGGTGAGTGGATTAATCAATTTTTTCCCGTGGATATTCAAATTAGAAATTATGACATCATGAATATTAATTTGATTATTTTTTAAAAAAGCATATTAACACATGAAAGTTTTGCCAAAGCAGAAACTGTAGAATCATATCTATATTGTTCCATAAGCTAACAACAGAGCAGGCCCTGATCAGATTTTATAGGAACCGTCTGATCTGGGTCTACTCTGTTTGCAAAAGCGTAGACAGACATATTAATGGGGTAAATGGTTAATCCTTTAAACCTTTAGCCTACTGAGCAAATTACTTTTACAGCATTATTCACCAACCATATTTTCAAAATTCCAGCTATGATCAGTTTGTCTGCTAAACTACTGCAATTCGGGTGTTAACAGTTTGGATCGTGTATGGATGATGCAGAGTCAGTTGGCGTCTACTGTGGACCCAATCTGTTTGCATAAGTAATCGCTACTCCGCTAGGCTTAAAGTTAATTATCAAACTCTGAGAAATATAATAATTTTCTATGACTGCATCTGTTTTAACCATAGTCCCGCAAATCGAAATATAAACATCACTACATGTATTTAATATTCATACATTCATTGTGGCTTAATAAATATGCATTGGGTAAAGTGTTAAATAATGGCATCCATACTAGTGTAATTAATGGAAAATCACATATGACTGATATTAATATAACTGTCTATATATAATATCTCGTAATAATTAATGGAAAATATATGAAATATAACTGATATTTATATCATACTAAATATGATATCACAAAGAATTAATTGAAAATATAATCTCACATACAGTTTAGTATTGCCATAGGCAGTAGCTTAATTTATTGGATGGTAAAACCTTCGGAGGTTCTAGATTATTATGTACAATGTTTACTCATTTGCACATACAAGAGAAAGTGCATTCTTACAAAGCAAACTACGACGTCAGTGGGAAGAAGAAAACGATACATCTAAGACGATGCTTAAAATATATGGGTTATGCTTTGTAAATGGATTAATGTTTTATGATTCGACGCCTCACCTTGATATAAAACTATTTGATAAATTTATAATGATGAACATTACTACAAGCAAACCGTTACACCTTAAAGTACAATTATGGAGTTGTGGTAGCAAACAAAATTTAATGGTCATGCAGTAAATATTAACCATTTCAGTATGCGAAACGAGTTAATGTCCTTGCAAACAGTGTCGATCCAGATGAGAGGATCCCTAGAGCAGTCCCCCATCATGATCTGTACCATGTACCACGTTACACTTTTGTTTTCAAAATATCCCTGAATATTTACAGTAAACTTAACCTGTTTAAATTTTTGAATAGTCCATTTGAAAATTCAGCGCTGAAAGGTTCAATGTCAGCTCAATTTCTAATTTGGTTAAATTTGTTTCCTTTTCATTCAAGCATTTGAAAATCTAATGGCTAAATGTCAGGCAGATGGTGTCTAAATGATACACCTAGGATTAACCCATTCCCTCATAGGCTATTTTTAGACCCAACCTCTTCGAAAAAATATACTGAAAAGTAGCATTTACTAGAGAAAAGGAACAATTTAGAATTGTATTGCTTTGAAACCATTGTGAAAAATAGTGCATTTGCCCCTATGATGCAAACTTGTATGCTCTATTTATTACAATGGTTTCAAAAATGAATTTTACAGAGGCGTCAGTATGACGGAATGCGTGTATGCATTTTGACCAATCCTGGTGGATCTATGTGAGGTAATGGGTTCATATAAATTCTATGTGAGGTAATGGGTTCAGATAAATTCTATGTGAGGTAATGGGTTCAGATAAATTCTTTCAAGATATGGACCAACTGTAACACTCGCATGTCATTGCACGTCTAATCCTTTGTATATATCATACCAGATCTCCATATAAGCTGTGTAAATTAAATTATTTTCAATAATTGCTCCTTTTTTCTCCGCCAGACCCTATACTTTTACTACTCTTTAGAACTGTCTCTTCGAGATGATTCTAAAAAGTTGCCACAGTATAGAGTTTTGTAGAGAAATGACGATTTTAGTATTTGGGTACGCACCCTAATCTGTAACTCTATTCTCATTTTCTTATTTATTTCCTGACACTATAGTACTATATATAGAATATCCGTTAGTATCACACTTGTCGTTTGTACATAATTTTGACAAGTTAGTTTTTCCTTCATTTCACATCACAGTTGTGTTCATATTGCCAAATAGTATGGGCCATGTTAGATACAGACCCCGGTGTCGTCTCATCTGCACCCAGTTACTATAGGTCATTATAAATTCGCTGCTAACGTGCAACACGTTAAATGAAGACATTCTGTAATGTAATTCTATCGATAACCCGTCCATTTGCATCAATAAAGCAATGGTAGGTTAACTCATTTGACGCTATTTGGGATTCCATCATAACAAATGCAAACAGTTTGGATCCAGATCAGACGCCGGGTGATTCGACATCTCATCAGGCGCCAAACTGTTTGACACTATGATTATCATTTTGTATAGAAATTGAAGAAAACTCCATGTTGAAACTTAAGCAGACACTAATCTTAGCTGAGGAAATTGTTTGGCAGCTAAAGTGTTAATACAGTTGTGATTGATGGGCATATATCATGCACGTTTGGTATCAAGGAATGTAGGGAACACAAGAGTACATACTCAATGTTCTTTTATTTATCTGAAGAGTTTACCATCTGTTATAAATAATTCATAGTGTAAAGCTGTAACGTTGATCCAACTAATGAGTAGTAAGTATGCTGAGAGGACTTTGTAAATCATACATTTAACTCGTTACCTTACAGTGGCGGACAAACACAACAGAACACATGTTTCTTGATTTGTGCATCAGTACATTATCGTTTATACATAGTTATTAATATACCAGTCTAATATATGTTTCCTAGTGAAATCCAATGGTTTATAGAGACGCATTTTACTCTTTTGCAAACAGAGTTGACCCAGATTAGATTACACCTGGGCAGCCGTCTGCTATGCATGCCTACGAGATTTTATACATGTAGATATTATTAGTGTTATTATTGTTATTACTATTATTATTATTATACCACATCTATGTAGTGCTCTTGTGAACAGGATATGTGCGTTCAAAAGCGCTTCAAATGGCTAAAATAAATGTACAAAACAGGGTATATTCAATGCATATAGACTATTTTTAACAAAATGATACGATTCCGAAGATTCCATCAAGGTTAATCAAAGTACTGAAGTACTGATGTTGTTTCAAATTTAAAATTGTATTAAAATTGGGATTTAAAGAATTGAGAGAAACGAAATTGTTATGACCGTGAAAGAATTAACAATTGCTTATAATACTTGGTGATAATGAAACTACAAATGGAAAAGTAGTAAAGTCAAGCAGGCAAAGCCACATACAAGACGCAACCACCACCAAAACACCGATAGACAGCATGACACACATACACACACAACCACACACCCAAACGCACACTCACACACGAGATGAACACAGAAAACATCAACAAACACACAAGAACCAGAGACAAACACTCCACACATGAACAAAATCACAAGCACAAAGACGCAAGGCAAACAAAAGGAAGAGTGACAAAGAGAGTACCGCCTTGGCACGGTCAGTAGCAAAAACACCACTGGGGGTTTAAACCGGTTTACGGACGTCCTAACATCACACTTCTCTCAAAGTCGCCCTAGCTTTACAAATAGTGTAATACAGGTAATACAGTTCAACAGTAGGAGATATGAGTATATTGTGGTAAGAGGCAACATAAACAACAGGCTCATTATTAATTATCTTCAAATAAGTTTATAAATTTATTTGTCTGAATGTTGTTAACTATTTGTTTGTTTTAAACAGTTCCATGAATTTAAGCTGAAGCAGCATGTTAAACACATTTAACATGTTGGCAAACGGAAGGGATCCTAAGCAGTCTACAGCAGTCTGATTTTGGTCAGCTTTGTTAGCCTAAACTTTTACTGGGGTTTAAGTTTTAAAATCATTGTTGTTGTGTAAACATTAGCTCTATGAATATTCATGACGTTTTACAATTTGTACACGAAAAGAATGCGGATACTCCGTTAATATTCATTTTGAATGTCACTACCTGTAGATTATTCGTTGGCGTATCTTTTTTATCTGAACTTTGGCGGAAAAACATTGCATTGTAAAAAGAACTGTAGATAGTCACCCATTCAAAGTCTCAAAACAAATAGAACAAAGTAGATAACGATTACCTATGACTAACACGTTTTTCAAGAATTTTTAAGAAAGGAAGTGGACATCCTTTGTTTGAAAACACGAGAAAAAAATGTAGAAATCATGAGGGTTTCTTGGTAAAGGCCGAATCCAACCTTGTACTATAAATAGAATGTCTAATTACATAACGTCACCGATACTCTATAACAAGAGTGCCAGTGGGCACAATATACGCCCGTCGAGGTTTTGTTCAACATAAACTGGGGTTAACGTATTTGCTAAATTCAAATTCTAAGTCCAATTTTGCGACCAAGTTTCAAGGTTGTAAATAGGCATACTTTAACAAAAAACCTTAACCAAAAATTCTAAATTAAAAAGTGCCATAATTGTGTCTAAATGCTTGATATGAAGATGAAGCTTCTGATGGTGAACAAATGTTTCAAGTT
The DNA here is from genome assembly GCA_963576725.1 of Azorinus chamasolen. Classification (NCBI taxonomy): domain Eukaryota; kingdom Metazoa; phylum Mollusca; class Bivalvia; order Cardiida; family Solecurtidae; genus Azorinus; species Azorinus chamasolen. The sequence continues at coordinate 76,125,043 of OY755239.1, forward strand.
TAAAAGCTTTATCTGAAAGGATTATGTAAATAAGTGGACTTTAACCAAAACCTTAACCAAAAATTCCAAGCTAAAAAGCGTCATAATTATGTCAAAATGTTAGACAGAGTTATGTACTCTTGCCTACAGGTGAAGCTTGTGATGGTGAACAAATGTTTCAAGTTTAAAAGCTTTATCTGAAAGGATTATGTAAATAAGTGGACTTTAACCAAAACCTTAACCAAAAATTCCAAGCTAAAAAGTGTCATAATTATGTCAAAATGTTCGACAGAGTTATGTACTCTTGCCTACAGGTGAAGCTTGTGATGGTGAACAAGTGTTCCAAGTTTAAAAGCTTAATCTAAAAGGGTTATGTAAATAAGTGGACTTTAACCGAAACTTTAACCAAAATTTCTAAATTAAAAGGGGGCATAATTCTGTCATATTGTTGGACAGAGTTATGTACTCTTGCCTACAGGTAAAGCTTGTGATGGTGAACAAGTGTTCCAAGGTTAAAAGCTTTATCTCAAAGGGTTATGTAAATAAATGGACTTTAACAAAGCCTTAACCATAAATTCTAAGTTAAAAAGGGGAATAATTCTGTCAAAATGCTTGACAGAGTTATTTTCTCTTGCCTACAGGTGAAGGTTGTGACGGTGAACAAGTGTTCCAAGTTTAAAAGCTTCATCTCAAAGGGTTAAATAAATAAATGGACTTTAACAAAGCCTTAACCAAAAATTCTAAGTTAAAAAGGGGCATAATTCGGTCAAAATGCTTGACAGAGTTATTTTTCTTGCCTACAGGTGAAGGTTGTGACGGTGAACAAGTGTTCCAAGTTTAAAAGCTTCATATCAAAGGGTTATGTAAATAAATGGACTTTAACAAAGCCTTAACCAAAAATTATAAGTTAAAAAGGGGCATAATTCAGTCAAAATGCTTGACAGAGTTATTTACTCTTGCCTACAGGTGAAGGTTGTGACGGTGAACAAGTGTTCCAAGTTTCAAAGCTTTATCACAAAGTGTTATGTAAATAAGTGGACTTGTTCCACATAAATTGAGGTTAACATTTTTGCTTAACGCAAATGCTAAACGCAAATTCTAAGTCCAATTAAGCGACCTTGACCTTGGTACTTAGAAAGTGATGGTTTGAATTGTATGTGTTCCATTATGAAAAAGAATTGTTTAGGTTTGCCAGACACGTAAATCATCTCGATGTTGGTTCGTTTGTATAATAGTATCGACAAAATTATTTGTATCAAATAAATATATAACAGACAACGGTAAGAACAAACTCCATGAGCAGTATGTGCTTTTATTCAGATTAATTCGTCTGTTGCTAGACTAAGATATACTAATGACACTACTAGTTACACCAGACAGACGAAGAGATACTAGGGACATAACTTGTTACAGCATACAGTTCCAATTTAACCTTTTATACCTTTTACACAAGTAATTTGCAACAATTTAAACACTTTAGAATATAGGTCCAAAAGAAAGAGTATCCAAATAAGCCCAAAATCCGTAAGCACAAAGCCTCGATGATACACGTGTCAGCTTTTATATCTAGTGCAGTCAGTCCGTGAAACCCAAACAACCCGTCCGTTGCACGGAAAACATAACGTTCAGGCCTGCTCCGTTGAATGTACTCCATCATTACTAGGTGCCACGTGTAAACTCCGCCAGCATATAACAAGTATGTACTTACCCCGTCTGCTCGACGTATATGTAACATTTAAACTAATTAGAATTTCACAAATAAACAAACTTAACTAGTAAAACATCAAAAATCGTATCGTTCACGACATTGGAAATCAAATTAATTTCGGCTTTCGACTAAGGGCGTTTTCGTTTACTATTGCAATCTTATTTGAATGAACATGTCGAGTACATGAACATTCGCTTGAATGACTTTACGCCACAGTTCTGACTGTTAGCGTTGGTGAACTACATCTCATGTAAGCAGATATATCTCATTTTGGTGAAGATATAATTTCCCTATATTCACATTATTGGAGATGTGTTAACCCTAAAGTGTTCAACTAACCCAGTCAAAATTTACACATGAACTTTCCCTTGTCAACCCAACCCTTTCCGGCATACGAGCGCTTTTTTCCAAATAGAGAAGCTCCTGTAGATGTCATCTGATTAGAGTCTGTTTTGTTTGCCTATGAAATTATCATATAGCTGACTCTACACTTTCTACCAATACCCAAACTAGTATGTGTACATAGGCTGTTAAAAAACTTCAGCTAATAAATAGTCAAGATGTTATTAATTCTTACATGAATATTAAATCAGGAAAGTGTTAGGCGACATGATCATATACCTATCATGTATATAATTCCTGTTTTCTTTGATTTGTTTCATTGTTTCAAACACCGAAACAATAAAGCTGACTTTTAAGCTGTAAACCTGGGTCCGTGCTTATAAAACTTTCCTGGGTACGATCTCAGACTCACAGGTAGGTTTCGTGCTCAACGCTGAGCACGACTCAGATTTTGGTGCTTATAAAAAAATCTGAGTCTGAGATTGTGCTCAAGTGAGAACGAAACTCATTCTCACTTGAGCATGGTATTGGGCAGTCTCAACTTGAGACTCAATGCATACCCGTTTTAGCTCAATTAGCAATTCGTAAGTTTTTGCGTGACTTTCGTCGTAAGTATACGACTACGTTCAGATTTACGATTTTCGTAAACCCGTTTTACTAAACTTTTGTAACTTGCGAAATATGCGTATACGTAAGAATAGTGCTTAACTCTTCAAATGGAGGTAGTACGTTCATGACGCGAGCACCTGCCATATGTAAACAATCAAATATGCTGTATGCATATCGTTCACAATGGAAAACTGCAAGAAACCGAGAAAATAAAATTGGTCGACTGAGCAGTTTGCGGAGTTATGGGCAGCCTTTCGAGGATAGGATGTCATTATGTTTAACCGTAAAGGAGAATGATTCAACTTGCTTGGAGACAACGAGCAGGTAAAGTTTGAAAAACAAAAGATTACTTTTTGCTTTCGATCGTTTATAATTTAAATGAGAACAACGTTTACCGCTTAAAATCATAGTATCTGATCACTGGGGACTCATTTTTTAATAAACCCTGGTTCAATGCAGACTGCAATTTATCAATGTGAAACCCTGATTACAACAAGAGATATCACAGTCACGTGACAAATGCCCCCAAAATTTGTACCCTGTGACCTTGACCTTTGACCCATGGACCAGGGAGTTGACACATCGTCTTTGTGTGGTGAACATTTGTGCCAGGTTCCTTTGAAATTCATTCACAGATAAACAAGTAATTGTACCCTGTGACCTTGACCTTTGACATATGGACCAGGGAGCTGAACGCGACACGTCTTTGTCTGGTGAACATCTGTGCCAAGTTATATTGAAATCCATTGATAGATAAAGATGTTACAGACCGGACACGAAATTTGTGACAAAGTAATTGTATTCTGTGACCTTGACCTTTGACCCATGGACCAGGGAGTTGAAAGCAACACATCATCTTTGTCTGGTGAACATTTGTGCCAAATCATATTGAAATCCATTGATATATAAAGAAGTTACAGACCGGACACAAAATTTGTGACAAAGTAATTGTACCCTGTGACCTTGACCTTTGACCTATGGACCTGGGAGTTGAAAGCGACACATCGTCTTTGTGTGGTGAACATTTGTGCCAAGTTATATTGAAATCCATTGATAGATAAAGAAGTTACAGACCGGACACGAAATTTGTTACAAAGTTATTGTACCCTGTGACCTTGACCTTTGACCCATGGACCAGGGAGTTGAACGCGACACATCGTCTTTGTGTGGTGAACATTTGTGGCACGTAATATTGAAATCCATTGATAGATGAAGAAGTAACAGACCGGACACAAAATTTGTGACAAAGTAATTGTACCCTGTGACCTTGACCTTTGACCCATGGACCAGGGAGTTAAACGCGACACATCGTCTCTGTCCGGTGAACATTTGTGGCAAGTTATATTGAAATCCATTGATAGATGAAGAAGTTACATACCGGACACGAATTTGGGACGGATGGAAGGACAGACGGACGGACAGACGGACGGACGGACAGACAGACGGACAGACGGAAGGACGGACAATGCGATTACTATATGCCCGCCTTTGGGGGCATAAAAAGACCGTCTCATGCACTCATAAACAATCCGAAACCAACTGCTATATTTTTCTGTCACACAGTTCTGCTTAATGTTGGACTTTCATGAAATGTGCATTATTTAAAGAATTGCAATCAAATAATCAAGACAACGATTGCTCAAAATTGATCTATATAATATATTTTATTTGAAATCAGTAGCAGTGAGCTGAACTTTACACATTTGTTCAGATAATTATTAAATTCAACATTGTAACATTCTTGTTAATAAACACTGAGGTATAAAACACATCTTCATTGTAGTTGTTAGAGGTGATTGGTGAGGCAGCAGTGACTGGTTTTGGAGGTTGTGGCACTTTTTTGGCCATCAATGGTAAGTTCCAAAATATATTCTCAGCCACTGAACTAATAGCAATCATTTTCTCACTTTTACAAACAGATAAGACCCAGATCAGACAGTTAACACATGGGTAGTCTAATATTTGAATTATTTAAACTATTACATTTTAATCTAATTTTTTTATCATCATCATTTTAACATATTATACCATCTTATTGGGTCGAACTACAGTATTGTAATATTTCAATATAACTGATTAAAATTTGCTTCTTATTTATATCGAGGGCTTGGTGCAAAACTATTGTAACTCCTATGTAACTCCTATACAGCCCTCGATATAGAAATCATTACAATTTTTGAATGTACCATATTTTTAAATTTGTCATGTTTATGTATTAATATCTTGTAAATCGTTTGCAGATTGAGATGCTAAATAAATCTATCTATCTATCTAACATGGCTAACATTGTCAACCTTCCATGTTTCACTATAACTATGTTGTCCATGAATATTCAGTATTTAATTTTGGAATATATATAGAACAGGGAAAGGGTTAATATTAAGTGTTGCATTATGACAACATATTTGTACTTGTAAATAGTGTTTTGTGATGTTTAAGTTTTTTGAAGTCATTTCAATTTTTTCAGATGACAGCCAAGCAGTTCTTCAACTGTTGAAGAAAAATACAATACAATCTGTTCGAGGCAAACGGACCAATTAAATTAAATTTAGGTTGTTTTCAGTGAACATTAAAATAAATGATCAACGAACCTTGGTGCAAAATCATATCCTGATATTGTCCTTGAAATGCTTTTATAGTGATTAAAAGTTCATTGTGTTAAAAATGGTTGCAACATAAATTCCTTCCTTTATAAGCGTATTCAAACCGTTTTTCATCTGTATAGTTTAATTCCGAATAAAGAGAAACTTTTAGTTAGATCCTCAAATTGGTGTATGAGGTGTTTGACACATACAACTTGTGGCACACTTAATAACCAGACAATATCTATTAGGACACCAGTCATTTCTAGTTCTCAATATTGTGCAATTAATGCATCACAAATCATGACAGCACTGCCATCATATAAATCTTCAAACTGTTCATTTATTGTCACTGTTTTCCTCAACATTGTTATTTATTTCCATAGTCATCCCATCTCTATTGCACAGGCTGTGTAACTTCGCATAAACAACAAACAATTCTGCTGTTTTTTCTGGGGTAAATTGAAGGAAGCCTCTGGTGTTATGCAAACATCTGAAAATAAAATCAATGAAGTGTGTTTGAAATCTCAGTCCTGGAGACAGGATGAAGCTTAATGCAGTGTTAAAGTAATACAGAAAGCTCCTCTAGGAGTTTTCTGGATGACTTTCACCCTGCATTAAGCAGTCAACTGATTTTAAAGTATCTAAATTATCTACTAGAATGATAGAATTCCTCTTAGACAGGTTTTACTGTATTTCCAAGGAGTTTGACAAGTTGTACAGGCAAGTAATTACTACCAATCAGAGCTCATAAAGTCACATGAAAAGACTTTTGATAAACTCTGAAGATATACTTACTTTCTGTTTCATCAACATGTATATAACATTAAATCCTATGAATTTGTCAATTTGTCTCTACTAGAATCCCGTTTTAGAGAGGGGTTATATTGTATTGCATACCTGCTTTCAGTTTCTGTTTCATCAACATAACAACAAATAAGTGCAGACCTATATCATGAAAATATATTTGGTTAACTCTGAAGAAATACCCACTTTCTGTTTCCCCAACATGTATATAACAGTAACTCCCATGCAATTTGTCAATTAATTTTCAGTGACATCATAAATGAATTTTCCTTGTTAACTGGAACATCAAATATTTAATGCTTTAAACACAAGATACACATGCAATGTTATTTGCAGTGTAGACCCAGATGAATGCATTTGGGAATTGGTAAAAAGTGTAGATTTTGATCTATTAGAATTTCATAAGCAAACAGAGGAAACCCTCTGTATGAGCAATATTATCTGGGTCTACTCTATTTGCAAAGACATGGATAGGCATTTGAATGAAGAAAAGGGTTAATACATGGATTTTACACTATATTCAGTGTTTTTTTATGTTCATTCTAATAACATTTGGTGTCATCAGGTGTGGGCTACAATGTCTAAAAAGTATGTCCTTCCACCTATAAATCAGTGTAATTCCACCTTACAGCAGTCTCATTCCATTTTCCAAATATCATATCTAGGGGCTACAATGTCTGAAAAGTATGTCATTCCAACTGTAATCAGTGTCATTCCAACTTACAACAGTGTCATTCTATTTCCTAAAGGGCATATAGGGTATATTGAATTATCATTCTATATTGTAAAGGATTATTTTATTATTATTATTTTTTTATTTTTTTTATTATTTTTTTTTTTTGGGGGGGGGGGGGGTATGATGACTGCGTCTCTTCTACTTTTTCATTCCACCCAGTTGTTCTGCGTGTGTGCTACCTACCCCGTATATGTCAAATCATAACTTAGCATAACAAATAGTTTCTGACAAACATCTGTTGGTGTCAAAGTATATCATAGAGTCTTACATTATTTTGGGAGGTTTGAATAGGGGGATTGGGGTAGGTAGCACGCGCCAAACACCTGTAATTCCACCTTGTAACAAACCAAATTAGAATCTACAACGGACCATTTATTGTAGAAAATTATTACCTGTCATTCCATTTTCAATTGTCATCCCCCTCTTCGACACACCATGCGTAAGTGCTCCTTCACTATAGAATTCTGATTTTGCAAGGAATTGCAATGTGATCAGCAGCTACAAATAAACAATACAAATGATGACAGCAGAACTAATTATTCTTACCGTGGATCCTATTTCATTTCTCCAAAGCTGGAAATATACTACTAGCTGCATTCACCACTTTTACAAAATTTGTAAGTGCTACTTAATTATAAATAACAAAGAGCCACAAACAAATAAATATATCAGTGGGTTTTTGATGGATGGGGTAGTTGATTCATGGCATGATGCGTTAACAAATCCTTTATCCATATTCCTAAATCCACAAATATAGATCTAAATCTAATCATCTTGATGTAGGTGTTACTCCTGAGCATCGAAATTCATTGGTTACAGTACAGTTAAATGATTTTACACGCCTAATAAGCACGTTTGACTTATAAACAAATGTTAACTTATGAAGGCCAAGGTCGTAAGAGAAGGGGAATAACCAAGTTAAGCACAGTTGGCTATCTATACGTATCTACACGTGAAAAATACAACGATAATATACTTATTCTGCAAAGTAAAGAAAAGACAAATAAACAAACCTTGGTCAGTGAAGAAAGTGCGTGGTTTCTATGGGTTTTGGGCTCTACTACTTGTGCAATAAGCCCGTGAACTTGTTCAATATGTAGGCCTACTTACCGACTATCTCTTTCTCGGCGAGATCATTCAGTAAATGTTGCGGTCTTTCTCCAAAAAACCTGACGAGGCGACAGAGAGGCTGCCATATTTCCGCGTTAAAAATACTATTTTTAGACACATCGGCCGCTTACATCCAAAACATTAATTAAAATAAGTATGCTCAGCTGAGTCTGTGCTCAGAGTAGGTTTATAAGCAGCGTTTGAGTTTGAAACTCAGGGGAGCACAACTCAAGCAGTTGAGTACGATTTCAAGCTGAGTCTGAGATCGTACTCAGGAAAGTTTTATAAGCACGGGGCCTGTTCCTTAACAAGCTTATTTCAAACAAATACAATTCATAAAAGACTAACCGAAAAGCTCAAGCTAAGCCGACTGGAAGTTTGAGGTGTTTAATTGATCTCATTGACGCTAATCAGAACTAATCAAAATTTAGAACCGCCTGCTGTGTAATTAGTATCAAACTTGTGGTCCCGTTGTAGGTAATATGATTCTTGAATATCCATTGGCCAGGCGTAAACAATAATATTAATAGTCAAAAGAAGCTTCGGCAGTGGCATATCCCGCTTACTGTAGGAAACGTCTGTTGAGCCTCAAAATTCTTACAAACGCATTCTTCTCACCGAGCGAAAAATGCGCGCGCAATATTCTCATTGAGAGAAAAACGCGTGCGCATTTTTCTCATTTTACTGCTTGAAAAAAATGCGTTCGTGTGTAGACCTAGGGCTTTACATGCTCTAACTTAAACATGGAATACGACCCCAGATCTTTATTTTTCAAAGATGCCTCAATGTTTTCCTTGTTCCTTGGTGCCTTTGATTAGCAACAATTATAAAATAAACAATACATCAACAAAACACATTTGAACACAAATAGATACACAGTGCATGTGCATGTATATCAGAAACCTCAACTCACTCAAATGCGCAAAAAGGCGCACATACATCTAGATTTACACAATGATACAGCAACAAAATATGAAATCAAATTAACTATTGCTGTTTTGTTATAAAAGTGCAATTGTACTTAACTTATGCTACGTGAAATAATATAACTGTTGCGTTGTAACATGACTGACGTGTCCGTCTTGGATTTAAGCAATAACTTTAACCTTGAAAAGCATTATCATACTATTGATGTTAGACCAGCAACAAACAAAACGACATCTTAATAGCGTCATGACATTGTACAACCGGTACCGTAGATATTGAACACAATTGCACGTATTTTCGGCTTCATAAGTTCACACCTAAACGCGGTTTGCAAACTACCGACTTCTTTGGGTGTCAGCTTACATCCACCTACTGCAAGAAAAAATGGCTAAATGAGTTTTTGTATCACACTAGTGACCGGTCAGCATCAGTTTCGTTGCTTGTGACACCACAATACCTGTGTGGTCTAGGAGAGGTAAACATTTTTATCGATGAATGTATAGTTGCGTTCGTATTACTCTCATCAAGTCAACGATGCGACAAAACGACACAAAATAACAAGCTTTATTATCAACAAGTTATCAAATTTTAATTTCATATCAAGTATAGATGGGAAGGTGGCGGGTTGGAGTTGGGGATAGGGAACTGAATGTTATGCGGTTTACTGATCAATGCATTGTTACAACCCGCTTTACAATAAGTAACCGTTGTGCAAAAAAACATAACACAGTTCAAGATTTTAATTGCAAAGTCCAACAAAAAATCACAAATAAACAAAAGGTGAAAACTCATTAAAATCCAGTGCTTAAGACTTATTTTGATACTGTTTAGGATTTTTCAATTTTCAAGCGCATGCGAATTTTTTCTAAGTCCTTTTCCCTATAAGGAGAAAACGAGTAAGATATTTTGTTGGATCTAGTAATAAAATTGCGTTCCGATGCTAGGTCCCACCATATGGTCCCAACGCAATCTTCTCACTTTAGTGAGAATAGTGTGCGCACGTTTTTCGCACGGTGAGAATTATGCGTTTGTAAGAAATTTGAGGCTCAACAAACGTCTCTATAGAACCCAATCCATTATTAAATGTTATGTATTTAAACTCTTTATAATTATAATCACCTCATGAATTCCTGTTTTCGATTATAGATGCCGATGATCTAATTTGAGAGGAGTCAGTGGTCAACACTGAAATTGCTTAAGATGTGTTGATATAAAACAGAGACATGAAATGTATCGATAGGGGCAAGAAATTGCCCATTTATAAGGGAAAGTATTAACAATCATTTGAGTAGGTAATTCAGTTGCAGCTGTCACTTCAATCGTTTTCCGCTGTTTCTTACCATATTCACCACTCGCTGTTGTTCCGGGTATTTTACTAATCGCTTCCATCAGGTCATCCAACGTGCACTTCTTTATTCATTGAGTAATTGCTACTGGGAGAATACTTTCATTCATATCATGGTCACGTGATTTTGTCACATTACTGATAATTATGTGTATATGTGTGCGCTCTCCATACAAATTGTTATATTTTGTTGACATACAAAACCAAAGCTAACATTACGTAGCAATTTCCTGTCAAAAATAGATGACATGCTATTAAACGCCTGTCGTATCCATCGAATGCACGTCAATCAAGGGTACTATACTGCAACGCACAATTGCGGAATGGCAGTTGTTAGGGCTACACGACTAGGATAGGATCGAACCGAGAGGGCCACTCCATTGTATTCATTGCTTACGCAAAGAATTAAAAAATGTGAACTACAGTTTGATGTTAACCCTGGACACCATGACTATTAATTAGAGTGTTTTATTATGGCATACGAATACAGGATATTTGGTAATAGCAGAAGTTTTCATAAACAAACAAAGTATACCCTGATCAAACGGCTCCTAGAGGCGCCGTCTCATTTGACTCTACTCGCTTTGAGGCGTAGCTATGGCGTGAATAACTAAAGCTGTAACACAGCCGAAACACAAAAGTACACATTGCATTTATTCAATAGAAACTAATATATGCACCTTTTTCAAAATTATGTTACTGAATATTGAGTGTCTATGAATGCTATAATCTGTTTGCTCTTATTTGTTCAAAGTATTTTATATATCCCAGAAGAAATTTCCTACAGTATAACCTCGTTCATTCGATTTCCTCATTAATAAGAATTGAGATTATTTTAGGCAGGTGGCTGCTTAATTCTGTGTGAAAGTCATACAGAAAACTCATAAAGGAGTGAATGTGCATGACTTTCACCTTGCATTAAGCTGTCACGTGTTTGAAACACGGACACTGATACTTGTTTAAGTGTTTGGATAGTCGAGGTATTTACTGTATAACGATATACCATTCCATTTGCATTGAGAAACAATCCTTGTTTAATAGAAACCTAATTGATCGCTATATAACATGCACATTTCGAATCAAGGCAATCAATGAATGTGAGAGTATATACATAATTTGTTTTGTTGTAACCCATTGTATGCTAAATAATTTTATATGACTACTCCCTCTGTGAATATTGATTAACTAAACCACCGAAGCAACGTTTTTTCATTTCACGACAAACAGTGCAAACGCTAACCAGATGACTCCTAGAGGAACCCTGTGAGCTGCGTCTACGCTGCTTGCAAATGACTGATATACCTGTTTCCTGAATATAAATGGCTAATATTTACACTGTTGTCGGGGATACAGAAGAATACTAATAACCAATTAAAAGACAGTTTAATATTTCGTATCTTGATCATTATAGACGTTGGGAGAAGCAATGCTACAGTGTACACATTTTCCTGTTTTACACTCTCCCCGATAGAGGTGTCGTTAACGCCATTGGAAATAAGAGAGGTTCAAGACCCTTGTAGGAGCCGTCTGATCGAGGTCTGCCTTGGTTGCTTATGAAATGAAACATATCTGATTCTACAGTTTCTGTGAAGTCCAAACTTCTTTTGTTCATTGACCATATATAATATCAGCTAATACACATTTATGACGTTCATTAAAATCCCTATTTGAAGCGACTACTTTTTAGGTTTCGGACTACTTTCCGAAACCTAATAGTAATGCATCCCCATGGCATGCCTCAAGCAAATTTATAAAGAAATTCATATCCCATAATGCGCAATCAGACCACTGTTATACTACGAAATATCATTTTATGCTTACAATGCATACGTTCATTAGCCCAAATGCAGACATTTTGAATGGTTTAACGTTGACAGAATGTTTATCACGTAGCGCCGATTAAACGATTTAGTTGTCTACGGGTGTATTTCGATGTGATTTTGTTAACACCCCTAGACAAAAAAATATAGTTTCAAGTGCAATGCATTGGATAAACGATATCGATAATTCTTCATTTGGTATTTGTGTCAATTATTAAAATGCGGATGCAACTGTTTCAATTACCAATAATTTTGCCATGTAAAATGCTACGTTATATGATAAATTTGGTCGCGTACGAATATATACCACAGAGCGCCGGTAAAAATGGCCCAGAAAGTAATCGACTTCTGAAAGTCGGGCGGATATTTTGAAATCTACAAGCATTTCTTGAATTTGTCGGATTGGTACAGACAACGTTAAGGAGAAAACAGTAATGAATAATGGTCGGAACATCGTCAATCTCTACACATTACACACGAACTATGGGACTGAAGATAACGACTGGAAATTGCAAGATACCGTATAAACACCCGATATGACGGGTATGACTCATATCCGCGGATATGAATTTCGCAGCCTAAAATCGGCCATTATTTAAGCATTATTATTTTTTATTAGAAAAACCTTTTATCGAGCTTATTGGCTAATATTGTCCATATTTATTATTTGAAGTACGTAAATTTAATATTCAGTGCACTGCATAATAAGTAGTTATAGTTGAAGTTGAAGAAAGCTAAAACAAAACATAATATTCGGCACCGACCCTTCGGCACGAAGGAGCGCGGACCGTAGTGAAACGCCCTGGAGATATATGGATAACCTTGATTCTCAAAGGCAATCTGTATTCTGAATGCATCAGAAGTATTTATGTTGAGTTTGGAAGATCATACTTATATTTTTACATCATGTGTGACAAGCATCGTAAACATCGATCATAGACTTTTCAGTTCTCTAAGATCCATGTTTATAATGTGTGTAATGTCTTAGGATACTTGGTTCCAGGTTGTAAGCATTTAAGGATAATTACTCCAATTATAGAGAGTTAGTAGTTATAAAAGAGATATAGTGGAATTATTTTATTGTATGCTTTACATAATGTTATATCATGCTGTTATTTTCACCCCCTGGTATTTAATAATATCCCAAAATGAAGTAGAGGGACATATTGTGTTTGCTCCGTTTCTTGTTCTTATTATTCTTTCTTCCGATTCTGATTCTTCCAATTCTTCTTCTTCCGTCGTGAACTTGTCCAACGCATTTCTCAGTAAGACTAAGTAATTGTCAGATCCTAATGAAACTTCATATGAATATTGCTTGATACATGCAGATGTACATCCCACTTTTTATTTTTTGAAAATCACCATAACTAAATGGTTGGCTATAATTGGTCGAAATTTAGATATTGTTTGGCGAAGTTATATATCATTCGATTTTTTGCTGAAAATTGGTATCATTGGATATTTTAGTACTCCAAATCAATTGGTATGGGTTTCGAAAGTACATGTATTGGTTGATTTTGCTAAAAATTGGTATGACGGTATATTTTGGCACTCAGGACTAATTTGTAGGTCTTTTTAAAGAATTGGTTGCCATGGTAACTGAATGGTGGCTCTGATTGGTCGAAAATTTAGATCTTTTTCGACAAATTCAGATATTGTTCGATTTTGCCCAAAAAATGGTATGTCGGGATATTTTGACACTCAGAATTGATTCGTATGTCTTTCGAAATGATTTGTTGGTATGGAAACTGAATGGTGGGATCTGATTGGTCAAAATTTTAGATATTCAAATTTGCTGAAAATTGGCATTTAGGGGTATTTGGGTATCCCTAACTCAGTCAAGTTGTTTTGAAATACTTGGTTGCCATGGTAATGGAGTGGTGTCCTCTGAATGCGTCACAATTTACATATCAGATTTTTCGAAAAATTGGTCAGTAGGGATATATATGCAGTTGCTTCAAAAGTGTTGGTTGCCATGGTAACCAAGTGATCACTAATGGCCTGTTATTGGTTGAAATTTAGATATTTTGCTCACCAATACCAGTTGTAAGTTTCGTTTAGGGGACATTCTGCAAACTATTCTGTTATAATTAGATCTTGTTAACTGTATGATATTTAGATTCACATGGCATATATAATTTATCCAAACTTGGTTGTAGTTCTGACATAATCTTCAACTTGCTGAAGGTGGTCAGTATTATTTAGATTTAGATATATAGAGTGTATAGATAAGTGATTGATGCACGCCAAATACTGTTACAATCCACCAGTTAGTAGCAGAAATATGACTCTTTGTTGCTTTCAGATAGCCATATAGGAAATGTGACCGTTAGAAGTCATATCTTGGAACAGCTTGCTCAGATTTCATTTAAATTTGACGGGGTATTTACATGGATAGGTGCATGAGGCACATTATATGACGCCAACGTCGGCCAAATAATAATAGAGTAATGGCCATTTACTACATTCAAATATCAATTTAAGTAAACTTCAGGCACACAGTGGCAAATTGAGCTATTGGAACTGCACTGTGTGCTACTAGTCATCAATTTATATCTAAAACACTGACAGGATTTTCAGAAAAGTTCACAGCAATTATGTTCAGATGACCTGTCAATTTTAACAAACAGTTCCATTAAACACCCTTTTAGTTCAGGAAATAATGCTTTAGAGGCCATCTTACTATGTATCAATGGTATCAGTCATTCCCTACCAAGCTTTTTCGTATTGTATAGTCAAAATCGACATATATTTGGTCCGAAACCTTCAGTACTGTCAGTACTTTGATTAATAAACATAATTGTCCTTAAAACCAGGTAGTTAATGCAGGACGAAAGTTACTTCCTTCAATTATACCTCATATTTGGTATTCCTTTTAGAGGGGTTTTATTGCAATTATTTCAAACATCAATATGTTTGGGGTAAACAATTAGACAGAGACCGATACTATTACTCTAGACTACCATAATTAACACTATTTTATGCGACCACCTGCTGAATAAACATATGGATCATCAAACATCATATGTTGCTTAATGAAGGGCAAATGTAACATAAAGCTCCTTCAGAAGCGTTTTGCATTTGTGTTGTCCCGCATTAACCTTTGTTTGTGACCAGACTCGCATTTGCAAACAGTTTGAATCCAGATGGAACACCGGGTTACTCTGCAGATGGAACACCGGGTTACTCTGCAGATGGAACACCGGGTTACTCTGCAGATGGAACTCTGCTTCTCATCAGGACACTCGGTCATTATTGTCTAAAACAAACCTGAATTTGAACGAATCAGAAGTAAACATTTCTGTGTTTTAGCAGACCCCATTTTAGTTACCACCTCCTTTAAGCATTTACTCCATCAAAGCGCCCTTTTACACATTTGCGAGCCGTCTGACCAGGGTCTACGCTGTTTGCTTATGAAAAGATATAGATTTGATTCTATAGTTTCTACCATGACCAAGGCGGTCCCTCAAGTCTAATACCGTTCTCACTTCTGGCTCTTCGAGATCTTACGTCATAAGCTCCTTCAGAATCATCAATGGCCCTCTGACTGTTCTTCATTAAAGAAATTTAAAACGTGAAAACCCAGTGCTTGCTTGCGGCGCTTCTCTGTACGCGAATAGTGCTGGAGCAATGAACGTGTCCCAGTCTCTGAGTCTCTCAGTACAAAGCTTCTTGATGATGGATTTCAAAGTTCCATTGAACTTTTGCACTAGGCCGTTGCATTGGGCGTGGTATGGCGTTGTTGTAAGCTGCTTCATTGAGAGAAGTCGACCCACTTCTTTCATTAGTCCTGAAGTAAACTGCGTTCCTTGATCACTAAGGATTTCTGTCGGGACTCCGACTCTAGTGAAGACCTCCGTCAATGCTTCTGCCACTGTTTCTGTTTCTATGCCTTTTAGAGGCATTGCTTCTGGGTATCTTGTTGCATAATGTACAATCGTTAAGATGTACCAATTCGCTTGCTGGTGCAATAGGCCCAACTAAGTCAACAGCCACCCTCTGAAATTAAACTTCGATCAGAGGCATCTGTTTAAGCGGCACTTTCTTCACCTTCCCTTTTGAGATTGTCCTCTGGCATATGTCACAAGAAACACACTGGCGCTTTACATCAGCTATGATGCCAGTCCAGTGGAACTGTGCCAATATCAACTGTTTTCTGCATTCCAATGTGTCCACCCAGCTAGTTCCGGAAGTATCGATAACTATTTTGCTTTCCACTGGTCTTGATTTCCCCTGTGCTCGCTAGGTCTCTAGCTTCCTTTAGGGAACTGTCTTCATTCTGTGCCTTTATCAAGAGTGCTGGACCCACCTCGCCAATGTCAACTGTCTCGGGAACTTTCATCGGTTTTGGATTTACGTTTGCTTCTCTCTTGGCTTGAGCCCTCGTCTGTACAACAGTTGCCTCATCATACGGCTCTGGTGAACTACCCGGCTCTTCGTATGGTTTGCTATCTACTTTTGGATTCATTTTCTCACATTCTTATGTCGCTTGGACTTGTGTAGTTACCTCATTACGGATCTGCATGGCTGGAGTTTTGACTCCTTCTATATTCCCAATAATCAGATCATACAGAGGTGCCTCCATATAATACATATGGCTTTTACTTCACCTGTTAAGAATGGGCTACTTACCTGTATTACAGCAGTAGTGAACCGCCTAACCGTGCCATCTACCAACACGCACATCTTGGTCACACCGGTCAGCTCTTTCTCTTCAACAAGACTCCTTTTTATCACTACTGTTGAACAACCTGTGTCCCTTAACACAGTTGCCCGTTTTCTTCCTACCATACCCATGCAATCTGGCATATTATTTGGAAGATGTTCGTTGCATGCAGCTGACATGACGGGTAACTCATGTCCACAGTTCAGAACAACCTTGTCATCAGATAGACAACAAGCTATAACAAGGTTGTGTCTAACTCTGTCCGATATTCTGTCCCGTGACCGTTGGCTTTTCTCCTGAGAATGGAACTTACCCCTGGCTTGGTCATCGAATCGCTGATGGCTGTTCATACCGGGAGACTGGTATGATCCTGTCCGAAAATTAGTTCTTCTATCAAATATCTTACCTGTGGGTTGAAAAAATCCTGCTACTCTGTCCTTCTTCTTTGGACACTCATTCATTAAATGAGGCCCTGAACACAGGTAGCATGACTTACCTCGCAAACTATCAGATACTCGTCTACCTTGATATGCACCCTTAATTACCTTTACACTTATCCTGGTGCTTGGACCCTGGTCAAGACTATGCACCTCAATATACCGATCCATCGGCACCTGCAGCCATTTTACTGCACTGAATTATACTTCCTTTCCTTCAAGAAAAGATACAAGCCCTTGTCTGACGACTGCAAAAATTGCTCTCAAAACCAAATCTCTAAGGCCCTCATAATTTTTGCCAACCTGAGCTTTTGTAAGCCAATTGTCAAGATAGTCTCCAAGTCTTACAATAAATTTTCAAATGAGCTTTTACGAAATCTTTCTCTGAATCCTTCTTCAGTCAAATTGAATCTATTCAATAAATGCCTTGAGCTTTTCATAATCCAGGGCATCCTGTAATACAGGCATCCTAAAGGCATCCTACAGGCATCCTGTAATACACATCAAGTGCGGTGAATGTCAACAGAGCACTGTGATTTGTGGCCCAGTCTCCCTTCTCCCATTTTGAGCTCTCTGCAAACCTTTCAAAACGCCGTAAATATGCATCAATATTGTCTGGTTTTTCATTGGAATTAGGTAATTTTGACAATTTAGCCTTACTTTCAGGACCCATTGTTCCTCTTCCTGGACCGGCTCGTGCCCTTTCAATCTCCACTTCTCTCTGTATCTCAAACTTTAACATTTCTCTTAAATGCACCCGTTCATCTATCTCTCTACTTTCTTTGTCTAACCGTTCTGTCATTTCTCTCTCTGATTTAACAACTTCCAAAGTTCTGGGCCTGACAAACCAAGCTTACTCCCGCTCTCAAGAAGTGTATCTAAATCTGACATATTGCTTTAAACACACAGACCTGATTTCAATGAGTTGGCAAGAGTTATCTCTCTTGACCCCTTAAATGTACCTAACTGCTATGCAGGCTTACACTCACTGCAGCCGATCTATTTATAGATTTACCTGTACCAACCAGCTCTGTGTTCCTTATCTATACACACTGAATGAATCTCCCTCGGTACAGTAACACCCCACTACGACGCTTAAGATATCTCACTCAACAAGCCTTGCACACTTAGAGTTTTACAACTAGTTTCGTTTTACTACAATGCAGTATTTACCTTTGGTATTGAATAACATAACCCCACCCGTACTGCCAAATTGTCACGATGCTGCCGGAGCAGAAGACTTAAAATGTGGGAGTTATGTAAACCACGAATACTGCAGTAAAGTTTACAAGTTTTTACTTTACATGCTCTAACTAAACCATCAACTAAATATATAATGGTATAACAATTTTTCTATCATATCTAAATTAAAGTGTTTTACTGCTGCTGCTGTCTCTCTGTTTCTTTGACTGAAGATGTTGATAATAAATTGACAGTTTGCTCCTAAAGTACTTGGATCATAAAACTCAATTCACTGTCACTATTTGTTCACTCTTTAAATCCTGGTCAACTGCCAGTCACCAAACATTCATCAATGAATGATCAATGATGGCCGTCTTTCCTTCGATGAGGATCAGGCTTGTCTCCTAACTAGCTCTTCTGCACGTCTGCTCTACCCTAGACCCGTTATGGCTCTCTCAGTTCTCATCAAATGTCCTAACCCTCCGTAATGGGATCCCATTCGTCCGTAACATGTACTTGTTACACGTACTTGTCCTTTCCTATCTTTCTATCTTCCTTATGTCCTTCCCTTTGCACTCACAATATTTCACTACGATCTTAATTGTCTGGTGTCTTTCTAGCATCTAACCCTCTCAGTCTCTCTCACACAAACATTGTCCCTTAATTAGACTAATCAAAACAGACGCTGCATTATTTTGATAACAGTTTGAATTCTCATGACTTTTCTCTTTCATACGTCTTACTTCCACACATAAAGCTTATTATCCACACATGCAAACTCTCCTAGTTGTCAGTTACAGATTAGCAATTGTCCGCAAGACTGGTTTGCCCATTGTTTAAGAGAATTTAATGACAACAGAGTCTCTGGTAAGGGAACTTTGTAATACCAACTGACCTGAGCTAACCTTTATATTCAGACAAACTGGCAAAGGCATTTACACGGGCTTTAAACCTTTAACATCCAACTGAATTTTCTGACAGCCTAAATAGTCTGTGTTTCATATGCAAATATATAAATCAACTTATTTATGTTGTACTGTCATTATCTCTTACTTCTAGGTAGTCTCGGTCTGGGCATTTGGACATTTGAGAGGAAGTCCTCCAGCAGCCTTGCCATAGATCGGTGGAAGTCCTCCAGTAGCCGTGCCATATGTAGTATCCTAGACTCTGCTACCGGCCGCATACGGTAACCTGATGCGGAACGGGTTTTATACATGATCTTTTTTGGGTACAGAATAAAACATGAAGACCACGAGGTGTTGCGTTTAACAACAATCCCTTATAAAACATAACATTGGCGACGAGGATACACGAACGAACCAAAGAAAAAGCAAGACTATATATAAGCTAAGTTGCAAGATGAGTATACCTCCGTTTCCTTCTTTTGATGTCGACGCAGACAAACCAAATGCAGCCCACCGTTGGCAAAATGTTCTACTTAGGAATGGGCGTATTGTTCTTCCGTCAAGCCTATATTCAAAAGCGGTAGAAATCAGCCATAAAGGACACCAGAGTACAACCAAAACAAAGTCATTCCTCAGATCCAAAGTTTGGTTTTCCAAAATGAATGAGATGATTGAAGAGGCCATCAGACACTAAGCATGTCAGAATTACCTTCAGGGCCTTGGCAAAATTTAAGCGCCGACTTCTGTGGACCATTACCAACGGGAGAATACTTGCTTGTGGTAGTCGATGAATACTCAAGATACCCTATGTCGAGATTCTTAAATTCGTCTCGGCAAGCCGCGTCATCCCGATAATTGACAAAATACTAGCGGAAATGGGAATGCCGAAGGTGGTGAAAACAGACAATGGGAGTCCATTCAACTCTGAGGCATTCAGGCAATTTGCAAACTATTGTGGGTTTGTACACAGAAAAGTAACTCCAAGATGGCCGCGAGCTAATGCACAAGCGGAAAGTTTCAACAATGACAAAGTAGTAAAGTCAAGCAGGAAAAGCCACACACAAAACGCCACCATCACCAAAACACCTACAGAAGGCATAGCAATTTATACTCATACACACACATACAGTAGAAAGTCACATACAAGACGCAATCACCACCAACACATATGCCACACACACACAACCAAACACACGCAAACACACGAGAAGAACACAGAAAACACCAACAAATACACTAGCACCAGAGACAAACATGAACAAAACACAATCACAAAGACACAAGACAAAACAAAAGTAAGGGTGACAAAGAGAGAACCGCCTTGGCACGGTCAGTAGCAAAATCACCACTGGGGGTTTAAACCGGTTTACGGACGTCCTAACCTCACACTTATCTCAAAGTAACCCTAGCTAAACAAACATTGTAAATAAAGGTATCCCCGCCGGACTTCCCCACAACATAGAAGACAGTAATCACAGTACAAAATGTAAAACATAGCATAACAACTGTGAAAGTCCGTCAAATATGTACTCCATGACTTTGCTGAAGACAGAGCAACTGCAGGGAAGCCGTTAAGGGCACGACAGAGAAAAGGTAATACATGAGTCTGGTAAGCTCATCCCATTTCTGGGTTTAAGAGTATACCATCATAGAGTACTACCCTCGGCCTGTCATCGTGCAAGCAAAGAGGAAAGCGTAGCGACCGACTGTAAAGGAGTCGATAACTAAACATGCAGTATGTTGCAATATAATAGGGTCATAACCTTTCTTCCTAAAAGTTTTAATGCGTTTAATAAACAAATCGTGAAAATGGATATGACCATGAATTTTCCTAAGTTTGTAGATAACATCACCATAGAAATCTGGATGAGAAATACCTTGTTGCAGTAACGTCCGTAAATTGCAGTTATATTTACTAATGAGGGGTAAATTTCGATAATAAAAGTTTGAAAAGGCTTTACGAATTTTATGATATCTGTAGCCTTGCTTAAGAAGTTTATGAGTTATAATTAAATTACGACTATTAAAATCTACTAGCAAAGAACAGGCTCGGGCAAAGCGAATAAGTTGAGAAATGTAAACCCCATAAGATGTAGACCGGGGAACATCTCCATCTAGAAAAGGATAATTAACAATTTTGAAATCGAAATCTTCCCTTTTATCGTATATTTTAGACGAAACTTTATCATTAGTGATGGAAAGATTCAAATCTAAAAAGGAAGCCTGAATGTCAGATGGGTTCGCTTTGTTTAAAGACAGTTCTTTTGGGTAAATAGAAGAAACCATATTTTCAAAATAAGGATTATCCAAATTCAAAATATCGTCTAAATACCTAGACGTTTTGTTAAAAGCACTAACAATGTCAGATTATGTATCAGGTTTTAAACTAAGCATGAAATCCTTCTCATAGCAATACAAAAACAAATCTGCAACAAGAGGGGCACAATTTGTTCCCATAGGTATACCAACAACTTGACGATATATGGTATCCCCATAGCGCACAAATATGTTATCTAAAAGAAATGTTAAAGATCTACAAACATCAAGGCAAGTCCACATTGTGTAATTTTCAACTTCAGAATTCGAAAAGAATGAACGTTGAACATTACAAGCAAGGAACATTTTATTTTCTCTGGCAAAGGTTTTTTGTATCAATTTAATCAGTTTATCCTTTATAAGATGGTGAGGTAGGGTAGTATAGAATGTAGAGAAATCGTAAGAGCTCAATCAAGAAATGTTATACTGTTCATTTTCAAGTTTAGTTAAAATATCATTTGAATTTTTTATGGCCCAGAAAACATTAATACCAGAATTGTCATATATTTTATCACAGTAACGTTTAACATGTTATTTGATAGTAGTAAGACACGACGTTAAAAGTTTAGATAGTTTAGTAGTAGTACAACATAGTTTAGTAGTAAGCCTCTCATGAAGTCGATCAAGACGTCTCAGGTAGAGGGCAAGAATTGGAAACCGGAAATGTTTCGTTTCTTACGTCAATACAGGTATACCCAACATACGTCAACGGGGTTCACTCCCTTCAGATTGTTGTTCCAAAGGGAGCCACTCACCCGTCTACCATCTAGTCACCGGGCCGATGTCGAATTAAAGGTCGACGAAAGGGCACGTCAGAACGATAATCAGGCAAAATATAAAGGAATAGATTACTTTGAGAGAAGAAATCAAACCAGCAAACAATGCATGGAAGTGGGAGACAAAGTGCTCATTTAAAATGAAAACCCCACAAAGATAACATCAAAATACTCACCAATATGTTTAATTGTTGAAAAGAAGAAGGGTAACATGATAACAGCGTCAAACGAAGGTCGAATAGTCACAAAAAATAGTTCAAGTTTCAAGCAGGTTGGTAAAGATATTCCCAAACTGATAAACCCATCAAGACATGCAGAGGATGACATCGATTTAGAAGAACAGTCAGTTTTACCGAATGATCCAACTCTCCGGACCGCATAAAGACCAATGCGCAACAGAAAGGAACCAGCTTATTAAAAACATTATGTGAGGTGCATTAAAATTAGCTCTTAGAAACTAGTATGCACTTAAACAAGCATTACTTTGCAGTGTTAAAGGGGCAGAATAATCGCCGCAAAGTAATAAGATAACAAGAGTTGTCTTTAGGTCTAATACGTCTAGTCATAGTTTAAATATCTAGTCATTAGTTAGTTTCCTTGCAGAAGATTGTTTCATTATAGGGCACGATAATCCCTGAAACAATAAAACAACAAGAGTTGTTTTCAGTCATTTTAAGTTGCACGTGTTCAATTTGTTAGTTAAAACATTTGTCTGAATTTTACCCATTCACAGAAGCAAGAAAGATCACACCATAATTGTCAGTGCATCTGTACAATAATTGAGAATTAGACTGAAGAACTGTGTTGATAAAGCTCATGTGATATATTAATAAATGTTTGACAAACTGAACTATATATGGCATTAGATCTTAAGAGCACTGATGTTACTCTGTCTTAATAATATCTAAGATTATAGATCTTACATTTTAAATTGAATTGTTTAAATTAAAAACCTGTGTTAGATGAGGAGGGATGTAGTATCCTATACTCCGCTACCGACCACATACGGTAACCTGATGCGGAACGGGTGTTATACAGGGTCTTTGTTAGGTACAGAATAAAACATGAAGACCACGAGGTGTTGCGTTTAACAACAATCCCTTATAAAACATAACACCGTAGGTCGGTGGAAGTCCTCCAGCGGCCTTGCCAAAGGTCGGTGGAAGTCCTCCAGCAGACTTGCCATAGACGGTGGAAGTCCTCCAGCAGCCTTGCCATAGGTCGGCGGAAGTCCTCCAGCAGCCTTGCCATAGGTCGGTGGTTCTACCTGGGTGTTCTTTTGTGCACGAAACACTGCAATTGGTTCCGTGTACGGAACACATCTTTCTCCATCTGTACTTATCTGGGCGTCGTGATATGACTGAAATACTGTTTAAGCGATGCAAAACCCGATACAAACAAACACACAAACTGCTTAATTGCCGCTGTATATGGTGTGTTTATATTGAGTAAGAAAGTTTGGATATTGACGTCCGTCCCGTCTGCATTGGTTGTGTATTACCGAATGAATACATACTTCATTGGTGGTTATACACCATGTTACGCTCGTATAATGGCGAGTAATGCTTTATAACCCTTAGTCTCGTGAATTGTCGTGTAAGAAACGAATTCATGATTGATATATATTAAATGTAGTTTTATAATGTTTTATGAAGAAAGGTTAATATGGCGATGAGCAGATCTATAACCTTACATTAGCCTTCCTGATCAGGGTCTACTCTGTAAGTACGTCTCTATCAGGTAAGGAGATAAAACATTCTCACTGTAGGATATTGAAATATGAGATACGGGAATGGGAAATTAAATTTGTCTGTTGTTATACTCTCTAAACAAACAATTTGTTGTTAAGTACAAGGATATAGTGTGCTATAGATAAATAAATAAAGTATTGTTTTCTCAGCAGTGTCTTTGTAAGAAAACCTATATTTTCCCGTAATTTCCATTCAAACATGATAGACCAGAATATTTTCTTCGCATATATGATTCATTGTAGACTTTAGAATGGTTGATAAAACGTGGATTATAAAAAAATCGTCGAAATGGATTCAAGAAACGTTTTGTTTGAAAAGTCACAACTGCAAACCATTTGAAAACAATAGCAGAATACGTGCACTGTACATTACACATAGCAGTAAATGTGCATTGTACATAACGAATAGCAGTAAAAGTACAGTGTATATTTAGAATAGCAGTATAAGTACATTGTACAATTAGAAAAAAGTATGTGGTGGCTTTGCCTAGTGGATGAGCGTTGAGCTGATAACCCAGGGGTCCAGGGATCGAATCCCGGCTGGATCAACTCGAAATATCACAGACGCTTTTCAGTGTCTCCCACCCGCTCGAGGTTGCTTCCTCTCCACCCAGGGGTTAAGATGGGTTACTGTGAGGGTCACTGGAGAGTAATGTACAGTCGGCTGAGCGGTCATTCGGACTGAAAGTAGACTATAACTAGGTACTCCACTTTAATAAGAACATCGTACATTTAGGATAACAGTATAAGAACATTGTACATTTAGAATAGCTGTTTAAAATAGTGTACATTTAGAATAACCCTGGGTCTTGCATGCTACATATTGTCATGTTGTAGTCCACACTTGCAAAGCGATCCATGAACCATGCAGTTATTGACCGTTCACGAAATACAACGGACGGACAGTCCCCAAACATCAGTTATATTCTTTCCATTGAGACCAAACACTTGTTTGTGTCAAACTGTTATCAATATATTCTTCTTATGCGTTTCATCTTTTTATGGCCGTTATAGTATCCCCAGTTCTCAAATTTGCTGCCTAAGCTCATCCAGGGTTGGACAGCAGTGTAGCTGTGTAGAGGAGTTTGTTCCCCAGATCCACATCTACGCCGCCATGAAAACGCTCTTTATTAATAACAATGTAATAGTTAACATAAAAGTACAAAAATGAGTCATGCAGGAAACACCACATACAGAACAAACACTCGCCCGAACAGCAACACAAGGAAACAGCAAATGTACACAGGTAGAAAAAACAACAAGAGACGCACAAAGACAAAACAAACATACAATAGGAGGAAGATGGAAGTACCGCCTTGGAACGGTCAGTGACAAAAGTCACCGGGGGTTTAAACCGGTTTATGGGCGCCCAACCTCACCCTTATTCCATCCCCATCCTAAAAGACAAACAGTGTAAATAAACGTATCCCCTCTCCGACTAATCTACAACAACCGCGACAGCAAATACAGTGGTAAAGTGCATGTATAACAAAAAAACATTTAATTGAACATACTGTATCCACCTATCGCTAGTGTACTCAATGATTGAGCTGCAAACAGAGTAACTGTAGAAAAGTAATAAAGGGTACGACAAAAATGAAATAGTACAGATATCCGACGTTCTCCTTCCATTTCTGGATTTAAGAGGTCGCCTTCATAGAGTACTAAACCTTTCTTGTCGGCGTACATGCAAAGAGGCCAGCGTGATTGCCAACTGTAAAAGGGTTCACAACCAAACATGCAGTATGTTGTAGTAATACAGGATCATATCCCTTTTTAATGAATTGTTTTATATATTTGATGAACAAAGTGAGAAAATGGGTATGTCCAATAATCTTACGAAGTTTGTAAATCACATCACCATAAAATTCAGGATGTGAAATACCGTGTCGCAAAAGTACCTTGAGATTACATTTGTACTTGCCAATAAGTGAGAGATTTCGATAGTAAAATTTAGAGAAAGTTTTTCTTAGTTTATGGTATCTATATCCTTGTTTAAGCAGTTTTTCAGTTAAAATGAGATTTAGACTGTTAAAATCGTCAATAGATGAACAAGCTCTAGCAAAACGAATAAGTTGAGATATATAAACCCCGTAAGATGGAGCACGGGGAACATCCCCGTCAAGATGAGGAAAATTTACAATATTAAAATCAAAATCATCTCTTTTGTCATATATTTTAGAAGAAATCATTCCATTATTAATTTTAAGGTCTAGGTCAAGAAACGCTGCATAATTGTCGGACGGGTTAGCTTTATTCAATTTGAGTTCTTTAGGATAAATTGTAGGAATCAGAGCATCAAAGAAAGGGTTATCTAAGTTAAAAATATCATCCAAATATCGACAAGTTTCATTGAAGGCTTTTATAACATCTTCTTGTGATTGAGGATTCAAACGCAACATGAAATCTCTCTCATAGCAGTACAAAAACAAATCTGCGACAAGTGGTGCACAATTCGTACCCATGGGAATACCAATTACCTGACGGTATATAGCATTCCCATAACGTACAAATATGTTATCCAAAAGAAAGGTTAGTGCTTCGCAAACTTCTGAGCAAGTCCAATTGGTGTAATATTTCATTTGCTCGTCAGTAAAGAAAGCTTTTTCCGCATTACATGCCAAGAATGATGTTTTTTCTCGGGCAAATACTTTCTGGATCAAGTTAGTAAGCTTATCCTTAATTAAAATATGAGGAAGAGTTGTGTACAGAGTAGAAAAATCGTACGTGCTTACAGTGGATGCAAGATACCTTTTGTTCTTAAGTTTGTTTAAGACTTCTGAAGAGTTCTTAATAGACCAGAAGAGATTTATTCCAGAATTTTCATAAGTCTTATCACAGTAAAATTTTACATGTTCCTTTACCTTCGTTAAACAAGAAGTCAAAAGTATAGACAATTTAGTAGTTGTACATGAACTAGAATTTGCAATGAAACGCGCTTTATATGGTTTTTTATGTAGTTTTGGTAACCAATACATAGTAGGAAGTTTATGTTGTGTAATTTTAATATCGGTTCCAAATTGTTCACACTTTTTGACATGGTCTGAAATGATGGTCTTTTCGTCAGTGGTAACTGAAATGTATGACTTGGTATTAATAATTTCCTGCTTCAAGACATCGATATAATGTAATCGTCAAATAATAATCACATTATTTGATGCCTTATCAGCAGGAAAAAAAACGTACATTAATGAAACCGAGATAATAGAGAAATTATTAATGACAGATACACGCGCGGTATGGTAACAAATAAATACGTGACAAATATTTTGACGCATAATTGTATAATGCAGCACTTCTGTGTCAAGTATGTTTTCTGGGCCTTTGCAGACGGTGTGCAGTTCCATAGTCATACAGTAATTATGTTTTAATATTTTACTTAATGAAAATTATTGCAAGAAATAATGACTCTATGATTATTAGTCTTTCTATAATGACTCTATGATTATTAATATTTTTATAAAGGCATTACCAGTATGTTTGGCCATGATACAAACAGTGCAATCACACCTATGATATTTTATAAGCAAACAAAGGAGACCCAGATCAGACGATTCTTGCATGAGCTGTCTTATTTGGGTATTCTCTGTTTTCTAATGAATCCAAAGGTATATCTATCAGATATATTTTTAAGCTATCACTGAAAAGAAATGTAGTTCTTCAACGCATGAACTAGGTTGATGCATACCAAAACGTAACGCAGAAAGCAACTGTTTTTGCTGCATCAACCATTTACTCATAACCTTTTACGCTTTTGTAAATAGAATATACAATTACCTAGATCCGACGGCTCCTTTCTTATGAGATAATATATAGCTGATTCTGCACATTTTGCAAAAGCCGAAACATCATATGTCCATATGCCATTATAAATATGCATCTAAATGATACTCATGGTGTCATTATTTCTTTACTTTCAGTCCGAATGACCGCTCAGCCGACTGTACATTTACTCCCCTGGTCATTGAGTCATTGGCCTACAATATTGAGCACTGCTAACATATGGCGCAATCATGCAGCCGCAGTACCGGCGAGTGACCCTCACAGGTACCCATTTTAACCCCTGGGTGGAGAGGATGTGCGGGTGGGAGACACGGAAAAGCATCTCTGAAATATCCGGGAGAGACCGGGATTTGAACCCCGGACCTCCGGACTGATAGTCAAGACCGTTACCACTAGACCACCGCTACCTGCAGATGGCGAGAATAATAAGAGAATAATAATGAGGTAAATGGTTAAGCAATACGATGTTTTAAGGACATTTTCTACAGTTTTATGAAAAACTAATCCTTTCATAGAATTTTCTAAATTGTTGGTATATCAGGTAAAATTTAATGGTGAATTCAAAAATAAAATGAAAAATATATGTCGACGTGTTAGATTTTTTGTAAATTGGCAGTTTCCGTGATAGCCTCACGTTCCAAAACTGTTAAAATGACTACTTTTTTTAAATCTAGTAAAACTGAACCAAAATCATTATAATATACAAAACAAACATGGTTTTACACATGAATTACTGGTTTTTATACTGCATGAAAAAGATAGTAATCTGAACATTTTTCTTTACAAAATAAGGTTTTCTTATTTTGTCATTCGACAAAAAATGAGAAAAATAAACACGTATTCTGCGAATAAATAAAGATATTGAAAACATTATTTCATAGAAGTTTCCAATTTTTTTTATATAATAGGTAAAATGTAATGGTGAATTCAAAAAGTAAAAGACAAATATATGTCGACGTGTTAGATTGTTTTTGTAAAATTGCAGTTTCCATGGTAACCGTATGTGCCAAAACTGTCAAAATGACACTTTATATATATAAATATATAGAAATTATGAAAGAAAAAATATATATACTTTTTAAACTTATACACCAAAAGGTTTAGGTTGACGTTCTATATTTTTTCAGAAATCCGTGGTTTCCATAGTAACCACTTCACCAATAATACAAAAAGTAGTGAAATTCATAAATAATGAAACATTTTCAAACATACCGAATAAAATAACCTTGATTAGTTCACTACATATTACTAGACAGTTTATGAAGTCTAATTGTGTTTAAATTTACCTTTAGATAGCAACCACCTTGTCAATAAGCCCACTGAAAAAAGTGGAACAAGATCTATTTTTCTTGCATAATTAACGGGGAAAGTATTGAATAGATATTCCTGACTGTGAACATGAACTATAATTTGCATTCAAGAGTTATCAATGTATGCTATGTACACACAGACTGGAGATGGTTACAGATTCGAATCCAATTTCGGGGGTAAAATTTGAATACATTTTCTAAAATATTCTGTTTGCTGAAGTAACCTTCACTTTTCCATTCACTTTCTCATTCAAAAACTTGTATACACCATCACGACCTCCGCGATTAACTGCAAGTGTCATTTATTCTTCTGATCCATTCTTCCTTAGACCTTTTCGCAAAATGCCCGTTTATTCGATATTGTTGACTTATTATTTTGTTTCGTGGCTTCGTAACATTTCCCGATTACTATACAACTATAGCTCGACCAGTTTGACCTGGACCCTGACCTGCTTAATTTCAATAATTTGCATAAATAAAAATTCGTAACTTTTCTATTTTTATCATCGGCATTGCACGGGTTTATCATCGGCACGTGTCCCGATGAGCAACTAAGCATGGACACACTCGTGATTGTATGGTTTACATATATAGTAAAACTTCTCTATAACGGCCACTAAATTACATAAAATATTTTGTGTTAAAGGCAGGTGGCTACTTAAAGCAAGGTGAAAGTAAAACAGAACGCTCCTATAGGAGCGTCCTGTTTTACTTTCACCTTGCTTTAAGTAACCACATGCCCTAAATACCAACTAATTTAAACAATTAAGTGGTCGTTATAGAGAGGTTTTACTGTACAAAGGTTTTCGCACTCCGTAATTTCAGCGAGAATAGACTTCACGATTTACCGGCGGAATTTTATTTATACAGCGTCATCTATCTCATTATGTATTCTGTATATAGGTGAGGGTCCAGGTCAAATTGTTCGAGCTATACATTTTTTGTGAAGAGTTACTATAGGTAAACAACGAGCAGTGAGCTGTGAATGAACTTTACATTTTAGTACGTTCCACGATTTAGGGGTGTCGGCATTGCTGCAGTCCATCTTACATGTACTAAGATATGTACTTTAAATATTGCGACAGTCAATCACGATTTTCTCATGCAGGTTTTTAAGCTGACAGAAAGCTGATTCCACCATAAAATGGATTACGCTGATTTTTACGGCTCACTGCTCGTTGTATACTTATATCGGTGATTATTGGATGCGCATAAAGATGCGCAGAAATTACTACCGAAAACGTCTTTAAGGCGCCTGTGTTTGTTCCCAAATTGGTCACTTTTTTAAAAAGCAATTCATATCAGATTAATTGCGCAATACCTCTTATTGCAGTAGGTCCAGCGCGCCATAGCTCTTCTTGGAGTATGTCAAACGCCATACCTCTTCTGGGAGTAGGTCAAATGCCATACTTCTTCTTGCAGTAGGTCAAGTGTCATACTTCTTCTTGCAGTAGGTCAAACGCCATACCTCTTCTTGCAGTAGGTCGGCCGCCATACCACTCCTTGCAGTAGGTCAAACGCCATACCTCCTCCTGCAGTAGGTCAAGCGCCATACCTCTCCTTGCAGTATGTCAAACGCCATACCTCTTCTTACAGTAGGCCAAAGGCCATGCCTCCCCTTGTCGTAGGCTAAACGCTCCAATATGATCTCGTTTCTTGTTTAAAGTCCAGAAATATACTCTTGACTTAATCTTAGATATGGGTGTATTCATCTGTAATGCGAACTATAAAATATTTACAAGTCTAGATAAGACAAATCGCAAGGTAACACCGTCTTTTGATAGTGAATGGTCGATATGCTCAATTAGATCCAAATTTTTGTGGAAATAAGATATATTCCGTGAATTTATAGCAGCTCTACATCTCGAGTGTTTTTAACACTGGCCCTGCTGAACAAATAATTAATGTCAGCAAAATATTGGATCTGGTGCCTTTTACCATTTCGGATTTGATCAAGCATTTGAGAAACTACTGACCGAGTTTCAAACGACTTGTATCTAGATAAGACACCGAGATATTAGTCGTCTCATCTTGTTCCAAACTATTTACATAGGCGAATCAGGGCGTGATTAGCGGCAGATAATATATTTCTTGGAATAGAAGCAGAAGGACTTTAAATATTTTAATTAACTGGCAAATCAGCCGTTCATTTTACGGAATAAAACGGCTTATCTACATGGACGAATGAGAACATTGTTTTGCTAGTCAATCTTCATATACGAAAACCATTGTATTATGGATATCGTATCATATAATGGCGGAGTATGCATACTTCAACCCCCTTTTCAACCTGGTTTTTCAAATTAGCTCATTTACATTTCCCCATAAAACTCTGTGTAATGACATCTCGAAGAGACGATTCGAAATAGGGTTTGGTGCATAAATGATGATTTCATTTGTCTAAGAAAGATATATATATAGAGAGAGAGAGGGGGGAAGAGAGAGAGAGAGAGAAATGTTTCTAAAGGGTTGTAAAAATTTACGGTTTGGAAGAGACTATTCCAAGGGCTAGTCACAGCGCAGGGTCTGGACGGGAGTATTCCAAGGTATTGTCACAACATAGGGTTTTAGAGACGATTCCAAAGGGTTATTACAACATAGTGTTGCGTAGACACGATTCCACAGGGTTATAACAATGCAAGGGTTGGTAGCATTTTTGGTATTTAGTACAGTGGAATCTCGCTAATGCGACTACATATTGTATTAACATATGAATCTGTAAAAGAAGGTGGTTGCTTTATG
The DNA here is from genome assembly GCA_963576725.1 of Azorinus chamasolen. NCBI lineage: Eukaryota > Metazoa > Mollusca > Bivalvia > Cardiida > Solecurtidae > Azorinus > Azorinus chamasolen. The sequence goes on from OY755239.1 coordinate 76,156,875, forward strand.
CAGGACAAAAGTGTTGCAGAAAGCTCTGCTCTATAAAAGCTATATACATAACGACTGTCCTGCATTAAACTACTACCTGTTTAAAACATCTAGAATTAGACTTATTTTGAGTGGCCGTGTTTATAAGCGATACTGGACCGTATTTTAAATACATCCCCATACCCCAGGCTGCCGTCTTTACATGTAGCATACCATGTAAGTGCAATGTTGGAACCAATAAGTACCCAGTGTCCCTTAAAAAGGACAAACAGTGCACACTCATATCAGAGGAGTCCTGAAAGAGTCCTCTGATTAGGGTCTACGCTGTTTGCTGAACCCATCAATGTCAATGGCTTATTCATGCAAATATTTTGTTTGCTGTGTCTCCTCTACATGAAACACGCATGGGTTCCAGACTAAGATCCGGATGGAGTTTCCTTATACCATTTCCTCATATTGACGTCCTTTGTAAAATTCGCTTTTCGAAACCATTGTGATTTATCACAATAGTTTCAAAACTACACATTTCTAAAATGTTCCTTTTCTCTAGTAAATACTCCTTTCCCGTAGATTTATTAAAAACGGTTGGATCTAAATAGCCTATGAGGGCATTGGCCCAACAAGATGGGAAAATAGGCTAAACTACTTTAGATGTGATCCTCTGCTTGCTTATCCTGTACATCATGGAGCGTGGCATTATATTATTACCAGGTATTTTATTCATATCAGCTATGATTTATTAATTCCTAAGTTGCAATTTAATGAACATGAATATTTGCATTGAATAAACTAAAACAAAATCGATCATCTGCTGGTTTGCAAAGAGAAACAGTTTTCCCTGTACTAAAACAACATTGTCAATATCTCCTCGTGGAATGCCTGCATACAGTCTTAAAGACATTACTTGCGTGTTGGCAAAGCCAATTCCAAGTGGAATATCTAATCGATTACCTGTCATCGACTGCTCGTAGAACTAATCAGCTGAGATGTATAGGAGCTTTTAAGCGTATCTTGGCACGTTAAACAGATCTTGTGAAGCACATGCCAAGATTTACTATCATAAATTAAAACAATATATCTACAGTAAAACATTACTAATTCGAACGCTGAAATAAATATGGTTTTCGGTTTTTAAGGCAGATGGCAGTTTAAACCTTTACCTGATCACTATTCATGTAAGAGAAATAATAACATCAAGAATATGTATTATCTGAATTTTTATAATGTCAAATTTTCAAGGCTATTTTGGGTCTGATCTGGGTCTGTTTAAAAAGGCGTGAAAAAACGTGTTTATATATGAGAGAAAGGTTTAATGGAGGACGAAGTCATGCAAAGAGGTCCTCTTCTGGGATCTTTCTGCATGAATTTCACTCTACATTCAGTAGCGACCTGCTTCAAAAGGTTTTCTATTCCTTTAACAAGCGTTCGAACTAGTAAAGTTGTACCGTATATATAGTCCAGCAACATTCAACTGACGTTGCTGACCTCTATTATCACAATCCATACTACGCTGGATTTCTATAAATATCTTCGGTAGCCTCCGTGAATTATTTATACGATAGTGCACATGGTATATCCAGGTATACCAGATTAAATACCATTCACCATTGATAAATGTATCTACAAGATGGATGACAAGATGCTCTGATGGATTATATCGTGTCGCCAGTGCATTTTATTATGTACGATGTACTGGCGAATATTGATATATACTGTGTCATCTCACTTTAATTTATTCTTGCATAACGGTCAATATCAGGTGCATTTTGTTGGACTTTTTTATAGCAGCATGTTAGAATTTCTTATCATATTACCGGTATATCTTTACAGATACTACAAGTCAGACTGACTGCTATTTCTAGTTTTTCCCAGATACTTCCAACACTCAAGACTAGCTTTTAGAGTTTTCTGATTTAACCTAGTACACCTAGATCGGAAGTTCCAGTTGGGGTCGTTTGATCAGGATTTACTCTATTAGCTTATGAAACAATACACATCTGATTCCACAGTTTCTACCATGGTAAAATATTCCTGTGTTTATATATCATTGTAAATGTTCAGCTAATTAATATCTATGATGTAACTATTTCGTACATGAGTGCAATGCGACATAATATGAAAATCAAGTTCTTTTTACGAGTTGTTCTGTTTTTAGTTTACTAGTAATGCAAAGCTTAATGTACAGAATTGATGATAAAAAGTAAAGTACCTAGTTATAGTCTACTTTCAGTCCGAATGACCGCTCAGCCGGCCCGTACTTTTACTCCCCTGGTCATTGAGTCATTCGCCTATCATATTGAGCACTGCTAACATATGGCGCAATCATACAGCCGCAGTACCGGCTGGTGACCCTCACATGTACCCATTTTAACCCCTGGGTGGAGAGGTGGTTGACTTTTTTATACATTGAAGAAACAGACTTGAGAGTGTTTTGCGGCCTATTAATCTTGACTTGACTCGAATTTGCAAACAGTTTCGATCTGAATGAAACGCCGAGTAACTCGGCTTCTCTTCAGGATCAAAGCTGTTTGACACCCAGTCAATAGATTTGCTGAAGTTTGTTCGAATTGGAAGTGGTCGTAAGTACGCCAGATCCATATTTGAGCAGACGGGGTAAGAATTAACACAGGCTGTTAATCATTAGTAATACATTCGATACGTGATTCAATGTTTTTAATACAAATATTATGTATTGGTTTCAAAACATTTTTATTTGCACTAGCTATACAATGAAAGTTATATAATATTTTAACAACATTGTAACAATCCAGCCAACTGGTCTATTTTGAATGGTCCATGCTCATGACATGATATAAATCTGATTCTACAGAGTCTGCCATGGCCAAAGATACCTGTGTGCATGTGTCATTATGATCTTTAATCTAATCAATATTCATGGTGCCATAATACTCATGAAGGAAAGAGTAAAACACTGATAGGCCAAGTTTGAACTGTAAAAGCTTTCTCAGCATGGTAAAGATCAATAGGGAGCATGTGACGGTGTTCATGATATATCAGTTATGTCAAGAGAAAAGCCATATCAAGTATTTTATCGCGATGTCCTAATAGAAAATTCTGATAAATCTTTTCAAAGCATTGTTGGGGAATATTTTCTTTGGCATAGCGGAAAATGATATATTTTTAAGATGTGTTAAACTGTGTTAAAATGATTCATTCAAACTTGTAAATAACAGGAGGATTGTGGAATTATAAATCATTTTTCAACATGAAACATGTCATTATTTTCCATTGTGTATGTCTGATGGGACTGAGGTAGCTCTGCAAAATAAATGATATGTGATTCCTTTTCAACAACTATGGCCAACAACGACTGAACGCTTGTGCTTAACTCCATAACTATTTAAAGAACAACGTCCATCTTATTTTGGAAACCATCCATTTTTCATGCTGAGGGGGCATAGCATGTAGCATATTTGGTGGTAATAACCATTTACTCCATGGATATTCATCTAATAAATAACAAGTAAGACATTGACGCACGCGTCAAAGTTATCCGCCCGAATGGGAGTTTCAAGGAAAATGGACATTATTGTAAACTGAATATGTATTTCAAAATAAGTACGAAATACATGGAAAATGAACAGTTTTATAAACTCAGCAAAAGATAAACACAATAGTTAAAGATAAAAGTGTAAATACAGCAACACTTAAAAGTAATTTCATATAATGTGGAGTATAGAAATGTAGCATATGAAATTTGGAATTGGTAATGCGGTGTTATGTTGGACTGGTTTTAAAGGAAGAAGCAGAATCATAAAACAAGATTTTATCTTTATCTATAAATTGTAAAGAAGTAGAATGATTGAGATCTGTTATTCGACCTTTTTACATGAGAAGATGCAATCTGAGTTACAATATACAAAATAGTAGAATAACAACTGGATGTAAGTTAACCCCTTTCCCTTTTCAGTAGTTCTTTCAAATTTTCTTGACCTAATGAATATTTGTGGACAGAATCTTCCAATTGAACCATAGTCTGTGCACATTTTCACACTAGTAGAAACTACAAAACCATATCTATTAAAAGCATTAAGAATACAGAGCAGACCCTGCTCAGGTAGCTCCTACGGTTTACATGTTACCAAAATACGCACCCAGAAACGCATGTGCAATTCTCAAACCCGTATAAGAGCCTGACAGCCCGACAATGACATCACGATTATTAATTAGATCAATTTTGTTATAATAACACACGGAGAAAGGAATGTTTTGACCGTGGAATCATGTCTATATTATATCGTAAGCAAACAGAGCAGAGCAGAGCAGACCCAGATCAGACGACTCTTGTCCGGATATGCTATTTTAATACTGACCAATTAGAGCCCAAAAATCAACAGGAAATAGGTCAAGATTTCGTAGCAGCCGACTCGAATTTTTAGCAAGAAAAATTAACACATTTGATGATTTTTATCGGAAAATTTATTATTTCAAGATAGATAAATGTTTTAAAATATTACTATGCAAAGAAAAAAAGACTTGGTTGGCACAGATGGCATACTCATAAGATAATTTAAAATTTAAGGACCACTAATTACCAGGAATACAGCATATTATTGTACCAAATGTAACGTCCGATTTAAAGAGATTGTCCTATACCGTCTGACCAGGGGTCTGCTCTGTTTGCTAAGTAATTTGATATATCTTTTTCTTTAGTTTCTAAAATGGCTACGATGTTCCACCTTCGATATTTCATTATAACTATTTTGTTCATGAATATTCAGTGGGTACTGAAATTTTGACAAAAAAGTTTAACCCTTACACAGCTGTGGACATAAATCTTAACAAATTTCAATTTGATGTTGGTTTGACTATTACCGTTTCGATCAAGCAGCTTGGGTCCTAATGAAACGCCGAGTTACTAGGCGTCTCATCTGGAGCGAATCTGCAAATGCTAGTTAGCTCGCGAATAACTTAAAAACCGGGTTTCTAGATAGTTTGTATAGAACTAATTGTTTCTGTTTTGGATAAATATTTGATTCATACATATCCGTTGTACAATCACTTTATCAAGAACACACTCCAAAAGCTGTACCGGTCGTCTACCCCATTTACGTATTCAAATAATGACATGCTATTCCATAACAATAATAAACTGCTTCTGCCTATGAGCCCATTTACCAAACCGTCATTTTTCCTCCGAGTAATTCAAATGCGACTGTCTGAAAGGTGAGTTAATTTGTATAGTTACATACATCCGTTTGCAGAGTTGGGACATTGCGTATGCAAACAGTTTGGATCAAGATGAGACGCCGAGTAACCCAGCGTCCCATTAGGATCCAAACTGTCTGATGCAATGATTACGCTAATGTAAACAACAAAAATAAAAATCCGAACTCACCTCCAGGAGAACTAGGGAGATAAATGAACATTTCGCACGGTATATTAGAATCAGAATTAGAAATATAAAAGGTATAATGGGAAATGTCAGAATTACAGCAATATAGCTTTACTGTGATTTGTTACAAGTTTGCTGTGTCATCGTTATATGTATGGCAATCAAACATACGAGGGCCTCGTATATGATTAGAAAAAAAAACTAATACGTGCGTCGGCATGTGCACGCAAAATCTGACTTAGTTATGAAAACGAACTTACTAGGCTAGGGTGACTTTGAGAGAAGTGTGAGGTTAGGACGTCCGTAAACCGGTTTAAACCCCCAGTGGTGTTTTTGCTACTGACCGTGCCAAAGCGGTATTCTCTTTGTCACCCTTCCTTTTGTTTGCCTTGTGTCTTTGTGCTTGTGATTTTGTTTATGTGTGGAACGTTTGTCTCTGGTTCTTGTGTGTATTTTGGCGTTTTCTGTGTTCATCTCGTGTGTGAGTGTGCGTTTGGGTGTGTGGTTGTGTGTGTATGTGTGTCATGCTGTCTATCGGTGTTTTGGTGGTGGTTGCGCCTTGTATGTGGCTTTGCCTGCTTGACTTTACTACTTTTCCATTTACTGTAAAATCTAGCTAATCCACACTTTAGTAAAGAACAACTTAGAACGTTTTAGTAAGCTGCCTGTTTAACGAAAGGTAAAACTGATGCAGAACGCTTCTCTTGGAGAATGTGATCGTGCCCATCCGTTCAGTTGATAGACTTACGTAGGTTCTGGTCAAGTGTTATTGTTTTCTAATTGCTGCTCTGATGTTTAACACATTGATGCGGGAAACGAATTGTCTGTCTCGCCTTGCAAAAAATGTAGACCCAGATCAGATTGATCCTAGAGGAGCCCTCTGGTCAGGGTCTGTACAGTTTGTCATTCAAACTCCTCTCGCAAATTATATTTTCTATACTACATGGAATCTACCAATAAATTCTGATGGACCTTTTTACTCTAAACTTCAGCATTCAAACAGTTATTTCTTTTCCTGCCAATGGTGAATCCATGAGTAGCCAAGCAAAACGTTTGGATAGGGATGGATCTGTGTCTGATTTCGATTGAAACTGCTTGATGCTAATGTATGAGAACGTTGAACTAACCATTTCCCTGTTGAATATCCATTAAACATGAATATATATTAGGTGAATATTTATAATGGCACATGTAAACAGACTTTCTTTGGTATTGGTAGAAACTGTAGAGTCAGATCTATTATAACTTAAGCCACTACCGGAGCGAGCCGTTTGATCTTGGTCTACTCTTTTTGTTAATTCCTTGGCTGCCAATGGCAAAACATTGAGTACCTCAGTAAAACGAGTGGATAATGATGACCCGGTGTCTGAATTGAATTCATATGTTTTGAAGTTATTATTACGTTATACAAATAGGAACAGAACGTTTTATTGTTGTCTCTGTTTATCTGAAACAATCAGGCCTTTTGTGGGAACCATGTTTCTACACTGCCTGCAAATGGCCGATTTAATTTGCTTTAGAAAGCTCGGTCGCTCCGGATCACCATATCTGCAACATCTACAGTATAACAAACACCAACAGGAGGTTTAATTCTGGGTCACGCGAGCTTCAATAGCTTTCTGCATCACTTTCGTCCTGCATTTAGCAACCACATGTTTTAAAGACACATGTGTTTATTTTTTGAGTGGTCACTTTAGAGGGGTTTTACTGTACCTACCTCTGTACAGTATTTTATCTAAGTTAATTGCGTGGTTGCTCGCCGTCAGTAAATGACACAAGAAGATGAGGATTCGATATAAATACAGACATTGCTTTTTTCATAACGTACCCAGTAATCCGGTGGATGATCGAGTCAACAACGCCCTGGTGTCTGCTTTGTTTGTTTATGAAATTATTCAGATGTGATTTTATAGTTTATATTCAGTTTTCATATACTGTTATAAAATGTCAGCTGATAGATATCCATGATGTTAGTATTTATTACATCACTTTCAATTTAAGTTATTCTCAGAAAAATACATTGTATTAGTCCTTAATCTGCAGTGAAAATATAACAACTGCTAAAAGTTACATATGGTGCAATTGTGACTACATCCGACACGTTCAAACTCTTGAGAAACTATTGACGAGTGCCAAACAGCTTGGCTCCTCATGAGACAATTAGTTATTCGGCGTGTCATCTGGGAATGGGAGTCAAGTCGCGGATAGCGGGATATTGGTTATATTTGCAGAACGTGTTAAATGTTTAATACTTCAGCACACTGTTCCTGAATTATGTGTTCGAAATAGGCTAGCTAATATAACTGTCTTAGTTCAAATTTGTCCTGTTTGCAACTTTATTATCGCTGTCGTAGTAATGTGTTTATCACGCACATAATACGGCTTTCACAGGACTAGTTCTTTGTATCCCTTCCTTCAATAATTGATTACCTGCCACACAGTGTTCGTATAACTATCACGGGAGATGTGTGGACTGTGTATACTGTCTACTGGCACGTTATTGACACACCAGAGATGTCAAGGAACAAACAATATCGCGTATTTTATTACAACGAGAGAAGAAACAGTTATATAACATTAACGAGACCCAGTAGGCAGTGATGTAAACCACGGTATAGGCAGTACTATAAATCACAGATATTATCATCTTGGACGAGCATGCCACGATAGCTTTGGGTTGGGGTTTTTAAATTATGAGGTGGAACAATTATACAGTAAGGACTCTCCTGTTAATGCACGTTGCAAAACTAGGAAAGACATACAATTGTAGTTTGTACAACAAAGCCTTGCTAATCTGAAAAGTAGTAAAAAAGAAAATTGGAGGCAGAATCTATAGGCAGAAGGCTGCTTACTGCAGGTTGAAAGTCATGCGGCAAGCTCCTAGAGGAGATTTCTGTTTGTCACTGTCACCCTTCATTAATCTTCCACCTGTTTTAAAGACCGATCAGGTAAAAGTATTTATTTGTGTGGTCGGATTAGCGAGACTTTACTGTACTTTAGCACCAGTAACTATACTTGTTGTCTCATAACCCTTTCCCTGTTCTATACTTAGTCCCAATTTCAATACCTACTTAATACTCATGGACAAAATAGAACGTGGAACGTGGAACATTGTAGCCATTTTAGAAAGTAAAGCAAACATATCTATCAAATTCCATTAGAAAACAGAAGACTCTGATCAGACAACTCTTCTAGGAGCCGTCTGATATGGGTCTTCTCTGTTTGCAAATGCGTGAAAAAGCGTTATATATAAAGGAAATGGTTAAGGAATATGTTTCAATAAAGCTACGTGCAATAAGTTGCATTAGATATAGAGAATAATAGGTTAGTGCCGTAGATGGGATGCCTTTATTCGACGAGGGGAGAAAACGTTGAGGCGAGGCTTGCCGAGCCTCAAATGTTTGATCCCCAGGTCGGATAAAGGCGTTCCATCTACAGCACTAATCTATTAGTCAATTTATCCAGTCAATTAAATTTTCTTTTTTTATAGACATGTAAAACATTACAAACTTGATCACCATGAAATATTATAATTTGCATTAAAATTGTGTTGTTACGATTAGCGGAGCTCCCTTTTCATTTCAATTTAGACGTAAATTTAATGAACTACCGCGAAGAAAAATAGTTTCGATACTTACATTACAATAGTGGAATACGTGGTTGAAATTGAAAAATAAGATCATTTGAATCGTGAATGTCAATATGTTAATTCAAATAGACAGATAGATTTAGAAAGATTTATTTCAATATTGTGCAAGTAACATGGTTACAATAGCAACACACTGGGGAAAACAAATTACCAACATTGTGATAATTAAAGCACTGGCACTTGATCGAAAAAGACTACATTGTAGTTTATTTATACACTATGGTGCGGCAGCCGATTCTCCCCCTGTTCCGCTCCGGCGGAAATTTCCGATATAAAACGCAGATCAACGCGAAATCCACCCAGATAAACATGATTTATCTTCTTCCAGATGCTCTCTGAACAAATTCGAGCTTCGTCGTCACGTTTTCTATTTTTAGATTGGCCTACTTATAAATCTATGAAGCTAAAAAGGAAATATTTAGGTATATGGTAATTTCCACCCCTTTATGAGCTTCTCAATCAAATTACCATAAGAGTGAAACGAAAACATTCAATATTTATCCGTTTATCTTTGCTTCCTGCGGTGGATTAAGTTAATTAAACTGATAAATTAACAGGTTAGTTTTCATCTGGCCTATGTGACGCAATAGGTAAGCGCGACGACTCTTAGTGTTTGAAATTGACTTTTGTATGGTCCGGCACGGGTTCGAATCACCTTTACTTATTTTTTCTCTTATTTGTATAATTCTATTGGTGAATTTTCTGTTAGATCTATTCCGTCAACATATGCATATTTACAGAAAATTAACATAGGTCCATGGCTATAGAATCATTACGCCTTAGAAACGTCTACTAACCTAATAAACCTTTTACTACTTGAGGTAACCTAATGAACCTAAATGTATCTGTATTCCCTTTATTACGTCACTAGAGAAGCCTGGTGACTGGATAAAAGTCGAAACACCCATCACCAGCAGTTTAACAAACCGAGGTGAGTTTCATTTACATATACACTGAATTGTTTCCACAATTCCGGACGCTATAATTAAGATGTGCATGTCATTACTTCTTCACACCCTGGAAATCGTTTCACTCATGCACGAATCAATGACACAATCATGGGCATATCTATATTCAATTAGTCTGTTTCTTCTCTATTTACTAAAATCACAGGCGTAAACAGGCTATACTTCATGAAATGAAACTAAAGCAATTATTGTACGACGTTAGCGTAAACAATAAAGTTTGATCTATTATATCATATTGTCGTATTGTCTGTACATGAATGACATTATGATATTGCTAATAGTTCCTAGCCATTCACCTTTTGAATATACGTACATGTTAGACAAAGTGGAATCATGAACATTACAAAGTGGAATCATGAACATTACAAAGTGGAATCATGAACATTACAAAGTGGAATCATGAACATGACAAAGTGGAATGTTTAAAGTGGTATATCAACAGAGAATAGTTTGCAATGGCATAAACTGTAGCCTCAGATCTATATGAGATCATTAGCAAACAGGACATACCCTGATCAAACGGCTTCTACAGGAGCCTCTGATATGGGTCTTCTCTGTTTGCAAAGGCGTGAATAGATACTTCCATTGGGTAAAGGTTTGGTGGACTTATTCGCATGCTGGAAAGTTAATACAAAGACGACCATCAAATCGATTACCTGTCACCAGCTGTTCAAAGCAGAAGTAATCAACCGGGATGTGCTGGAATATGATAGTGTATAATGGCACATGTTGAACATATTTGCCAGACACATGCAAACATTGAGATATAAAAATTTGATAGTGTATAATGGCACATTTTGAACATATTTGCCAGACACATACAACCATTTACATATATAAGTTTGATAGTGTATGGTGGCACATTTTGAACATATTTACCAGACACATGCAAACATTTACATAATTACATTCAAACATATAACAGTTATGTATTGTAGAATCGTGAATGATTCGGTATTCCTGTCTACTAGGTATTCCTATCCTGTTATATGATATATGTACACGATGTAAGTTATCAAACCATATACATTCAAAGGGAAACCGTAGGTTTTCAATTCAAAGTGAAACAATTGGGGTTTTCCATCCAGAGTGAACCTATAGTTTTCTATTTAAAGTATTTCTATAGTTTTCCATTTAAAGCGAAACCATAGTTCGCCATTCATAGTGAAATCATAGTTGTTTTCCATTTAAAGTTTAACCATAGTTTTCCATATAAAATGAAGCTACCCATTTAAAGTCAACGAAACAATAGTGTTCCATTCAAAGAAACGCCATATATGTCCCGATATCAGTTTGTTATGACATTGAGTTTATATATTTAAGTACTGACCACAAACCTCATGTTGACATGTCAATATGTAAAATAATGTCATGTCATTTTCAGTGTCTAAAATGAGGCCTTTCGACCATATTCTAATGTTAATATGGTTCGTGTAAGCGCTGCAGGAAAATACAGTAAAACGTCTATACTACGAACAAATACGAACGAGTATATATACATTTGTATTTGAAACAGCCCCTGCCTACAAAGACATCCATTCCCCCTTACTATAACTTCCTAGTAATGAGTGTTGACTGTAGTTTGCTTTCTTGCAGAGTTGGCTTCTGCTACGTTTCCTTCTTATATGGCTATAGTACAATAAAGGCAGCATGCAACAGCACTTAATGTAATAGATTATAGTTTACAGTAAAACATCTAAATTTAAATGCGACCAGCAAAACGAGGTCTAAGTCTGTGTCTGAAAGGCAGATATTGACTTCATACTAGACGAAAGTTATACAGTAAGATGCTGCAGGAGCTTTTAGCATTACTTTCGTCTTGCATCAAGCAATCGCCTGCTTTTTAAGACATGTGTTTATTAATACTGTTGTAGCTTTAACATTTTACTTCATGAATAATCATGTTAGAAATACTGACATGACGAATATGAATTAGATTAATATTTTTACTGGTATGGCACATGAACACATGAATATTTGGCCGTGGCAGAAAGTGTAAAATCCTATCTGTTATTTCACAAGCAAACTGAGCAAATCCTAATCAGAAGGCTCCAACAGGAGACAACTGATCTTGGTCTACTCTGTTTGCAAATGCGTAGAAAGGTGTAATGAGTGAGTATAGGGTAAAAGGGGTTTACTTTATGTTAAAAAAGGACCAGTCACCACAAATTGCAATTAATGATAATTTACTGTACACTTTGAATTACATTTCAACTAATTATATCAGGTATATTAGGTATGCTGTACAAACAACTTTCTAGGAAATCCTTACTTATGATCCTCAGTCGTCTGATAACATGCAAATATCCATAGCGAAATGCTTCAGTGTAAACAGGCTCTCTAGGGTTTACATACTATGACTGTCAGTATTTTAACAAGTAGGTTATTGCAATTCCCATTGACTCGTGTGCATGCTAGAACATTGCATAAAGTGTTCGACGAGACAGTGTGAAATTTGGCAACATCAATATGAGATTGCGTTGTCACAATGATATGTTAACAAACTGAATACAATACATAATTCTGTGGACTACTTCGTCCTATAGATTTAAGTGATCTTGGGAAGTCAGGTTCTACAGCAATGCGACACAGACCATTTTAACAGCGACGAATTATATGATAGATAAACTGTTATGACACGAAGTTGTGAAACACATTAACCCTTCTCATGCTGAAAAACACTTATGTCTGCTAAAACTCTGCTTCTGTATCTAAATCATGCCATGACATAATCGCCATTTTGTAAGTGAAATTCTTGATTGATTTATTTTGACACAGCTAAGATAATTTTCTGATTTAAATTCATGATTATACATACAATGCTTTGGTATACCAAGTTGTTGGTATACCCATGGGTACAAATTGTGCCCCTCTTGTTGCAGATTTGTTTTTGTATTGCTCTGAGAGGGATTTTATGCTTAGCTTAAAGCCTGATACACAGGCCGATATTGTTAATTCTTTTAATAAAACTTCAAGGTATTTAACTCATATTGCGGAAGTTTTCAAGAATTCTGCATCAAATGGTGTCGACGAGAACATGCTGATGTTAATGCCCTTTCGGATTGGAAGAAATGTATTTTTGATATTATTAATACGCGTATTACTTTTTACAAATCAAATTACCAGCTTTTACCACCTCGACCTAGAGTTACATTTCGCTATTTGAAGAAAAACATTTCTAATTTTCATTCAAGTTATGTTCTTGTTCCTGCTGACAAGGCGTCAAATAATGTAATCATTATTTGAAGATTGTATTATGTTGATGTTTTAAAGAAGGAGCTAACTGATTCACAAACTTATATAACAGTTCAAACACCTGAAAAAGACATAGTCTCGGAACATGTAAAAATGTGCCAACTCTAGCTGTTGTACCACTACTAAAATATCTAAACTTTTGAAGTCCTGTCTTACTACGATCAAAGAACATGTAAAACGTTACTGTGATAAAATTTATGAAAATTATGGTATTAATGTTTTTTGGTCCATAAAAAATTCAAATGATGTTTTAACGAAACTTGAAAATGAACAGTATAACATTTCTTCACTGAGCTCTTATGATTTCTCTACACTCTATACTCACCATCTCACCATCTTATAAAGGATAAACTGATTAAATTAATAGAAAATAACTTTGCCAGAGAAAACAAAATGTTCATTGCTTGTAATTTTCAACGTTGATTCTTTTCGAATTCAGAAGTTGAACATTACACAATGTGGACTTGCCTTGATGTTTGTAGATATCTTACCTTTCTTTAAGATAATATATTTGTGCGTTATGGGGGTACCATATATCGTCAAGTTGTTGGTATACCCATGGGTACAAAGTGTGCCCCTCTTGTTGCAGATTTGTTTTTGTATTGCTATGAGAGGGATTTTATGCTTAGCTTAAAACCTGATACACAGGCCGATATTGTTAATGCTTTTAATAAAACTTCAAGGTATTTAGACGATATTTTGAATTTAGATAATCCTTATTTTGAAACTATGATTTCTTCAATTTACCCAAAAGAACTGTCTTTAAACAAAGCGAATCAATCTGACATTATAGCTTCATTTTTAGATTTGAATATTTCAATTACAAATGATAAGGTTTCGTCCAAAACATACGATAAAAGAGAAGATTTTAATTTTAAAATTGTTAATTATCCTTTTCTAGATGGAGATGTGCCCCGTTCTACATCTTATGGGGTTTATATTTCTCAACTTATTCGTTTTGCCCGAGCCTGTTCTTTGCTTGAAGAGTTTAACAGTCGTAATTTAGTTGTAAGCAAGGTTACAGATATCACAAACTTCAGAAAACGTTTTCTAAATTTTATTATCGAAATTCACCACTCATTAGTAAATATAATTGCAATCTACGGACGTTACTGCAACAAGGCATTTCTCAACCAGACTTTTATGGGGATGTTATCTACAAACTTAGGAAAATTCGGGATCATGTCCATTTTCATGATTTGTTTATAAAACGCATTGAAACTTTTAAGAAGAAAGGTTATGATCCCATTATATTGCAACGCACTGCATGTTTGGTTATCGACCCTTTTACAGTCGGTAGCTACGCTTCCCTCTTGGCTTGCGCGATGACAGGCCGAGGGTAGTACTCTATGATGGTATACTCTTAAACTCAGACACTGGATGAACTTACCAGACTCATGTATTACTTTTTCCCTGTCGTGCCCTTAACGGCTTCCCTGCAGGTGCTCTGACTTCAGCAAAGTCATTTAGTACATATTTGACGGATTGTTACAGTTAATATGCTATGTTTTACATATTGCCATGTGTTTGCCGTCTTTTATGTTGTGGGTAAGTCCGGCGGGGATACTTTTATTTACACTATTTGTAAAGCTAGGGTGACTTTGAGAGGTTAGGTTAGGACGTCCGTAAACCGGTTTAAACCCCCAGTGGTGTTTTTGCTACTGACCGTACCAAGGCGGTACTCTCTTTGTCACCTTTCCTTTTGTTTGTCTTGCATCTTTGTGCTTGTGATTTTGTTCATGTGTTTGTTGGTGTTTTCTGAGTTCATCTCGTGTGGGTGTGTGGGTGTGTGTGGGTGTGTGTGTGTGTGTGGGTGTCTGTCTGTCTGTGTGTGTCTGTGTGTCTGACTGTCTGTGTGTCTGTCTGTGTGTCTGTCTGTGTGTGTGTGTGTGTGTGCATTTGGGTGTGCGGGTGTGTATGTGTGTGTGTGTGTCATGCTATCTATCGGTGTTTTGGTGGTGGTTGCGTCTTTTATGTGGCTTTGCCTGCTTCACTTTACTACTTTCCCATTTGAAAGATGTCTTGAATCGTTAATAGTTCAATACCAGGAGTACATGTACATGTCAAGAATCCTTTGTATGATATTTTTGAAATTTAGATCAGTGTTCAAGTTTTGATTCCGTGAGTAAATGTTTTATTTGTTTTATTTGATATTATTCATCCCTCCATATGTAATGTTATTTTCTGTATCATGTTTAAGCTGTGTGTATATCATTTTTAATATTGAATTATTTGAGTGCAGAATCTTTAGTCAATACTTCACCAAAATAAGTTTTCTTTGAATTGGTAGTTGATGTCTACCATGTGGACCATCTAAATTGTTGTTGACATTTTGACAGATAACGCCTTTCGCACGTATTTACAGTTCATCAAATCTATATCTTTACTCTCATGATAGCCCCAAACCTCCTCACTATAGTTAAGGACAGATCCCACCAAACTTTTAAACAGTCTGCATTTGTCAGTTGCTATCTGGTTAAAAGCTGTAAATAATTTATGCAAGGCATGTTTTGAATGCTGTGCTAAATATGTTTGTGTTCTAGGCCAATTTACGTCTCAAAAGAGGTTTGCTTCCTACTATTTAAATATCTAAAACAGTATTACTAATCGTAAAAGTGAATCTTGATTGGGGTCATTTTCTGCGAATACAGCCGCGTCATCATAACATATTAATAAAAAAAACTTTAGTTCGTTTATGGAAAACGAAAACAAACCTTCAATATATGAATTAATATTTTTCATAAGACTTGATTTCGTATCAAACCCATTCGCTTCAGCATTGCTGTTATATGAATACCCAGATAAGACATACTGATATTGCTGATTTTTATAATGACATATGGACACTAAATAAGAATTACTATGCTAGTAGTTTGGAAGTTCAGCTTTATTTTGGCGAGTTGGAAAAGTTGTTAAATGCGAGCCTTGGCGAGCATTTAACTACTTTTCTGACGAGCCAAAATACAGCTTAACTTCCAAACTACTAGCATAGTAATTCTTTTATCATGCAACACCTAGAAAAATGGAGAAAATGAAGAAAAAGAAAGATTGCTAAAGCGGTTTCGTCCCCTGAATGAAAATACATGTAAGTGCGATATATGTGACGTCATGTGGGCGTGCAGTGACGTCATCGACTTTTACAACATAAACAAACTTGATTTAATCCTTTTATCTGGACAAATAGTTGAGACAAAGGTGAGCAAATGTGTTAAATTTGATGTTTATGTTTAATTATGCCTTTTTTGTCCTTCTGTTTTCCTCCTATTGGCTGAACCGAACTTGCATCCCAGTGGGGTCAGTACACATGCACTATACCTCACAAAATACAGCGTAGACGTGGAAAATATTATGCTAGTAGGAAGTGACTGTATTTCGTGACGTTGCTTGATAATATGTTTTACCATGTCATAAATTTAGGAATGAAATTTGTGATCCATACGCAAACAGTAGCCGTCTGATCTGGGTCTACTCTGTTTTATAAGGTGCCAAAGGGCTCTTCTAAATGGTCACGTTTGCCACATAGATCTGCAAAAGAGACGTTTGATTAAGTTTCAACTTTGAATGTTCTTTGGTTTTGTTTCGAAAACATAATCACTTTATTTATTAAGATAAACATAGGAACCGACATTGGTTTGATTTATGAGTCTGGAAAACGTTTTGGTAATTTAATTTCAGACATAGAAAACACACAAGATCCATCTGTCAAACTGAAACGGCGAATTTAAACAGTACAATTTTACTCGTATAGCGATAGTGTGTACATAACGCAGCTGATGCAGTTTTCTTGTTTCTGATGTTCAATGTAACACGTATGGAATAAAAATGCATATGGCGTAGTCATTCGTTTGTTTCCAGAACCTGTTTCAATTTCCAGTGAAACCTTTTACAAATAGAACATTAATATGTCTGTCGTAGAACTTTTCAAATATAATTGGACGTCCAATTCAGTCTCGCCATAAAGATGTTGTCCTCGCGGTAAGGATATTGCTAACGCAATTTTTGTGTGTGTGTGTGTGTGTGTGTGTGTGTGTGTGTGTGTGTGTGTGTGTGTGTGTGTGTGTGTGTGTGTGTGTGTGTGTGTGTGTGTGTGTGTGTGTGTGTGTGTGTGTGTGTGTGTGTGTGTGTGTGTGTGTGTGTGTGTGTGTGTGTGTGTGTGTGTGTGTGTGTGTGTGTGTGTGTGTGTGTGTGTGTGTGTGTGTGTGTGTGTGTGTGTGTGTGTGTGTGTGTGTGTGTGTGTGTGTGTGTGTGTGTGTGTGTGTGTGTGTGTGTGTGTGTGTGTGTGTGTGTGTGTGTGTGTGTGTGTGTGTGTGTGTGTGTGTGTGTGTGTGTGTGTGTGTGTGTGTGTGTGTGTGTGTGTGTGTGTGTGTGTGTGTGTGTGTGTGTGTGTGTGTGTGTGTGTGTGTGTGTGTGTGTGTGTGTGTGTGTGTGTGTGTGTGTGTGTGTGTGTGTGTGTGTGTGTGTGTGTGTGTGTGTGTGTGTGTGTGTGTGTGTGTGTGTGTGTGTGTGTGTGTGTGTGTGTGTGTGTGTGTGTGTGTGTGTGTGTGTGTGTGTGTGTGTGTGTGTGTGTGTGTGTGTGTGTGTGTGTGTGTGTGTGTGTGTGTGTGTGTGTGTGTGTGTGTGTGTGTGTGTGTGTGTGTGTGTGTGTGTGTGTGTGTGTGTGTGTGTGTGTGTGTGTGTGTGTGTGTGTGTGTGTGTGTGTGTGTGTGTGTGTGTGTGTGTGTGTGTGTGTGTGTGTGTGTGTGTGTGTGTGTGTGTGTGTGTGTGTGTGTGTGTGTGTGTGTGTGTGTGTGTGTGTGTGTGTGTGTGTGTGTGTGTGTGTGTGTGTGTGTGTGTGTGTGTGTGTGTGTGTGTGTGTGTGTGTGTGTGTGTGTGTGTGTGTGTGTGTGTTCTTGCCGTCCTAGATATACTAAAGTGAACATTCCGTTTAATTTAGCATCTAGAATAATTACTATCGTGAAAAACAAAGATTTACAAGAAAAGCGACTCTCAGAATTCAAATCACAGCTACACAAACAACATTACCTAGATGTTCTTATACAGCATGGAATAGTACAGGGAAAATCCAAAGGACCTATTCGTACAACTGACCGCACAGACGTTGATACCTCTGCGTATAACGTGATCCCATTTGTGTTTACATACAACCCTAGTTATACGCTCATGTAAACCAATCATGCAGAAGAGTGATAGAATGAAAAGTGTGCTACAGAAGAAAAGAATAATTAATAGCAAAAGACATCCAAAAAACTTATAGCAAATTCTTTCTTCTTCTAAATTTGACATGAAAGAGGACACTCTTTCAGTTACCAAATGTAACAGAAGAAGATGTAAGATGTGCCCATCTTTGATAGAAGGACATCCTATTCTGTTTTCAAATGGTAAACAATTCACGGTAATAATATAAAGCAAAGTATGAGCTGTGTGACCAAAAATGTCATTTATAGTATCATATGTCCTAATTGTAAAGAATTTTATATTGGGCAAACAAGAAATGAGCTCAATTTAAGAATGAACTTACATAGACAACAAACGAATACAGAAGCACTGTGTTTTCTGAAAGTGAACAAGCATTTACACCAGTGTTCTGAGGGTACATTCAATATATTTCCGCTCTATAAACTACTGAAGGACAGCGACCATTTCAGAGACGAAAAATAATTATTTTTGATAAATATTCTGCAACCGCAATTAAATAGCACGTGTTAATTTTGTACATGGTTAAAATACCCGCTGTGTAATATACAAATATTTCGCAACGTCGTATTCGGACGTTTGCCGTATTTTAATGACGTCACGTAATGAATAATTATTTATTGCCGTGCAAGGTCATCTTCTTACGTTTCCCGTAGTTTAATAACTTTACGTCATACTTGTTATTATTTTATATACGTTTAAAATGTCTGAAGATATGCAATAGCATTGAAAGCGCTAACACAAATAAACGTAAATAACTGGATTTCTGATCCTCTCGTAGGAACGACTAGTTTGATACAAAGCTTTACTCTACATGTTTTCAGACCGCACATTGACAAATTATCTGAACACCAAAGATTCTTCCTTGAAAATTCCTTTTATTAATAAAGGTATTGATTTTATTGACCTACAAAGTATTTTAGAGACAAAAATGTAATTGACACTATTCCTAAATACTTTAAAAATACAGAACCACCTATCTCTGCTACAAATATAACAAACCCATCAGAAATACAGTTTTCAACTATAATAAAATTGTGGCCGACCTTAATATAAATGATAGTTGAGATTGCGCCACCTCAAAATTTTGCTATTCTCCGGCTGGTCATGTGATTACTGGTAATTTTGAGATAATTAAAGATAAACGTCTACGATCTCTTTTGAATAAAGGCCCCAAATATAGAATACCATCCTTGATAGATTTTAACTCTTGTCGAGTTCAGATTGCTGAGGCTTTACACTTTTTTGTATTAAATGGTGTCGAAGAGTCTAATGCTCTTTCTAATTGTAAAAAACTAATTTTTGATATAATTGACAAACGCATTTCGTTTTATAACCCTAATAAATACCTTCTTCCACCTAAACCTATAATTTCTTTTAGACATCTTAAAAAGAGTTTACAGGATTTCCATTCAAAATGCGTTTTTGTTCCTGCTGATAAGGCATCGAATAATGTGATTATTATTTGACGATTACATTATATCGATGACTTGAAGCAGGAAATAATTAATACCAAGTTATACATTTCATTTACTACTGACGAAAAGACCATCGTTTCAGACCATGTCAAAAAGTGTGAACAACTTGGAACCGATATTAAAATTACACAACATAAACTACCTACAATGTATTGGTTACCAAAACTACATAAAAACCATATAAAGCGCTTTTCATTGCAATTTCTAGTTCATGTACAACTACTAAATTGTCTATACTTTTGACTTCTTGTTTAACGAAGGTAAAAGAACATGTAAAATTCTACTGTGATAAGACTTATGAAAATTCTGGAATAAATCTCTTCTGGTCTATTAAGAACTCTTCAGAAGTCTTAAACAAACTTAAGAAAAAAGGTATATTGTATCCACTGTAAGCACGTACGATTTTTCTACTTTGTACACAACTCTTTCTCATATTTTCATTAAAGATAAACTTACTAACTTAATCAAGAAAGTATTTGCCCGGGAAAAACATAATTCCTGGCATGTAATGCTGAAAAAGCTTTCTTTACTGACGAGCAAATGAAATATTACACCAATTGGTCTTTCTTAGAAGTTTGTGAATCACTAACCTACCTTCTGGATAACATATTTGTACGTTATGGGAATGCTATCTACCGTCAGGTAATCGGTACTCCTATGTGTACAAATTGTGCACCACTTGTCGCAGATTTGTTTTTGTACTGCTATGAGAGAGATTTCATGTTACGTTTGAATTCACAATCACAAGAAGATGTTATAAAATCTGAAAGGGGTTGATCCCCCGAGAGCAAAAATTGCAACACAAAAAGAGAAAATTGCAGACTCGGTTTTATTGAGTCTGTTCATGAACAGTAATTGAAAGTGCAACACTGCTCACGCCCCTAGCACCGGCTTAAGCGGTATTCAATTTTCAGAACAAGAAGTACTGAAATTCATGATCTCGAAGGATCAGAAGGTATAACAACACTTCAATGAAACTTGTCGATATTTGGATGATAGTTTTAACTTAGATAACCCTTCCTTTGATGCTCTGATTCCTACAATGTATCCTAAAGAACTCAAATTGAATAAAGCTAACCCGTCCGACAATTATGCAGCGTTTCTTGATCTAGACCTTAAAATTGATAATGGAATGATTTCTTCTAAAATATATGACAAAAGAGATGATTTTGATTTTAATATTGTAAATTTCCCTCATCTTGACGGAGATGTTCCCCGTGCCCCATCTTACGGGGTTTCAACTTATTCGTTGTGCTAGAGCTTGTTCGTCTATTGACGATTTTAACAGTCGAAATCTCATTTTAACTGAAAAGCTGCTTTACTACTTTTTCATTTATAAGCACAATAGTGTTGTTTGTGCAGTGTGGCGGCCGTGAAACGTCTCCCTGTACATTCAATCAATATTGTTTTCTTCCTCTTGCAGGAATTGTTCTACATCCAATGCGTTTCCTTGCACCTTAACACCGTACTTTGCAATTAATTACTTTCTGTCGGTGTTTTGGTGATGGTGGTGTTTTGTGTGTGGCTTTTCCTGTTTGACTTTACTACTTTTTCATTTATAAGCACAATAGTGTTGTTTGTGCAGTGTGGCGGCCGTGAAACGTCACCCCATACATTCAATCAATATTGTTTTCTTCCTCTTGCAGGAATTGTTCTACATCCAATGCGTTTCCTTGCACCTTAACACCGTACTTTGCATTTCATGACTTTCTGTCGGTGTTTTGGTGATGGTGGTGTTTTGTGTGTGGCTTTTCCTGCTTGACTTTACTACTTTTTCATTAAGCAAGGATATAGATACCATAAACTAAGAAAATCTTTCTCTAAATTTTACTATCGAAATCTCTCACTTATTGGCAAGTACCAATGTAATCTCAAGGCGCTTCTGTGACACAGTATTTCACATTCTGAATGTTATGATGATGTAAAATTATTGGACATACCCATTTTCTCACTTTGTTCATCAAATATGTTAAAACAAATCATTAAACATACTGCATGTGTGGTTGTCAACCCTTTTACAGTTGGCATTCACGCTGGCCTCTTTGCATGTACGCCAACAAGAAAGGTTTAGTACTCTATGAAGGCGACCTCTTAAATCCAGAAACGGAAGGAGAACGTCGGATATTTCGTTTTTGTCGTACCCTTTATTACTTTTCTACAGTTACTCTGTTTGCAGCTCAATCATTGAGTACACTAACGATAGGTGGATACAGTTTGTTCACTTAAATGTTTTCGTTATACATGCACTTTACCACTGTATTTGCCATCGCGGTTGTTGTAGATTAGTCGGAGAGGGGATACGTTTATTAGTCCCCCACCGGTTACCGGTTAGGGGACTATAGGTTTGCTCGATTCCGTCTGTCCGTCTGTCTGTCTGTCCGTCTGTCTGTCCATCTGTCCGTCTGTCACGCTTCTTGTCCGGGCCATATCTCCTACAAAATTAGGCCAAATTCATTATAACTTCACACATTGAAGAAGCATGATAAGGGCTAGTGTCATGCACAAGGGCCATGACTCTAGCATCAATATTTTTGGAGTTATTCCCCTTTTACATATTTTTTGTCCGGACAACAACTCTTTATCTACTGGTTCAATTGATTTGAAACTTCACATATGGAACAAGCATGATGAGGGGTAGTGTCATACACAAGGGCCATAACTCTAGCATCAATATTTTTGGAGTTCTTCCCCTTTTTCATATTTTCTTGTCAGTCCGTCTGTCACGCTTCGTGTCCGGGTCATATCTCCTACACAGTTAGGCCAAATTCATTATATCTTCACACATTGAAGAAGCATGATGAGGAGTAGTGTCATGCACAAGGGCCATAACTCTAGCATCAATATTTTTGGAGTTATTCCCCTCTTTCATATTTTTTGTCCGAACAATAACTCTTTATCTACTGGTTCAATTGATTTGAAACTTCACATATGGAACAAGCATGATGAGGGGTAGTGTCATGCACAAGGGCCATAACTCTAGCATTTATATTTTTGGAGTTATCCCCTTTTTCATATTTTCTTATCCAGTTAATAACTCTTTATGTACTGGTTCAATTGATTTGAAACTTCTCATATGGAACAATCATGATGAAGTGTAGTGTCATGCACAAAGGCAATAACTCTAGCACCAATATTTTTGGAGTTACTCCCCTTTTTCATATTTTCCTGTCGGGACAATAACTTTTTATTTACTGATTCAATGTATGAAAGTAGGTACTAATACCATTCAGGTGGTCATGTATATGCGATGGTCAACCACACCATGGGTGGGTGGGTTGGGGAGAGTGGAGGTTTTTTTTTCAGTCCGGTGGGGGACTCATGTCTTGCATAGCAAAACAACATGCCCTTGTTTACACCGTTTGTCTTTTAGGGTGGGGATGGAATAAGTGTGAGGTTGGGTGCCCAAAAACCGGTTTAACCCCCAGTGACTTTTGTCACTGACCGTTCCAAGGCGGTTGTTGTCGGGGCAACCGAGAACAAAATAAGTAGGTTCTTGACAACTTTATATGTATTTGCTGTAACACTACAACCACCTGAAATATAGGAATTAAGCATTCATAACTAAAATGTATAATAAGTATAAAGCTTTCAGTTCATAGTAAGTAACGGGTGGAGGAACTAATCAATACACGTGTGTTTAACACGTTGTAAGCCACTTTACACAAAACTACACCTTGACAATTTAAGAACCAATTTACTGGAAATACTGAAATAATACATGATACAAAAAGTGATGGTGAGGATGATAATGACGATGATATTCATGATAATAAGTAAGGGATATTTACCTGAATTCATAATACATATGACACAAGGATTTTCATAATATGCCAAGCGGCAACCGTTGCTCGTGCGTATAACAAAGCCAAGTGAAACGATATTTTAATTCGCCACGTGATGTTAGTGGTAACTCTAGATGTTAGTGAATAAGGTTAAAGTTATTTCCCCTTGTATAAGTAATACTATTATAGGACGATTCTGTATAGGACGAAGTATGAGTATATAACTACATGTTCAAGCTGTAAAACGAGTTCAAAAACTAAAAACAACATATCCTGACATTTGCTTTATTATATCAATATAACACCCTATAACATACTCCCCTGCTTTCAAAAAAGTCGTCCTCGACTTTATCCAAACTAAAGGACTAAAATGCATGATTTTGATTGTTATGAACTTCTATATTTTCTGTTTCTGTTTCTTTAGCATCTGCAACCGGTACCGATCTCATGACGTTAACCTCTTGCAGCTTACAAAGATTAGCTTTGTAAGGGATCGACACAAGTTTGGCTGACATATTAAACAGCTTAACAGGAACTCGAGAAGTTGTTCCAGGACGATCAAAAGCTACAACACGTGGACACACAGTTACTCTTTTGGAGCAATGATTTGCTGAACATGTTTCAGTAACAGCTGCTGTTATAACAGCTTTCTGTCTCCTACAGAGGCCTGTTACGGTTCTAGCTTCAAATGGACGAAGCACAAATCTCTGTGTTGCTTTAACAACGCCAGCTTTGTCGTATGTTATGCCTTGGAAAGCCATGTTCCATTCTTTTGGAACTTCATCAAGTTCTTCTTCACTATTCTGATAAAATAGACGTATTAGATTTGTACCGACAATAACTGGTACATCTTCGTTATATTTGGTAGCAGGTACAACGAGAACAGGTATATCAAAGTTCCGTTTTCCAAGTGATGGTACAGAAATTCTGGCCTCAATGTACCCTAAAATAGGCTGTTTTTCTCCATTGGCAACTTTGATGTTCAATTCAAAATCATCAATTTGTAAAAGTTTAGGTTTCGGATTCATTTGATTGTAGAAGTTTTCTGCTACTGATGTTATCATTGACCCAGAATCTATCAACGCTTTTATGTGTTGATCCTCGAAGATGATTTCACTAACATTATCTGTGCCTATCAATCTATTGAAGAAGTGCAAGTTGGAGCATGATGTTTCGTCCCTATTTTGCTCCTCAATAGAGACACCATCTAGTTTAAAGGTTTCTCTTTGGCACTGTCATCTTTCTGTTTCACTTCAGTTTCATCTCTGTCTGTTTTGCCTTGATCGTCAGATCGTTTTTCACTCTTCTGGTCATCATCGATCTTATTTCTGTCCTGATGGTAGTTTCCTCTATACCGTCTATAACCATAGCCTCTTCTCCAATTGCCTCTATAGGAATTTCTTCCGCCTCTGTTATAATGTCCTCTGTCTTGAGATGTGACATAATCTCTGCCTTGTTGGTGCTGTTGGCCTGCGGTAGACATCTTTTCCTCAAGCTGCTTCATTCTTTCAAGCAGTGTATGCATTAATGACATTTGCTCAGAACTATCAGTTCTCTGCTGAGATGTCACCTGTTTGGTATCAGATTTTTCACTCTCCCTAGAGTTATTCATCTCTTTTTCTTCTACTCTGACTTTCCTTCTCAAAGTTTCAAAGTCTTTCTCTGTCTCATAGAACACTCTTGTCGCATTCTTGAGTTGTTCGTTTTTCAGATGTCTCCAAAATCTATTTCTGAGCATTTCATCTGATTGCTCTCTCTTAACCTGGCCCTTCTTAATTGCTGTATTGAGAATACTTTCTATTCTCACTCCCCAATCAGCAACATTTTCACTCTGTTTCTGTTTAGCGTTGTAAAATTCAGCTAAAACTGATTCTCCGGTTCTGATGTTACCGTAGGTATTTTCTAACTTAGTAATTAGATGTTTTGTGGATGCAGATGGATCCATATTAAGAAGAATCTTTCTGGTATTTCCTGTAAATGAATTACGAACTTCTTGTCTAATGATGTCTTCATGATAAAGACCGGATTCCAGAATGACTTCAATTTCTATTTTCCACTCTTCAAATGTGTCTTCTGTAAGTTTTGGAATTGTCGGTTTCTTAAAAGAAAACACCCTTTCAGCAGTTTTGGTAAGTATCTCATCAGGCTTTGGCTTTTTAACTTCTTGATATGACTTACCACACTTGTCATCTGACTCTGACTTTTTATCTTCCTGATGTGACTTATCACACTTGTCATCTGACTTTGACTTCTTAACGTCCTGATGTGACTTTCTAAACTTGCCATCTGACCTTTGCTTTCCAACTATCAGATCTGAGTTTTCAAGTGACTCAAGTACACTTTCTTTCTCTTTAAGACTCTCAATCAACAACCTTTCCTTCTCTTTCAATTTCTTAACTCGTTGTTCCTTTAATGTTTGCTCCTTTATTTTTCACTCTTCCTTCTCCTTCTTTAACTTTGCAGTATCTATTCTCAGCGCTAAGTCCTGCTCTTTCATCTTCAATCTTTCAACTTTCTCAATGAGCCTTTGCTCAGCATTATCATCTTCCTCCTTCTTAAATGTCTGTATGTCTGGGGGCAATGGTAGAATTCTATTCTTTCCTAGCCTACTAACGTTCTCTGTCTTTATACTCTTTGTTTCTTTTATCTTTTCTTTCTTTCCTAGAAAGGGTTGGTGAGCTTTGGCTTCAGCCTTCATAACGCTTTTGATCCTATCTTCTTCTTGTATTTGCTTTAACTTAACATCAATCCATGCTAAGTTTTTCTTAAGCACTTTCTCTTCATTATCCACCTCATCAATATCTGTGCTAGATTCTATTGGATCTCCAATACCTGAACAGTTTGAATCAAGCTCTAATGATCTATTGCTATCAACTGACATGATAGATCTTGATCTACACTTTCTCTGTCTTTGCATACTCGCATGCATATTAGTGTCTGATACTACAGCACTGTCATTCTTCGAACTATCAGCAACGCTACTCTGCAATGCTGACTTATTCAATGGTCTCTCAGTACCAGTAACTTTGTCAAACTCCGCTAAAGTTTTACATGCTGCATCTATCTCTTCTCTTCTCTCATCACCTAATCTTGCTTTCCTTGCTAACTCTTCTTGTCCTTCTTCCAAGGCTTCTAGTTGCTTGTATCTTTGATCTGCTAATCTGTCTAGCTCTGTTATGTGTCTCTTCTTTCTCTCCTCTAATAACATCACCTCTCTTTCTATATCTAACAATTTGTGCCTTTCTCTTCGGATCTTTTCCTTGTCTATTTCCTGCATTCTCTGGTGCTTATTAAGAGTCTTGCTTTTCTCTTTCACTACACTTCTAGCATTAAAACTAGTCTCTTTCTCCTGCTCTCCATCTACTTCAACAACACTTTCATTATGAGAAAAGTGCTGTCTATCAGCTTTCCGAAAGCTTTCCAATATGCTTTCACTAAGTGAAAGCTGCTTTCTCTCAGCTGCCCTCGGGCTTTCCAAATTGCTTGCTAACTGAAAGTAGCCATCTTCCTGTCCACTAACTACTTTCTCTCTTTCTATTTCAATAGTTTGAAGTATAGAGCCAAATCCTCTTTGTCCGAATAAGTCTACACTATCCTCTACTTCACTCATATGTGTATCTTTCCGACTTCCTGATAACTCCTCCTGTTGCTCAGTAATAAGTCTCTTTTCTTCCTCTTTCTGTCTTTCACTCACTAATCTTATTTGCTCCTGTTTTTCCTTCTTTCTATCTCTATCCTTCCTTCTGAGCTCCCTTTCTGAAAGGTCTTTCTCCAATTCCGTCCTTGACCTTTCAAGTTCTTGGGCAATGTGTTCGCCCTCTAACCTCTTAAGTTCATCTTCCGATAAATATTCAGCCATTGTCACGTTTTGTAAACTATTGTATTGATTCGAAATCTGTGTGAAAACTGTATAAATGAATGAGTATGTAAGTATGCACAGTCTAGTACAGTAGTACTAGTACAGTAGTACACTTTACAAACGTAAAGTTTACTGCACAATATATATGTAAAGTGTATGTGTATATGTACAGGTGTTTATGATCTGGTGATAAACTGTTATGAATATATATGCAGTGTAATAGAATAATCACAACACAATTTCACTTCACTTCACACTGTTGAAAAACAAACATTTTATTTCAGCAGCCTAACACAACAAACTTCCACTTTGCTTATAAAAGCGAAAAGAAAAAAAACTTTAAACCTGAAAAATAATATTTGGCTACAACTGGATTTGAACCCAGGCCGTCTCGGCTACAGTCAATAGCTCTCCCAATTGAGCTAACCGCACTTGTACCTGGCGCAATACATAACACGTGCACACCACTAGCCTAGCGCGTCAGCGCTTAACAGCGACAGCTATACACGCAGTGAACTATCTGTCTCCAAACAAAATGTCGATCGCGAGCGCTTTAATATTAAAAAAAAAACGTAAAAGACGCGAACAGATAATGTACTTGAATAAAAAAGACTTATTCAAATGTTACTATCTGCTATGAGAAAAAACAAACAAACAAAAGCTAGCTTTAACCGATTTTTCAAGGCCTTTGCGGGGAGTAAAACGAACAAAAATTTATCACAGAGAAACCGTAGTGAATCTATGATAAATTTAATAATAAACCATAGGGTCTATGATAATTTCAATAATAAACCATAGGGTCTAGTGAATTGTTGGACTGATTCTGGCAACAACACATTTCGTGCACGTGGTGGACTGATATAACGTCAAAAGCAACTTTGGGATGTGGCTGACTGATAAAATGGGTATAGTTAATATAATTATACGGCTGATCAGGATCCAAACTGCTACGTGACTGTTCTGTCAATCAAGTAAGTTTTTTTTACACAATGAGGCAGGTCAGAGGTCAAACTCAAGAATTTACACACATTCCCAGTCTAGCCTAAGAGTAAACATTATCGGGTACACAAATCACGTGCAGTACGGGGAAAGGCGCAATAATTGTTAGTGTTAGTAAACAAAGTTTAAGTGCCGTGCATTTAGGATCCTAATCATAAGCTGATTCTTCGAAGCTGAAAATAAACCAAAATCGGAGATACGGATGAAGGTCTGTAATAATAGGATAAAATGAAAGATGAAATGGAATGAAGATGAAATGGAATGGAGAGGTGGCAACAACGTGGAAAATATGAGGATGCGTAAATGGTACTTTACAAAATCAGCAAATCAAATGCATATATAATAATAATAATAAGAAAGTGACTCACCAAATATCCATAAAAAAACACACACTATAGCTAAAGTTAAAGATCCAATCCACCCCTATGACACAGTTATGAAAACACTGTCACTTTGTCACTATACAGTGTAAATCACTGCAATATGACACTTCGCCAGTTTATATATACTCCAGCGACGAAAAGACGACACTGGTCCAGCGACGTTGTCCGGCTAAGGTGTTAGGAGACGATCCAGATCCATGCGCGCATATGGTAGATCATCGTTTCGTTGGGGCCCTAATCATCGTAACTCGTGAGGTCGACCATTTATATAAACACACTAGTCAATGTCAAACGTGTAGCAGATAACATGTGCACGTGAACGTCCTTATGCACTCCGGCATATGTAAATAAAGTCAAGTCATCAGCATGTTGGGCGCCATTGTTGTCGGGGCAACCGAGAACAAAATAAGTAGGTTCTTGACAACTTTATATGTATTTGCTGTAACACTACAACCACCTGAAATATAGGAATTAAGCATTCATAACTAAAATGTATAATAAGTATAAAGCTTTCAGTTCATAGTAAGTAACGGGTGGAGGAACTAATCAATACACGTGTGTTTAACACGTTGTAAGCCACTTTACACAAAACTACACCTTGACAATTTAAGAACCAATTTACTGGAAATACTGAAATAATACATGATACAAAAAGTGATGGTGAGGATGATAATGACGATGATATTCATGATAATAAGTAAGGGATATTTACCTGAATTCATAATACATATGACACAAGGATTTTCATAATATGCCAAGCGGCAACCGTTGCTCGTGCGTATAACAAAGCCAAGTGAAACGATATTTTAATTCGCCACGTGATGTTAGTGGTAACTCTAGATGTTAGTGAATAAGGTTAAAGTTATTTCCCCTTGTATAAGTAATACTATTATAGGACGATTCTGTATAGGACGAAGTATGAGTATATAACTACATGTTCAAGCTGTAAAACGAGTTCAAAAACTAAAAACAACATATCCTGACATTTGCTTTATTATATCAATATAACACCCTATAACACGGTACTTCCATCTTCCCCTATATTGTATGTTTGTTTTGTCTTTGTGCGTCTCTTGATGTTTTTATAGTTATGTACATTTGCTGTTTCCTTGTGTTGCTGTTCGGGCGGCTGTTTGTTCTGTATGTGGTGTTTCCTGCAGGACTTCCTGTAAGGGTTGTAACTCTATCATATTGAAGGGTTTTGCTTCCACATTTTTCAATATGAAATATTTTCCTTTTTTAAATTAAAGACAGATAGTGTTTCAGCTAGGCTAGAAAAAGAAAAATATTTCATACAAAAAGTCAAACCAACCCTGAATGCCATTAGTTTCTGTTTCGAACATTTGTCTTCCTTTAAAATTGATAGAGTTACAACCCTTACAGGCAGTACGGCCGTCGACGTCATGACATGATTTTAAAGCCATATAACATGTAGTCTTTTTTTTAATATATATACATTATTTTTTGTATAGAATATATATGTCACAGTAGAAATTGCGATTGAGGACAATCGTCGATTCTCCTAGGACAAATTGCGATCGCTATCTCTCCTAGAACACTCTGCGATCTGATTTAGCAGTTTGGATCCAAAAGGTTTAGGCTCATTTGCTTGAATGTTTTCTATGTATCCTGTATCTTGCTGAATTTGTCTTCTGTCGGGGAGTATTCACAATTATTTCATGAGTGTCTGTCATGGAATGGGCAAATATGTGATTATACATAATGATCTAATTAAACTAAGTTTGATCCCTGATCATGTGTATTTGTGAAATTCTGAGTAAAAGGGTGGTTTGTAAGAATATAGATCTTGATTCCTTAATCCTAAAGCATATTAGTCTTAACTAGTAGAATTGCCAATTATCTTAATGTATATATTGGGATCGGAGTCTGTTCTAGGAGAGATTGCGATCGCAATCCGTCCTAAGAGTATCGGCGAATGTCCTGAATCGCAATTTCTACTGTAACATATATACAAAAATTCAAACCAATCCTGAATGTCATTAATTCCTGATTCAAACAATTATTTCCCTTTAAAGTAGATATAGTTACCACCCTTACAGGAAATACTAACGTCGAGGTCATGACAAGAAAGTCATGACATCATAATACTTTCAACTGCGCCTGATGATATGGTGAAAATATGGTGAATAAATGATGTTATATAGCTATAAAACTGTTTAATCACTACGTTAACAATGCGCGCGACGCCTTTCACCATATCATCAGGCGCAGTTGAAAGTATTATGACGTCATGGATTTGTTGTCATGACGTCGACGTTTTCGTTTTACATGCACTTTACCACTGTATTTGCCATCGCGGTTGTTGTAGATTAGTCGAAGAGGGGATAGGTTTATTTACACTGTTTGTGTGAGGTTTAACCCCCCCCCCCACCCCAGTGACATTTGTCACTGACCGTTCCAAGGCGGTACTTCCATCTTTCCCATATTGTTTGTTTCTTATGTCTGTGCGTCTCTTTGTGTCTTTTATATACATGCACATTTGTAGTTTGTAGTCGTAGTGCTGTTTGGGCGGTTGTGTGTTTTGTATGCGGTGTTTCCTGCATGACTCATAAATGTACTTTTTTATATAAGTATTTAGGATGTATTCAAGTGATGTAGATGTATGTAACACATTGGTCTGAAATTCATGAATCAATTTATCATTACAATGGGCAGGCTTCATGAATGTGTGACTCTGTTTTGTTCATTTATCGTAAAATATGGCTATAAGCAAAGTCATATATGAATAATATATTCACTAATAACATATTCGCTAATAGTACATCCACTTATACTACAATCACCACTAATACAATCACAAAACCTACATGTTCTAATAATACATTCCCTTAGTACACATAATTAATATAATTAACTTAGTACAAATAATTAATATCATTAACTAGTACAATGTGTAAAGCAAGGCGTTTGTGACATTCCTTGCTATTCTAAGACATCCAGACAACGGCGTCGTTAATGGTAATTATGTTTTACATGATCTAATTACCTTGAAGAGAAACACTGAATGAAGGGTATACTTTCGTTTACTGAAATTCCTACAATCGATCGGATTAGCTTGTTAATAACTCTTAACAGCGTCCAATTATCATGTTGTTCCTCTGACCCATATATTTAAATCAACTCTTTCCCGCTGTAAAAATAATGTCTGCTTTAATTTGGATCTAGCGCAATTTCAGATTCGGTCAAGCATTTGAAAAACTGCTGACCGAGATTCCAACGTCTTGGATCTTGATCTTTCATCAAGCTATTTCTTGCAAAATGGTTTCAGGCATTAAGCTTCTCTCACTAGGCTTAAACTCTTTGAATGTGATGATCGATTGTACTGGCATTTGCAAACAGTGAATACCCAGTGCAGACGGTCCGTAGAGGATTCCCCCGATCAGTGGTTCAACTTGTCGTTCAACATCCGCTCGCAAAATTAAACCTTTCATGCCAAATTGACTTTTTAAACAATGATGGACCATTCCCCCTAAATGACTATTTAAACAATGGTGGACCATTCCACCAGCATCCATACGGCTAATGGCTCGGCGAATGGCATTTGGGTGATTTACAAGTCTGGTACAGGGCGCTAGATAATGGAGGTCGCTGCACAATATTGCTGATATATTCTGAAAGCAGATCGACTCAAATATCGGAATAATGGCATTCGATATAATTGCTCAGAATATCTCATCCTTGTTTATTATACTAAAAACCATACTTTATGTGAACGCACTATATCCTCAATTCCATATAGCCTTATTTCATACAGACGTATTTGTTAATGAAATAGAATAGATGTAGTTTACAGTTTGTGTCATAGATCTGAGTTTACAGTTTGTACCATTAACAAACTATGACACAGAATAGATCTTAGTTTACAGTTTGTGTCATAGATCTGAGTTTAAACAGTTTGTACCATTAACAAACTATGACACAGAATAGATCTTAGTTTACAGTTTTAGCCATAAATCTGAGTTTACAGTTTGTACCATAAACAACCTATGACACAGAATAGATCTTAGTTTACAGTTTGTGTCATAGATCTGAGTTTACAGTTTGTACCATAAACAAACTATGACACAGAATAGATCCGAGTTTACAGGTCGTGTCATAGATCCGAGTTTACAGTTCGTGTCATCGATCTTAGTTTACAGTTCGTGTCATCGATCTTAGTTTACAGTTCATGCCATAGATCTGAGTTTACAGTTTGTGCCATAGATCTAAGGTTACAGTTTGTGCCATAGACTAACACTCCTTTGCTCACAAACTATAATAAAACGTTTGGTAGTTACTATTCATGGTGTCATTATTGCTGACATGAATAGTTATGAGGTAAATGATTTGGAATATTCATGGTAGAAATAATGACATCATTAATATTAGATCATTAAAGTTTATAATGCAATATGAATATAGAACATTGTAGCTCAGAGAGAAACTGTATAATCTACAACTTTACAATGATTCAGCTATCCAATATTCATAATGAATGGATTCACGTTTGAATAGTCAGGATGAAATGGGTAAAACAACATTTGACTTTAAACATAGTCAATGCATGTGTCATATAAGCCACTTTTTATATTCACTCAAATTAACTCTTTCACTGCCAAAATTGGTCTGCAAAACATTTCCCCTGCGACAACTTTAGTTTGTTAAGTTGTTCCTCTTTTCTGTAAACATCGTTACCATACTGACAAGGAGTTTGGATCCCGATGAGACGTACACTGTGTCTCATCTACTTAACGCAGGCTGAATGTCATACAGAAAGCTCCTCTATGAGTATCTAAATTCGTCTATACTAGAATTCCGGGTTTAGAGGGATTTCACTCTATTACTTAGAGCTTTCATCCGTCCAAAATAGTCAAAACATGTTCTATACAATTGATTTCTGATCAAATTACATGTATAAATCAAGCTACTGTGAGGTTCATGACTACGTCAAGATAAGTGACAATAACAACAGGGACATGTGTCCCTTGTCGTTGCTTAATTTCAAATTGACCTTGTCAGATAGCTGTTCAGAACAAAAGGCCGATCTTTTTTTAAAGGAGTGTAGTCCTTTCTATCTCCAGAAATCTACAATACACCAGCTGTCTTAATGCTTCCATTCCAGCATTTCACTTTAGGTCCCATCCATGATAGCTCTCGCCCATTACCCCTTGTGGTCCCTAACTTATAGAAACTAGATATCTCTTTTATACAAACTATTCCAGCCCTCCTATGACATTCTCTTCAACGAACGAGTGTAATTTTCACTCCCTTTTCAGCTTGAAACAAAACCTATCATAAACCTCTTACATATTGTTCTATGCCGTGACCTAGAAATCAATACAGTCAATGCCTTTTATTATCAAAGTTGATATCTGAGCAAAATGTATCATACGGAGCATTGACCTATAAAAACCCTACTGCACATACCATAAAGGATTCGTTTTTCGGATTATGTCATTGTGACATATATGGGGTCTACATTTATATCAGGGTTGCTAACATAACAACATCTGTTTTTATCACTACCGAGGCCATTGAACCTTGCCATTTTAAGTTGATACCTAAACTTTCAATCGTCTTGTACATTACATACATGTATCATACATTGTAACATCATACTAACCGTTATAAATTTATAATACCATACTAACCATCTCCATATGACTGCAGAACTGTTAGTTGGACGTTAAACCCAGCATGCACAAACGAACATACATACAATACACCAACACACCTAACACACCACTCAAACACCACACACTCAAATACCACATGAATATATCACACATATCACATATGCACATTCACTAACAAACACACACTACGACCACACATACGCCCATGCACTGCATATACACATACCATCATACACATACACACATATACACCCATCCACATCCAACCACAGTCACACACATACATGTGCGTGCGTGCGTGTGTTTTTTGTGTGTTTTTTTGTATGTGTGTGTTGCGTGTATTGCGTGCGTGCTTGTGCGTGTTTGTATGTCTGTCTGTGTGTCTCTGTCTGTCTGTGTGTCTGTCTGTGTGTGTATGTCTGTCTGTCTGTATGTATGTCTGTCTGTCTGTGTATATATATATATATACATACACGCACAACCCACACTCATACTAGTGCACTAATGTAATCGTTATAACGTCTATCTAATGGCGTTTATTGGACATGTAATCCGAAAATCATTTAAAGTTCTAATACGTTTGTAAGAATGTCTGTTTTTCTTTGGTTCATTGTATTGAATCCACAAAGCTAAGTTCAAACGATGCCTTTATCGTTTTAAAAACTTGAAAATTGAATACCGCTTAAGCCGGTGCTAGGGGGCGTGAGCTGTATTGCACTTTCAATTACTGCTCATGAACAGACTCAATAAAACCGAGTCTGCAATTTTCTCTTTTTGTGTTGCAATTTTTGCTTTCGGGGGATCACCTCCCTTCAGAATTTCATATATGTGAACATCTTGAAGCATGTTATATCACAATACCTTAGAGTCAATAGATTATATTATAGTATAGAAAAAGACTTCTGTCTTCAATGTCTGTTTAATCTTTATCATGCTAAAGTAAATTACGGTTATTAGAAAATGTCGCCTCGTCAGTTTTCAGAATAAATCTATCTTGCATTTATTTTCAAAAAAAAACAATCAGAGTGTCAAGCAGTTTGGACTCTGATGAGATGCCGAGTTACTCGACGTCTTATCTGGATCCAAAATGTTCGCAGAGGTAATCCCTGATCCGGACACATCTAAAGGTTAATATATATTTGCAGGAAGAAATGATATATACCTTCCAGACAGATGCAATGCAAGACAAAGATGATGGCTAATACCAATACACATGTCAACTTTCGTGCATGTTGCCATACACAGACCATCCAGGAACACCCGCTTGTAACGCTGTCTAATTAAATGTTGAACTATTTGGATAACTTTAAATTAGACTGGCTTAGTAGCAAATAGTGTAGACCCTGATCTTACGACTCATCGGAATGCGTTTGATCTTGGTCTGCACTATTTACCTGAGTTAATTTTTCAGAATTAATATTGTAATTAAGGTATACCAATCTATCTTCAGCACGGTTAGGTATATGAAATGTATGCGTTTCCTGGAGTCAAATATAACTAATAGCAAGACAGCATAGTCCGAAGAAAAAAATACAAATTTTGAAAATAACACGAAAATCAATTGAGTAAAAATTATAAATACCCTAAACTGTTTGACATTTTCATCGCGTTCCTATAAAGATATTAAAGAAATAAAATATATTTTAGAATTAGAGATAGACAATGACTTGTACATGAACGATGCTCAGTACTGAATGGAAACTAGCCAATCGCTCGGTGTTTTCCATGGACACTCTTGATATCGTGTGTTATCTTGCTTTACACTAGTATAGTATTGGGGTTCTTATTTTATCGTCGTAATGCAAGCGGAATATATGCATATTCACTGGGAAATTATATAAAACCATAAGATCAGACGAACCTGATAGTTCGGTGCAAATATCCTATAGTCGACCAGTACTCCCAGTAATGTATCTGTTTTGTCTTAAGACTCATGCGATTTATGTAATAGAGTCATCAATTAGTCTTGTATTTTATTATAACTGCCCCCCTGCGGTGAAAATACACGCAAATATTGGTGTGAAGAATGCTGCATTGATCAGCAAGTTTATTTGAGCATGGACAGAAAAGTTATCGAATTTCAATAACAGCAACTGGTAGACGTCTTTTATAGTCTGTCTTACTAACATGTTTAGACGTTGCATTTCCAGGAATATCCCCCCTACGGAATGCGACCATTAAACAGAAGTCTACTTTGGGCCGTAAAGCCGGGTGGTAGCGACCAATGTTATACGGAAAGTATTGTTTGCATTACTTTCGTCCTGCATTTAACAGTCACCTGCTGTTAAAGAAGGAGTCTACAGTATATTATATTTCTATATATACTTATAGGCCTACTTAAAATATATTCGACTATTTCGGAAAATGTGGCCATGAAAACAAATTGTTGTTGTGCATACTTATGATAAACATACTCTAGTTCAAATGGCAAACGTTTATATTATATGATATTATAGCATGCGTATGTTTATATTATATGATATTATAGCATACGTATGTTTATATTATATGATATTATAGCATGCATATGTTTCTTTTATACATATCAAGTTCGGCACAAGTTTATTTCTTATTAAATATTCATTCAGGACATCGCCCATTATGACTACTAATCAAAATTAGAACATTTGTTAAAGAATGTCTTTAGTGATCTATTAGATATGTACAGTTAGCTGCTTTCTTCCCTACATTATTTATGTATGAATGCCAACCCTGTGCTTAGCAATTTTAGGTCTAAGACCAGGTAATTATTGGTTCATACATATGCCTGTATCATTATTATATAAAGCACTGTACTTTATTTGGTATAAGTGGTTAATTACTAAACTACAACTAACAGTCAATAAATAACTCTTATCTAGCAGGATCAAAGCCGTTTGAAACTCGGTCAATAGCTCCTCACCCTAGGCTGTGAGGTGGTTGAACTAAACGCGTGTTGTCCCTATAAGGACACGGTATTTCCGGCGAAGACTGGGGGGAAAAACAAAGTCCCTTCTTCAGGCTCTGTTAGTATTTATAACAGATGACTCGTCCCTGACTCACTAGCACGTGGCGCTGATGGCGTGGGGAGGAGGTGACGTCACAAGGGGGTGGGGCTTGTCACCTGTCAATCAATGCCTCCAAAGTGACGGGACTGTAGTTTTAGTCCTTAATGTAAACCAAATTGGTAAAAGCTGTCGTTTTTGCTTTAACCCTTGCCTCACTGTACAAAAAGTAATATCCGCTCTAATTATGATCTGATCCAATGTATGCCGTCTTCCGATTCATCCCAGATTTTGAGAAATTATTATCTGAATGTCAAAGAACTTGGATGAGACAGCGATGTCTTGCTGTTTGCTAGCCCAGGACGTTTTAACACAGGACGAAAGTGATGGGGTTTTATGCATTACGCTCGTCTTAAATCAAGCTTCTACCTGTATTTAAGATGCCAAAGTATGCCTCTGTTAAATTGCCATGTTAGAGAAGGCCTACATACAATGCGGATATGAACATCAACACAAATAGCAATGAAAGGCAGTATCTTCATTAAAATACCATTAATATGTTCATATAACACTCAATTAGTTTTATGTTTATTCTAATTACGTTTCTAATTAATCCGATTGGTTAAATCACATCACGCATGTTCCATCCACTGCCTTAAGTTTTAAATTTGGCGGTAAGCATGCCCTCGTTAGCGGTAACATGACGTCACACATTGATGTTAAGATTATGATGACGTCATGTTATCATCTTCAATGAAAACAGTCGCCATGAATCTATTTCGTCAAAATTGAAGGTTGTTCGCCCATTGCTTAGCGAAGATGACCATGGCTTAAAAGTAGTTTTGTGAGTCCGTCAAAATATAAGGTAATCGCTCTCGTCTCATATGGAATTTACTTGCAGTGTATATTCCATATTAGGTCACCTGAAACTGTGTAACTTATATTATTATGGAACGAATGCGGTTTCATGTGCAGCTTTGAATACCGATAGACAGCTTGGATAATAATTTATTCAGGAAATCAACATTGACCCTTGAAACGCTACATGCTATAAGCTGGATCGTCAATGTGGTAATTTCTATAAAGGCTCGACAGTTTATCGATTGGTGATATTTCTGTGTTGTCGGTACGATTATAAACAACGATTGCAACAATCGATACACTTCCATAATATGAAAAAACATTTAACCATTTATTTGCTTAATAAGTATTAAATGATATTTTGACTGGAGTGTACGTAAAGTGTTTATTATTTGAGCATTGAAAGCAAAGTAGTTTTATGGGTATTGATACTGGTAAAATACCATTTTATTTTGAGTATACTAGTAAACGAAAAGCTAGTCTTCTGATGCTGATATGAATTAATTATGCTAGGAAGTAATAAGATCAAAAGTCGGGTATAGAAAAGGAACAACAAAGTTAATGATTACGAGATTTTTATTTTTTGTTTTAAATAAAATTCTTAACTAGAGGTTTTTGTCACAAAAACGGATGTCTCCCCTCTAATAAAACAATATGTAAAGGGAAATCACTAAAAATGTTATGGTCTTGATAAATGATACTTCCCCTCATTATGCGTTTTCCACACTACAATTTTCAAAAAGAAAATGATAACAGCTAATAACTCCAAAAATACTGATACCAGATTTATGGCCCTTGTGCATGACACTTAATTTCATCATGCTCTTTCCAAAAATAAAATGTCATTCCAATAGCATCAGTCGAACAGGAGTTATTGATCGGCCAAAAAATGTAACAAAGGGCAATAACTCCAAAAGTATTGAAGCCAGAATTATGGCCCTTGTTCATGACACTTTCTCTCATCATGCTCTTTCCATGTATGAAGTTTCAATACGATGGCAAGAGCCATGTAGGAGTTATCGTCCGGACAAGAAAGAATTAAACAAATGTACAAGGGGCAATAACTCTAAATTTATTGAAGCTCGAGTTAAGGATCTTATGCATGACACTTTCTCTTATCATGATCGTTCCATGTATGAAGTTTCACTCCAATGGCATGTGTCACATAGGAGTAATCATCCGGACAAAATATTTTGATTTTTTTTACAAAGGGCAATAACTCCAATATTAGTGAAGCCAGAGTTATGGACCTTGTGCATGACACTTCCTCTCGTTATGATCTTTCCATATATGAAGTTTCAATCCAATGGCATGAGCCATATAGAAGTTATCGTCCGGACAAAAAAAGTGTGATTTTTTTACAAAGGGCAATAACTCCTATATTAGTGAAGCCAGAGTTATGTACCTTCTGCATGACACTTCCTCTCATTATGCTCTTTCCATATATGAAGTTTCAATCAACTGGCATCAGGCATATTGAAGTTATCGTCCGGACAAAAAAATATGATATTTTTTACAAAGGGCAATAACTCCAATATTAGTGAAGCCAGAGTTATGGACCTTGTGCATGACACTTCCTCTTGTCATGATCTTTCCATATATGAAGTTTCAATCCAATGGCATGATCCATATAGGAGTTATCGTCCGGACAAAAAAGTGTGATTTTTTTTACAAAGGGCAATAACTCCAATATTAGTGAAGCCAGAGTTATGGACCTTGTGCATGACACTTCCTCTCATTATGCTCTTTCCATATATGAAGTTTCAATCAACTGGCATCAGGCATATTGAAGTTATCGTCCGGACAAAAAGTGTGACGGACAGACAGACAGACGGACAGACGGACAGACGGACGGACAGACGGACAGACAGACAGACAGACAGACAACTCTCACGAAAACAATATGTCTCCCCCATATAAATATGGGGGGAGACATAATAATAGATATATACAATAGAAAACGAACACTTTTGGTGTTGATAGCATAATTGAAACTAGATCTACTAAGTAAATGGCAATGAGGGACATTAGTTAGATGTTTGCTCTTGATAAAAGTAGAAGCGGATTTTTTTAAAACAAAAAAAACAAAAAACATGGCTCCTTTTATTTGCAAACCTTTGGTTTTATCCTAGATGCACATGTCGACCAAGTAAAAGTTTACATTGGGTTAATGAATAAATTATATGGATTAACTTTCTTGAAAAGAAATAAGGACCTATCCTTCTTTAGTAGCAAAGGGAAATCAACAACTAATGTTCCACATTACAGCATGCACAAAATCAAGATTGGTCAACCTTTTCTCCGTTTATCTATACGGAAGTTTGTTTTTGGTGATTAATTTATTGATTAAATCATCAGGTAAAATAACTAATTTTCACTGACATTATGAGTATTAACTGAGATGTACAATAATTTTACCATAATTATCTTTAAATGTAGCAGACAAAAATGAAACAGCTTGTTTAGAATCTTTCAGATCTGAGTTTTGTCTGCAAAGATGTTAAAATGTATATGTGTGAGAAAATGTTAAAATAAATATTTGAAACAATCTAATCTACACAAAGAAAGCAGGCAACATGTTTTTATAAAGCAGTGATAACAAAAGAACAGTGTAATATACAATACATTGTACCATAAGTAAACAAATCAACAACCTCTAATGAGACTATAGAAATAAGTTAATAATTTAATCTTCTTAAAATCAAGTAACTTTTATTTCCAATGTAAATATTTTTGACACCGAAATATGAATTATTTAGTGCAGATTCTGATATGAGGGCTAATAAAGAATGCCCTAATTACCTTATTGGTTAAGCTATCATGACAGAGTTTCAGGTTCATATGATATTGAAAAGTATTGTCCATTTGGTATTACTAATGCTCAGGCCACATTCCTCCAAGAAAAAAAATGTCAAAAAATGCTCTAACTGATAAATTATATCGGTCAAGTGATCATGATCAAAACAACAGGTGCACAATGCCAAGGAAGTATACAAAGCTTGAGAACGATTCATTGAAAGATGACCGGGTATGCTCCGGTCAAATCCGGACAGATCGATGAACGAACAGACAGACAAATAAACATACAGGGTGATTATCAGATATATTTTTATCATGTCGCTATATAGCTCAGTCATTACTATTTGTTCCTTATCAATTTGCTCAGTATATATTTTGCTTGATAAGTATGTTTGCTCATTCATATTTGTTCAGTATACTTATTGTTTGATAAACTTGTGTTTTCTTATTTTTTTCTTATCACAATAAAATTCCAATTTCAAAATGAACCAAGTTTTTTTGTAAAATCCATGCCTTGACTTTACACTTTCCACAACTTTGTAATTCAAATTAAACATGATACTTACTGACATCATTCCCCATACTTGACTATCATAATACGGCATACACTGGTGTTGAATGTTTATTGATCATCTAATCAAAACATTTATCGATTGGATTTAATTCTGCGTGTATTGGTACGTTCCGTTCAATCATATCACAATTGCCATTTACATACATTTGAATGCAAATCGGTTGGACTAAATTTAGCGTAAAATGGCTATATTTTATAATGGGGCCGAAACGACCAAGCCCGAAACGGATTTGGACCGAATCGTTCATAACAAATAAGCTCTTCCAGGGAAATGGTAAAAATGTTACTCCAGTGCCAAAAAAATAGGTCATTAAGATCATCACATACTCTGTGCTGCGGGCATTGCACAAAAACGCTTTATCACGTCTTTGCGAACGGAGTATTTTCTAGATCTGCTTATGAAATTATAACAGATTTGACTCTGCAGTTTCTACTTATACCAAATCAATAATGTGTACATAACTACATATGCCAGGATAAAAAAAATCAGTCAGCTAATATTCATAATGTCAATATTTCTTACCTAAATGTTCCAACCGGGAATGGCTTAACATGAAAATTTACATAAATATGCTCAAACACTGCTACACTAGGCAAGCTTAATATCCTACAATTTAATGTAAGGGCCATATATCTAGCTATGCAAGTGTGTATGCTCTTATTCCAACTTCTGTTAAGACATATAACGCAATTCATTCATCAATCAACCCTGTATTACATAACAATTTCCTTATATAAATGGAAACAGACACTACTTCTCTATCGTATCGCCGTCTAAAATCTTTAATGCCAGCCAAATTCACAGTTGAATTTTCTTCATCATTGTATCTGTTACTGTAGATATTGTGGCTCAGGACAATCGACGATTGTCTTGTGGTAGAATGCGAACGGAGTATGTCCTAGGTCAGTTTGCGATTGTGATATGTCCTACGACAATCGGCGATTCTACTAGTACATATTCTGACACAAATTCCTATCATGTTTTCAATGCTACGCTTTTAAAATGAAGATATTGTAATCACATTCTGCCCTCGGACAAACTCATATCCTATTCAATTTAATAAAATGAACACACAGAACGCATTCAGAGAACTCATTTGAAATAACAAACAGTTTGAGTCAAGATGAACCTCAAGTGACATAGTGCTCCTCTGGTTCCAATCTATCTACACATGCCAATCAGGTCGAACTCAAGAAAAAATGAAATTAGTTCATTATTAATAATCAGTATAAATTGTTAAATGATTCAGTATATATATTTTCCAGAATTTCGCCTCGCAGAATTTTAGATATGTGCGATGGTCTAGTGGTAACGCGCTTGACTATCAGTCCGGAGGTCCGGGATTCAAATCCCGGTCCCTCCCGGAAATTTCAGAGACGCTTTTCAGTGTCTCCCACCCGCACCTCCTCTCCACCCTGTGAGGGTGTGAGGGTCACTCGCCGGTACTCAATATTGTAGGCGAATGACTCAATGATCAGGGGAGTAAATGTACAGTCGGCTGAGCG
This sequence comes from Azorinus chamasolen, assembly GCA_963576725.1. NCBI lineage: Eukaryota > Metazoa > Mollusca > Bivalvia > Cardiida > Solecurtidae > Azorinus > Azorinus chamasolen. Next base: position 76,200,136 of record OY755239.1, read on the forward strand.
GTCATTCGGACTGAAAGTAGACTATAACTAGGTACTTTACTCTTTTGTTTTTACTTTTTTTTGGTCATCGGGAAATTGTAATCGGAATATGTACTATTAAAATCGCTGATTGCCCTAGGACACATAACAATCACAAACTAACACAGGTCATACTCCGATTGCAGTATGTCCCAGGACAATCGTGTTTTTGTGTAAAAATAAAGTACAGCACATTCAAGGTCAAACGTCGAATTTGTATCAACACTAGTTACAGTGGAGATCTGTATCAATACAGTGGGGATCTGTATCAACACAGTGGAGATCTGTATCAACACAGTGGAGATCTGTATCAACACTAGTTACAGTGGAGATCTGTATCAGCACTAGTTACAGTGGAGATATGTATCAACACAGTGGAGATCTGTATCAACACAGTGGAGATCTGTATCAACACTAGTTACAGTGGAGATCTGTATCAGCACTAGTTACAGTGGAGATATGTATCAACACAGTGGAGATCTGTATCAACACAGTGGAGATCTGTATCAACACAGTGGATATCTGTATCAACACAGTGGAGATCTGTATCAACACTAGTTACAGTGGAGATCTGTATCAGCACTAGTTACAGTGGGAATCTGTATCAACACAGTGGAGATCTGTATCAACACAGTGGAGATCTGTATCAACACTAGTTACAGTGGAGATCTGTATCAACACAGTGGAGATCTGTATCAACACTACTTACAGTGGAGATCTGTACCAACACAGTGGAGATCTGTATCAACACAGTGGAGATCTGTATCAACACAGTGGAGATCTGTACCAACACAGTGGAGATCTGTATCAACACAGTGGAGATCTGTATCAACACAGTGGAGATCTGTATCAACACAGTGGGGATCTGTATCAACACTATTTCAGTGGAGATCTGTATCAACACTAGTTACAGTGGAGATCTGTACCAACACAGTGGAGATCTGTATCAACACAATATACAATGGAGATCTGTATCAACACTAGTTACAGTGGAGATCTGTATCAACACAGTGGAGATCTGTATCAACACAGTGGAGATCTGTATCAACACTGGAAATCTGTATCAGCACTAGTTACAGTGGAGATCTGTATCAACACAGTGGAGATCTGTATCAACACAGTGGAGATCTGTATCAAAACAGTGGAGATCTGTATCAACACAGTGGAGATTTGTATCAGCACTAGTTACAGTAGAGATCTGTATCAACACAGTGGAGATCTGTATCAACACTAGTTACAGTGGAGATATGTATCAACACAGCGGAGATCTGTATCAACACTAGTTACAGTGAAGATCTGTATCAACACAGTGGAGATCTGTATCAACACTAGTTACACTGGAGATCTGTATCAACACAGTGGAGATCTGTATCAACACTAGTTACAGTGGAGATATGTATCAACACTGTGTGGATCTGTATCAGCACTAGTTACAGTGGAGATCTGTATCAACACATCGGAGATCTGTATCAACACAGTGGGGATCTGTATCAGCACTAGTTACAGTGGAGATCTGTATCAACACAGTGGAGATCTGTATCAACACAGTGGAGATCTGTATCAGCACTAGTTACAGTGGAGATCTGTATCAACACAGTGGAGATATGTATCAACACAGCGGAGATCTGTATCAACACTAGTTACAGTGGAGATCTGTATCAATACAGTGGAGATCTGTATCAACACTAGTTACAGTGGAGATCTGTATCAACACAGTGGAGATCTTTATCAACACAGTGGAGATCTGTACCAACACAGAGGAGATCTGTATCAACACTAGTTACAGTGGAGATCTGTATCAACACTAGTTACAGTGGAGATCTGTATCAACACAGTGGAGATCTGTATCAACTCAACACAGTGGAGATCTGTATCAACTCAACACAGTGGAGATCTGTATCAACACTAGTTACAGTGGAGATCTGTACCAACACAGTGGATATCTGTATCAACACAGTGGAGATCTGTATCAACACAGTGGGGATCTGTATCAACACTAGTTACAGTGGAGATCTGTATCAACACTAGTTACAGTGGAGATCTGTATCAACACTAGTTACAGTGGAGATCTGTATCAACACTAGTTACAGTGGAGATCTGTATCAACACAGTGGAGATCTGTATCAACACTAGTTACAGTGGAGATCTGTATCGACGCTAGTTACAGTGGAGATCTGTATCAACACAGTGGAGATCTGTATCAGCACTAGTTACAGTGGAGATCTGTATCAGCACTACTTACAGTGGAGATCTGTATCAACACAGTGGAGATCTGTATCAACACAGTGGAGATCTGTATCAATACAGTGGAGATCTGTATCAACACAGTGGAGATCTGTATCAACACTAGTTACAATGGAGATCTGTATCAACACAGTGGAGATCTGTATCAACACTAGTTACAGTGGAGATCTGTATCAGCACTAGTTACAGTGGAGATCTGTATCAGCACTAGTTACAGTGGAGATCTGTATCAACACAGTGGAGATCTGTATCAACACAGTGGAGATCTGATAAACACTAGTTACAGTGGAGATCTGTATCAACACTAGTTACAGTGGAGATCTGTATCAACACTAGTTACAGTGGAGATCTGTATCAACACAGTGGAGATCTGTATCAACACAGTGGAGATCTGTACCAACACTAGTTACAGTGGAGATCTGTATCAACACTAGTTACAGTGGAGATCTGTATCAACACAGTGGAGATCTGTATCAACACAGTGGAGATCTGTATCAGCACTAGTTACAGTGGAGATCTGTATCAACACAGTGGAGATCTGTATCAACACAGTGGAAATCTGTATCAACACTAGTTACAGTGGAGATCTGTATCAACACTAGTTACAGTGGAGATCGGGGATTCGGCTATAAATCAAATATGCAAAATGTGCAGATTTAAAGAGGCAACGGAAGCACAGTTATAAAGCCGTCAGATATATGCAGTAAACTCTTCTAAATCGTACGTCCAATTTAGTATAACTATCGGTCTTGGAGACATGTGGCAGCATACACAAGGCAGGCTTGAAGTCGTTCAGACAGCTCCGCATGACTGTCACCATGCATTAAGCTGCCACCTTCCTACAAGTACTAAAGTATTCTCTATTAGAATTCCGTTTAGAGGGTTTTATTGTAGATGCAAAGAATTGCATAACCTGCACGTTATATATGAATATAGGTAGTCACACCAGCTACTTGATTAGATACTGAAACATAAATGTAATTTACTAATACATTATACATACTTCTATATCTTTAGTAGTAACCATAATTACCCTTCAGTATTCGAACAGATCAACGTATGCATACATGGCAGACCCAGATCAAGCGGCTCCTGACTAAGCATTTTAATCAGGTTCTACACTCTTTCCCACTGTGTCATTCTATATATTAAAGTAATTGAAAGTGTGTCACATTCAATTATACAGCTTTACAAACTGGTCGAGAGGGGAAATTATGTTCCAAATACGTGGAGACAATATCGTATAATTGTTTTAATCTAGAATCAGGATATATTGGCGTATAAAGCGAAATACTTATACCCAATTCTACAGTAATATCGCCAAAGCAATGCCTCTGAGTATGGAGGATATACAGAATAATTAATATGTCAGACAGATTCATTTGCATAAGTTTGCCGAAGAGAAGAGGCATGATAGTTTATCTGATGGACCATCAGCAGCGAACTTATAGAATGTCAGTAACAAGTGCGTTGCTATATCAACGTCAATGATGATATTCAACCAATCAATATGTATTTTTTATTCAATGTGATTTATTATTCATCTGTTTGCCATAGTTACCGAGTTTGATAAACCACTTCTGCTTTTTCCCATCGTCTGTTAAGCCAGTGTTAACCCATTCCTGCATTGATAACATTTAGACATTGCCTCTGCTGAAAAGGAACATTTACTAGAAAATAAAGTTTTAGAATTATATGATTTTGAAACCATGCAATGTAATAAATAAATCATTTGCTCCCATTGAGTAGATGCTCTATATATCCCAATGGTTTCAAACAATGACATTTACAGACGTGTTATAATGCGCCCGTAGGAAGGAAAGGGTTAAGCTAGCTATTCACAGTAAGACAAACTATAGTGTGTAGATGTTGTCAATAGAGATCAGGAAGTGTAGATTCACTAACTTCAAACCACTTTAGATCAATGTCTTACTGAACTTTATATTCTAGCACTGGTATTGCGATCTCAAGGGTGTGTTATAAGAGCATGTGCCATCGTTTATAAGTAGCATTATGAGATAATATTTTTTGCATGCTAATTCGTGTTTGACATAGTTTTTATCGTGATGTGTGATATTTCAGCGGACGAATGTTTAACTTTTCTACCGGCTAATATTTCACGTAAACATAATTCTGTGCAATGGAAACATCTATCGTCATTTTCCATCGTATTACACAATTGTGATTTTAACTTCATTTCTTACCAGCAGAAACGTTTTACCACTGTTGCGTTCTGCTCGGTATTTATGCACCCGTCAATTGCAACATAATTGATTTATGTCCGATGATTTTAAATATATGTGTATTTAAAACTCTGTGAGTAAAGGCAGGACCCCGTAATAAACGTTAAATGTAATTGATGCCAGACTATATATATGTACTGGGACAGAGAACAGGATCATGAATACGTATTAAATGGTTATGCAAACTGTAGACCCATATCAGATAGCCCATGTTTTCTAAATGATGTTATAGATCTTTACTATACACTGTTTGTCAGGGCAACATTTCCCTTGTTTCATGTGCTATAACCAAACATCAGTTCATTGATAACCATTCAGTCGTAAACTCTTTAATGAATATTCATAAAGTAAAGGGTTATAAACTGCGCGCGCACGCACACACACACACACACACACACACACACACACACACACACACACACACACACACACACACACATACACACACACGCACGCACGCACGCACGCACGCGCGCGCGCGCACGCACGCACGCACGCACGCACGCATTCAATCGTAAACTCTTTAATGAATATTCATAAAGTAAAGGGTTATAAACTGCGCGCGCGCGCACACACACACACACACACACACACAAACACATACACACACACGCACGCACACAGAGAGAGAGAGAGAGAGAGAGAGAGAGAGAGAGAGAGCATGGTCTCACCGTCTTTCGAACCTCTTAATCTTTGACCAGGAACAGAAAACGTTTACTGTGAATACTGAAGAAATTAATAAATCAGCAGTTCAAAATAATCCTTTATACATACCTTGAAATAATTAAGTAATTTTATACTCATCTATTAATCCCTAAACAATCCAGTGTTTCCCACCACCCGCATAACAACAACAAAAATGGCGGCCAGAAAAAGATCACCTGCTTTTCGAACCTTTATTTTAGAAATTGTTTACTGTAACAATATAGTCATAGTAATTTCATCATGAGCACGTGACCTTTGCATAAGCCGAAGTGGTCAGAGCTATCAAACCTTTTCATTGTGGTACACTTTTCAATTTATGTTGATATTCTATAAAGTATTAAGAGTTTTCACATGTTTAGCATAGTTGAAGGAAAAATAGACTGTATTGACCTGTTTAAGAAGCATATTTAGTTTTTAAAGCTACGAGGCGTTGTTTACAGACAAAGCAATGGTACTCATGATTTGATGACGTAGTACGCACTTACGCATGCGTAAAACCACAAAAAATGAAAGTTTCGGAAAACGAGACCTTTTACATAATCAAACGTAGATTGATTATGTAAAGGGTCGCGTTTATCCGGAGTGGACCGGACGTGGGCCAGAAGCCGAACTAACATGGCCAGTTTTCACACAGGGCTATATAATTGAACAAAATAATGTATCAACCAGAGCACGTTGTTGTTGATTTCGTCCACTATACGACACGCATACATTGTGGTGAATGTTTGATATATTTGATAAGTGATGACGTTTTCATCTACAGCGAAACGTAATCACTGCCCTTATCGATCACTGTCTTCCAAACCTGCCACGTGTTGAATATATCGAAAACATAGTAGCGTTAAGTGTCATGTCTCATATTAATTTCAGTGCCTCATAACCTCTTATAAACTAAATCTGACTTTGTCACGTGGATATCATGTATGTATTAAATCAAATTAATGTCAAACAAGAAAAGGATGTCGACACGACATCAAACTCGGTTCCTTCACTATTAACTGTGTGCAAAGCTCTTTATCGTATCGGATACCACTGCTTATCATGTATAGTCTTGGCTAAGTCTATGTCTTGCGTTGGGAACACCACAAAATAGTTTGATAAATATCTTAAAATAAAAGATGCGCAATGGCATTATATGCGGACCATTCTTTCAAAGATACATGAAATTCGTTTAAATGATTTATGAGGAGTTGCGTTCATAAATTGAGTACCCAGACTCCATGTATTATTATGGCTAAGTCCATGTTTTGTTATAGAATATCACGCAGCATTACACATGGAACAATACTGTCAAAGTTTTACTACCCATGTAGGAATTGCAAAAATACAAAATATCTGGAATAAATACTAAAGTCGAATTATCTCCCCTGAAATATGTTTGATCATAAAGATCATCCTTCATGCACATCTTCATATAACGTATTACCTTAAATCTTAAAGTCTGATTCTCTCCCCCTGAAATGTGTTGGACCATGAAGATTTTCATTCATGCATATCTTCATCTGATGTACTACCTTTTGTCCAGGTTTCGTTGAAATCCGACCACCCATGTAGGAGTTGCTCTTACAAGTTCAAAAATACAATATATCTGGAATAAATCCGAAAGTCAAATTATCTCCCCTGTAATATGTCGGATCATTAAGATCATCCTTCATGCACATCTAAATTTGACGTATTACCTTCTGTTAAAGATTCATTGAAATCCGACTACCGATGTATGAGGAGTTGAGCTTACGAGTTCAACCATACATAACATCTGGAATAAATCCAAGGGATAGGGCCAAAAGACCTAGTGATTTCTAAGTTAAAGGCGACATAACTCCCGGAAATATTGCAGAGGGAAAAATCCCCGAAAAAATATGCACATCTACATATTGTGTCCTTGCTACATAGAAGGTTTTATGAAATTCTGTTGAACAGTTTGATAGGAGTTGTGCTTACAAGGATAGGGTTTAAAGACATTGATTTCTAAGTTAAAAGGGGCATGCATAACTCCCAGAAAAATTGCAGAAGGAAAACACCCCGACAATATGCACATCTGCATATTGTGTCCTTGCTACATGAAAGGTTTTATGAAAAGCTGTCGACCATTTTGAGAGGAATTGCGCTTAAAAGATTGGCAGTCGCCCGTCCACCCGTCCGACCGTCCGACCGACCGCCGTACATCACCATTTCAATAACCGGATTTGCCATGGAAAACCCGGGTTAAAATGGATAAATCGGTCGCTAAATTCACAGCTGTATGTGTTCGCACTTCACTAACTGTTGACTACTTTAATTATCCTAATAATTCGGACAGAAAATAATTTATTTTTTTTTTTTAATTTCAGTTACTTCCGTAACTCATTTATTTTCCCCGTCATTGGTGAGAGAGGGTCGAGGAACCATCCCTGTCTCACCTTACAAAGAGTTTCTTACAATTGAAATATCTATATGTATAGAGTCAAATAATACGTCTTAAGTTTCAAATCTAGAATCTATTATAATCTATTACATGTTTCTCTTTGAAGCAAAGAAATGGAGAAAAATATATATGTTTGGGTGACTGTTTATATCAATTTTTAACTCGGCAATCCATATAGCCTATTTTTTATATCTTCCACAAAAAACAAAATGTTGACCCATATGAGAAGAGCTTTGTATTATTCTCTCATCTTGGTCTTCACTGTGTGCCCAAGGTGTCCTATCTAATCAAAGAGAGTGACAGTGAGTGCTGGGCGAAGTTATTAGTATTTATGGGGAAACCAGGTTAAAAAGGAGGCACTTCACTGTGAGTTTTGACAAGAAAAGCTCACAGTAGAATACCCCCTCCAAAACAATAGAGACATTTACACAGATCCCTGACTTGAAGCTAAAAGACGTCCAAACATATGAGCCAATAAAGAAACAAAAATAAAACAAGAGTCACCTTTTGTAGACAGTCCGGACCCAGATGATACAGCTTTCATTGAAACCGTTTTCTTCCAGGTCATCACTGTATGCTGGCATTATCTATAAGAAGTTATATCTATAAGCTCTCCAACAGGTCAGCCCAGAGACAAAATTATCTTGTCTCTTGTCTTATGAAGAGTACATTTGTCCCATGCTGACAGTGAAGACCCTAAGCAAGAGGGACACTAGAGGAACTCTCTGATCAGGGTCTGCATTGTAGCTAGGTGTCTTTTACTATATAGTTAGAATCAGAACTAAATAGATGAATTTGATTTAATTAAGACTTGGAATGGTCCATTTGAAGTCTCCGGGGTAAATGTGTTAAAAAGAGTACAGCATAGATCCGGTAAAGTCAGTATAGCAAGTCACTATTACAAATAAACAAAAGCATATACAGTTTGTCTTTTCCACTTAAGAGTGGAAATATCATAAGTATTATATACAGAAAAACAAACAAAGTGGGGGTGCAAAAAGGAAAAAAAAACAGTAAAAAGGGACAAAAAAAATTTGTGAATGGTAACAAAAAAGTCCAAGTGCGAGGGAAACTGATTTTCTTCCTGATTCAGTATTAAAGGTATTCGGTAGATGGAAACTGAAATAATCAGTCTGCCCAGATGAAGAGATGGGTTGGAGGCCAGCTTCCTGTACATGTGCCAAATGGTCTCACTTCAATAAAATTTTAAGTTTCTAAGTTAACCCGTTTTCCCATGGCCCGTTTCTAGGTATGGACACAGTTGACCACTTACAGCAGACTGAAAGCAAAGCAGAATGCATGTTAAAGTGCATTCTGCTGTACTTTCAGCCTGCCCCAAGGTACCAACTGCTAGGATATAAAAAGATACTTCGTATGTTATATGTTCATGACTGTATAAATTTGAGCAATCCTCAGCAGAGGAATAAATTCAATGCGTCAAAAGGCGCTTCTATAAGGTAAAGGGTTAAACAAAATATAATTTAAATCAAATCCTAAGCAATTTTTATATAAGATTTTTGTATTTTTCCCACATTGCTTCAAACTCTACAATTTTAAATTCTTGTGTGGCTATATACTTTTCAGATTGATATCTGTAGATAATTTGTTTTTTAAAGACATTAAAAGATGGCAACTGGTGTTTCAATTTATTTGCATACAAAAATAGTTTGGCTTGCAGCAGGATAATATTAATTACTCGGTCTAATTTAAGATTACCGAAAAGAACTTCAAAAACCGTAAAATTATGTAAATTTACATTACATTTGTTATTTATATAATTTTGAACCTGTGACCAAAACATCTTACTGACATCACAGGTCCAAAACAAATGAAGTAATGTTTCTGAAGAAGTGTTACAAAAAGAGCAAGAATCTTCTGTTACTATTTTCATTTTTTTTAACAAGTAGTTAGTACCGAGTATTCGGTGGTTAAGTCTGTATTGGAACCAGATTAGCTTTGGATCTTTTGTTATTGCGAAGACTGTTGCAAACATATTTTTAAGATTATACAAATTAGAATTAGGTATATTCAGCAGTTCCCCATTCCATTTTTGCATAGATTTTGGAGTTTCTCCTTTTTTTAGCAGTAATTTATAAACAGAACTGCATCCTTTTTTATCAGTATTGATTACCTCTAAGCCCAAAGGTTGGGTTGGGGTAAAACTTTTGTTTGGCACATCATGTAAATTTTTTTGTTGCATGAATTTTTTCACTGCAGCAAGAAGGCCCTGGAATTCAAGAAAGTTTGTGTTTATATTAAAAATATCATTAAAGTCTCTGTAAGAATAAAATTGTCCTTCAGTATTGATTAGATCACCTAGCATTACCACGCCTGCTGCAAGCCATCTTTTATAACATATTGGTTTTCCTCCGACCTTAATATCTGGGTTAAACCACAGGTGTATTGAGTGAATCTGACTTTCTTCTGTAATTTTTAAACTTAAGCTTATCTGATTGTAACTATACAAGACGTCTTTCCAAAATGGGTTTAAAATTACTTGGAGTTGTTTAGTTATGTAGTAAGTACCATATTTAAGAAAGTGTTGGATTGCAGGACATGAGCATTCTACCAAATGGCTAAACTTATTTTTCATACTCAAAAGCCGTCTTATCCATGTAGCTTTAAGGCTCATCATAAATGTTTGTAAATCAATCATTTTCAATCCACCAAATTTATATTCTTGTGTTATTACTGACCTTTTAACCTTATCCGGTGATTTATTCCATAGGAATTTATAAAACATATTTTGTAAAACATTAATTTTTGCTTGTGGTGGGTTAGGTAAACCTAAAATTAAGTGATTTATCTTAGAAAGGGCAAGTGTTTTTAACACTACTAATTTTCCAATGGGAGTCAAAATTCTTTTTGACCAGCAAGCTAATAATTTCCCAATTTCTTCAATTTTAGATTCATAATTGATATGCACCATGGTTTGGAGATTAGTTGAGAATTTGATGCCAAGGACAGTAAAAGTTGTATTCTCCCAAACAAGATTATACTCGGGGCAAAGTATTTCCTGGCTGTTTCTAAGGGACCCAAACCATGTGACTTTTGTTTTATCTGTGTTGACATTAAGGCCGGAGATTCTCCCATAAAACTTTAAAACTTTCATAGTGTTTAATAAAGACTCTCGAGAGCCATCTAAGGTCAGACAAGTATCATCTGCATATTGTGAAACAATATACTCTGTACCTTTTATCCTTATCCCTTTAATTCTAGGGTTATTTCTCAGTAATATAGCTAGTATTTCTGCACACAGAATGAACAGGTAAGGAGACAAAGCATCGCCTTGACGACAGCCTCTTTGTAAAGAGAACCAATCGGACATGTGTCCATTTACAATGACACATGATTCAACATTTGTGTAAAATAGTTTTATCCATCGTTTAACTGAAATTCCGAAATTGAAGAAGTCAAGCACATTTGTCATGAAATTCCAAGACAGTGTATCGAATGCTGCTGCAAAATCTATTAAAAGTAAAAGACCTGGTATATTATATTTTTCTGTGTATAGTAGAATATCATAGAGTAATCTTATGTTTGTTGCCATTAGCCTACCTGGTAGGAAACCTGTTTGGTCCTCATTTATAATGTTACTTAATACGTTTTTTATTCTAAATGCTATTGATGATGAAGCTAGCTTATATGTCACGTTTAATAATGAAATTGGTCTCCAATTTTTCAAATATGATTTATCTTTATTTCCTTTGGGAATGCAAGTTATTACTCCTTGCTTTTGAGTAACCGAAAGTTCTCCTGTTATATAAGCATAATTGATAGATCTTACTAGAAATACACCTAAATCATTCCAAAAGAACTTTAAAAATTCCACTGTAAAACCATCATTTCCAGGACTGGTATTATTAGACATTCTTTTCAGACTACTGAGGATTTCAGAGTATGATAGTGACCCTTCTATGGATTGTTGTTCAATATCTGTTAATTTAGGAATCTCAAAATCTTTAAGGAGTTCATGAAGAGATTTATCATCTATGTCAGTAGATTTATATAAATTTTGGTAATGGCGTTTTGTCTCATTGAGTATTTCTTCTTGAGTATTTAAGTGATCTCCAGCTGCTGTTGTTAGAGAGTTCATGAATTTTGAGATGTAGTTTCTATTTTCGAGATTACAGAAATATTTACTAGGTTTTTCCCCTTGTTGTATCCACTTAGCTTTTGAACGAATGAATACCCCATCCATTTTCTTTTTTCTTAGTTCTAATAATTCCGTATTTTTCATGTCTAACTTTTCGTAATCTATATTTGATTGTTTTTCTATTATTTCAATTTCTTTTAACAGTTGATTTTCTTTATCTAACTCTGTTTTTTTCTTGTGAGAGGCATAAGCTATGGTTTTTCATCTAATAGCTAATAGCAAGGTTTCAAAGAATAGTTGGTCGTTAATGTTAAAATTGAGTTCTTCCAGAGGTATCTCATTGATATCACTATATCTCTCAGGAAAATCCAAGGTGTATTGCATTTTTATATCTTTAATGACATTTTTTATTTCTAATACAAATTTTTTATCCTTCAATAAAGAATTATTAAATTTCCAGTAGGAGATGCCTTTTTTAAATTTTCCAAATTTCAGAGTAATAAGTATCATGGAATGATCTGTTCGGTAACCTGGTAATATCTTGGTGTCGACCACGTCTGTAAAAAGATTTTCAGAAATGAGAAAAAAATCCAGACGTGCTTTTTTAATTGGATTTCTCCTAAACCAGGTATACTCTGTGCTCTCCAAGTGCTGTTCTCTCCAACAATCAATCAATCCATACTCTGCCATAAGACTTATAACAGTATTTCTTGCATTTGGATTATTTAATTGCACATAGTTAGAACAGTCTAATTCTGGATTAAGAACCATATTAAAGTCTCCTCCTAAAATGAACAAAGTATTCTCATAGTTAAACATTTTTTCTCTGACCTCCTCATAAAATGCAGCATTATCCCTATTGGGACCATATATATTAATTAATGTAACTTCTTTTTCGCATATCTTGCAATTCAAAAGAAGGAAGTTTCCTTGTGTGTCCCGTTCAATATTATTCAATTTAAAATCAAATGTATTGTTTATAAGAATGGCAACTCCTCTTGACTGGCTATTAAAATTACTAAAAAAACATTCAAACCCCCACTGGCTTCTAATATAGTTTTCTTCCTTCGTAATAAAATGGGTGTCTTGCAGCATGCAGATTGAATAAGTTTTACTTTTTAAAAAGTTGAAAAGGTCTTTTTGTTTTTCTTTGTCACCCAAACCCTGTGCATTCATGGAAATAACTGATATTTTGTCATTCATTTAAAATAATAATTTTCATAAAAACAGTTTGAAGCATATGTGGGTGTAGATAGCAAAAGACCATACTGTAAAAATAATGGCACATTTTTGAATCTTGATTTTTCTTTGGCAAGTACATGTATCTCCTCCATCTGTATCTGGACATCTGTACATATTAAGACACGTTTTGGACTCTCTAACATACCTTGAAACAGTTTCGGCTATGAAAGAGAGAAAAATGGGAATATGTGTAATTTAGGTTTAGTTACATGTTGAATATATTCATCTCCAATAACTCAATCTGCAATATATTAATTAATATCTTAAGTATGACATGGTCGATATTTGCAAACATTTTGGGTCCAGACCAGACGCCACGAAAAACATGGCTTTTAGTCTGGACCCAAACTGTCTGACAACCATCAGTCAACATTTCTTCAGTTCAAGAAGTATAAAAGTTTTTTAATGTTTTTCGCAGACAATATATTTAAAGCAGATGACAATTCAGCATGGCAAGGGCAAAATAATATAAAAAAATCCATATTCATGTATAACACAATACAGTGTAAATTACATTGATGTATATAAGCATTTTTCTTTTTTTCCTAAAACGGGCAGACAGACAGACAAACCAAGTACAATATGCCCCCACAATGTTGTACAGGGGTATATAAATTCTAACACAAGAACAAGCAAAACACTTCTTTAAGATCTTAATACTAGTAAAATAGACCCGAAAATACATATACATACCGGATCCCTACTATATCTTATAAGCACTGATGCTAGTGGTATGGGTCCCTCTGATAAGAGTTCCCTTATGACAAATTTTGTGATTAGAAAAGACATAGATGTGGCAACCCGTTTATGAATTTTACTGTCACCTCCCATATATAAAAAAATACAAAAACCGAAACAACAACAACAACAAAAATCCAGACCTTTTCACAATAAATGAAACACCAGGATGAGTGCTTTTGAATGAATAGATTAGGATCTACAAATGTGTGAAATTAAACCACTCCTCCACAGTAGTGTGCGTTATTTGGTGTTGAAAACCGATAGCTGCTTAAACCAAAATGAAAACAGAGCAGAAAAAGTCCCAAATGGAGCCACCGCCCCAAGCAGTAGTTGCTGCAGTACCATGTCATAAACACTGTTACATATACGTGGTTTACACTTTAGCTATGGAGGAGATGGGTTATAATCCCAGTACAGTCAAACCTGTCTCAAGCGACCACGCCAAGAAGTAGCACAGCGAACGCAAAATGCAAGCTACAGCCCAATGCAGATTGGAAGTAATGCAGAAACGCTCTGCCTTTATTCCAACCCGCACCAAACAACCACCCGCCCCCTATGCTGCCCCCCCCAAGCATGGTCGCCCAAGACAGGCTCGACTGTATTCCGCTTGATCAGTTTTGCCCTTTCAGATAATATATATAAATTATATGTGAAAAAACATGATATATATTTGTACACAAATCTTACCTAAACATTGTTCATTTCCTATTAATAAGGAGTATTACACTGAAAGAGGTCAACTGGTTCCAAGCGAATACTGAATTCATAGTTTACTATTTCCCAAAATTTCCGTCCACCGAAATGAAACATGGCACGGAAAATCAGGAAACAATTTCCCTAAATTTTACTGCTACATAGTAACATAAAATATTTATATTAGTATTATTATTATTATGATCCTTCTATTCAACCCACATGTGACTATTTGTAAAACATCATATAGCCAAATAAGTACCTTCTTACACTCTGTCCTTTGATCAAACATAGGTGAAAGTTGTCAAACTTCAAAAAGCTCAAACTAAATCGATCTAATATTGAATCTGGTACACACTTTCTATAAGAGTTTAGTAGTGCAGAAATTAAATTTCAAAAATATTAGAATCCGTATCCATACTGACAACTTTCACCCATGGTTCTATCCTTAATCAATACATAAAAATACATAAATCACTTGACAAATTCATAAAAAGGGTGTAGTTTGGGAAACACACACTACATCAAATAAAAAGATTGCATTCAGTAAACGCTTGTGCACCCCTGGTACCCTTGACATTACATTCTAATTAGGTCAAGGTCATATTGAGGTTTGTTGGTGTGGGAGATTCGGAAAGGTCAAGGCCAAACATGTGCAAGAATCTAAGCATTCTAGTAAATCATGTTGTTGCTACTTTGCTAGACCAAACGTTAAGATCCAGTTGACCATTTAAAGTGTAATAGACCACATAGCATACTTTAAGTCAAGATCTAAAGATTAACTTTAACTAAGTGTTAAAATGAATACTTGAAATGAATCATTGGTAACCGACACTCATTTAAAGAAAACTGTGTTTTACTGGCCTACATGTATGCTAAAGCATTAAATCTATTATTACAGTATTTCAACTTAGTCTAATCAATAAACACTTGTGCACCCCTGGTACCCTTGACATAACATTCTAATTAGGTCAAGGTCATATTGAGATTTCTTTGATGTGGGAGATTTGGAATGGTCAAGGCCACTCATGTGCAGGTATCTAATCATTCTAGTAAATCATGTTGTTGCTACTTCGCCAGACCAAATGTTAAGATCCAGTTGACATGTAAATTGTAATAAACCACATAGCATACTTTAACCCTTTCCCTGTTCTTTGTTTATTACACATTTCAAAACCTACTGTATATTCATTAGCAAAATAGCTATAATGAAAATGTGGAAGGTGGTGCATTTTAGCTATTTTTGAAAGTGAAGACACAGATCTTTCAAATTCTATTAGCAAACAGAGTAGACCCTGATCAGACGGCTCCTCTAGGAGCCATCTGATCTGGGTCTTCTCTGTTTGCAAATGCATGAAAACACGTTTATATGAGGGAAAGGGTTAAGTCAACATCTAAAGATTAACTTTAACTAAGTATTAAAATGAATATTTGAAATGAATCATTGATAACCAGCACTCCTTTAATGTAAACTGCATTTTACTGGCCTATGCCAAAGCAGTAAATCTATTGTTACAGTATTTCAACTTAGTCCAATCTTTAAATTATTTACTATATATAATAAATGTAGGTTGGGTGCAGTACCATTATCACATGTTGCACCTGATACGGCGCTCTGCTCCCAGCGAACAGTGCACACAAATATCCATATTTATCATTTTTATGTTTTCAACCATGATAATTTTTGCCATAGGACTCATTCACGCGAAGCAACAGCTTTACGGTCAAATGCCATGTATGAGTTACTCTTTGGTCGCATTTTGCCCATATCCTTTATTTGCATTTACTTACCGTAATTTCATACTACGAAAACAACTTGTAAATATATATATTTCTCGTGAACTTTATGGGGGCCGCCATTTTTCTTTCGTGTTGAAATCAAAACGAGGCGCTTGCGACAATAACAAAAGGCATCTAGACCGCGTCACATTTGCCTACTCTCGCAAACATAAGAGTCCAATGGGAACAAGCATAACCCGTCTAGAGTGACCTCGTGCCTCCGTCCAATCAGGTTTGAGGTTAAACTAAACATAAACAAACACACGTGTGTTTTGAGTATACATGCATGTAGCTGTCAAACTATAGATATACGTCTAAATTCTCTGTAAAAAAGGTTAACCGTTCTTGGAGCTGACAAAAAACACACCCATCAATTTATCAGTGCATTGCCGGGATAATACTAGCAACTAAACAAGAAGATAAAATGTGCTTTACCCCACATGGGTTATTAAATAGTCTTGTGCTGACAGTATAGATCCAGGTAAAGCGACCCCCAACAGGAGTCGTCATATCCGGATCCCCACCGAATGCACATAGAACTTTTGGAGCAACTGGCAGTTTTAAGTATTAATATTATTATTATACTTTACGTACCCCACATTGTGATTAAAAAGTATTGTGCAGACAGTGTAGACCCAGATACGGAGCAACCCCCACAGGAGTCGCTGTACTTGGATCCCTACCGAGTGTACATGTACGTAGATAAACATTTGGAATCTTCCTGTCTAATATAAGCAAGAAAAATGCTTAAAATTTCCAGATACACTGTATACATGTATAACACGAAAGAAAATTATTCAATACCTGTTTTAAGCCCCTTTCCTGCTATTGGTATGTATTATCATATTTTGGGAAACCGTGCAGACCCAGATCAGACCGCCTCAGAAAGGGCTTTCCGATCAGGTTCCGCACTGCTCTCATATACAATCTAAGTTTTCCTGTTGGACTCCATCTTATTTTCAAGGGAAAAGCTTTCCTTACTTTATTAATCAGTATAATAGTTCAGATGATAAAAGTTTATAGTGGATGGAGCCTTATAGATGAATATATTCAACGGGAGAAGGGTTAAAGGTAATATCAACCCACATTGGGTAACGGGGTGTTGGTAACACCTTAAAAAGTTGTAGTCACATATTTACGGTGGATTTGACACCTCTAGATCTCCAAATTCGTCAAGGTCGGTATTTCTGTCCACTACAATCTTCCTATTATTTTTCAGCAGCGCTATTACTTTACCTCTATCTGACCATGCCGCCTTAATGTTAGTGTGAGCCGATGTGCTTTCCAACAATTTGATGTTCTTAATGGTCAGATCTTCTCTAATAACAACCGGGGAACCTTTGAGATTTCTCCGCGCACTTATCACATCGAGTTTTGTAAACCTGGAAATGAATTTGCAGATGATCGGTCTGTTTGCGTCAGGTTTGTACCGTCCCATTCTATGGGCAACATCAATATCTGCAGTGGTGATTTTTAAGTAGAGTTTATCATTTACCAACTTGGCCACTTTCCTAGCTGTCTCCATGGAAGATTCTTTCGCCTCACTCTCCTCTATGCCATAAATCCGGATACTGTTTGCCCTTGTGTATTGCCCAAGACTGTTAATTTATTCTGCTTGTGCTTGCAACTTGCTTTCTCTCTGCTTTAATTGTTCTTTCATTTTAGCGTTCTCCTTTTTAACCTTGCCGTTTTCCTCTTTCATCTTCTCCAAACACGTTTGCATGTCAGACATATCATTACGAAGCATTTCAACCGATTTCTCAGCTTTCCCAACTCTACCTTTTAGCTCGACAACTTGCTCGTTAAATATTTCTAATTCTGTTTTAACATGTGCTTTCACTTCTCTCTCTAAATCTTTCAGCTTTGAACTGAGGAATTTCTCAGAAACCATTTCTTTAAATTTCTTCTCTATATATTCTTGAGAAGCAAGTTTGTCTAATTTGTCCCAAACATTCTTAAGCGTAGCTTCAAACTGATCCACCCGTTCCTCGTTCACATTTTCAGCTGGTTTCAAATGTTTATCCAGTGTTGACTGGCCATCTAATACAGTATATCATTTGAAGGATTTAATTTCTTTTTAGGGGTAGCTTTGGGAGTAAGATCGCTGGTTGCGATATCTTTCTCGATTGAGGCATCGTCTCCTTTCCCCCTTCTGGGTCTGGACATAATGGCCTGGTCCTGAGTATGTCCTTGTTTCTGAGGCATAATCAGAAAATATTGGGCACATACTGTAAAAAAGGTAAAGTACCTAGTTATAGTATACTTTCAGTGCGAAGGACCGCTCAGCTGACTACTGTAGAGGTGAGTCTACACTAGGTGCTATCATCTCAGTCGGATTCAAATTTATCCAGATAGCTCCACATTGTATTATTCAACGTTACTACTGGTGGCGATTGGAAATAAAGTGTCCGAATGCTAAACAGTAATTTGGCTATCACCATGGCCATTCCAACATATTTAGGCTAATTTTAGACCCAGTCGCTTTGAATACATCTACTAAAAAGGAGTATTTGCTTGAAAAGGGAAAACATTAGAATTGTGCAGTGTTGTAACAATTGAGATAAATATGGAGCAAATGCTCTATTTATCACAGTGGTTTCAAAAAGTGACTTTTACAGAGACATTAAAAGGCGTAAATATGAGGGAATGGGTTAACCTGGTGCTCTCTGAATTCATTAAAACAACAACGTTAGAGGATATTTTTTTTTAATTACGGCCAATAGAACGAAGTCTTAAGATCTAATGTAATGTATTCATACTGACCCTTTATTGCCCTGTTTGTGATCATCGTCAACTTACCCGTAGTTGTTTGTTTTCTTGCTGCTCCTGCTAATGATATCGTGTTGGTCATGGTCTGTCTGTTCAAACGGTGGAGAAAACTACCTTACAACATTTTAATGAAAGCTCACAGATCTAATAATTACATGATGTTTTTCCCTGCTTGGATTCATATAGTCAACGGATGGCCAAATTGGATTTTGCATTTTCCTTGCGTAGCGAACTAGTTTTAAAGGTTTTGATGCATTTTCTCATTCTGATGCATTTTTCTTCGGCATTTGCAAAAGTGATTGAAATATGGAGGCGCGTGTTGTTTCAGATCGGTTAAGAAATGGTCGACTGTCGGCCATTCGGATACTGAAATTTACTTTTATATTTTCTTCATTTTCTCTCATGCGTGTGGTGGCACTAATATATGTTTCAGGGGTTACTATGGATTTCCGTCTGACTTCTGTTCTACTGTCAAAACATATCTGCCTCATTTCAAATCTTTTGGCTCCTTTTCTCAAAACACATTTTAGTATTTAAACGTACTTTTTCGCAAAACTTACAGTGACAAGGATTTGCTTTGATTACAAATGACAGGGTTGATGGCAGGGTTTTACTTTATAGCACTTGATTGTTACAACTGTAGAATTAGTGACATGTATGTCTCAATACTGGAGTCAATATGGTGTCTGGAGAATAATATAATTGAGCTGGAAAGTATGTCAGACCATTTCACTTAATATAATTATGACATCTGGAATGGCTTTGTGGATCAGTGTCAATGACAGGATATGAATGGTGTATAACAAAGTCTTGCTAGTACGGCCTCTC
The DNA here is from genome assembly GCA_963576725.1 of Azorinus chamasolen. NCBI lineage: Eukaryota > Metazoa > Mollusca > Bivalvia > Cardiida > Solecurtidae > Azorinus > Azorinus chamasolen. The sequence continues at coordinate 76,219,898 of OY755239.1, forward strand.
TAATTCAGATTTTTTTTTAAACAGATTGTCTTACAGGCCGACCTTCTTGTATTAAACAGGTGGTCTTACAGGTGGTCTTACAGATGGTTTTACAGGTGGTCAGATGGTTTTACAGGTGGTCAGATGGTCTTACAGATGGTTTTACAGGTGGTCAGATGGTCTATAAGGTGGTCTTACAGGTGGTCAGATGGTCTTACAGATGGTTTTACAGGTGGTCAGATAGTCTTACAGGTGGTAAGATGGTCTTACAGGTGGTCTTACAGGTGGTCAGATGGGTTTTACAGGTGGTCAGATGGTCTTACAGGTGGTCTTACAGGTGATCAGATGGTCGTACAGGTGGTCTTACAGGTGGTCAGATGGTCTTACAGGTGGTCTTACAGGTGGTCAGATGGTCTTACAGGTGGTCTTACAGGTGGTCAGATGGTCGTACAGGTGGTCGTACAGGTGGTCGTCGTACAGGTGGTCGTACAGGTGGTCGTACAGGTGGTCGTCGTACAGGTGGTCGTACAGGTGGTCGTCGTACAGGTGGTCGTACAGGTGGTCGTACAGGTGGTCGTACAGGTGGTCGTACAGGTGGTCGTCGTACAGGTGGTCGTACAGGTGGTCGTACAGGTGGTCGTACAGGTGGTCTTACAGGTGGTCTTACAGGTGGTCGTACAGGTGGTCGTACAGGTGGTCAGATGGTCTTACAGGTGGTCTTACAGGTGGTCAGATGGTCGTACAGGTGGTCGTCGTACAGGTGGTCGTACAGGTGGTCGTCGTACAGGTGGTCGTACAGGTGGTCGTACAGGTGGTCCTTTTTGTATTATTTTTTGCACAGCATTAAGCATCCAGCGGCTTTTACAGACTCCTATGTTAGAAAGAAAGATTTGACAACAGTAATAAATTCAGGTCTCTTTCGATGCTTTGAATGCATTGCACATCTCAAACAAATTGTACACGCAACGAACTCATATAAACTCGTGCCGTGCTACACGCGGCCGTGCTGTAGCATTTGCAAAGAGCTTAGACCCAGATGAGACACCGAATAAACCGACGTCTCATCAAGGTCTAAGCTCTTTGGCACTCGGTCAATACTTTCTCAAAAGATAGATCGAATCGAAACAAACCAAAATTGTACTAAATTCAAATTTAAGCAGACATTCGCTTACAGCGGGATATTTTACACTTTGGGTGAACTACTAAAATGTATTGTCGATGGCTGATGTATAAGTTGCTAGAACATATATGAACGAATTCTTAGAACAATAACATCTGAATTAATTCTTAGAACAAAACAACTGAAATACTAGTTTCATTCTTCTGAATATTAAATCATTTGATGATTATGTCTTACCCTTTACCTCATAATTATTCATGTCAGAAATAATAACATCATGAATATTTTAGCTGAAATTGTATAATGCTATATGAGCACAGGAAGTTTGGTCGTGGCGGAAGCTGTAGAACCAGATGTTTATATAATCACATAAGAAAACAGAACAGATCCTGATCAGACGGTTCATATACGAGCAGCTTCGTTCGGTTCTGTTCTGTTTGCAATGGCTTCAAAAGACATCTCTATCAGATAAGGGGTTAAGAGAGCTTATCTCAACTACTCATGCATAATTGATATATTACTATTGCAATCATTATCACCTAGCGCAGCAATTCATGCGAAAGATTGTGGTACATAAACCGTATTCATTTGCGATATTGTCAAAGGATATGTATTTATATATTCTCCGAGAAGAAATACTACATCTTAAAACAAACGAGTCGGATATTACGTTGTAATTTCCTTACATCTAGAAATTACTCCCATTAATATATTTGCCTTCCGGTTTATACAATTACTGTGGCACAGTCATAAAAATATTCTGGTATTTTATTATTATGGTTCCCCGGTGGTGTAAATACAATCAGACATTAATGGAAAGAATGTCGAATACTTTGAAAAGAATATGACATTTATTGAATTTAATTGATATGAGTTTGTACACGCCTTTCCAGTTTATATCGAAATAATGGATTCTAGTTAGATTTTGCATAAGCTGGTCCGTCAAGCATGTTAAAAGATATTCATCCTTCCAGAAATATATAGTAATGGAAAAATTTAATGATGTACCATAGTTTTTGTATCGGACGTAATAGTTGCTCTAGTTGTAAATGTAAAACTCTAATACAGTAGAACCCCTCTAATTCGACCATTCAGAGAATAAACATTGGCATCCTTAAAAGCAGGCGACTGTTTAACACTGGAAGAAAGTAATGCAGAAAGCTCCTATTGGAGCTTTTAAGCTACCACCTGCCTCTACGACATTAGATGTTGATGGTAGCAATAGACGGGCTTATTTATGGTCAATTTATCCTACATACGTATGATAAAATGTCATGTTTATATTCATTGCACAAATATCCAATTAACCGTGTCTATTCATAAATGTATTTTTCGTGACACATAAACGTTTCGTAGAATCATAACTAATCAAACAATTATTTGGTGATTCACCCAAAACTTAAAAACAGCCGGTAGTTCGATGCATCGTATGGTTAAATATTAAATGCAATGGGCATATATGTTACCTAATTGGTTTGAACGCAATGGTCAGTCATAGATGATTGAAAGCCAAATAGCTTAAGCATATATGCAACTGACTCAAGTTTCCTACAAAATCATCAGTGCTATTACAATGTTTGCGATACATGGTGGCAACAAAGCATAGTTCTAAGTAGTTAGTTCTGCTCCTGGATGTAATCGAATCCGAGTCTACTAGGTGGAAAGACGATTATCTAACAAGTTAGCCCCATAAGCTATTCACAGAAACAGGTGTCACATATTGCCTTGAAACTAGAAGTGAATCGTATCCAAGATAGGTGTTATGTCCCTTTTCAAAGACGTCAGGATGTTTTGATAGCAAAAACCATTTCAGAGCAAAGTCCATCTTCTTACATATTTGAAAACCATCAACGATACTACAATTCTTACGACTTCGGTCGTAACAAAACTCCCGTAGGAGCCTTCTAACCACGGTATTTTTGTTTGCTAATGAGCTGATTTTGATTCTTCAATTTCAGTCATAGTTAAAATGTCCCTTGAACACGTCTTATATTTTCGAGGATCACCGAGGAAATGTTAAAATGAGTAATGTTTTTAGTATCCAAGTATCAGCTCGAAACAATACCCATGATAGTATGCCTATAATTGTATGATGCTACTATTGTATGAGGCTACTATTGCATACGATTCGCAAGGAATTGAACTTGAATTAGTTTACAGATATGGTAAGATAAAAGCCGACAATTGAATTGCTCAGTGATATATGTGAATAAATAAACCGACTAGATGCTTATTTTATCCTACATATTCCGCTTGTTCACCCTAATGTATATACATATATTACAAGTTATGCTGAATGCCTTTGGTTTTGCCATTTTGATATTGTATTTCTGCAAGGCTGTCATCTTGATGTTAATATATGTATGTCTGATTGCTATATTCCGTGAGAAATACTCATAGCTCTTTTTCATCTGTATTTACAATGAAATGCCCCTGCATACCGGGTGTATATATGTCAATATCCTGAATAACTTATTATCAGATTAAAATAAGCTCGGTGGGGATCACACTTTACCTGATGGATAACAAGCAGCGTCTCTTTACCCCATCCATATTCATGCAAGAAATAATGTATGTATTAATTCACTTAGTTTTTGAAATGGAATACAAACAAGAGAATGTTTGGCCATGGCAGAAACTGTAGCATAAGATTTACATAAGAATCTGTATTACGGGACCATCAAAAAGAGGTCTAATTATGGGCCCGAAGGCAGGTGGTAGCTTAATGTAGGTTAAAAGTAACACAAAAAGCTCCTATAGTAGATTTCTGCATTATGTTTGTATTATATTAAGCAGCCACTTTCTTCTTAAGCCTAATGGTTTATAAAAAGAATGGTATCTAAGGACATGTTCTACTGTACACACTTTCATAAGCTGTATCATCTGTATCTACTCTTTGTTAAGCCGTAGAAAGGCGCTTGTATAGAATAAACGGTTAAAGAGTGCTGGTATCAAACTGATGCAAAGCAAATGTGAATATCATGGTAGTGTTGACCAATTTGATAATGATAAGTTCTAAGATGTGTCCTTAGAACAATGCCATTTACACATTTTAACCCTGTATGAGTCATCTGATAAGGGTCTGTTCTGTTTGCTTATGGACTATCATTGAGCTGGTTGTACAGTTTCTACCGCGACCTAAACTTCCTGTACATATGTCATTGTACAAAGTAAGCTAATAAATATTCATGATCGATTTATTTCTAATATGAATACTCGTCAGGTAAATGATTAATTGTGCTTAAAAACTTTAGCTTTTTTCTAAGCTAAAACATGAACACACTACTATGTAGATGGTCACAATTGTAGAGATGAAGAGGACCAATCTGAATCGGGGTCAAATGTCATTTATATTTAGATGCTGGTGGCAAATCAAAACTATGATAACATATTAAGACGCCAAGTCACTCGACGTTTTATAAGGATCCAAATGCGTGTCCTTGAAGAATATATCTACAAATTGAAGCAGACAACGGTTTTTAATTATACAGACCCAACGTTACTTAGCGAGCAATGAGTTTGTTTCTGAACATTGATTTCTTGTGCGTATATATATCTGTGTTTTACTGTTTTGTATTTTGTATTAAATGCTTTTGTTTGAGGGCCTCAAGGTAGATTAGTCATTATGACTAATTGAGCTACCCTCGTTAAATAAAGTCTTTCATTCATTCATTCATTCATTTATTCATTCATTCATTCAATTTCAACATCCAACAACATTCTTACACGTTGTTGCCTGATTCCAACTACCTTCAAAATGATACCATTATATATTAACACTTTACTCCAGGAATAAGCATGTAAGAAAAATGCCACCACGAATAGTTATTACATTATGTTTTTAAAAGGCACATGGACAGAGCTTAAGTTTGGCCATGGCAGAAACTGTAGAATTATATTTTTGTTATGTCATAAGCAATCTGAGCAGACCCTGGCCCATACGGCTCCTACTGGGTTAACTCTGTTTGCAAAGACATAGAAAGGTGTATTCATTGAGTAAAGGATTAAGCCTGGATGTGTTGGTGAATTCATGCCCATCTCTTTAATTCACATTGGCATTTGTTTTATACGTGCAAAGATATGCGCTTTATGTGGCATTCTACAGAAGTATCGGGTGCACTACACTGCTTTACATGGCAGTTTGTAGACCAATACATGAACATATTTCTCCCTGTTTAAGGTTTTCGTGTACGAATTTTTCAAATCAACTCCATGAAGTCGTGAGTATTTGATTAACCATTTACTCCATGAATAATCCTATAAGAACTGGTGCGTGTATGTATATTTATTAACTGTACAGTTATAATGGCATAAGAAGAAAATGTTTTTGCTCTAGAAAAGACAAAGAATTGGATCTTATACATTTCCGCCAGCCAAACAGAATCAGAAAAGAGCCCGAACACATGGCTACTACATCTCGGTCTACATTGCTTGCAAAGGCGCTATAAGGAGTATGTATGGGTCAAAGGGTTACAACATCATACCATATATTACCGATAAGTTAGGATTCGTTTGGCAAATGATTACACCTAGTCTGTTCATACTTCACTTGTAATTAACTTATTTATTCGTTTCATAAACCATTCTTATCATGGTATTTCGTCTGACAGGTGTATATATTGGTGGTTTGTTTGTAATTGTTGTAATTGCATTGTGTTTGTTTATATGCATTAGCTACAAAATTGACTTATTCTGTTAACCCATTGTCCTTCATATGTAAGGCAATATCTTATGTATAGTGTTGTACGTCATACATAAACCCGATCCAGATGCTTCTGGGTCGTAACTGTATGATGTACTGACACTGTACATATAATGTTTCATTTGAGTTTTGGCGAAATGAGTGGGCGGACACAATATACCGGTAGTCACGGTGTGCGTCTGTTTCCCTTGAATTGCGGACATAAAATGTACAGAAAAGGATGATTTTGTTTTTATCTATAATTCTTAAATTAATTCAAATTGTCAAATTCCATGTGCCCATGTGCCATTTTAAAACATAATCTAATAAAATTGATGTTCATAATGCCAATACTTCTTACATAAATATTCATTGAGTAAAGAGTTAATGGATCGCATTAAATTAATCATTATTGCAGAGCAGAGTTTTAGCAGATTTAGGTTTTAGCATAAAAAGGGTCCATGTACTTAACCTCGAATAATTCTGTGAATCATTGCAAGTGGAAAAAAATGAAAATGGTCTATAAGAAAGGACTGACGCAATAAATCCCGGGGTTTCTACGGAAATAAAAATAATAGTTTAATTATCAATATCAGTCAAACGAATCTTCCAATACGCTCAACCTGTGAATTATGAACATTTGCTTACGATTCGTGTCTTTTCTGCTACAACCCATGAGAGGCGTTCGTACAGGCATGTTTTGTTCGGAAAATAAGTGCTTTAGTGTTATGTTTAATTTATCATTTACCAAAAACGATTATATTAACAGCGTTTAAAATGGTTGGAACCGAGAGAATCCAACATTCAATGGTATACTTATAACACGATATCGGATTGATAAAATGATTTATTAGAATCTATACTGTATTGCTCCAGTCATGGTATACTTATAACACGATATCGGATTAATAAAATGATTTATTAGAATCTATACTGTATTGCTCCAGTCATTGTAAGTTGTTGCAAGCCTAGAGCAAACGGAAAGTCATTGTAAATCTAAAAAGACGCCGCGTAACAAACGCTATAACTAGCTACAAGCTACCATTTCTTAAATGCCGTGTTTTATGTTGTGAAATACATCAAGTTATAAACACCCACATAGCAACATTAGTCTTTGGAAAAAATAATTTGGCCACTTTGCTTAGGAAAACTGATATTATAGAATTATGGAAAAGAGTTGTACCGTCATTAAAGAACATCTAGAAGCTAGTGCAACTTTCAGACACATGTACCTTTACTCAAGTAGTGCTATATACTGTATCTTGCACTTGTATGATTATAGGTTTCCATGGAACCTTTCAGACTCGTGTGCTGTTTACTCGAGTGTTATATAGTTCATATTGCACTTGTATGATTAAAGTCGCCATGGAACCTTTCAGACTCATGTGCAATTTACGCGAGTGCTGTGTGATTTATCTTGAACTTGTATGACTATATATTAGACTTGCATGGAACCTTTCAGACTCATATGCCATTTACACTATTGCTATACAGTTTATATTGAACTTGTATGATTACAGTCCCCATGGAACCTGTCAGACTCATGTACCGTTTACTAGAGTGCTATATAGTTTATCTTGCACTTGTATGAATATATTCCCCATGAGACCTCTCAGATTATTGAGCCGTTTACTTTCCATTGTCGTGTACTTGTATGATTATAATTTCCATTTGCACTACTTGTTAATTGTTTATCGTCTTTACCCTTTTCCTGTCTTAAGTCAATAGACGAAGAGGCTGATAAAATCTATATGCGTACAGATCCGTTAATTAATACTGCCTCACTTATACAAAGTTACACACAGCATGTTCTTCGTCCACGTATTGATAAAGAATCTGAACATAAAAGACATTTTCTGAAACTTCAGTTCCTAAATAAAGGTATCGATTTTATTGATATTCAAAGTATATTTCGTGATAAGAATGTAATCGATGCTATTCCCAAATATTTCATCAACTCTGAATCACCTATCATCTGTTATAAATATAATAAACCTATTAGAAATGTTATTTTGAACTACAATAAAATTGTCTCTGACTTAAATATTGATGTTAATACCCCTATTTCTTGAGATTGTAGCATTTCTAGCTTTTGCTATAAACCAGTTGGTCATGTCATTACTGGTAATTTTGATAGCATTAAGGATAAACGTCTCAGGACCCTCCTAACTAAAGGACCTAAATATAGATTACCTTCCCTTATTGATTTTGACGCTTGTCGAACTCATATTGCGGAAGCTATTCAAGAATTCTGCATCAAATGGTGTCGACGAAAACATGCTGATGTTAATGCCCTTTCGGATTGGAAGAAATGTATTTTCGATATTATTGATACACGAATAACTTTTTACAAATCAAATAACCATCTTTTACCACCTCGACCTAGAGTTACATTTCGCTACTTGAAGAAAAACATTTCTAATTTTCATTCAGATTATGTTCTTGTTCCTGCTGACAAGGCATCAAACAATGTAATCATTATTTGAAGATTGTATTATGTTGATGTTTTAAAGAAGGAGCTAACTGATTCAAAAACTTATATAACAGTTCAAACACCTGAAAAAGATATAGTCTCGGAACATGTAAAAATGTGCAATGATTTTAAGTCTGGTCCTAACATAAAACAACATAAACTTTCTACTTTGTACTGGATTCCGAAACTACATAAAAACCCTTATAAGTCGCGTTTTATTGCCAACTCTAGCTGTTGTACCACTACTAAAGTATCTATACTTTTGGCGTCCTGTCTTACTACGATCAAAGAACATGTTAAACGCTACTGTGATAAAATATATGAAAATTCTGGTATTAATGTTTTTTGGTCCATAAAAAATTCAAATGATGTTTTAACAAAACTTGAAAATGAACAGTATAACATTTCTTTACTGAGCTCTTATGATTTCTCTACACTCTATACTACTCTACCTCACCATCTTATAAAGGATAGACTTATTAAATTAATAGAAAAAACCTTTGCCAGAGAAAACAAAATGTTCATTGCTTGTAATGTTCAACGTTCATTCTTTTCGAATTCAGAAGTTGAACATTACACAATGTGGACTTGCCTTGATGTTTGTAGATCTCTTACCTTTCTTTTAGATAATATATTTGTGCGTTATGGAGATACCATATATCGTCAAGTTGTTGGTATACCCATGGGTACAAATTGTGCCCCTCTTGTTGCAGATTTGTTTTTGTATTGCTACGAGAGGGATTTTATGCTTAGCTTAAAACCTGATACACAGACCGATATTGTTAATGCTTTTAATAAAACTTCAAGGTATTTAGACGATATTTTGAATTTAGATAATCCTTATTTTGATACTATGGTTTCTTCAATCTACCCAAAAGAACTGTCTTTAAACAAAGCTAATCAATCTGACATTAATGCTTCATTTCTAGATTTGAATCTTTCAATTACAAATGATAAAGTTTCGTCCAAAGTATACGATAAAAGAGAAGATTTTAATTTTAAAATTGTTAATTATCCTTTTCTAGATGGGGATGTGCCACGTTCTACATCTTATGGTGTTTATATTTCTCAACTTATTAGGTTTGCCCGAGCCTGTTCTTTGCTTGAAGATTTTAACAGACGTAATTTAGTTATAACTGATAAACTTCTTAAGCAAGGTTACAGATATCACAAACTTCGGAAAACCTTTTCTAAATTTTATTATCGAAATTTACCTCTCATTAGTAAATATAATTGCAATCTACGGACGTTACTGCGACAAGGCATTTCTCAACCAGAATTTTATGGGGATGTTATCTACAAACTTAGGAAAATTCGGGGTCATATCCATTTTCATGATTTGTTTATAAAACGCATTAAAAAAATTAAAAAGAAAGGTTATGATCCTATTATATTGCAACACACTGCATGTTTGGTTATCGACCCTTTTACAGTCGGTAGCTACGCTTCCCTCTTTGCTTGCGCGATGACAGGCCGAGGGTAGTACTCTATGATGGTATACTCTTAAACTTGGATACAGGAGGAGCTTACCAGACTCATGTATTATTTTTTCCCTGTCGTGCCCTTAACGGCTTACCTGCAGGTGCTCTGACTTCAGCAAAGTCATTGAGTACATATTTGACGGATTGTCACAGTTATTATGCTATGTTTTACATGTTGTCCTGTGTTCACCGTCGTCTATGTTGTGGGTAAGTCCAGCGGGGATACCTTTATTTACAATATTTGTAAAGCTAGGGTGACTTTGAGAGAAGTGTGAGGTTAGGACGTCCGTAAACCGGTTTAAACCCCCAGTTGTGTTTTTGCTGCTGACCATGCCAAGGCGGTACTCTCTTTGTCACCCTTCCTTTTGTTTGCATTGCGTCTTTGTGCTTGTGGTTTGTTCATGTTGTGGAACGTTTGTCCCTGGTTCTTGTGTGTCTTTTGGTGTTTTCTGTGTTCATTTCGTGTGTGTGTGTGTGCGTGTGCGTTTGGGTGTGTGGTTGTGTGTGTGTGTGTCATGCTGTCTATCGGTGTTTTGGTGGTGGTTGCGTCTTGCATGTGGCTTTGCCTGCTTGACTTTACTACTTTTCCATTGCAAATGTTATTATTTGACGAAACCAGGATACGAAGCCGTAAAACAGACGTGCCAGATATCTCAGTGTAAGGTCATTATATCTAGCAATTCCTCCAGTTCAACTATTTAGTGTGCCGTCTTGTGTATGCAATATGTATGTGGTACAGTATTCATATAAAATTGTCGACGGAATTTCAATGTTCGTTTACATTCCATATATATGAAATAGGTTCTAGTTTGGCTTTTCTGCTATTTTCTTTTTCAATCATTCATAACCCGCTCGTAGTTTTACGAGCATATACGATTTGGAGTATTGTCATTATCATCTTCTGGGAGATTACTGGAAGCAATCGGCAATAATAGTCTAGTGCCATAGGAATATATACAACCTAATTACTCGAATAATATCAATATGTAAACCACTGTTATTGTGAGCAGAAAGATCATTTTACTACAGCCAAATTATCTTCAAAACTTTCAAATATCAAACTGAAGTCTGAAAAAACATTAAAGTGTAATACATGTTTGCGTAAATAGGATAACAACATTTTTATGTTGTAATTGTTTTAACAAAGTCGTTCTTATAATGTAAGAATTACATTTTGATTTAATAGATAATATGGTATACAATTTAATGTATGACTTAAAGGATATTCGCTTCTATAAATGTGGTATTAAGCTGTCCGACAAAAACATATTGTAGGACAGAATCACACAGCAAATGCCACCAGCATTCAATAATTGATTTATTGTTTGCTCTATTTGGGTAAGAAACCATTAACATTTATCTTTCTTGACAGATATAACATTGGACGAAGAAGACGAACAATTCAATATGTAAGTCAATTTCTTTCTATATTATTCCAGACATGTCTGAAACAATATTTATCTATGAGACGGAAACAACATTGTGGTGGCTATCGAAGAACTGGTGTATAATAAATAATATATAATACGCTTGTATTGTAAGAGCTTTTAACAAAGTTAATGCAGCAGAACCTCTCTAGTGCGACCACCTAATGAATACAAGTCTTAAAGAGAAAGTCCCTACAATGAACGCATATTTCGAAAATATCATAAGTTTGGTATTTGATATATGTCATTATTATGAAGATTGTCCATTTGAACTTATATCGAAAAATGCCCCTGTGATACAAAATATACTTTTTTCATCGATACAGAGTATGTGATGATCTTAATGACGTACTGTTTTGGCACTGGAATAACATTTTTACCGTCTGCCTGGAAGAGCTTATTTGTTATGAACGACTCGGTCCCAATCCGTTTCGGGCTTGGTCGTTTCGGCCCCATTATAAAATATAGCCAGTTTACGCAAATTTTAGTCCAACCGATTTGCATTCAAATGTATGTAAATGGCAATTGTGATATGATTTTACGGAAAGTACCAACAGTAATGACTAATCTACATTGAGGCCATCAAACAAAAGCATTTCATACAAAATACAAAACAGTAAAACACAGATCAATATGCACAAGAAATCAAGGTTCAGAAATTCGGTAATGTTGCGTCTAGATAATTAATAATTATTGTCTGCTTCAATTTGTAGATCTATTGGACACGCATTTGGATCCTGATAAAACTCTGAGTAACTTGGTGTCTAATCTGGACCCAATCTGTTATCATAGTTTTGATTTACCACTAGCATCCGAATAGTTAATATAAAGCAATAATATATTAAGTGTTGCACAAAAAAATAATGAAATGCAAAAATGCCATTTGACCCCGATTAAGGTGGATGAATGCACGCGCTATTAAAACCACATATTTGTGACGTCATTTACCAACGCTGTCATTACTATAAATACGAGAAAGTATGTTTGCTCAGTATTAGTTAAACTAAATTGTCCTCTGCTTCAAATTTAGAAAAATGCAGTTAGAGTGTAAACTAATTGAACCTGATGAGACGTTGATCCAAACTGTATGCACAAGGTTTATGACGAATTGAATGAATGAAAGGCTTTCAGAGTAACCAAATTAATCTAGACTAGTGAATGAATGAATACATAAAATACTTTTAGATAGCTCGGTTAGCCAAATGACTAATCTACCCCAAGGCCCTCTTAATCGGTACATTTCATACATTTATGAGCAAAAATAACAACCACAGAACATATTAATACTCAGGGAGCCAATGGGGTCTACCATGCCCCCCCCCCCCCCGACTTTATTTCATGGGTACCAACATGTTCAGAAAAGTCTCCTGAATCAGAATCGCGAATGTACTCAAGTTTAAATTCTTTTAAGCTTGTTTTTTTTAATGACCTTATTTGCATATTTATGAATATTAATGAGAACATTAAAAATAGTAAACCTTTCACTTTTTTATCCTACAAATATCAGAAAACAACTTCAAATGCGGTTTAACATGATGATCGAACCCCCAGAAAACAAAATATCCAATTTGAGGACCAAAACATTAACTATAAGTAACATTTTCACCGTTTCCTTGCACCCCCCCCCCCCCAGTTATTGTCTTTAACCTATAAAACTGGTAACAAATGGAAGATACTACATTGTGCTTTTATGTCCAGCTTGTTTATTTAAATTAACTTATTTGCATACTCATGAATATCAATGAGATCATTTAAAATAGTAAAAACAATATAGAAATAACGTAAATAATGTAAACTATTCACTTTTTATCCTTCAAATATCAGAAAACAACTTTAAATGCAGATTAACATGATGACAAAATCTTCAGAAAGCAAAATATCTAATTTAAGGACCAAATCATTAACTCTAACCGTTCAATAATATGATTTTAGTAAATTTTGATGGAGTTTGGAGAGTAGTATAGCAGGTATAAATACTGCGTCGCACAGTTGATTTTTTTAGTCTGACGCTGACTCTCGAAGGCTACACTTGGTAATAATATATAAGGAACAGTTAGATAGGGACTTTGGGACAAGCCTCATAAATTGATGCCCGTGTTTTCAATAGTGCTCAGCGCTACTGAAAGGGACGTTCAATAGTTGAGAAAGCAGCCCGGGTCGCTAGTAGGTTTTCCTACATTGTTCTGAAGTTTCATGCACCAAGCTCCATCTTTTGGTTTCATGACAACTGCCCATGCATGTTTGTAAATATTATCATCGTGATTCTTTGCTTAATTGTTTTTATCTAATCAGTATAGCCCCATGAAAAATTGTTATAGTCTCATGAATATATTCACATGCATATATATGCTTATATTTTATGTTCATTCTAATCATTAAGCAAGTAGCTTGAGGAAATATATAATTTGTCTGTATATAGTTTCATGCCATATCATCCTCCACTATCACCAAACATTATCACGAGAACACTTCCCCATGACACTGTCATCAGACCAGTCTTCATGACATATTCCTGTAACATCGTATCATCAGAACACTGTGTCATCAGAACATTAGATCACACTATTTAGTTCATCAGACCTATTTCATCAAAACTAAAGCATCAAACTCTTGTCTTCATAACAGTTCACTAGATCTATCATCATACAGTTCTCATCTTTGAAACCATTCATCATACCACATCATCATCTTACATAGTTCACTATCATCTATACGGTCCATTCTGGTCGATAGCTCGTACACGTTACAATTGTAAAATTTCGTTTAAACGCCCACACACAAACATACACATACCCACCCACCCGATGCTGCAGCGACAACAACAAAAACAAAGCTGCAGCCACAACAATACCGGTATTAGGTATTTGCAATGGTTGATAATTTGTTAGTAATAGTTTGGGCGGGGGTCAATATTCTATAGATATCGCGGAGGGGTCACTATTTTTCAGAGGGAGTCGGTATTTTTCAGAAAGGGGGTCGCTTTTTCTGAAGAATAGTGACCGGGGGTCAGTATTCTATAGGGGTCACTTTACTTCGTTATACCGGCTAATGACCCTCACAGGAACTAGGAACACCTGGGTGGAGAGGAGGTGTGGATGGGAGACACTGAAAAGCGTTTCTGAAATTTCGGGGAGGGCCGCTTCGGCGTCTCATCTAAATGTATGTTGTTTGCAAATGCGAGTCAGACATGGGTGGCGGAATAAAAAGATGTCGCGCAACACTTGGTGTAACTAGCTAATATACATAATAATAGCAAACTACATAGATACCATTTTAGTATTGCCATAATACCCACGAATCATTTGATTAAAACAACATCAACTGAAATTAACAGTATTATGGTTAGAAATATGAATTAAGCATGATATGTGTCAAGAAAACCAATCAATTACTCGTGAAAAATGACAGGTTTATGTAGAAAACATTTACAGCTACGGTGTTCTCCATAGGACCCGTTGGGCGCATGCCCAGTCTGAAATAGTGATACATAGTTTATTTTACACTTGTATTGTTATGCGTTACCGTTTTCACTATTTGCAAATGATATTTATGTATTCGCAGAGGAGAACTTATACAAAACCATAAAATCAGACGAGCCAGAAATTACAATGTAATTTCCCTACATCCAGAAATTACTCCCATTAATCTATCTCGATGCCTTTCCGGCTTACACAATTTATGTGGTACAGCCATTACAATATTCTGGTATTTTATCATTACTGCTCCCCGGTGGTGTAAATAGAAGCGATCTTTGATAGAAATAATTCGAAGTGATCAGCGGATCTATTTAAAACGAGTAATACATTTATTAAATGTTCAAACATAGAAACTGTTAAACGTCATTACTCCTTTCAATTCTGAATTTTCAAATGGACTAGTCCAACCTTCAAACAGGTCAGACTTACCGTGAATATTACTGATTTTTAAGGAAAAGTGTAGCATGACAAACAGTACATGCGCTGATGAGATGGCTCCTCTAGGATCCCTCTAATATGGGTCTACATTGTTTGCAAATGCCATTAGTGACTCTTTTCCCACACTGAAAAGGTTAATCGTCCATATAGAAAGAAACTATTCTGGCTGTCAACATTAATGTGCTAGTCTACTCTGAAATTTCAGCATTGAAAGAGTCAGTTGTGTACCATTAATATGGTAACCCCAATGACATTGTATGCCGAACGTCGTCTTTAGTATGGTAACCCCGATGACATTGTGTGCAGACCGTCGTTTTAAGTAAGATAACTTCAATGACATTGTACGAGTATGCAGAACGTCATCTTTAATATTGTAACCTCAATGGCAATGTATGCAGAACTTCGTTTTTTTATGATAATTTCAATGACTTTGCATGTAGAACGTCGTCTATAGTGTGGTAACCTCAATGACATTTTATGCAAAACGTCGTCTTTAGTATGTGTAACCTTAATGACACTGTATGCAGAACGTCGTCTTTAGTATGATAACCTCAATGCCATTGTATGCAGAACGTCGTCTTTAGTATGGTAGCCTCAATGCCATTGTATGCAGAACGTCGTCTTTAGTATGTGTAACCTCAATGCCATTGTATGCAGAACGTCGTCTTTAGTATGTGTAACATCAATGACACTGTATGTAGAACGTCGTCTTTAGTATGATAACCTCAATGACAGTGTATGCAGAACGTCGTCTTTAGTATGTGTAACCTCAATGACACTGTATGCAGAACGTCGTCTTTAGTATGATAACCTCAATGACAGTGTATGCAGAACGTCGTCTTTAGTATGGTAACATCAATGACACTGTATGCAGAGCGTCGTCTTTAGTATGATAACCTCAATGACAGTGTATGCAGAACGTCGTCTTTAGTATGATAACCTCAATGACATTGTATGCAGAACGTCGTCTTTAGTATGGTAACATCAATGACACTGTATGCAGAGCGTCGTCTTTAGTATGATAACCTCAATGACAGTGTATGCAGAACGTCGTCTTTAGTATGATAACCTCAATGACAGTGTATGCAGAACGTCGTCTTTAGTATGGTAGCCTAAATGACATTGTATGCAGAACGTCGGCGATAGTATGGTAACCCCAATGGCATTAGATTCAAAACGTCGTCTTCTTACGTTCCGCATTATCGTCAAAACGCATATATTTAACCAAGTGTGCCCATATTTCGTTAAGGAAACTCCGTCTAGATCTTATTTTGGAACCAATCTACTTGCATGCACTACATTCTACTTTACAAACACTATATTTGCTGATATCCATGGTGTCAGCAAACAGCATATACTCTGATCAGAGGGCTCCTTTGACATTAAAGGATAGTCGCATCTTTAAATGTGGTATGTATTTGTTCGCTAAAAGAATGAATAGCAGGACAGAAGCAGGCAATGAAAGGCATTACCTTTCATTAATAATTTATTGTTTGCTCTATATCGTCAAAGAATAACTTTGTGATCTTTCCAGACAAATATAATATTAGATGGAGACGAATACTAATGTAATACGCGTGTCAATTTTCGTCTGTGTTTTCCAGACATGTCTGAATTTATCTATTAGAGTAAAACATTTATATATGAGATGCAAATAACATTTAAGTGTCTCCTCCAAAAAGGGTAGTGTATACTAAATATAAACCAACGCCAGGTATTTACTATATGCCATTTTCGTAAACAAAGTAAACGCTTTAGACAAATCACACAAGTCGATTAATTCACACCCTATATATATTTTCATGTATACTATACACATTTTCATGTAACATCACGTTCTCTGTAATTTTGTTCGATTTTATGCTTACAAGTCCAGAAGTGTTTTGAGAACGGAACGGTGTACATATGTCTATTTGACGGGACCTTTAAACAGTTTTGAAAACAATGTTATTCAGTGGTAATTGTTATAAGGCATTCGCCATTCTGCTGTTGGTTTTTGAATTATACAATTTACATACATTTCATAGACAATCCTCCCGTATTTTTGCTTGGAAAACCCTTAAAATTGTAAATTAAAGAATAAATAAATGCAACAATTTCCAAATAAGACATCCATTCTGGTAAACAGTTTTGATACTAAAATGGTTGATTGAACATACATCAATCCTTTTTATGCTGAACGTCAAGTGATGTACCTCGATAGTTTACCAATAATACTGTTATCTACTGACACTAATTCTACATGATCATTATTATATCGAACAGAATATGTTTTATTATCATCAGACGCATTCATAACATAGCAAATGTTTACAGAGAGTATTTATATATTCACCAATACTGTTATTATTAGGCCAGCCACTCCTAATACAGTAAACCCCATCTAAAGCGGAATTTTAGTAAAGGCGAATTTAAATATTTTAGGCAGGTGGCTACTTAATGCAGGTCGAAAGTCATGCTCCTTTGGGAGCTTTCTGCATTACTTTCGCTCTGCATTAAGTTACCACCCGTCTTGCAGACCAGCATTGATATTACATTGAAGTCCGGTTTTGAGGGTTTTACTGTATCTTTAAGTTTTATGTAAATGCCGCATATGCACATATTATTTCGCCTTTTTCTATATCTATTCAGAAATGTAACGCGTTATACCCATCATTCAATATTGTTTAGCATTATTATTGGTGCATTATGCAAATAAGAAAGAACATTGATAAACTATAACTATGGAAAGTGAGCATTTTGTTTTAAATGGAAATAATATACATGTTTGTAAATGACAACTAGGTCATCGCTTAAACAGTATGTTTAGAAAAGACACCAGCTTTTATTTCGATATTCACATATATATATGCCAGCCAAAAATGTAAAACGTTCGAAACGGCTAGGAAATGTTATCCCTTCTGCCGCTACCACAGGCCAGACTGGCATTTACAAACAGCTACCACAGGCCAGACCGGCATTTACAAACAGCTTGGTTCCAGAATCCAAACTATTTGACACTCGGTCAATAGTTTGCCAAAATCGTGATTGATCGATCCTGAAGTAATCAACATTGCACCAGGTCCAAGTTTGGGCAGGTATTATTTCACAGCGGTGTAAAGATGGGAATTGTTTGTCTCTGCCATGTGCGTTAATATACGAGCGTACACAACGACTTAAATATCAAATGGGCGACATTATTTATGGTTCTATGCATTCATAATACTAGTGGCGAATTCCGGACCGACTTAATTCGGAGATTGAACACTGTGTTGTGTCATATATCAACTCGTCTCATTAACAGTTTATGTATTGATAACCATGTAGGCCGAATTACCGGGTATATACTGCATATGGGTATTTGTGATTTATTTAAAATTGTATTTTATCAAGGTTCATTGCCATTTATTATTCTCATTTTGATCTAACGCACTTCAATGGTGTTTCTACAATTCTTTTATTTTTCACATTGCATTGATCCATCTATCTATATCATATTGTGTTATAGTGTGAGACATACCGGAACCTTATTCTTCATCTGTATTTACAGTCAAATGAATACAGATATGTGTTAATATGTTAATCAGCGACTGTTGTGATAAGGTTGACCATTTGATAAACATGGTGGATATGTAAGATCAGAATATGATAACACCAATAAGTAGATTGTGGCAAACGTAGAAACTAGAAGTAAATTGTATATTCAACAACACTTTTTAAAGTATTACCACAATTCATAAATGTGTTTGTTTGATTCCAGCTTTCTTTAACCTTTTAACGCATTTGAAAACAGAGGACACTTCCAAATCAACTTCCAAATCAGACGGCTCCAACAGGAGCCGTCGGCATTATGACTTGCTCTATCTATCTAAGGCTTTTATAAGTGTGATTCTATAGTTTCTGCTTTAGCCAAATACTTCTGGTTTATATTCCGTTATAAAATGTCAGGTCAATAAATACTCTTGATAACACACTATCTTACAAGGATATTTATAATATAAAGGGTTAAGATTATTGCTTTGTAAATAAAGCATATAGATATGTTTATACCAATAGTTTGAAGTATTGTCAGCATTTGTGTTGTTAGCGGTTACATGGTTGTGTGTAGTCCAGTTCAGGAACATAATTCCGTCTGTTTCAGGTTCTCGTCCACAGTTTTTACTCGAGCCGATTCCATTCTACTTCATTAGAACAACATGGGACGTATTATATAGTTAGTGTTCTGAGGGAATGCGAGTACAAGTAATTCATCTGAAATATTTGTTGCCGTTGGGGAGGGGTATCGAAGTTGAGACCTCGGGATTTCTCTACTAAACCTATCACATATGGCCATGAAGGCGGTTTATACAGGTTAACTACATCACGTGACATATTACTAACATATTTCCATCTTATCTTCCATTTTGATAAATTATTATTATTACGGTACTTGGGCTAAGAGAGAACACGCTAATATTAAACATTGAAAATATCAAAATTGTGTTTGGGAGAAACTTGACCGAATGTCAAACAGCTTGGATCCTAATGGGACGACAGAGCGGGATAAGGGTGAGTAAGAAATACATAGAACCAACCAGTGAGTAAACTTATTGCACTTTTGATACATACCAAAATTATTCTACTTATTGGTTGTATGTTTATATCTATATAATGGTACATAAGGGTCATTTTATAAGTCTGTAGAACATGTCTCTAATTAACGTGTTTTATGTGATGATGAAATTACACGAGTTATTATAATACAGAGCTAGTTTAAACATGAACGATCATGTACGAGTACAGCTGCTATCAGATGACATCTTTGAACGCTATTATACCTTATTTGTAATTAAGATTGTTTACCGTGATTGCTTCAGCAAGGACTACTTTCGTACTGCTGTCAGAATAAAACTTTGCAAGAAACGGCAAAGTCAGCGATCCATTTGCCACAATGTAGGCTATTTACCTAAACTTCTCAACTCTATTTGTATGTATAACTGATCATAAATGCAGTTTAACTGATTGTTTCGTATGTACTATTTTGAAATACCATGTGCTACAATGAGTTTGCCATTTTAAATGTGATTATGACAATGCATCAATAGCTGGGCATCCTTGTTTTGATTGCAAACGATACCCGATGCTTGTAACCGTGTGTTCTAACCTATGCAACTCCGGACCGGTATGGACTTTGCTACGCAGGAAAAACGCTTCCGGCTTTTGGTTTGGAAATGTGAGTTTGGCGATGTTAACTACATCCCACGCGAGGATTGATATCCTGTATGACGACAGTGGAATACAGCAACGACACGCATAGCATAAAGCGATACCTTTTGGTTCGGAAATGTGAGTTCGGCGATTTTAACTACATCCCACGCTAGGATTGATACCCTGTATGGCGACAGTGGAGTGCAGCAGCGACACGCATAGCATAAAAGCAATGCCTTGATAAGACCAAAAGGGACTGCGAGACATTTAACAATATGTGTTATATCACTGATTCTAATGTCGAGGGGTGTAATACGTTACATATTCGCATATTGGTAGCAACGAATGAAACCAGACATACAGGAACATCCATCCGTCATACTCAATCACCGGATACAATATGAATCATTTGTGCCTCGCTGGGAAACGTGTGACCTCTATAAAATGTTGTTGATAAACCTTCACTTGTAGGGATGCTGTTTTTGTGTAAACATGGTTGAACTGTTTTTGTTAGTTTATTGGTGTAAAATAGCAATTCTATTTCATATAATGATCTATACTTGGAACACTAATAACTGTGTCGACACAATTTTGTTTAGGTGTGAAACTTTTGCCCAATATAAATGAAAATGTTTGAGGAAATTACTTCTCCGAATTACTTCTCCGAAGGTCTGGCCTAATAAAGTGTATTGGTATGACGAGGAAACATTATGTGCAACATAGTAACACTATGAATAGACATGAACGCCATCTTTATTAGTACACAAACATTCTCGCGAGATGGACTTTATTTCATAATACACGTCTTTGTTTGCCTATGCAATATTTTCGCTGATAAAAATTACCGGTCCTTCGGCGGTACCGACAACTTCATGGAAGAGACTTTCGACACCGGATCTATACACTAATATTACAACCGTTTCGGTTCGATCTGTAAGGGGTGGGGCTTAATTATATTATGCAATCATAATAACACCATTATATTGCGAGACGTACCAGTGTTCACTACTGATACATGTATTTGCAAATTGTTTGGGGTTTTATTGAGAAGATGTGTAGGGCAAGCTGTAAACAAACATGGCTTTCACTTAAATGTGTTCGTTATACATGCACTTTACCACTGTATTTGCCATCGCGGTTGTTGTAGATTAGTCGGAGAGGGGATACGTTTATTTACACTGTTTGTCTTTTAGGGTGGGGGTGGAATAAATTGGAGGTTGGGCGCCCAAAAACCGGGTTAACCCCCAGTGACTTTTGTCACTGACCGTTCCAAGGCGGTACTTCCACCTTCCCCCTATTGTATGTTTGTTTTGTCTTTGTGTGTCTCTTGATGTTTTTATAGTTATGTACATTTGCTGTTTCCTTGTGTTGCTGTTCGGGCGGCTGTTTGTTCTGTATGTGGTATTTTTGTACTTTTAACCCCAGAAACGGGATGAGCTTACCAGACTCATGTATTGCCTTTCTCTGCTTTACCCTTAATGGCTTCCCTTCAGTTGATCTGACTTCAGCAAAGTCATTGAGTTCATATTTGACGGATTTTCACAGTTGTTATGCTATGTTTTACACTGGTTCCTGTGTTACTGTCCTCTATGTTGTGAGGAAGTCCGCCGGGGATGCCTTTATTTACACTGTTTGTTTAGCTAGGGTGACTTTGAGACAAGTGTGAAGTTAGGACGTCCGTAAACCGGTTTAACCCCCAAGTGGTGGTTTTGCCACTGACCGTTCCAAAACGGTACTCTCTTTGTCATCCTTACGTTTATGTTTATCTGGTGTGTGTGGGGCGCGTGCGTATGTGCGAGCGTGCCTGTCTGTGTGCCTGTCTGCGTGCGTGCGTGAGTGAGTGAGTGCGTGCTCGCGCGCATGCCTGTCTGTCTGCGTGCCTGCCTGCCTGTCTTCAGGCGTGCGTACGAGCGGTCGAACGAGCGTGCGTGTGTCTGTCTATGTATGTGTGTGTCTGTCTGTATGTGTGTGTATCTGAGTGTGTCAGTCTGTGTGTGTGTCTTACTTGCTTTCTATCGATGTGTTGCTGATTGTTGCGTCTTGTGTGTGACTTTTCCTGCTTGACTTTATTACTTTTTCATTTAACTCTTTTGGCGCCAAATTTAAAAGTGTGGTCTGCAATAATGATTTAATACTAAATATAATTCCAAACTAATTAATAAAGGTATATTAGTAAAACATTTGTTTTAAAAACCTGTATGCTTAGGCTAAAATAATACAGAATACACTGAAGTCCCAGGTCAAATGCCGCCTTGAAAAGGCGGCATCTGACCTGGGACTGCACTGTTTTCAATGGTGCCAACATGCGACATTGGCGCCGAAAGAGTTAAAAGTTTAGGCAAGAGCAAACTATTTGTTCACTACTATATAACAGTTTACTCCACTACAGCGGTGACCGTAATATTATCACGTCGAACATGACTGTATACTATAATACCGTTAAATACGTATATGTATGGTGGTCGTCTATAATTACACAACCAGTTGCATATATTAAATGCCGACGTAGCTCTTTCGGCATGAATTTGTGAATTCGCTGTGTGCGTTGCAGTGGGAAGACAACAAAGCAAGATTCTGCAAATAGAGATATATCGTAGATATATTATTTATTCAGGACAACACACGTGTCCATTTCAATAACGAAACGGCAAATGCAACAGAAAATAACGAAAGTTTACAACATAATAAAGACAATAAACATTTCAGAGTTGAACTAGCAACGACATATTTAAACCTTACTAACCTGCAAATAGAGATATATCGTAGATATATTATTTATTCAGGACAACACACGTGACCATTTCAATAACGAAACGGCAAATGCAACGAGGCGTTGCATTTGTAGTCCCATTTCGATCACGTGACAGGATTAGTAAGCAGTAATTAGTAGAAGGGCCATATTATTATGGTATAATATATAGAATAAGATAAGTTGGTAATAATATAACGAGAATTACTGGGTGACTGGGTGACTTGTGTAAAGGCCAAGATACGTCAATAACAACTACGATATAGTTTGTGTCTAATAATTTATTTCTCTACCACATGATACAGCGATCCTATGACATAAACAACAATGTAATGTATCTATACTCTTTACTCTCTTAGCAATAGAAAAAAGAAAACTAAGTTCGAAAAGTGCGTGTTTTTACATTAAAAATGTTTTTACATACTTTTCAAAATGTTTTGATAGTCTGTATGTATATTACGACGATGTATTATGTACACGTCTTTTACAAATTATGTTTTGTTCCGTTATTAGAATGACAATTAGACGGTTTATGACCCCATCTATAGGGTGACAAAGTTGTGAAGATTGGTGCAATTAACAGCTAACCTGTCAAATACAAGTAAAAGTATTCCATCATACATAATACTTGAACAACTCTGATCTAATATTTTGACCACTAGGGGATTTTTTCAAAGAATATCATGATACTCTTTGAAAAAGGCCCTTAGTTGTCCTATTTTGGAATATTTTCTTTATTCCATCTCATATATATATATGCCAAAGTATTTTTGAAGCTTGGGATACATTTCTTGGCCAAGCTTTGCTTTAACAGATTCCGCACCTAAAGCATCCGTAGATAATGTTGACCAAACTGAAAACATTTAAATCTTAAACATACCATGAACGACGGAATACTCCTGCATTTTAAAACAAACAATTCAATGATAATTTCATTAATTGACCCTTCACCTAATTATGTTATTTACTTCAGTCAATGTCATTTTCTGAAAATAAACTGATAATTAGCATTTTCGTGACTGTAAGATGGCATTCAATGTGAAATTAATTGTACAGCTAATTGTTGCGACAAAATACAAGATAGGCAGAGTGCGTAGAGTGTGTATTATCGATGAAAAGGAAATTGTTGAAAATACTTCCCAAGTTGCAACTCAGAAGCAAACAATCTCATTGCTGTTTTGATATATTAAAAATAAAATTACTGTAATATAAAAACGTAATTAGAACGATAGTATAAATAGAATAAATGCTTAAAAGGAAAGTTCACATTTTGATTAGAATTTAGAACTTCATTTTAAGTAGAAGTTATTATGTTAAAGCCAAATTAGTGTAAGCGATAATCGAAACTGCTTTTGCTGTGTCACGCTTTCTGACTACAATGTATCTTAGGAGGGAATCAGGCTGTATCAACTATCAGCCTTCAGTAAGTAAGCAACTCATTGTTTGTTCTAATTCATCATGGAAATATAGTCGACCCCTCTAGACAAATGTAATGTACGATGACAAATACGAATAAAACAGTACGTTAATCAATTTCCGTCTGTATCTCTATGCAAGGAATTGAGCTTGATTTGAAACAACATGGCTGTTTCACAATATTCACCCAAACACGCATACCCTAGATTAAAGGGCACCAGGATAAAAAGGAAAACATTCAATGCTTAAATGCAGTGAAGTTGCCATTGTATGTTTATGGCCTTCTTCATATAAATAAAGACAGATGGACAAGAAGGACGACAGCTTGATGTCCCCACTTCCAGTATCACCAATAGAACACATGCTGAGAGTTGGTTGCAGACAGTTGGTTGCAGACATTTGTACAGCATATTGTTTCAAACAGTTTATGCAATCAAAACAACATAAGTCATTCTTTACAATTAAAGGGTCATAACTCAACTGATAATAACATTGCTAACAACATGCAAAACTAGGATTGGTCCCAGACAAGTGCAATTTCATTGATACCATTATGTTGTTTGAGAGACCATGCACACACAAATGGTAAGACATACACCAAACAAGCGGAAAGTAAAAGATCAATACATCGCTCTATCACAGGAGAACTATACCAGACATTTCTAGATTCATCACACAGAGTGAAAGATAATTTGTCTATGAAGATAAACTTACTCTCAGACATGTGCTGAAAAAGAACTACGCTTAACATTGGTCAGACACTAATGATGGGACATTACTGTTTGTTTCAATAAACAAAGTAATCATATTATGCCATGTAAATGGAATACATCTAGCGATGCACATATAGTTCTTATTATTTATTTCCTTTCTGTTCTAGACATATCACGCGATATTACCATCAATCAATATTGTCTTGCATTGTAATTGATATGTTATGCAAATAGGAACAAACATAAATATATTGAAAATGCAACTGGTATATTTCTTAAGGGAGATGATACACACCATATTTGTATCATTAATGTATAGAAAATGCCACGATGTCTATTCTGGTGTTTGCCTTCATAAAACTGTTGTCATAAAGAATGAACCGCGAAAATAACGTGACGGGAAGTATCCCTTTAATATAATATGTGTGTCTATGTACTTAGCGACATGACTATTGCAAGCTTAATAGTAATATTTATATAGTGGATCTTACATGAGTGTTTTAAAAAGACGAATTTAATAAATCCAATAATCATGGACACGAATGCAAGATTCTATTTATAACATAACAAACACAAATGTTTTTGCAGCCAATATTTCAGCCGTAACGTGGATTGGTATAAATTATCCTTACATATAGAAATGATGAATGAAATGAGTTATTAGGTTCGCTAAATAACTGAGACAAAGTAGATCCAAAATTATCAACTATTTTTTGACTAACTGTCATATCAACCAGGATCTAATTTAGACCTTTCTGATATTCAATTGAACTGTGATAGTTTATGATAACAAAAACCTACAGAAACACGTCAAAATAATTTTTGAGTTACAGTTTCGACATACATTCACATCACATTATGACGTCACTGTACATAACATGTGTCTCTGTAAAGTGCGCCATTTGCTAATAGTTTAAATGAAGACTACACACAGATCGCCTACACGTCTGACACTCACTGTCAGTGGGATTAAAAATGCGACTTCGTTTTGGTATATTAAGCCCTTCATCAGTTTTGTATACACATGGACATTTCCACCGTGAAAAAGTTTATTGAAATGGACAAAATATTCAGTACGAACTGCTGCATAAAATGTTGGAACAGGAGGAAGATTTTCACAATCAGCTGATTTGGAGTATAACATATTTGGAATATGTTTGTGCTATGCTGGATTCAGATGACTATAGTTGTTGATTGATCTTTGTGCTGTGCTGGATTCAGATGACTATAGTTGTTGATTGATGAGATATTTTTATTAGTAGAAATCTGCATAAACAAAAGGACATGCCGTGACGAATTAGTATAATGGATGGTTTGGGTCAGAATAGCTGGTAGGTCTTTTTTGGCATACATTTTGTAGATATTTATTGACAGCGATTACAATTTGTATTATTTTATCGAAATTAAGGCGCAAGTGCCAACAGTTCTTTGCCATCTATCGTGACTCAATCGTTGACAGGTAGGTCACCATCCGCCAGTTTGTTTGTTTTGACAGCGCGTATGAATACAGTTCGGTCGTTCGAATGTTATTCATCAGTGAATATATGCCCGTGAATATCAAAAATAAATGATAGTGTTACGTCACGCTGAAGCCACGAGTTATGTTATAAAAAGGCATATGTACAGAGAAAGTTTGATCCAGGTCAAAACTGGAGATTCGGACCTATAAACTATCATACAAATTCAAACAGGACAAGCTTACCATGAATAATCGGGGATAATGCTTTACTGTAAGATCAAAAACAATGCAGATCCAGATCAGAGGGATCCTCCAGGAATCTTCTTATCTGAGTGTGTACACAGTTTGCAAGGGACATTCGTGATTCGTTTCCCACAATGAAAGGGTTAAATCTGACTAAAATACAAAGGTAGTTCGTAGACTACACGTGTAAGAGATCTAATTCAATATCATTAAACAAATTTCGAATCTAAGATCATATCATTTTCGATTTTCAAGACATTTTGTACACAACTGCCGACAAACCGCGTATGTTTTGTAAACAAATGCCCGAATAGGATACCTTTTCAGTGACTTGTAGCGTTTTAAAGCTGTCGATATCACTGTTTGATGAAACGAATTGCAATGGGATCATTGCTACCTAAACAGTTGGAAAGATCTGAATTAGCATACACATACAGTTCCACTAAATAATACGATCAGAAAACTAATGAAATAGTTGATCCTGATAAAAGTACACTCTTTCATATTAATTATTTGCACATCATTTCCTTAATCCTTCCGTTGCTGAATGTTCAGAGTGGCCTACCCCAACAGTGTTGTACTCTAAAGTCTACTCAGCATGAAACGCTTAAACATGATGGCACACAGTGCATGCTCTGATCAGAACACTCCTCACGAATCCCTTTGATCTGGGTCGTCCATGTTTCATATTCAAGGGATTAATGTTCAGAAACGTCTTATACAGTTAAATCTGAATTTGTGATTTGATTCGCATGTCTCGTGTCATAAAGAATATGCACAAATTGAGTACTATTGAACAGAAAAGGACAGTCAGATTGCGTCAGTCGCCGCAATACGTATGAGGCCAAACAGCGCCAATGAATGACGAGTTGTTCTTGGCCAGGATGCGAATGATGATATCGGACATATGATTCGGCTACTCGCTACATAGCATAGCATAGCCTGAATAAAGCAAAGAACTAATAGTAGTATACCTATACAACTAACATATACATAAATTCTGAAGGGAGGTGATCCCACGAAAGCAAAAATTGCAACACAAAAAGAGAAAATTGCAGACTCGGTTTTATTGCGTCTGTTCATGAGCAGTAATTGAAAGTGCAACACTGCTCACGTCCCCTAGCACCGGCTTAAGCGGTATTCAATTTTCAGAACAAGAAGTACTAAAGTACAAGAAGTACCTAAAAGATATACGTACATGAATAAGGAATGGTTGTTAGATTATACATTTGCAACATAAAATAACTTGTAGGTTTTAGGATTGTATTGTACACTTACACAGCTTTCAAATACCCTTTACAACATAACTATGTCCTACGATATACTGATTTTATTAACATTAACCCTTTCCTTCATCTAAACGCATGTGCGCGTACCAGCAAAATGAGTAGACCAAGACCAGTCGGCTCATCTAGGAGTCGTCTGCTCAGGGTCTGCTCTGTTTGCTATTGGAATTTGAAACACCTGTTTCTTTACTTTCTAAAATGGCTGCAATAGTCCACCTTCCATATTTCATTATAACTATTTTGTCCATGAATATTCAGTAGGTATTGGAATTTGGAATAAACAAAGAACAGGGACTGAATGTTTACAGGGACACATGTCATGCGCAATGGAACGTTTTGGCAATGGAAGGAGCTGTAGAATCATATTTATATTACTTTATAAGCAAACAGAACATATCATTATCCTATATGAAATATCTGGCCTGGTTCTACTGTTTTGCAAAAGAGTAACATTGCCAATTAATTAGGTAAACCGTTAAAGATCTTAGGCATTTAGATTTTATGTTTGACATCAGCCACACAAGTCCATCCACTGTTATAATAATTATTGAAAATGTCTAACAATGTTGCCCTGTACGACTTATCCAATATTATGTATAGGGTATATTATGATTATTTTATTACATGTTCTTGAACGTAAACCATATACATTGATTTTAATCATGACATCTTGGATATTTTTGTGGACCCTTGTCTGTGTTAGAGAATAAATAGATGGACGAAATAATATAATTACAGAATAAATATATAGATATGAGTTTCAATTGTAATAAATGTTTGTCTACAAATATTCCAACTTAAGACGTGTATGAATCAAGCTTGGTTTAAACGTTAAAGTAAAGTACCTAGTTGTAGTCTACTTTGAATCCGAATGACCGCTCAGCCGAATGTACATTTATTCCCATGGTCATTGAACCATTCGCCTTCACTATTGAGCTATGCTAACATATGATGCGATTACGCAGCCGCAGTACCTGCTAGTGACCCTCACAGGTACCGGCTAGTGACCCTCACAGGTACCGGCTAGTGACCCTCACAGGTACCACACTGAAAGGCGTCTCTGAAAGGCGCCACTAGGCCAAGCCACCGCCACAAAAATACATTAAAGGCATTTCTAGTTGGACAGATACTGTACCCGCATTGTTTTAGATTTATAGGCAATGTTTATCTTCATGCAGATACTGTAATGACAAAAGATCATAAGACTTTAGTGAAACATGTTTACGTTTTTCATTCTATCGTTTTCGTAGGCCTTTTTTCAACAAACTTAATACTATGCTTTCGTCCTGTTTTAAGTGATCGTATTAGAGGGTTTTACTATATATTATGAATCAATCGAATATTAATTTCGAGGGATTTCAGCACAAGACCCTCTGATCTTGGTCTACACAGCCCGCCCTTGTCCTCCGTTTTAAGATAGGAAGTATAACTGGGTCAAATGTGTGCTTCTGTTGAACTATTTCGAAGCCAATGTCGAATCCGTGATTACCTATGGAAATAGTTTGGATCCAGATAAGACGTCGAGTAACTCAATGTATCATCAGAATCCAAACTATTTGTTATTATAACTATATTGTAGTAAAGAACTGTATTTAGCAGCGAGAGTTAATGCACTGCTGTGTGGCAGTTCTTGAATAGTCGTTTATTTGTATACAATTATTGTGTCTTGTCTGGGTGAACAGTCGCATCCAACATGATGGTCCTACATTTGAAATCAAATGGAAATAAATGATGTTGGAAGATCCGCGACAATTACGAACTTTGCAGAGGAGAAAATCTCAGGATCTATTTTGGAATCAGTCGTGGAAAGCCTTATGTGTACATTTAAACTTTGAAAGTGAAAATAAAACTAATGCGTTTTCAAACACTGAATAAAGTTCAATATATTTAAGTTATACCGATATCCTCGCGAATATCTGGCTTCTTGTTTATATGCCAGTAAATGCCAAGAGCTTGGTTCTTATACTATTGAATTAAAGTATCACGACGGACATATAAGACCGTACAATATCCCACACTTAACCCTTACCCCTATGTGAAAACATAATGTCTGCTCAAAGTTGCACCCGCTGCAATTTTGACTACTTCTGATACGATCCAAACTTTAACAAAGTATTCACCGAGTGCCAAACAGTTTAGCTCTTCGCCGTCTCATCTGTACCTCATCTGTGAGTCAGGTATCGGATAGCGAGATCAGTGTTAAATTTATCATTTGTTTGTATCCACAAACTCAATCCTTATCGCATTTTGCAGCCGTACGAACCAGTTTCTGTTCTACCTTCACTTACTCTCAACCATGATGACAAATAATATCTCTTCAAATGTAGATCTGGTGCAATTTTGACCAATCGTATTAGATCAAGCTGCCTGCGAAACTGTTGGCAGAATCTACCAAAGCGCCTGGAATCTGATGTGACGCCGAGTAACTCGGGGTCTAATTTGGACCCAAGCTGTCTGCGAAACTTGTTTGGCCGAGAATAGCGAGAGAAGGGTAATGTTTCACCCACAGGTTTATTTTGTAAACATTCATCTGCGTTTCTTTCCAAGATACTGCGATACAGTAAGTGATATTAACGTTATCATGCGATTACTGATATATATGCCCTAAATTACCCTAGATATTCAGACACCAAACAACACTTCTCTATTTATCTGTTCGAATACTTAAGATAAGTTGCCCTATCACCCCTTTCAATTGCTTTGTAAAGCTTGCATCATTTTGATAACTTATAGTTGCAAACAGGCTAAACCCTGATCAAACAACTCAATCAGGAACGGTTTGATCTGAGTCTGCACTATTGTCCTATGTTTTCTGTCCGACAATCTATAGTAGAACTACTTACCCAAGCATTCGGACACAGAGTTTCATCATTTCAACAGTTGTAAAAATCGTAACCCTTGACGCCATGAATATGCATGTAAAAAAAGAAAGACATCATGAATATAAATGTTTTATCATAACACGGGAACGGTTGGCCGTGGCAGAAACTGTAGACTCATATCTACATTATATCATTAGCAAACAGAGAAGACCATGATTAGAAAGGCGTAGAAAGGCGTATTTATGTAGTAATGGGTTAACAATTCAATTTTCCGCCATTTTGATAACCTTGACATAGTAGCGAATAGTTATTTCATCTGCATCTGCATTATTTTCCTAAGTTTGTCCGAAAACTTAGGATAAGTAGGACATAACGTGCCAGAAGCCACTACATATACATCACATATCTCCCAAGACAGTTGGTGGTGTCTCCAGAAAGTGGGAAAGGTAATCAATCACGTCTGAATGAGATTCAAAGAAAGAGATACAAGGAATTAGACTGCGTAATCAATCTTTATGCACGAAGTGTGTTTTGCAAGTATCTCAGAGACGTAGTGTCTGTAAAATATTGATACTTAAACATACATCATTAAAGTATAATGACATTGAAAGAGTCTACCATTTGTACACAGTTTAGTCTCGTAACAGAGAGCCATGAACCAGCCCCCTGATCAGGGTGTGCACCGTTTACTGAACCCATCAATGACCATGACTCCAGTAGATACATTGTTTACTGAACCCATCAAAATGAAAAATGAACTGGTCCAAATTAAGATCTGGTCGAGTTTCCGTCAGTAATAGGGGCATAAATGTGTTAAACGTGTGTTAAACAACGAACAACAATGTGTAGGGGATACTGAGCGCTTTATTTCTACGATTCATAACTAACTACAGCTCCAAACTAAACAGTAAGCGCACAAATACATGATAAGAGATAGCTCATTTTGCGCATATAGTAAACATAAATCATAATCCTTGCGCATGTGATAAACATAAATCATAAAACATTGTCCAGGCATGTGCCAAATGCATTATACATTACACAGCAAAATAATATTACTTAATATAAACAATATGAATGAATGATTGATTGAATGATTGAATATATCGTCAACGATCCCGGATCAGATTCTGATCCAGTTAACAGAATAAAGGAGTGGGTGGGAGGGAAAATCTAAATCAAGAACGTCTTGCGCATTGCATTGAGCATAACTGACTGCCAGGAACTCCCAGTATCACGCGACGGTTAGTGGTCAGAGGTTGCATGGTCTGGTGAATATGGGGCACGCTGGTTGCTCGCAATTTAAATACAATTAAGAAACTTAATTCCTACAATTGGTGCAGGACGAGGTCAATGCAGAAAGCTTATTGTGTTCGGCATAACATATATTTGTTCTTCATTAACCCTTTCCTTCATATAAAAGTGTTTTCGTGCATTTGCAAACAGAGTAGACCCATATCAGACGGCTTCAATAGCGCCCGTCTGATCTAGGTCCGCACTGTTTGCTAGTGAAATTTGAAAGATCTGTTTCTATTCTTTCTAAAATGGATACAATGTTCCACCTACCATATTTCATAATCACTATTTTGACCATGAATATGCAGTAGGTATTGAAATTTGGATGGAATATAGAACAGGGAAAGGGTTAAGTTCCCACCTACCAAGACCATGACGTAGAAATAGTTTGTATGGTGGCTTAAGAGAGGTTGACATAATGACTAAAATATTTGGATAATTAGGTTTAATATTACTAAATTAAGACAAGCATTTCAGTGTTAGGGGGTCAAGAAATATGTTACCAAGGAACGATATGTATTGTTTGTATTGTAGGTAGATAGGTAGGTAGGTAGGTAGACAGCCAATCTCCTCCTCCTGCCTAAGCATTTAGACAGCCAGTCTCTTCCTTCTGCCTAAGCATTTAGACAGCCAGTCTCCTCGTCCTGCTTAAGCATTTAGACAGCCAGTCTCTTCCTTCTGCCTAAGCATTTAGACAGCCAGTCTCCTCCTCATGCCTAAGCATTTGGACAGCCAGTCACCCTCCTCCTACCTAAGCATTTAGACAGTCAGTCTCCTCCTTCTGCTTAAGCATTTAGACAGTCAGTACCCTCCTCCTGTCTAAGCATTTAGACAGCCAGTCTCCTCTTCCTGCCTAAGCATTTAGACAGCCAGTCTCTTCCTTCTGCCTAAGCATTTAGACAGCCAGTCTCCTCCTCCTGCCACGGGTTCGTAAAGCTGATTTTGAATTAGACGATATACAGTAGTACATCGATAATCCAAACACTCAAATAGATATCAGTATCGGTCTTTAAAACAGGCGACAGCTTAATGCACAATGAAAGTCACCCAGAAAGCTCCCCTGACATCATGCATTAAGGAACCACCTGCCTTTCACTGTCTCAATTCTTCTATAATAAAACATCGTATGCAGAATATTTAAGTAGTAAATAGTAGGTCGTGATGAAACAGTTCCTTTAGGATATGGGTCTGCACTATTTGCCTAAGCATGTCTGTCCAAATACTTGGTATTGATATTGGAACACAGTAGAACCTCTCTAACGCGACCATGAACATAGCAATCACTTGAATATTGTAAAGCATGTGGCAGCTTGATACAGAACTTACTTTATGCAGAAACCTCCTATTCGGCATAAGCCGTGTTCTACATTAAGCTACCATCTGTAATATAGAGAAATAATTATTGTTTCTTTTATTGGTCGCTTTAAAGAGGTCCTGTTGTACTTTTATCTTTATTTGTGTTTGTAGACAAGAAACGAATAGTATTTACATTTATGCTAAAATCATGCATCACGAAAACAGCCAATATCTCCGCCGGGTGAATAATGAAGAGGAATCAGTCAGTGAGAATCTAATGTACAGTAAATCCGCCCTAATGCGACCACCTAAAACACTGGCTTGTAGAGGCAGGTGGTACTTTAATGCAGGCTGAAATATATGCAGAAAGCTCCTACAGGAGCTCCTTTCTTTCTGCATAAAGCAGCCACCAGCCTTAAAAGACGACCATGTCTATTCATTTAGTGGTCGTTTTAGATGGGTACGCTTAAAAAAATTACAGTATAAACCTTCTAAAGCGGTCGCAATAACAAAAACATAAGTCTGGGTCAATAAGGCAGGTGGTAGCACCTAAGGCAGGACCAATAATAAGCCGAAAGTTGTAGTATCGCATTAAGCTACTGTTTTGCTAAACCAGTGAAACCTTTTACAAATAGAACATTAATATGTCTGTCGTGGAACTTTTCAAATATAATTGGACGTCCAATTCAGTCTCGCCATAAAGATGTTGTCCTCGCGGTAAGTATATTGCTAACGCAATTTATGTGTGTGTGTGTGTGTGTGTGTGTGTGTGTGTGTGTGTGTGTGTGTGTGTGTGTGTGTGTGTGTGTGTGTGTGTGTGTGTGTGTGTGTGTGTGTGTGTGTGTGTGTGTGTGTGTGTGTGTGTGTGTGTGTGTGTGTGTGTGTGTGTGTGTGTGTGTCTGTGTGTGTGTCTGTGTCTGTGTCTGTGTCTGTGTCTGTGTCTGTGTCTGTGTCTGTGTCTGTGTCTGTGTGTCTGTGTCTGTGTCTCTGTGTGTGTCTGTGTGTCTGTGTGTGTCTGTGTGTGTGTGTGTGTGTGTGTGTGTGTGTGTGTGTGTGTGTGTCTGTGTGTGTCTGTGTGTGTGTCTGTGTCTGTGTGTCTGTGTCTGTGTCTGTGTGTGTGTGTGTGTGTGTGTGTCTGTGTGTGTGTGTGTGTGTGTGTGTGTGTGTGTGTGTGTGTGTGTGTGTGTGTGTGTGTGTGTGTGTGTGTGTGTGTGTGTGTGTGTGTGTGTGTCTGTGTCTGTGTCTGTGTCTGTGTCTGTGTCTGTGTCTGTGTGTCTGTGTGTCTGTGTGTCTGTGTCTGTGTGTGTCTGTGTGTGTCTGTGTGTCTGTGTCTGTGTCTGTGTGTGTGTGTGTGTGTGTGTGTGTGTGTGTGTGTGTGTGTGTGTGTGTGTGTGTGTGTGTGTGTGTGTGTGTGTGTGTGTGTGTGTGTGTGTGTGTGTGTGTGTGTGTGTGTGTGTGTGTGTGTGTGTGTGTGTGTGTGTGTGTGTGTGTGTGTGTGTGTGTGTGTGTGTGTGTGTGTGTGTGTGTGTGTGTGTGTGTGTGTGTGTGTGTGTGTGTGTGTGTGTGTGTGTGTGTGTGTGTGTGTGTGTGTGTGTGTAATGTGTGTGTGTGTGTGTGTCTGTAATGTTTTTGTTTTCATCTCACATTTAGCATGTGTGTGTGTGTGTGTGTGTGTGTGTGTGTGTGTGTGTGTGTGTGTGTGTGTGTGTGTGTGTGTGTGTGTGTGTGTGTGTGTGTGTGTGTGTGTGTGTGTGTGTGTGTGTGTGTGTGTGTGTGTGTGTGTGTGTGTGTGTGTGTGTGTGTGTGTGTGTGTGCGCGTGCGCGTGCGCGTGCGCGTGCGCGTGCGCGTGCGCGTGCGCGTGCGCGTGCGCGTGCGCGTGCGCGTGCGCGTGCGCGTGCGTGTGTGTTATATCAAGCTGAATACAATAAAAGTCATATATATATCACCTGTTATTCTTCCAGTTATCTATGTCATAATTCTAAATTGTTAAAACTTCCAATCTTTCAAAGACTTTTTTCTGTAATGTTTTTGTTTTCATCTCACAAATATTGGTCTTATGTTAAATTTGTTCTTCTTCGGTGTGTTATTTTAGCATTTATCTGAAACGTCTACAGACATGATATAAAGATCAAGTAAGCAATATTGATAACGTGAGAGTTTGTAACGTACAATGGGTAACTATCTATATATCATATAACTCTCATGGAAGAACTTAAAAAGCCAAATGAGGGGAAACACTCTGCAGTTGTTAGGGAGGGGGGGGGGGGGCAGAAAACAGTTTGTTTACAATAATTAACAACCGTTCCAATGCGGTTCTTCCATATTCCCCCTAGTGTATGTTTGTTTTGTCTTGGTAGTTATGTAGATTTGCTAAAAGTTGTTTTCTTGTGTTGCTGTTCGGTCGGCTGTTTGTTCTGTATGTGGTGTTTCCTGCATGACTCATATTTGTACTTTTATTGTAAAACCTAATTTATGACAATCGCAACTACTCGGACTGCCGTAATTATCGCACATTCTTTGTGCAGCAATTAATATAAACTTTAAGGCTAAATGTGTAACTCAAAGGCTAACTTGGTACGACAGAAAGTGTTGTAAGTTCTACCATACGGCGAGTCCAACATGCAGTTACGATCGTCGTATTTTAACACTTTACTCCATAAATACGCCTTTGCAAACCCATATCAGACGGCTCCCATAGATCAGATCTGGGTATTCTCTGATTGTTTCTTATTTAATATAGACTAATAGAATCAAGCATGGGTTTTGTTAAAGACGGAGGTTTCTATACCCGAAGTTGGTCAGACCAACCGAGGGTATAGAAACCCCTCGGCTTTAACAAAACACATGCTTTATTATTTTTCTCGCTTAAATACACCCTAAAAACAAGTAAATTAATGGATTTTGTGAGGTACTACTTTCCATTGCCTAATACGACTTCCGTATCTAAATAGCAACAAACTACAGGTGACATTAAATGACGTCATTTGTTACCGGTATACACGTTGCGTTTTGGCGTTAAATATAAATGACTGAGGGACTACAAAACAACGTGTTATTAAAGCGGTGGTCACAACCCGCCGTACGTGCAAGTGCGTGTTGTCTACGTGCAAAAACGTGGGGAAATTTTGGGGATCCGTACGTGGTGAGTACCGTCTCCGTACGGATTTGGGAGCACGCAGACACGCCGTAGCACTTTTAGTGCATGCAAAACTTTCGCTGCGTTCGAGCTGCGTTCGGGCTACGGATTCACTAATGTACGGGTGACGCACGTGCCTTCTACAGCCAACGTGCGAACAACGCACTGACTCCGTGAGTGTTTTAATCTTTTTCACACAGTCGCTTGCTCTACAGACGGCGCACTTAGCACGTGCGTGTTGCGCACGTGATAAGTACGTGGTCTGTGCTCACTCGGCACTTCCCCAGTTCTACTGT
The DNA here is from genome assembly GCA_963576725.1 of Azorinus chamasolen. Lineage (NCBI taxonomy): Eukaryota > Metazoa > Mollusca > Bivalvia > Cardiida > Solecurtidae > Azorinus > Azorinus chamasolen. The sequence continues at coordinate 76,256,852 of OY755239.1, forward strand.
ACAATAGACTGACAAAACTCACGTGGACCGTACGTGAGCAGCACGTGTAAGTACGGCCTCCGTACGATAATGCGGCAATCGTACGGAGATCGTACGTTGTGAGCACGTTGTAAGTACTTTCAACTCACTTACCACGTGTGCAACGTACGATGTACGCAACCGACCAGGGCGAGGCTGGCGTGCGTGCCACGTACGTTCACCTTGCGCAACCGTGCGTGTGACGTGCGTTCCTCCCTGCATTTGCTACTCCTTCCCCACGTTTTCAGGAAAACGTAGCAGCCGTGGCCTCCTTAAAAACGTATGTGCTAAAAACACGCACGGCGGGTTGTGACCAGGCCTTAAACTAGCTTTTTATAAATGTTTATATGATAAATAGAATTTCATACCCGGGCTAGTTACTTTGAATTTATGAACTCGTTCACTATAGAAATGCTGGTACAATTCTGGAAGAGTTCCTTCCCTTGTATTGATTTTACCTAATCACGCGTATGAATACACCAGACAAGGAGTGTTCCAGATAAGGATTTCTAGTACGGCTATTTTTAGTAACTCAGCTTATCTAGCACGTCTGAGAAGCGAGACTAATAGAATCAAGAATGGGTTTTGTTAAAGACGGGGGTTTCTATACCCGAGGTTGGTCTGTTCCAGTCGGAAACGAGCTTTATAGAACCCCCCCGGCTTTAACAAAACCCATGCTTGATTATTTTTCTCGCTTAAACACACCATAAAAAAGTAAAATTAATGGATTTTGTGAGGTACTATTTTCCATTGCGTAATACGACTTCCGTATCTAATAGCAACAAACTACAGGTGACATTAAATGACGTCATGTGTCACCGGTATACACGTTGCGTTTTGGTGGTAAATTTAAATGACTGAGGGACTACAAAACAACGTGTTCGGTTACTTAAACTAGCCATTTATAAAATGTGTATATGATAAATAGAATTTCATACCCGGGCTAGTTACTTATATTAATTTTAATTTATAGAAATAAACTATATAGACTATAGAAATGCTAGTATAATTCTGTAAGAGCTCCTTCCCTTATATTGATTTTACCTAATCGCGCACATGAATACACCAGACAAGGGGTGTTCCAGATAAGGATTTCTAGTACGGCTATGTGTAGTAACTCAGCTTATCTAGCACGTCTGAGAAGCGAGAAATGATTGTACAGACTCTGTAGTTGTCAAAATTTGTTTGATCATGTGTTACCAATCTAAGTAATATTCATAATGCCATTATTTCTTAAATGAACATTCATGGGGTAAAGGCTTAAACACGTAATATAAATGACATGTAAACATCTACGTATGGCACAGTTCTTTTTCTGTCGCTGCTCAAACAACGTCTCTATTATAAGTTCTTTTTATTACATGTTCTGATAGCATACCAGACAATTTGTTTTACAAATAAGACGTCTTGAATATTTTAATATGTCAGTGTCTGTGGCAGAACATAATCGGATATGAAAGAGACTAGACTGACATTATAGACGAAGTTTCCTTGTAATAATGACATCTTGCCAACGATAGGGAATTGGCTTCGTTTTAACCAAAACAATGGTTTCAAACAATATCGCGTTGTAGAATTAATTGTGGCAGGGGCTTGTTTTAAGAATATATCAAAACTCGTATGACAAAACAAATACATGTTTAATGAGAATCCATGCAGCCGGTTTCCAGGCCCAGTTATGTCACATTCAATTTCTGATGATTGTTACCATTTCATTCGCATGTCAACATACATATGCAAATACCCCCCCCCTCTTAAGCGACCATTTTATTAACTAACATAGATGTCTTTAAAAGTAGGTGGCTGTTTGATATAGGATGGTGTAATACAGAAAGTGCGTGCTTTGGCTTTCTACATAACTTTCGTCGTACATTCAGCTACTACCTGCCCTTGAGACCAATTGTAAGACCTCTTTTAGTGATCGCTTTAGAGGGGTTTTATTACATATATGTTGGATCTCAGTAATTCTACCATCTCTTCGCCGATTTGTCCAATAATCACATTTATTGTATAACTGGAATTGACTATGATAAAATATGTGTGTATTGATTTACAGACACAAATGTAGCATTCCATGTGTTATTTGCATGTTTATAATATGGCATAGTACCTTAGATCATATAAATACGTCTGCTTTGTGAGATGTATTGCTAATAATGCATGTCTTATAAGAAAACAATAACGGTTACGTCTTGTCGGAGGTACATGTCATCTACAGCATTATTATATCAAAAGGCGTCTATATGAGGATCACCCTCCATTATAGGTGTTTTGTTTAGGGATCAACATTATTTAAAGGGCAAATAACAAGACAGGAATACAGTCCAAATTAGATCTTATGGCACACCTATTGTTATTGTCCTGTTTTATTAACCTGTCAAAATTTAAATAATTATACGCTTGCTAAACACGCCATAAATAGCTTCGGCTGATATCAATTGTTTCCGCTAATAAAAGCTGTCCTACGTCGCTTATTCGAGTACTTGTACATTTATTGCGAATCTCGTGAAAAACGTTTGAAACACAGGTTTACCCAAACTAAATTTATCATTTCAGTGACGTAGAAATATTAACATTTTGACAGGTCAATAAAACAGGACAATATCAGTGTTTACAAATACTACAAGTATAAACACTGTAGGTATAGTGAAACAACTAGGTCTGACGTGTCAAAGGTCAGCCGAGTCCATTTTTTAGGGAGATCAGCATTCCGCATGTTCTCGGACCATCTTTTAAACAGACGAATTTAGTATATACGATAAAATTGAAGGCGGAATTGTTGTCAGCAGTTTAGCGCAGTGGGTAAAGTCTACGCAGAAGACATTGCGAGAGTAGTTTTTTATTGAGCGTGGGTTCGAATCCCGTGTCGACCTTAAACTTTTTTTAATTTTTAATGAATAGTAGAGTATTATTTTATGTCATATTGTATAATTGTAATGACCATTTATGCACATGTTCGTCTATGTTAGAGAAGGGTGCCTTTGTTTGAGTTCGAGTCCTATATTAGCCATATTTTCAATAATAAATCGATGCTAAAATATGAATATCAATATGTTTTAGCAAATGTCCTGTACAAGTGGCTTCTTAATGCACAACAAAATTAATGCTCTTAAGGGGACTTTCCTTAATATTTTTAGCAAAAATAATATTTTAGGTTGATGCGAGACTCGAACCTGCGCCTAATAAAATGCTCGCCGATCATATACTTCTTTATGGTCCTACGTCTTATCCACTACGCTATATTTCCGATAACTAATGCGCTTATTCTTTATACCTATAACTGAACATTTTCTTTTATAAATGGCACGTGGATATCCGAAATGCTGATCTCCCTTAAAAATGGACTCGGCCCGTCAGACCTAGTTGTTTGACTATACAATGACACCATCAAAGATGTTTAAACCAGTGCTCAGGTATGGTGGCCTTGTAGCCGAGGGGTAATATCAGACGCTTTAATGACACAGAATATTGAAATATTTTGATGGTTGTTGGTTCGAACCTCACTGTAGGCAAACTTTTTGTCTTGATATTTTTTGGGAGTTTTATATTTGGAATGGGCTTAAATTGTGTTTTCATTTTGTTTTCATTTGATATTTTTTGGAATGGGCGTATGCATTTTTAAAAAATCATACTGGGTGTTTGCCTTGTGGCAATTCTTGAGATAAAACAGTTGACTTGCAGCTATGGCCAAGCACACTCACAGAGAGACGTTCTGAATACACAGGCAAAAGAAATAAAGATATAAAAAAAATGAAAGTAATCAGAATAAATAATAAAAAAGAAATAAAAATATTTTTCCTACAGTGAGATTCGAACCAACTTCTACAAAAATATTCAATATTCTGTGTCATCATAGCGACTGATACTCGGCTACACGGCCACTATAGATGTTGAGACTGGTTTAAACATCTATGATTTTGTCATTGTACCTACAGTGTTTATACCTGTAGTGTTTGTAAACACTGATAACAATAGGTGCCATAAGATCTATTTTTATTTTAATTTTGTTTACCTGTATGTGGGGTATGTAACATCTGTTGTTACTTTCTGTTGTTACTTTTTGTTACTTTTGTTAGTCATCTCCATTAGAATATGTCTGGAAATGGGCGTGGAATGACTGCAATCTCATTGTCAGTGACTATCAGTTGGAATTATCAATACTTTTAGCATGTTTAAAAGGTAACACTGAGATATTACTATCAACATAATCAATGAATGGATGCCATTTTAAATGTTACGAGAAACTGGTAACCAGGTTAATACGGTACACGTGTCTTAACGTTGTAGGAGACCTCTGTTTATTGGTCGCTTTAGAGGGGGTTTACAGTAATGTTACCCGTGTTGCATTGTGCGACATGGTATTGAGAATCTAGCAATTATTGACTATTTAATCACTACTGTTTGCTGTCAGTTTTGGTGCCTAATACTCATAGCTGAAAAGAGCCAAAGTTTTCTTCTGTTTGAATAAAACCACTGTTTAACTCATCCGTTGCCAATGTCGCATCTGTGATTACCTATGCCAATATCGCATCTGTGATTACCTATGCCAATGTCGCATCTGTGATTACCTATGCCAATGTCGCATCTGTGATTACCTATGCCAATATCGCATCTGTGATTACCTATGCCAATGTCGCATCTGTGATTACCTATGCCAATGTCGCATTCTACAAGTTAACTCTTTACAAACTCTGATATGTTACAGTTTTTATTTGTATCCAATACCATGACATGGTTTAACCATTTCCCTCGTATAAAAACCTTTTCGCGCCGTTGCAAACAGAGCAGACCCAGATTAGACGGTTCCAGCAGGAGCTATATGTTCAAGGTCTGCTCTGTTTGGTTATGGCATATTATATGTTTTTTCAAAACACCCTTGGTAAACTCATTATAGGAATAATTTTTGTTACAACAGTTCGAGTCCAACTACCGCCGCACTAGAACACCAATAATGATACTTATTCGAGTCCATAGTTTCGAATCGAAAGAAGTAAAGTTTGCATTTAATCAAACATTGAGGAGACATTATTTTTTACAACAGTCAGGGCGTCGTTGTGTATCTGATCTGTATCCAAACTGTCTGCAAATGTACAAGAAACCCCCTCTAAAGGGACTGCTATTGGAGCTCCTGTTGGAGCTTTCTGCATAACATCCGTCCTGCTATTAAGCTACCACCTGTTTTAAAATACGATAAATACGATTGATTTACCACCTGCCTCTACGCCCCAGTATTATACGACCCAGTATTATACGACCCAGATACGTCCCAGTATTATACGACCCAGTATTATATGACTCAGATACGCCCCAGTATTATACGACCCAGTACTATACGCCACAGTATTATACGACCCAGATACGCCCCAGTATTATACGCCCCAGTATCGCCCCAGTATTATACGACCCAGTATAAAGTATTATACGACCCAGTATTATACGACCCAGATACGCCCCAGTATTATACGACCCAGATATGACCCAGTATTATACGCCCCAGTATTATACGACCCATTATTATACGCCCCAGTATTATACGACCCAGTATTATACGACCCAGATACGCCCCAGTATTATACGACCTAGATATTACCTAGTATTATACGACCCAGTATTATACGACCCAGTATTATACGCCCCAGTATTATACGACCCAGATACGACCCAGTATTATACGACCCAGATATGACCCAGTATTATACGACCCAGTATTATACGCCTTGTCGATGGTTACGTAAGAGGGGTTTTACTATTACCAACTTTGCACATTGCATGTTTAACCCTTTATTTCATGAACATTCTCGTAAGTAATACTGATACCATTACTATAACATTCTCGTAAGTAATACTGATACCATTACTATAACATTCTCGTAAGTAATACTGATACCATTACTATAACATTCTCGTAAGTAATACTGATACCATTACTATAACATTCTCGTACGTAATACTGATACCATTACTATATAGTGGTTGATTGTTAATACTGGTATATAAACAAATCATGTGCTACCGTGGTAAATACTGTAGAATTGGATCTATATAGTTTCGAAGCAACTAGAGTATACCCTGATCAGACGACTCCTACAGGGGCTGTCTTATCTGGGTCTACTCTGAGTGCATATGCGTGAAAGATGTATAGATCTATCACGTAAAGCGTTAAGTATAACTCTGTGTTGAATCCTTCATTTAACCGTATAGATGGTTTCAGTATATATCACGGTATATTTTCTCTACATCTTGTTAACACAACCTCGTTCATTATAAAGCCCTTATAAATAGATTAGTTCTACGAATAGTTGATGACAGGTAATCGATTAGATATTCCGCTAAGAATTAGCTATGGTAACAAGTTACAAGATCGATATGCCAGGTATTCTTCAAGAAAATATTGTACACATCTTGTGAGCGTGGTACAAGCCTATTGTAAATGCATACTCTACAGAAAGAAACCCATAATAACAATGTATACAAAGTTGGACCCAGATAAGACCCAGATAAGACTCAGAAAAGGCCCAGATAAGACGCAGATAAGACCCAGATTAAATGCCTTTACCCTTTATCTCATTTCAAGCCTTTGCAAATAGAATAGACCCAGGACAAACGGCTCCTGGGAGTTGTGCTCGGTATGCTTATGGTGTAATATAGATCTCAGGCTTGCGTTTCTGCAATGGCTAAACTTCCTTGTGTTCATATGCCTTCGTAAACAAACTAAGATATATCGGATATGATTGTTTCTTACATGAACTTTCATGAGGTAAAGGATTAAAGCAAGTGATGCGATTGGTCTACACTACTACACCGATCTCTCATTCAATTATGCAGAGAGAGCATTAAGCTATTAACCCTCTCGCTGCCAATGCCGGATCTGTGATTACCTATGCAAACAGTTTGGATCCAGATGAGACGCCGAGTAACTCGGCGTCTCATCAGGATCCAAACTGTTTGTTACTGTTACTATGTTTTTGAAACAAAAATGAAGAAAATCAAAAGAATGAAAATTTGTAGCAGACGACAAAGTTAGCAGACGACAGAGTTTGGCAGCGAAAGGGTTAAGAAAGGAAACTAAGTTATCCAGAAACGAAGCGCACCTTACCGAAATTGAAACATAGAATAAGAAGTCGCCAGTACGACATTCTCAGTGTTGTCATATTTTCTGGTCCGTCGGGATCATGAAGTTCAATGCATTTCGTTATAAACATTTAATACTGCTTCAGCAAATGTTAAGAGCATTAGTAGTGTTGCATTTTTAATAACTGCACATGCACAGACTCAATAATGCCAAGCCTGTATGTAGATAATACATGTATATCCGTACTGTAGAATTTACATCAATTGTATTGCTGGCGTATAGCTTGTTTAACCTTTAGTTTGTCATGGTGTCATATACATTTAGACTTGTGTTGGCGACTTCCCAGGAGATTATTGGTGCGTAGGCTTAGTAGTAGATGGCAGCTTGGTATGGGCTGAAGTGGTAAGGAAGACAGTAATGGGGCTTATGTGCTGCTTTTGACCGTCACCTGACTTTATAGAGTCTATTTGCTTCTCTATTGGGTGGTCGCTTAACGTAAGTTTTACTGTGTTACCGTTATGTCATAGTCACATAGCTATACGGAAATAAGACCGGGCAGTTGTAGCGTTGTAGGCTTTTGTTTGGCGATAATCGAAGGCTTGGTTGTCGTTGTGATGGAGATACCTTGTTGTAGGTCGGAAGTTGTATAGGGGCGCAAAAACCGTTCGCCGTCGCATTTGTCTTGCTTTGAGTGATCGTCTGTATGTACGAACCGCCATGCTTCCGATCGGTTATCGCTTAGTACGAGCTTGGCCGTTTAGATATTATAAATCGTTGTTTCGGCTATTGTGGTTTTATATGGATGCCGAATAGTAATATTCTATCGGCAATTCTGGTTAAACTACATCACCCCTGAAGCCTGAAGTGAGCAATTCAGTTTCGCCAAATTTTAGTCCGTTTGTACATATAGATATGTTTGATTTTAACAATATGGAACCAAATGACAATCAGGGCATACTCTGGTCAGAGGGATCCTGGTCGGGTCTATACTGTTTGCATAGTACATGTGTACTATTCACAGGTACACGATATGTTAATGAACGCGTGGCTAGGGTTGAATGTGATAACCTTACAGGTATTTCTAGGTGCATGGGTAGTTGTATGCTCGAGCGGCAGAGGAACTGTTTTAATCTTGTCCGTTTGATTGTTGTCTGACTTTTCATATTTACTAACCCTTATCCTGTCGATCGCGACTTGAATGTTATTTGCAAATGGTTTGGATCCAGATCGGATTCCGCGAGTCCAATCTGTATCCAAACTGTTTGACACTCGTCTTGATGCTTGTTAAGGGTTAAGACGAAGTTCAGGTGTATATAGTTATATCTTATCCTTTTCCATAGTTCGCATATTTCGCTGGAAAATGATGGGTAATTACATGATTCCTCCAAATGGAAGATAGTGTGCCTTCTTATTTAAATTGTTTGACGATTGAATGTAGCCTTATTATGACGAGCGTAAGGGAATTTTGACTCTGATCAGACACCGTGCTACGTAGCGCCTGATATCGATCAAAACTGCTTGCTTATGTCAGCTATTAGTGCATGTTTAACCTTTATCTCAATTGTCAACCGTCTTATCATTGCACCTGTATTACTATTCCGATTTCGTTTCGCTGGAGAGTATACATGGATGTATATTGTCGCATCCCTGGTAGCTGTACAATGAAGAAGGTTAATGGATGTATGGGAGACAAGTGGTGGCTTGGAGCTGGGTGTGTGTATGGCGGAAGGTCTGTAAATGAACTTTCTCTTTTGCTGTCGCGTTGCTCTGGACAACCACCTGCATTGTCTCTATTTGCATATTATTCACCTGTGTCCTTGTTACATGCATGTTTATATGTATTGCTATCTGTATATATGTTATAGATCTCCAGATATGGAGGAAACTAATAAACTACCACTGCTTTTGCTTTCGAAGAATCTGCTACTTTCAAAAAATATGTACTTCACAACAGCAGGTGCTTGTATGTAATAGATACAGTACGAGTCTTACTACCAAAGTGTCTTCTTACAACCGTTATCAGGACAGTTTGTTCGCATGACCGAAGACGTGTCCGAGGCGTAGCCGAGGACACTTGTCTGAGGTCATGCGAACAAACTGTCCTGATAACGGTTGTAAGAAGACACTTTGGTAGTAAGACGAGTACATGTATCTTACTTGTACGACAGTACGTTGTAGACTTTTAATTTTGATTAAAAATGAATATTTCACAAATGAGTACAAAATGTTTTCCCCTTGGTTCACCCAATTCAAATCCTAGGTAGATAGGTTTTAACCACAAGAATCACGTGCGTACAAAAGTGTCCACTTACAACCGTTATCAGGACACTTTTAAATAGCTTTGCTGGGGGTCTGTCGTACAAGACGGTCGTAAATATCGCCCTGTGCTTTATTCTCAGTATTGTTATATTTTCGGCCATTCGGTGTCATGCTTTTAGTTATGAAAAATTAATGCAGCTTAAGCCAGTCACAGGGGGTCGTGAATACTGTTGCATTTTTGTATTCTTTGCGCAGCAATAGAATACAAAGGTGGCGTCCCACAGCCTAACCCATGGTACCCTCGCCGACCTGACAATATAGTGCAATTTATTGACCTGCATTCGATAGATACAAAAGGTGTTACATGGCATCCGGAACTAATCGTGGTATACTATATCTGACATAAAAATACTTCGTAACATAGGCTTCGGCTTAGTATGTGCAACAAAATCAACGAAATATGTGTAAGAAGGGCGCACGGATATACACATATCAGTCACATGAAGAAATCACGTGATCATAACATGAATAAAAATACTCAATGAATAAAGAAGCGCGCGTCGGATGACCTTATGCAAGCGATTAGGTAATCACGCCCATAACTGCGAGTGGTCAGTGTGATAATAAGCATGATGGGAAACGGCTGAAATGTCAGCTGCAACTGTATCGTCAACCGGAAAGAGTGTTAATCCCTTCCCTTATAGATAGATACGCAATTCCATGCCAAAGCGAACTTATTTGATATCAGATTAATGTCATGCAAAGAATACTGCAGCGTCTACAACGCTTTGATTAATAGCTGCCCATGAACAAACAGCCTCAATAAAACCGAGTCTGTTATTTTCTATTTTCGCATTGCTGCTTGTGATTTCTAAGTATCTCCTGCTTTCATAAGTGTTAGCTATGCAGAAAAACACTTAGCCATCCAACGCGAAAACATAACTATCCAGAAGGGAACTTAGCTATCCAGAATGGAACGTAGCTATCCAGAAATGGCACTTAGCTATATACAGAAAGGAAACGTAGCTGTCCAGGAAGGACTCGTAGATCTACAGAAAGGAAACGTAGCTATCAAGAAAGGAATCGTAGCTATCAATAAAGTCAGAAAGGTATCGTAGATATACAGAAAGGAAACGCAGCTATCCAGAAAGAAAACAGAAATATACAGAATGGAAATGTAGCTATCTAGAAAAGAAACGCAGCGTTCTAGAAATGACACTTAGCTATAAAGAAACGAAACGTAGTTGTCCAGAAAGAAAACAGTTGTACAGACGGGAAACGTAGCTATACAGAAAATGAAATGTAGCTATACAGAAAGGAAACGAGGCTATACAGAAAGGAAACATGCCTATACAGAAAGGTAAACGTAGTTATACAGAAAGGAAACCAGATACTTATACATGTATGTATATGTCTCTGTGGAAACGTAGTTATATAGAAAGGAAACGTAGCAATACAGAAAAGAATCTTATGCGTAGGTCACACATTCACGGATCTGACATCAGATTAGCTACGTATACGATCCGGCATCATTCGTGGCATTTTGTATTTGTCCGTAGCTTTCTGTATTTTAGACGTACATGTAGTCATACGTAGTAGTACTTGTATATCCGTAACTTTCTGTACTTAAGCTGTAGTTATACGTAGTTACTGTAGTACTTGTATATCCGTGACAATTTTTGAACATGTTCAAAATTTGACCACGGCGAGGTGATCTGTGAATGTGTGACCTAGGCATTAGATATGTGAATGTGTGACCTAGGCTCCTGTATGAACCCCTCTGATCAGGATCTGCTCTGTCTGTACATAGAATACTTATTTCTATTTTTACATGACAAAGACGCTTTTCACAGCCTAAGCAAACAGGATAGAACTAAAAGACTCTGTAGCTATGTTTCTGCGAATCTCACGTGGCAATTTTGTTTTCTCTCAAAATTGGCACGAGCAAGTCACCATACGAGTCTGAACACTGTCCTAATGACTCCAAACCGCGAATTGATGCCTCCATTTTGTCATGAAAATTTCGCAAACTTAGAACTTAATTGTCTGGTGTTGTAAGATCTAGCAAACATTGCATGTACCTGTCTTTGATTTTATGCGTTTTTCCAAATCTCTGTTGTAATAAGTCCAAAGCGTTTGCATAGATGGCATTTGTTAATGGAAAACCTGTTATCGCTGATGCGGCGTCACCATGAAGTAGAGATTTTAAATAGATGAATTTCTGTACGTCTGATAGGGTTTCATTTGTGTGTACAGCAGATTCAAAACTGTCCCAAAACGTTTGCCATTGTCTTATTTCTCCATCCAATTCAGGTAATGTTAATTTTGGCAACTTGTGATGTGTGTGATATAAACGATTAGAACTACTAGTACTCACAGCAGAGTTTGTTCCGCTCTTTATCAAAATTGAATCCCCTGGATTAGTCCTATCTGTAGTTTCTTCCATCCCGTTGGTTGCATTGTTGCTGCTCTGCCGCTCCGAAGACGTCCCTGTAAGATCCGTGGGCGGGGTAGGTACTTGCTGAGATGCTAAGTTGCTGATCTTCAGGTCCAGGTTTATCGAGTACTCGTCACTCTCGACGAGTTCTGCTGCCAAGTCTTCTATCGCTGGATGGTTGATAATCTTCTCATTCAACCCTTTGATAATTTCTGATTTCTGCTCGATGATGTTAATAAGCTTCGCCGCGTCCCCATGTTGTAAATCTCCGTTGAATTTCTCCAACTGAATAGCAATAACGCGACGATGGCCCTCTCGTAGAGAAATGAGCTTCTGCAGATTCATCTTCTTAAGTCACGGCACCAAAATGTAAAGGAAAGGAATAATAACTTCGCCTTGTGTTGGTTCGTAGCCTTTTTAATCTTCTAACTTCTCAAACATGTTTATAAAAACAATAATGACGTTAAATTAGTAACGTCACTCCTTGGCGAGACGTGACGTCTTGGCGCGTCATCGTTAGACGTGACGTCTTGGCGCGTCATCTCATGTAAAGACGTTTTCCGACAGAACTCAAAGACTCTGTAGACTCTAGTAGCTGTCTGACCAGGGTCTGCTGTTTGCATACGAAATCCTACAGAGTTGATGCTACAGATCCTACCGTGGTTATAAATCCTTTTTTAATAATGCTATCATATATAACTCTATCATATACAATAAATGCTCTCTAATGATACAACCAGAAAGAGGTCTAATATTGAGGTCCAATACTGAGGTCTAATACTGAGGTCTAATATTGAGGTCTAAAAAATACTGAGGTCTAATAAAGAGGTCTAATACTGAGGTATAAATACCGAGGTCTAATATTGAGGTGTAATATTGAGGTCTAATATTGAGGTCTTAAAAAGAGGTCTAATAAAGAGGTCTAATACTGAGGTCTAATACTGAGGTTTAATAGTGTAGTCTAATACGGAGTCTTAGAGGCAGGTGCTAGCTCGATGCAGAACGAAAGGTATGCAGAAAGAGCCAACTACATTAAACAATCACCTGCTTTAAAAGACGACGATGTCTATACATTAAGTGGCCGCTTTAGAGGGCTTCTCTATGGGAGTAAATATACAGTCGGCTGAGCGGCCCTTCGAACTGAAAGTAGACTATAACTAGGTACTTTTTTACTACTGTATATTGTTTTACTAGTGAAAAGTGCCTGCATACGATAACTTTCCCACGTGGTGTTCAACTCTTTATTGGTTTTATTCACACTTTCTATACTAGTGTACATCATGGTTTCCTTATTAGTGTACATTATGGCCATATCTGAACCAGATACAGTGTGCCATATACAATATCAAGCCATTTTGGTCCGATGAAGGCTACACTACGTGGAAGTAACTTGCCCTTTGGCATTGTTAATGTATCCTCAAATAAACGTTAAAGAAATGAAATTTACTCCATAAACACATTCTAGTTGATGTTCACTATTTTATAGATATTTCTCAGTCAACCCCTATCACTGAGGCGAATCTAATAATTATCAACAGGACAGAGTTAGTCGGGGACATCCTTTATGTATAAAATACTCACGCTATCTACATGCCTCTTATGGGCGAGACAGATTCACAAATATATGCTGACATTGATATTTGTCACTGAAGACACGACACAGAAAAGACCCACTGGACCCCACATAGACGTATTCTTGTTCCGCACTTTATCCCTTAATCTGCTGAATCATTAAAACGGACTCATCCCTTTCTGAATATGAATAAAAATGTTGTATAAAACATTTTATCCAGTCACCAGGCTTCTCTAGTGACATAATAAAGGGGGTGCAAATAAACTTAGGTTTATTAGGTTACTTCCGGTAGTGGAAGGTTTATTAGGTTAGTAGATAGGCGTAATGATTCTATAACCATGGAACTATTTTAGTTTTCTGTAAATATTCATAAACATGTTGATGGAATAGATCTAACAGATCTATTTGGTCACCAGAAGAATTATTCAAATGAGAAAAAATAAAAAAAATAATTGGCTACAGCTGGATTCGAACCCGCGCCTGATCCTACAAAAACTAATTCTAATCTCTCTAGAGACGTCGCCCTTACCGATTACGCCACTGAGGCCACATACAAAATGACGTTGATTTATTAGTTTTATTAATTTAATCCACCGCTGGCAAAACCCGTTTTTGATAAAATCAAACCTGGAAGCAAAGATTGGCAGATAAATAGTAAATGTTTTCTTTTCCCTCTCATGATTATTTGATTGATAAACTCTTACAGGGGCGGTGATAGTCATAAACCTAAATATAGCCTGTTCAGTTCCATCGATTTCTGAGTGACGTTAGGTAGAATCTAAAAATAGAAACCGAGACTACGTAACTCGAATTTGACCAAAGAATATAGATCATGTCTGTTTGAAATAACTTATCGACCCTCGATTCAAATCATCTTATTTTTCAAATTCAACCACGTTTCCCTTCTAGTAATACAAGTATTGAAACTATATTCCTCTGCGGTAGCTCATTAGATCTATTTACGTCTAAATGGAAGTGAAAAGGGAGGGATCCGTTGATCGAAAAACTGCATTTTCAATGTAAATTATTTCAAGAGTGTTATGAGTCTATAAAAAAGACATTTAACTATATTGACTGGATAAATCGAATAATAGGTTAGTGCCGTAGATGGGACGCCTTTATCCGACTCGGAGAGAAAACAGTTGAGGCTCGGCAAGCCTCGCCTCAACGTTTTCTCCCCTCGTCGGATAAAGCGTCCCATCTACGGCACTAACCTATTATTCTCTATATCACTAACAAATAGAAGTTTTATGGCTCGTTCGGTAGCCTTTCGATCTGGGTATGCACTGTTTACAAAGGCCTTTAAAAGGTCTTACATACACAACTTGACATAATGTCACGAAAATTCAAACATCAACAAATGCTGATGTGCATTGTAACTGGAATACCAATATTTGCTGTTGAGCAAATATTTATGCCTGTGGCATAATAGATAACCCGCTATTGAACTAGAAATTACTTTCCCGGGGGAAATGTTAAGTGACTGAATATCTCTATCAGAACGCCTTGTCAATTGTGATTGAGCGAGAACACCTAATACAAGTGAGCGTACAAAGCCAATATACCAGTTATTTGTCACTGTGGTTGTATCCATATGGGAAACGTGTATGACCGCTCAACGTAAATGACCGGAATACTGTAAAAGCGACACAAAATCCCGATACAAACACAAATCAAAGGAATTGTGTTGAAACATGTTGTGTGTGTTTTACTTCTAACATATCACGTCATATAGCCATTGTGTCCTTTCAAAAACACCGATCCGGAACCCAGTTTACTAGTAGAAGTTCAATCCCTCCCCTGGCATTAGTTATTTTCTAGTTTTATTATAAACCTGAAAAGTTCGCTGTTACGACTTTAAGACTTGATTGCATTAAACACGTATATATGTTATTAAGTGATTTGAAATGAACACCCTTTCTCTGGTGTGTGTGGGGGGGGGTGCGTGCGTGCGTGCGTGCGTACGTGCGTGTGCGTGTGCGTGTGTGTCTATATATACATATATTGCATATGTAACTAACGATATACTGAAGCATCACATGCCATACTTTAATGTGATAAACTGTCATTCGTTGCATAACATTACCATAAAGACACTGTCTGACGCCAAAGACAGTCAATATAGTTCTGCCAGCCATTTATACTGAGCATCATTTATACTGAGCATCGTTTATTCGATGCGGAATATGACACTTGAAACTTGTAGCATTGGCACTGTATACGGGGTGGGAAAATAAAGATTTACAAAGCGACTTGTCTAACACTGAAGGAATTATACATTTGAATAGACACTCTGGCCCCTATAGGAGCCTTTTGATGAGGGTCTGCTCTGTTTACTTAAGTAATTATATAGATCTGATTCTAACGTTTCTGTAGTAGTAGGAGTTTATTCGGTATCCTCCATATAAGAAGAGCATAACATATATACATGTACATAAACATTGACACAGGCTCTAATGACAGAGCATTTATATATGAAGTTTTACAAGCAATGGCACCAAACACTTTAACGAGTCTTTTGACCGTTTAATCCCTTTACCTGATGAATATTCATGTAATAAAAAGTTACTGTATCTAACATTATCAGGTAAAGTTTTATGTAAATATTATGTAACACCATATTTGGTAATTGGCAATAGTATTGACAGATCTATATAATTCTACCAACAACCAGATCAGACTCTGAGCAGATGACTCTTGTAAGAATCGTTAGATCTCAATGCCTTTAAGAGGCGCCTCTTTGATAAACAATGTCAAAACAACACATGATTTATTTACCCTGTGAGACACTGTAGAACCAGGTCTATATAAACCATCAGCAAATAGTGCAGGCTCTCATCCTACAGCTCCTACAGGCTCTCATCCTACATCTCCTACAGGCTCTCATCCTACAGCTCCTACAGACTCTCATCCTACAGCTCCTACAGGCTCTCATCCTACAACTCCTACACTCTTATCCTACAGCTCCTACAGGCTGTCATCCTACAGCTGCTCCTTCATGCACTCATCCTACAGCTCCTACAGGCTCTCATCCTACAGCTCCTACAGGCTCTCATCCTACATCTCCTACAGGCTCTCATCCTACAGCTCCTACAGACTCTCATCCTACAGCTCCTACAGACTCTCATCCTAAAGCTCCTACAGGCTCTCATCCTACAACTCCTACAGACTCTTATCCTACAGCTCCTACAGGCTCTCATCCTACAGCTCCTACAGGCTCTCATCCTACAGCTCCTACAGGCTCTCATCCTACAGCTCCTACAGGCTCTCATCCTACAGCTCCTACAGGCTCTCATCATACAGCTCTTACAGGCTCTCATCATACAGCTCCTACAGGCTCTCGTCCTACAGCTCCTACAGGCTCTCATTATACAGCTCCTTCAGACTCTCATCCTAGAGCTCCTACAGTATCTCATCCTACAGCTCCTACAGGCTCTAATCCTACAGCTCCTACAGACTCATTTCATACATCTCCTACAGGCTCTCATCATACAGCTCCTACAGACTCTCATCATACAGCTCCTACAGGCTCTCATCATACAGCTCCTACAGGCTCTCATCATACAGCTCTTACAGGCTCTCATCATACAGCTCCTACAGGCTCTCATCCTTCAGCTCCTACAGGCTCCCATCCTACAGCTCCTACAGGCTCTCATCATACAGCTCCTAAAGGCTCTCATCCTACAGCTCCTACAGGCTCTCATCCTACAGCTCCTACAGGCTCTCATCATACAGCTCCTACATACTCTCATCCTACAGATCCTACAGACTCTCATCCTACAGCTCCTACAGGCTCTCATCATACAGCTCCTACAGGCTCTCATCCTACAGCTCATACAGGCTCTCATCCTACAGCTCATACAGGCTCTCATCCTACAGCTCCTACAGGCTCTTATTATACAGCTCCTACAGACTCTCATCCTACAGCTCCTACAGGCTCTCATTATACAGCTCCTACAGGCTCTCATCCTACAGCTCCTACAGGCTCTCATCATACAGCTCCTACAGGCTCTCATTCTACAGCTTCTACAGACTCTCATCCTACAGCTCCTACAGGCTCTCATCATACAGCTCCTACAGGCTCTCATCTTACAACTCCTACAGGCTCTCATCCTACAGCTCCTACAGGCTCTCATCATACAGCTCCTACATACTCTCATCCTACAGATCCTACAGGCTCTCATCCTACAACTCCTACAGGCTCTCATTATACAGCTCCTACAGGCTCTCATCCTACAGCTCCTACAGGCTCTCATCCTACAGCTCATACAGGCTCTCATCCTACAGCTCCTACAGGCTCTTATTATACAGCTCCTACAGACTCTCATCCTACAGCTCCTACAGGCTCTCATTATACAGCTCCTACAGGCTATCATCATATAGCTCCTAAAGGCTCTCATCCTACAGCTCCTACAGGCTCTCATCATACAGCTCCTACAGACTCTCATCCTACAGCTTCTACAGGCTCTCATCATACAGCTCCTACAGGCTCTCATCATACAGCTCCTGCTGGCTCTCACCCTGCAGCTCCTACAGGCCCTCATCATACAGCTCCTACATGCTCTCATCCTACAGCTCCTACAGACTCTCATCCAACAGCTCCTACAGACTCTCATCCAACAGCTCCTACAGTACAGCTCATACAGGCTCTCATCCTACAGCTCATACAGGCTCTCATCCTACAGCTCCTACAGGCTCTTATTATACAGCTCCTACAGACTCTCATCCTACAGCTCCTACAGGCTCTCATTATACAGCTCCTACAGGCTATCATCATATAGCTCCTAAAGGCTCTCATCCTACAGCTCCTACAGGCTCTCATCATACAGCTCCTACAGACTCTCATCCTACAGCTTCTACAGGCTCTCATCATACAGCTCCTACAGGCTCTCATCATACAGCTCCTACAGGCTCTCATCCTACAGCTCCTACAGGCTCTCATCATACAGCTCCTACATGCTCTCATCCTACAGCTCCTACAGACTCTCATCCAACAGCTCCTACAGACTCTCATCCAACAGCTCCTACAGGCTCTCATCCTACAGCTCCTACAGACTCTCATCCAACAGCTCCTACAGTCTCTCATCCTACAGCTCCTACATGCTCTCATCCTACAGCTCCTACAGACTCTCATCCTACAGCTCCTACAGTCTCTCATTATACAGCTCCTACATGCTCTCATCCTACAGCTCCTACAGACTCTCATTCTACAGCTCCTACAGTCTCTCATTATACAGCTCCTACAGCTCTCATCCTACAGCTCCTACAGGCTCTCATCCTACAGCTCCTACAGACTCTCATCCAACAGCTCCTACAGACTCTCATCCTACAGCTCCTATAGTCTCTCATTATACAGCTCCTGCTGGCTCTCAACCTACAGCTCCTACAGGCTCTCATCATACAGCTCCTGCTGGCTCTCAGCCTACAACTCCTACAGGCTCTCATCCTACAGCTCCTACAGGCTCTCATCATACAGCTCCTACAGGCTCTCATTCTACAGCTTCTACAGACTCTCATCCTACAGCTCCTACATACTCTCATCCTACAGCTCCTACAGGCTCTCATCCTACAGCTCCTACAGGCTCTCATCCTACAGCTCCTACAGACTCTCATCCTACAGCTCCTATAGGCTCTCATCCTACAGCTCCTACAGGCTCTCATCCTACAGCTCCTACAGAATCTCATCTTAAAGCTCCTACAGGCTCTCATCATACAGCTCCTACAGACTCTCGTCATACAGCTCCTACAGGCTCTCATCCTACATCTCCTACAGGCTCTCATTCTACAGCTGCTACAGACTCTCATCCTACAGCTCCTACAGGCTCTCATCCTACATCTCCTACAGGCTCTCATCCTACATATTCTACAGGCTCTCATCCTACAGCTCCTACTGTATCTCATCATACAGCTCCTACAGGCTCTCATCATACAGCTCCTACAGGCTCTTATCCTACAGCTCCTACATACTCTCATCCTACAGCTCCTACAGGCTCTCATCCTACAGCTCCTACAGGCTCTCATCCTACAGCTCCTACAGGCTCTCATCCTACAGCTCCTACAGGCTCTCATCCTACAGCTCCTACAGTCTCTCATCATACAGCTCCTACATACTCTCATCCTACAGATCCTACAGACTCTCATCCTACAGCTCCTACAGGCTCTCATCCTACAGCTCCTACAGGCTCTCATCCTACAGCTCATACAGGCTCTCATCCTACAGCTCATATAGGCTCTCATCCTACAGCTCCTACAGGCTCTTATTATACAGCTCTGTATGACAGTCTGTACAGCTCCTACAGACTCTCATCCTACAGCTCCTACAGTCTCTCATCCTACAGCTCATACAGGCTCTCATCCTACAGCTCATATAGGCTCTCATCCTACAGCTCCTACAGGCTCTTATTATACAGCTCTGTATGACAGTCTGTACAGCTCCTACAGACTCTCATCCTACAGCTCCTACAGTCTCTCATCCTACAGCTCCTACAGGCTCTAATCCTACAGCTCCTACAGACTCATTTCATACATCTCCTACAGGCTCTCATCTTACAGCTCCTACAGACTCTCATCATACAGCTCCTACAGGCTCTCATCATACAGCTCCTACAGGCTCTCATTATACAGCTCCTTCAGACTCTCATCCTACAGCTCCTACAGTATCTCATCCTACAGCTCCTACAGGCTCTAATCCTACAGCTCCTACAGGCTCTCATCCTACAGCTCCTACAGGCTCTCATCCTACAGCTCCTACAGTCTCTCATCATACAGCTCCTACATACTCTCATCCTACAGATCCTACAGACTCTCATCCTACAGCTCCTACAGGCTCTCATCATACAGCTCCTACAGGCTCTCATCCTACAGCTCATACAGGCTCTCATCCTACAGCTCATATAGGCTCTCATCCTACAGCTCCTACAGGCTCTTATTATACAGCTCCTACAGACTCTCATCCTACAGCTCCTACAGGCTCTCATTATACAGCTCCTACAGGCTATCATCATATAGCTCCTAAAGGCTCTCATCCTACAGCTCCTACAGGCTCTCATCATACAGCTCCTACAGACTCTCATCCTACAGCTTCTACAGGCTCTCATCATACAGCTCCTACAGGCTCTCATCATACAGCTCCTGCTCGCTCTCACCTTGCAGCTCCTACAGGCCCTCATCATACAGCTCCTACATGCTCTCATCCTACAGCTCCTACAGACTCTCATCCAACAGCTCCTACAGACTCTCATCCAACAGCTCCTACAGGCTCTCATCCTACAGCTCCTACAGACTCTCATCCAACAGCTCCTACAGTCTCTCATCCTACAGCTCCTACATGCTCTCATCCTACAGCTCCTACAGACTCTCATCCTACAGCTCCTACAGTCTCTCATTATACAGCTCCTACATGCTCTCATCCTACAGCTCCTACAGACTCTCATCCTACAGCTCCTACAGTCTCTCATTATACAGCTCCTACAGGCTCTCATCCTACAGCTCCTACAGGCTCTCATCCTACAGCTCCTACAGACTCTCATCCAACAGCTCCTACAGACTCTCATCCTACAGCTCCTACAGTCTCTCATTATACAGCTCCTGCTGGCTCTCAACCTACAGCTCCTACAGGCTCTCATCATACAGCTCCTGCTGGCTCTCAGCCTACAACTCCTACAGGCTCTCATCCTACAGCTCCTACAGGCTCTCATCATACAGCTCCTACAGGCTCTCATTCTACAGCTTCTACAGACTCTCACCCTACAGCTCCTACAGGCTCTCATCATACAGCTCCTACAGGCTCTCATCCTACAACTCATACAGACTCTCATCCTACAGATCCTACAGTATCTCATCCTACAGCTCCTACTGGCTCTCATCATACAGCTCCTACAGGCTCTCATCATACAACTCCTACAGGCTCTCATTATACAGCTCCTACAGGCTTTCATCATACAGCTCCTACAGGCTCTCGTCCTACAGCTCCTACAGGCTCTCATCCTACAGCTCCTACAGGCTCTCATCCTACAGCTCCTACAGACTCTCATCCTACAGCTCCTACAGGCTCTCATCCTACAGCTCCTACAGGCTCTCATCCTACAGCTCCTACAGACTCTCATCCTAAAGCTCCTACAGGCTCTCATCATACAGCTCCTACATACTCTCGTCATACAGCTCCTACAGGCTCTCATCCTACAGCTCCTACAGGCTCTCATTCTACAGCTGCTACAGACTCTCATCCTACAGCTCCTACAGGCTCTCATCCTACATCTCCTACAGGCTCTCATCCTACATATTCTACAGGCTCTCATCCTACAGCTCCTACTGTATCTCATCATACAGATCCTACAGGCTCTCATCATACAGCTCCTACAGGCTCTCATCCTACAGCTCCTACAGACTTTCATTATACAGCTCCTACGGGCTCTTATCCTACAGCTCCTACAATATCTCATCATAAAGCTCCCACAGGCTCTCATCCTACAGCTCCTACAGGCTCTCATCCTACAGCTCCTACAGGCTCTCATCCTACAGCTCCTACAGGCTCTCATCATACAGCTCCTGCTGGCTCTCACCCTACAGCTCTACAGGCTCTCATCCTACAGCTCCTACAGGCTCTCATCCTACAGCTCCTGCTGGCTCTCACCCTACAGCTCCTACAGGCTCTCATCCTACAGCTCCTACAGGCTCTCATCCTACAGCTCCTACACGATCCGTCCCATCTGGCTCTAGTATGTTTTACAAAGACATGAAAAGGAGTTTATATCGGGAAAAGGGTTAAACATATTATTTTTGTAACCTAGAGCATAAACGTACACTTCCAAGAAGGATTGAAATAAAAGTTATTAGCTTATTGAATTTCTCTACTGTACACATACATCTAATTCTTTGCAAAAACAATTATCACTACGAATGATAAATAGCAATGTCGTGTGAATTTCATGCATTTTTTATAACAAAACTTTACCAAGTCATTTTTCAAGCATAATGAACGATTAAAACTTTGCTGAATCGGAAAATAAATACCGAAATAAAAACGAATTGGGGAGAATGAAAGAATTTGAACGAAGATTGGGAGCCGGGGTCTCGCCGGATCCAGTCGGGGTCTCGCCGGATCCAGTCGGTCTGGCACTCGGCCAATAGTTTCTCAACGCTATAAAATACTCGAAAGTCAACGTTTTTCAACAGAGCAAGAGTTATACAGATACAGAGATTTATCACTGCAACTGTTATGTAACTGACGTTTCTAATTCATTTATAATTGTGTTACGACATGCACCGTTTGGATTTTACACCGTGGGCTTCATAAACAGTTTAGTATTGATTTCAAACGACAATCTTAGTCTCCCGAGAAACATACCTGTTGAATTCGGTGTTTACATTGATGTGATTGGTGCTATGTTACAACCCGTTTTGTAGTAACGTTGCAAATTGTAGTAATTACTACAAAACGGGTTACTACACTTTGCGTGAAACCCTCCCAACCCGTTTTGTAGTAACGTTGCAAATTGTAGTAATTACTACAAAGTGGGTTGGCATGCAAAGTTCAATATGTAGTAAACTCCTATTACACCGAGCATGGTTGTGTGACTGCAACCAAATTTGGGGTGGTCCTTCATATTGACAATATCCGAGTGCACAGTAAAAATCTTTTCGATACCTTGCCTACTTAAGGAAATAGAGTCAAAAACAGTTTACTACATTTCGTATGGGACCTTGCGACCCGTTTTGTAGTAACGTTGCAAATTGTAGTAATTACTACAAAGTGGGTTACTACAGTTTGTTTAAAAACTTGACAACTCATTTTGTAGTAATTGTGCATAAATATGAAATGATATAGTATAAAATGATAAAATATTATATAACATATAATATTATATATATAATATATAATTTTTGAAAAATTATTTTTTATCAATTTAAAACAATACCATGAAAAAAAATGACTTTTTGGCATATGTTCATAATATATAATATTATATAATATAATATATACTATTTTACTACAGTTTGTGTTAAAACTTCACAACTCATTTTGTAGTAATATTGCATGTATATGAAATGATATAGTATAAAATGATAAAATATTATATAATATATAATATTATATATATAAGATATAATTTTTGAAAAAAAATTTTTTATCAATTTAAAACAATACCATGAAAAAAAATGACTTTTTGGCATATGTTCATAATATATAATATTATATAATATAATATATATTATTTTGTATTATGTATAATAATACTAATATAACATATAACAAAATGTTATAAACAATAATAACATCGCTGAATGTAGTAATTACTACAAAACGGGTTACTACAATTTGCGTGAAACCCTCCCAACCCGTTTTGTAGTAACGTTGCAAATTGTAGTAATTACTACAAAGTGGGTTGGCATGCAAAGTTCAATATGTAGTAAACTCCTATTACACCGAGCATGGTTGTGTGACTGCAACCAAATTTGGGGTGGTCCTTCATATTGACAATATCCGAGTGCACAGTAAAAATCTTTTCGATACCTTGCCTACTTAAGGAAATAGAGTCAAAAACAGTTTACTACATTTCGTATGGGACCTTGCGACCCGTTTTGTAGTAACGTTGCAAATTGTAGTAATTACTACAAAGTGGGTTACTACAGTTTGTTTAAAAACTTGTCAACTCATTTTGTAGTAATTGTGCATAAATATGAAATGATATAGTATAAAATGATAAAATATTATATAATATATAATATTATATATATAATATATAATTTTTGAAAAAATTTTTTTTATCAATTTAAAACAATACCATGAAAAAAAATGACTTTTTGGCATATGTTCATAATATATAATATTATATAATATAATATATACTATTTTACTACAGTTTGTGTTAAAACTTCACAACTCATTTTGTAGTAATATTGCATGTATATGAAATGATATAGTATAAAATGATAAAATATTATATAATATATAATATTATATATATATAATATATAATTTTTGAAATTTTTTTTTTTATCAATTTTAAACAATACCATGAAACAAATGACTTTTTGGCATATGTTCATAATATATAATATTATATAATATAATATATACTATTTTACTACAGTTTGTGTTAAAACTTCACAACTCATTTTGTAGTAATATTGCATGTATATGAAATGATATAGTATAAAATGATAAAATATTATATAATATATAATATCATATATATAATATATAATTTTTGAATTTTTTTTTTTTATCAATTTAAAACAATACCATGAAAAAAAATGACTTTTTGGCATATGTTCATAATATATAATATTATATAATATAATATATATTATTTTGTATTATGTATAATAATACTAATATAACATATAACAAAATGTTATAAACAATAATAACATCGCTGAATGTAGTAATTACTACAAAACGGGTTACTACAATTTGCGTGAAACCCTCCCAACCCGTTTTGTAGTAACGTTGCAAATTGTAGTAATTACTACAAAGTGGGTTGGCATGCAAAGTTCAATATGTAGTAAACTCCTATTACACCGAGCATGGTTGTGTGACAGCAACCAAATTTGGGGTGGTCCTTCATATTGACAATATCCGAGTGCACAGTAAAAATCTTTTCGATACCTTGCCTACTTAAGGAAATAGAGTCAAAAACAGTTTACTACATTTCGTATGGGACCTTGCGACCCGTTTTGTAGTAACGTTGCAAATTGTAGTAATTACTACAAAGTGGGTTACTACAGTTTGTTTAAAAACTTGACAACTCATTTTGTAGTAATTGTGCATAAATATGAAATGATATAGTATAAAATGATAAAATATTATATAATATATAATATTATATATATAATATATAATTTTTGAAATTTTTTTTTTATCAATTTAAAACAATACCATGAAAAAAAATGACTTTTTGGCATATGTTCATAATATATAATATTATATACTATAATATATATTATTTTGTATTATGTATAATAATACTAATATAACATATAACAAAATGTTATAAACAATAATAACATCGCTGAATGTAGTAATTACTACAAAACGGGTTACTACAATTTGCGTGAAACCCTCCCAACCCGTTTTGTAGTAACGTTGCAAATTGTAGTAATTACTACAAAGTGGGTTGGTATGCAAAGTTCAATATGTAGTAAACTCCTATTACACCGAGCATGGTTGTGTGACTGCAACCAAATTTGGGGTGGTCCTTCATATTGACAATATCCGAGTGCACAGTAAAAATCTTTTCGATACCTTGCCTACTTAATGAAATAGAGTCAAAAACAGTTTACTACATTTCGTATGGGACCTTGCGACCCGTTTTGTAGTAACGTTGCAAATTGTAGTAATTACTACAAAGTGGGTTACTACAGTTTGTTTAAAAACTTGACAACTCATTTTGTAGTAATTGTGCATAAATATGAAATGATATAGTATAAAATGATAAAATATTATATAATATATAATATTATATATATAATACATACTTTTAAAAAAGATTTTTTTTATCAATTTTAAACAATACCATGAAATAAAATGACTTTTTGGCATATGTTCATAATATATAATATTATATAATATAATATATACTATTTTACTACAGTTTGTTTTAAAACTTCACAACTCATTTTGTAGTAATATTGCATGTATATGAAATGATATCATATAAAATGATTAAATATCACATAATATTATATAATTTATATAATGTATATATTTTTTAAATTTTTATAAAAAAAATTATAATCGATAGGAAACAATACCATGAAATAAAATGACTTTTTGGCATATTTTTATAATATATAATATGATATATAATAATAAGGGTAATCACACAAACTTAAAATGCAAGTAATGCCAAGCTCACTTGCATGAACGTGTGTAGCACTGTGTCCAATTATTATCCCTTATCGCCGGTCCTAATCGCCTTTTAAACCTTAACTCTTTCCAATTTTGTTTATATCTATAACAATTCTAAATACCTAATAAATATTCATTGACCAAATAGTTATAATGAAATATGGACGGTGGAATATTGTAGCATTTTAGAAATTGATCTATAATTTTTCATTAACAAGCAGGAGCCATTTGATCTGGATCTTATCTGTTTGCAAATACGTGAAAATGCGTTTATATGAAGGAACATTTTAAATAATCCATGAATATCCGTGTAAACAATGGCTATTTACAATGGCAACTGTACACTAGCTGGATGTCTTGGTATTGTAGAAACTGTAGAGTCTATTGTAACTTCATAAGCAAACACAACAGGCCCAGATTTGAGACGGCTGCTACAGTAGAGCCATATGCTATGGGTCTACTGTTCTCAAATTCGTATTTATGTAGTAACTGATCAAAAGCGACTGTTCAGAGTAGACCCAGATCCGGTGGACCCTATAATACCTGTTTGATCCTCGGAGTCGTCTGATCAGGGTCCACACTTTTTTAGCTACTTGGACTATATAGCTCTGAATAGTTTTGTATTTGGAAAAACAATAACCCATATCAATTATAATTATTTCTTATAAAATAGCCATAATGTAAAAGACTAATACACGGTATCTTCTGTCAAGTACTAAAAAAGTTAAAATAATTGCAAAAGGTTTGACAGGGCATTTCCACCAGATAAAAAGACAATGAATATTCATGTAAGATATAGTGATTTTATGAATACTAATTATCTGTTGTTTTATTAAGACATGTGGACAAGATATCAACAGAATCCGATCTATATCATTTTATGCGCAAACAGCAGACTCCTATCTAATAGTTTCGTTTGGGTCTATCCTATTTGCAAAGGTATAGATGTGTGTCTATCTCCAGTAAAGAGTTATGCATGTAGTCGTAATTATCATTTCTTAAATATTCATTAACCCTTAACTCTATGAATATTCATGTAAGAAATAATTGCATTATGAAAAGTAATTAGAATTATTATTAAAATAGCATATGGTCACAGGAAGGTTTGGCCATGGGTCTACTCTGTTTGCAAAGGCGTAGAACGATGTATTTATGGAGTAAAGGGATATTAAGCGGGTTATGCAGGTCCAGTCTGTGGTTTGGAAATATTGACAAATACTCTCCTGGGTCTTGGAAATTTTCAACAAAATCTAGGCCCATAACTCCATCAATGTTCATTGCGATTGGATGAAAACTCGTCAGATGCACAAGTGAACACCCTGAATAATATAATCACAAAGAGTCATGTTGTTTCTAGGATAAATGCTTTTAAAGTTGTTAAAATTCAATATGTTCACAAAATCAAGGTCCATTACTTTGTTAATATGCGACACAAACTTAAAATTCTTATTTTCACAAACCAGCTTTAAATAACCTTGTAGGAGATATGGTCTAGACGCGAAGCGTGACAGACGGATCGACAGAATCGAGAAAAGCTATAGTCCCCCAACTACTAAATGGTGGGGGACTAATAATGAAATCATGAATATTAGTTATATTAATGGTTGTAATAGCATATGGACACACTAACGTGTTTGGTCATTGCAGAAACTAGAATCATTATCGATAATATAAATTCTGAAAGGGTGTGATCCCCGAGAGCAAAAAATGCAACACAAAAAGAGAAAATTGCAGACTCGGTTTTATTGAGTCTGTTCATGAACAGTAATTGAAAGTGCAACACTGCTCACGCCCCCTAGCACCGGCTTAAGCGGTATTCAATTTTCAGAACAAGAAGTACTGAAATTCATGATCTCGAAGGATCAAAAGGTATAACAACACTGAGAATGAAGTACGGGGTATATGTTATGAAGTATATCATAAACAGAGTAGACCCTGATCAGACGGCTTAAACGGGAGTCGCCTGATCTGGGTCTACTCTGTTTGCATAGGCATAGAAAGGCATATTCATGGAGTAAAGATTTAAAATGCTGCGTTATGGTCAATTCATAATGTAAACTACAAACTTTTCTCTTTTATATGATCTTTTTTGGTATATTTATTCGAAGAGCTTGGGTCTTAAAAAGTCTACGGCAAAATGGGTTAATAGTAAAGAAATTATAGTCAAAGTTTTATAAGGACAAGGGGGTCATTTGCCCTATATCGCTCACCTGAATTACGACTTGAACTGAAATTTACACACAGTTTGGATCAAGATCTGATACCAAATTAATGACTGGCTGACCAAGATCCAAGCTGCTTACAATTTGTGACAATTTTGTCTTAGGTCAAAATGCCTAAATCTGATCTTTTAGAAATTCAAGCAGAAGACAATTCTAAAGCAGACATCCTGGTAAGGTTTTGAAAGATCCCATGATTAACTGCGAGATTAGTTTTTATTGAAACGTGTGATAGAAAATTCCAACTAGTATTTGATTTTATTGTAATTATTTACTGCATTGTAATATATTATCTCCAGTCGGCACACATATATTTGATCGAAATTCAAAATGTCCATGTTTCATTTTACTGCAGACAACACTCTTGATTTACAGTCAACTGCAGGTCATGTTCATGTCACTATGTGTTCCAACTACCTTTTGCACTCTTAGCAATTAACTGTTTCAATGCCTAAGAATTGCCGTTATATTTCCGTCTGCTTCAAGTTTAAGAATGGACGTTTGTTCAATGTCTTTGCAAAAAGATAAACAGTGTGTCAAACAGTTTGGATCCTGATGAGAGGCCGAGCTACACGTCGTCTCATCTGGGTCCAAAACTGTTTTGCATATGATATTACAGACCCGTTTATGGCTTTGAAGGGGTTAATGTCTGCAAATATTGTCGCCTGCTTCATTTTTTCCTTCCATATCTATTCAAAAATAAATGTCAGAGTGAAAAACAGTTTTGACCCTGATGAGTGCCAAGTTACTCGGCGTTTCATATGGATTCAGAATGTTTGCAAAGCTTGTTATAAATGCTACGAACCAAAGCAAACGCAACTTGAACAAAACGCATACCTTTTTAGAGGGACAGTTCCTTTTATTATACTTAAACATTTTAAATGAGGCTATGTGTTTTATAATGTCCAAGCTGGTCTAAAACGGCCGGAAGTCAGTTTAAAATAATGATTTGTGTATGTACATGTATATATATACCTAACTATATTGATGCATGACACTTTAACAAAATATTCTGTCTGTATGTCATATAATTTATAGGAGACACACACACTAAACGGGACACCTAAAGAAGATAGACATTAAGAAAGAGAGGGAGATTGCGTGCCTGTGTGCGTGCGTGTGTGTGTGTGTGTGTGTGTAAGAGAAAGAGAGAGAGAGAGAGAGAGAGAGAGAGAGAGAGAGAAAGAGAGACAGAGAGAGAGAGAGACAGAGACAGAGACAGAGACAGAGACAGACAGACAGACAGACAGAGACAGACAGAGATAGAGAGAGACAGAGAGCCAGAGAGAGACAGAGAGAGAGATAGACAGACAGACAGACAATGGCAGAAAGACAGACAGAGACAGACATACATAAAGAGAGAACAAGAGGGAGATGATGGCCCTGATATCGCTCACCAGAGTGCCATTGACAGCAGACATTCTAACAGATAATTGCAAAAATCAGTGTTATAACCCTATCAGTGCTAAGCATGACTTGACTGAAATTAGCACAGTTTGGATTCTGATCTGATACATTTGTAACTTCATAATTATGTGGTTTGTACAAGAGGGTTAATTGAAAGATTGGTATGTATTAAAAACAGTGTGAACAAACAGATAATAATTCTGAAGCAGACATCAACTAGAGTATAGTGCAGGTGAACTTCAACTTGACCTCTTAAGATAACTAGCTGGCTAGCTAGTGGTTCAAAGGGTAACCTTTATACTGTAGAAGTCTATTTTAAAATATAACCCACATGGCAGGGCCAAATTTAACCTCAGAACATTGATATTAACACAATTCATAAAGGTATACTAAGTAAATCTATACACCAAATATCTAAGCTCTGGAACATGCAGTTTTGGCAAGAAGATTTTTAAGGTTTTCCCTATGCATAACTAATGAACCAAGCACTCTGTAACAGACAGCTGGTACAACAGTCTGCTTAAAAAAACTAGCCACCCCTGGGGCGGGGCCAATTTTGACCCCAGGGGCATAATTTATATAACTTTTGTAGCGGACCATAACATGATGCTATATGCCAAATATTAAAGCTGAGAACCTTGTAGATTCAGAGGAGAATATTTTTTTAAAGGTTCAAATTGTTGACGAACGACGCACGACGAACGTCATCGGACATCAGGCGATCACAATAGCTATTGTTTCTATTGAAAACTTGACAACCCTGGGGCAGGGCACATTTTGACCCCAGGGGCATAATTTATATAACTTTTGTAGAGGACCTAAATATGATGCTATATGCCAAAGATGAAAGCTGAGAACCCTGTAGATTCAGAGGAGAAGATTTTTTTAAAGGTTCAAATTGTTGACGAACGACGCACGACGAACGTCATCGGACATCAGGCGATCACAATAGCTCACCCTAAGCACTTTATGCTCTGGTGAGTTAAAAACAGAGATAGTGAGGAAGAGAGCGAGACAGGTAGACAGAAACAGACAGACATGCAGAGAAAAAAGAGAAAATGAGCGGGAGTGAGAGAGGAAGACAGAGAGAGGAAGACAGACAAACAGGCAGTAGTCAGACAGAGAGAGCTAGAGAGCAAGAGAGACATGCAGACAGAGAGACAGACAGAGACAAGCAGAGAAAGAAGTGCAGACGATAAGACCATATCTTTCTCTAAATAAGACAATATACTCTTACTCGTCCGAAGGTGTAAAGATGAAAAATCAATGACATAATGAAAGTAATTCAGATGGAAGGGGCTTGTTTTGGTCTTTTTCAGAAAAACTTTTTAAAACAAGAGGGTGATTGGCCCTATATCGCTCACTTGAGTTACAGTAATATATTTTTTTTAAGTGGACAACATTTCTAGCAAATCATAGAAACTTAGTGCATTGTTTCTTCCTTTCACCGCTGAATCAACTTGAACTAAAATTGACACACAGTCTGGATTCAGATCTAATACCAAGTAGCTGTCTGACCACGATCTAAACTGTTTACAATTTAGGTCAAACTGCCTAAAACTGATCTTTTAGAAATTCAAATGACAACAAATCTGAAGCAGACGACATTACAGATCTCTTTGGAAGAGCTTGCTTAAAGGCATGTCTAAGCTCCTTATATAAGTGACCCCTATATACACAGTATCCACCTGTGCTGATTGATTTCCTTGAGTGCTCCTGCAGTGTCCAGTCAGGGTCAGTGACCATATGAGATAAAGTTATGCAATTATACCTTGATCCAGGTAGATAGGCAAATAAAATGCTAGGCAATATTTAATGCCAGTTTTTGTGTGAAATGACCAATTAAAATATCCATAAAAATATTTTAACCCCTTCTCTCATATAAACCTGTTTTTACGCAAACAGAGTAGACCAAGATTAAACAGCTCCTATAGAAACCGTTTGATCAGGGTCTGCTCTGTTACAGAAATAATGTGTTCTTACGGATTAAAAATAACCCCTTCTCTCATATAAACCTGTTTTTACGCAAACAGAGTAGACCAAGATCAGACGGCTCCTATAGAAGCTGTCTGATCAAGGTCTGCTCTGTTTGCTTTTGACAAGATATAGATTTGATTTTACAGTTTTTATCAAAGCTTAGTGATTGAAATTATATTTTGTCCAATGGCGTTGCAGTATTTTTCAAATTCTCTGGCGATTTATTTTAGTAAATCAGCCGTTACTGGCCATTTATTTAGTAAGTGTCTATTTACCGAAGTAAGTGACAATTTACCAAGTAAGTCGGTCTATTTTATATTTCACCTGCGTTCAGAATCAGTCCAGGGCGGCTAGCTGCTGAAGCCTGTTGGAGCAAATGAAATTGACATGACGCCTCGATATTCCGGACAGTTTTTTAGCAACTGATGTGGATTCAAGCTTTTGAAATGATTTCAAAGAAGGGGGATACAAAAGACACAGTTATCACATTTATAAATATTAAAATGATTTTTATAACTCTTGAAGTCATCATGCTGGACGTTAGCATTAAACATACATGTAAATGAAAAATAAATTAAAAACAGTAATCATGTTTGCTGTCTCTTAACGAAAACAATGTTTTATGACACTCTCGGTGATTTAAATTACTAAACATTGTGTGAGTTGGTTGTTAAAGGGGATTTGTGAGTATTTAGCTATAACTTAGAGCCAAGTCGGTTTGAAGCAGTGTTTAGCTCTTTCTCTAAGAAACATTTGTAGATCTACACGAATTGATCAATTAAGGAATATTAATAACCCATTTGTTTAATAATGTAAACGTTTTAAGGGAACATTTGGTTCAAACAAAAACTCTAGGATCTGATCAGATCTATATACTTTTATACGGAAATAGAGCGAACCCTGATATTAGACTTCTGGTCTTTGTCTACTATGTTTGCGATAAAGCGTTGATATGAGGGAAAGGGTTAAGACCGGTGTTTCCTCGATCGAATATAGACAGATTTGTGTTGCTGCCAATTTCGCTGAAGGGGCCACCAAGTTCTGCCTATAGAAATCCTTGCATTTATACAAATAAACTTGTAAACGTTGGTCTACTCCATTTGCAAATGTGTGAAACGCGTTTATATGAAGTAAAGGGTTAAACGATTTGTAGACATGTGCATTGACGAAAAATGAATAGATAATCAATCTTGATAATCCAATCGAAATCACGGGAAATCTCTGCAAGTACAATGTAATCACCTACCGGTTTTATTAGTGAAATTCTGAAGCGGTTATTGGGAGCTTGAGTTGTCGTGACCTCATGTTTGGACAGTATTGGTTCATACATACAAATGTATTTCAATAAATCAAAATCCTCCATTTATAATTCGCTTGAATATCCACTGCTATTCTCGGAAAACTATGGTGTTGCTGTCGGAAATGTATCGCGTCTCAGGTATATACAAGCGTTTGCCGCATGATACTCTTATGAAAGAGGTGACGGGTGGTGACAGGAATGTTTATTACATAGGGCCCGCGACATTTTGTGAACAAAACATAATTTCAATCACTAAATTGGTTAGTATTTGTTAGCCAGCATTTACAAAATAAATCGGTCGCGGGACTGCGCCCCGCAAGACCGATTTATTTTTGTAAATGCTGACTAACAAACACTAACCTATACTTAAACTTCTCTTTATGGAAATGACGTGTCTTACGCATCAGCAAACAGAGTAGACCCAGATCAGTTTTTGTCAAAGCAAACGGGAAAGGGTTAATAGGCGTTTAGAAATAATTCTAGCTCTAGGTGTGAAT
The DNA here is from genome assembly GCA_963576725.1 of Azorinus chamasolen. NCBI lineage: Eukaryota > Metazoa > Mollusca > Bivalvia > Cardiida > Solecurtidae > Azorinus > Azorinus chamasolen. The sequence goes on from OY755239.1 coordinate 76,290,464, forward strand.
ATTTTAAAATCAGCCAATTAAACGAGTCAATAGTTTTTTTTAACAATCTAAATTGAGAAGATTACTCATTTTTTGAGTAACATTGATTATTAATTTACAATAATTTTGTTTAAATTTAAAACATTATTTGTTTTCAAAATCAAATTAAAATAAATACAATTAATAGCAATGAGAAAATCTGTATTAAAAACCTAAATTTCAACTTAATACAATTGATAAAGACTATATTACATGACTCGCATAATAAAAAACTATTAAAATAAATGATCCTAATGATACTAAATACTTTTTTTCAATCGCATAAATTAACTGCAGAAACAAACCTAACATTATGCAAAGACCTACGATAGCATCCAGTACAATTTGCAACGTTACTACAAAACGGGTCGCAAGGTCCCATACGAAATGTAGTAAACTGTTTTTGACTCTATTTCATTAAGCAGGCAAGGTATCGAAAAGATTTTTACTGTGCACTCGGATAGTGTCAATATGAAGGACCACCTTAAATTTGGTTGCAATCACACAACCATGCTCGGTGTAATAGGAGTTTACTACATATTGAACTTTGCATACCAACTCACTTTGTAGTAATTACTACAATTTGCAACGTTACTACAAAACGGGTTGGGAGGGTTTCGCGCAAATTGTAGTAACCCGTTTTGTAGTAATTACTACATTCAGCGATGTTATTATTGTTAATAACATTTTGTTATATGTTATATTAGTATTATTATACATAATACAAAATAATATATATTATAGTATATAATATTATATATTATAAAGATATGCCAAAAAGTCATTTTATTTCATGATATTGTTTCCTATCGATTATAAGAAAAATGATGAAAATTTAAAATATATATATATATTATATAATATTGTTTTAAATTGATAAAAAAAAATTGTTCAAAAATTATATATTATATATATAATATTATATATTATATAATATTTTATCATTTTATACTATATCATTTCATATACATGGAATATTACTACAAAATGAGTTGTCAAGTTTTTAAACAAACTGTAGTAACCCACTTTGTAGTAATTACTACAATTTGCAACGTTACTACAAAACGGGTCGCAAGGTCCCATACGAAATGTAGTAAACTGTTTTTGACTCTATTTCCTTAAGTAGGCAAGGTATCGAAAAGATTTTTACTGTGCACTCGGATATTGTCAATATGAAGGACCACCCCAAATTTGGTTGCAGTCACACAACCATGCTCGGTGTAATAGGAGTTTACTACATATTGAACTTTGCATGCTAACCCACTTTGTAGTAATTACTACAATTTGCAACGTTAATACAAAACGGGTTGGGAGGGTTTCACGCAAATTGTAGTAACCCGTTTTGTAGTAATTACTACATTCAGCGATGTTATTATTGTTTATAACATTTTGTTATATGTTATATTAGTATTATTATACATAATACAAAATAATATATATTATAGTATATAATATTATATATTATAAAGATATGCCAAAAAGTCATTTTATTTCATGATATTGTTTCCTATCGATTATAAGAAAAATGATGAAAATTTAAAATATATATATATATTATATAATATTGTTTTAAATTGATAAAAAAAAATTGTTCAAAAATTATATATTATATATATAATATTATATATTATATAATATTTTATCATTTTATACTATATCATTTCATATACATGCAATATTACTACAAAATGAGTTGTGAAGTTTTAACACAAACTGTAGTAAAATAGTATATATTATATTATATAATATTATATATTATGAACATATGCCAAAAAGTCATTTTTTTTCATGGTATTGTTTTAAATTGATAAAAAAAAAAATTTCAAAAATTATATATTATATATATAATATTATATATTATGTAATATTTTATCATTTTATACTATATCATTTCATATTTATGCACAATTACTACAAAATGAGTTGTCAAGTTTTTAAACAAACTGTAGTAACCCACTTTGTAGTAATTACTACAATTTGCAACGTTACTACAAAACGGGTCGCAAGGTCCCATACGAAATGTAGTAAACTGTTTTTGACTCTATTTCCTTAAGTAGGCAAGGTATCGAAAAGATTTTTACTGTGCACTCGGATATTGTCAATATGAAGGACCACCCCAAATTTGGTTGCAGTCACACAACCATGCTCGGTGTAATAGGAGTTTACTACATATTAAACTTTGCATGCCAACCCACTTTGTAGTAATTACTACAATTTGCAACGTTACTACAAAACGGGTTGGGAGGGTTTCACGCAAAGTGTAGTAACCCGTTTTGTAGTAATTACTACATTCAGCGATGTTATTATTGTTTATAACATTTTGTTATATGTTATATTAGTATTATTATACATAATACAAAATAATATATATTATATTATATAATATTATATATTATGAACATATGCCAAAAAGTCATTTTTTTTCATGGTATTGTTTTAAATTGATAAAAAAAAAATTTTCAAAAATTATATATTATATATATAATATTATATATTATATAATATTTTATCATTTTATACTATGTCATTTCATATTTATGCACAATTACTACAAAATGAGTTGTCAAGTTTTTAAACAAACTGTAGTAACCCACTTTGTAGTAATTACTACAATTTGCAACGTTACTACAAAACGGGTCGCAAGGTCCCATACGAAATGTAGTAAACTGTTTTTGACTCTATTTCCTTAAGTAGGCAAGGTATCGAAAAGATTTTTACTGTGCACTCGGATATTGTCAATATGAAGGACCACCCCAAATTTGGTTGCAGTCACACAACCATGCTCGGTGTAATAGGAGTTTACTACATATTAAACTTTGCATGCCAACCCACTTTGTAGTAATTACTACAATTTGCAACGTTACTACAAAACGGGTTGGGAGGGTTTCACGCAAAGTGTAGTAACCCGTTTTGTAGTAATTACTACATTCAGCGATGTTATTATTGTTTATAACATTTTGTTATATGTTATATTAGTATTATTATACATAATACAAAATAATATATATTATATTATATAATATTATATATTATGAACATATGCCAAAAAGTCATTTTTTTTCATGGTATTGTTTTAAATTGATAAAAAAAAATTTTTCAAAAATTATATATTATATATATAATATTATATATTATATAATATTTTATCATTTTATACTATATCATTTCATATTTATGCACAATTACTACAAAATGAGTTGTCAAGTTTTTAAACAAACTGTAGTAACCCACTTTGTAGTAATTACTACAATTTGCAACGTTACTACAAAACGGGTCGCAAGGTCCCATACGAAATGTAGTAAACTGTTTTTGACTCTATTTCCTTAAGTAGGCAAGGTATCGAAAAGATTTTTACTGTGCACTCGGATATTGTCAATATGAAGGACCACCCCAAATTTGGTTGCAGTCACACAACCATGCTCGGTGTAATAGGAGTTTACTACATATTAAACTTTGCATGCCAACCCACTTTGTAGTAATTACTACAATTTGCAACGTTACTACAAAACGGGTTGGGAGGGTTTCACGCAAAGTGTAGTAACCCGTTTTGTAGTAATTACTACATTCAGCGATGTTATTATTGTTTATAACATTTTGTTATATGTTATATTAGTATTATTATACATAATACAAAATAATATATATTATATTATATAATATTATATATTATGAACATATGCCAAAAAGTCATTTTTTTTCATGGTATTGTTTTAAATTGATAAAAAAAAAAATTTCAAAAATTATATATTATATATATAATATTATATATTATATAATATTTTATCATTTTATACTATATCATTTCATATTTATGCACAATTACTACAAAATGAGTTGTCAAGTTTTTAAACAAACTGTAGTAACCCACTTTGTAGTAATTACTACAATTTGCAACGTTACTACAAAACGGGTCGCAAGGTCCCATACGAAATGTAGTAAACTGTTTTTGACTCTATTTCCTTAAGTAGGCAAGGTATCGAAAAGATTTTTACTGTGCACTCGGATATTGTCAATATGAAGGACCACCCCAAATTTGGTTGCAGTCACACAACCATGCTCGGTGTAATAGGAGTTTACTACATATTGAACTTTGCATGCCAACCCACTTTGTAGTAATTACTACAATTTGCAACGTTACTACAAAACGGGTTGGGAGGGTTTCACGCAAATTGTAGTAACCCGTTTTGTAGTAATTACTACATTCAGCGATGTTATTATTGTTTATAACATTTTGTTATATGTTATATTAGTATTATTATACATAATACAAAATAATATATATTATATTATATAATATTATATATTATGAACATATGCCAAAAAGTCATTTTTTTTCATGGTATTGTTTTAAATTGATAAAAAAAAAAAATTCAAAAATTATATATTATATATATAATATTATATATTATATAATATTTTATCATTTTATACTATATCATTTCATATACATGCAATATTACTACAAAATGAGTTGTGAAGTTTTAACACAAACTGTAGTAAAATAGTATATATTATATTATATAATATTATATATTATGAACATATGCCAAAAAGTCATTTTTTTCATGGTATTGTTTAAAATTGATAAAAAAAAAATTTTCCAAAATTATATATTATATATATATAATATTATATATTATATAATATTTTATCATTTTATACTATATCATTTCATATACATGCAGTATTACTACAAAATGAGTTGTGAAGTTTTAACACAAACTGTAGTAAAATAGTATATATTATATTATATAATATTATATATTATGAACATATGCCAAAAAGTCATTTTTTTTCATGGTATTGCTTTAAATTGATAAAAAAAAAATTTTCAAAAATTATATATTATATATATAATATTATATATTATATAATATTTTATCATTTTATACTATATCATTTCATATTTATGCACAATTACTACAAAATGAGTTGTCAAGTTTTTAAACAAACTGTAGTAACCCACTTTGTAGTAATTACTACAATTTGCAACGTTACTACAAAACGGGTCGCAAGGTCCCATACGAAATGTAGTAAACTGTTTTTGACTCTATTTCCTTAAGTAGGCAAGGTATCGAAAAGATTTTTACTGTGCACTCGGATATTGTCAATATGAAGGACCACCCCAAATTTGGTTGCAGTCACACAACCATGCTCGGTGTAATAGGAGTTTACTACATATTGAACTTTGCATGCCAACCCACTTTGTAGTAATTACTACAATTTGCAACGTTACTACAAAACGGGTTGGGAGGGTTTCACGCAAAGTGTAGTAACCCGTTTTGTAGTAATTACTACAATTTGCAACGTTACTACAAAACGGGTTGTAACAGTGCTATTAACGAGATTGACAAGAACGACATGAAATGAGGTCATATTCAGTACTTTCGATATAAACATGACGATGTAGAGGACACTCTACTAGGTAAAAACGAACTACAGCTTATTTGTAGCCGATGTGTAATATATACCCTTTCCGAAAGCCATATCTGTATTTTCATCTGGAATGGTGTAGATATGGTTTTACAGTTTCTTTGTGGCCATAATTTCCTTTGTTCATATGCCATCATAAAAATTGATCTAATTGATATTGTTGAAGTCATCATTTCTTATATGAGTAAAGGGTAAAAGCTAGATTCAGTATATATCGAGGCAAATATTCCACAGATTTATTGCTGAGGGAAGGAATGGCTCAGCAATGGGTCACCATAGTGTTAATTTAAAGAGAAGGGAAATGAGGATTATTGCAATCTCATACGCTACAATCTAATAAGACACTTCCCTGACTTGAGATTGAACCAGCGATAACAAGTATGAGAGTTCTAGTGTTGTAACATCATATAAAATAACTATCTTGAGTTTCTGTCGTCTAGAAGCAAGAGTTTTCCATCCTTTTACAGTATTTAATTCATGAAATTATTAAAGTTTAGTTGTTCCTAGCAATATTCTAGTTTCCTCTCATTGGCATGTTTCAAAGTAACGTCCTCCTTTTGGTAAATTGTGGAGTTATCCCATGCATCATCATAATCACGGTTCGGTCTAATGAAACAAAAGTATATTATTTCCATCCATCTACAAGGATCAAGAACAAACTTTATTGTGTGCATACTATTTATTGGCGGTGAAGCTTTAGGTTTTGTAGAGTCGATGGATAACCCTTTATTTCATTAGTATTTATGTAAGAATTAATCACATTATGTTTATCAATTAGATTGCTCTTGTTCTATAATAAAGTAGCATATGAGCATGGCAGTGTTTGACCATGGCAGTGTTTGACCATGGCAGTGTTTGACCAATGGAAGTGTTTTTGGTCATGGTAGTGTTTGGCCATGGCAGTGTTTTTGACCAATGGCAGTGTTTGACCATGGCAGTGTTTGACATAGCAGTGTTTGACCATGGCAGACACATATAATCAGAGCTGTATTATTCCTTAAGCAAACGGAACAGACCCTGACTAGACGGCTTCTTTAAGGGGGTGTCACACTACAGCGTATGGCACGAACGTATACGAGCGTATGAGAAAATAATGCTCACACGCTCGCATACGCAGATATACGCTTGGGGTAGGTTAGGCATATGTCGTATACGTTCCAGGTACGCTGTCATACGCCGGTGTACGTTCTCATACGCAAAGGCCGAAAATAATTTTTGAACATGTTAAAAAAAACGAGCGTATGAATTATACGTTACGTATACGCGCATCATACGCTAGGCACACGTTGAATACGCTAGAGTGTCGGTAAAGGTACGTTACTTATTGGTCAAATACGTTTCACATACGGTGGCATGAAGGCGGCCAATAAATCCATCATATGGATAGCGTATCAGTAACGTACTTATAACGTATGTTTGACGAATGACTAACGTATGTAACCTATATCTGGCTATCCATACGCTGCTCATTCGCTCACAAGCGGTAAGAATACGTTACTCATATGCTCACATACGCTACTTATACGCTGATATACGCTACACTGACGGTGACATAAGTTGACACACGCTCGTATACGTTTCTCATGCGCTGCATATACGACTGGTGTACGGTACGCATACGCTATTAACGCATTTCTAATACGTTCATCGAAGAAAGTGGTGGAAAATTTGGGTTCATACGTTCAATAGTTGTGCGTATGACCAGTTTTTCATACATTATGAATACGTTCGTCTCATACGCTATAGTGTGACAGGGCCATGAGTGACCGTTTCATCTGGATCTAGTATGTATGCAAAGTCGTTAAAAGGAGCAAAAGCGATACTTACTCGCATCCATCGTGAGAAATAAGAACACGTAAATACCTATGAGAGTGAACCGCAGAGATACCTTGATTCTGCATTGATGTAGGAGTGGAGGATATCGTTATGTCTACGTGAGATAAGGAGAGACTCTGTTTCTTGTAGAATTGAAATATACCAGTCACATTCTTGCCCATTCAGTAATCGTTTTGGTGTCAGTGTGAGCGTGTTTAACGATACTGTAAACACTTGAATTGTTAGCGAAATTGTGATAATTAGATTGAGTATCTTAGACAATGTCGTTGATATAGACAAACAAGGAACAGACGGGAGTCCATATTAAACCCTTGTTGTACTACAGCCTTGGCTTCGGCATGGTTATATTTTACTCCTAGAAAAATATACACGAAGTTGTGTCGCTGTTCAGATGCAGGTAGGATTTCCTCAAGTCTGTACACAACCAATTCACACTTATTATGATCAAGGTTAATTGAAAAAATACGTCAGTCTAGTTATACATAAATATGCGTAAAAATTAGAAGCGTATCAGTTTTACTTATTCATTTGAATTAAAAAAAATCATATTATATATTTCTAAAGAGAAATTTAGTAGCACGAAACTTTTGGTTTGTTTTAGTCTTTTTATCCCCAACTTCGAAAAAGGATGAAAAAGGGTGGCATAAAGTAATTGAACAATCGTCTTTCCTTCCGTCCGTCCGTACACATTTTCCTTTTTGCTCTGTAACCCTGATATGTATGTAAGGATTTTGCATCAATGTTCACCGTATCGAGACGATGTGTCGCGCACAAGACCCAGGTCTGACTCTCAAAGGTTAAGGTCAAACCTAGAGGTGAATAGTAAGGTCTGCCTGTTTTCTTGTCTGATCTGTAACTCTTACATGCAGGTATGGATTTCAGAATTACCTCACAAATTCTACCCCCCATCCCCACCCCATCTAGTCAATGTTTCCCGCAGAAAATCCCGATCGGTCCCTCAAAGGTCAAGGTCACACTCAAGCACCAAAGGTCACTACTCCCTATTTTCTTGTCCGCTCTGTAATTCTGACATGGATTTTGGAATTAACGCAAATTTTCACCGCGTCGAAACGGCGTGCCGCGCGCAAGACACTTATAAGTCCGTCTTTCAAACGTCAAAGTCATATCTATATTCTGTTGTGCTTCTGTGCACTCGACTAAGATATCTGATATATCGAGTGAATTAGATAGCACTAGCCTGGAACGAGAATATGATTAAAGTTCATACATGCTCTATACACATTCAATTATATTGCATTTGTAAATATGCTATTTTTTCGATCGTTCGTATGTTTTAGAGAAGTTACAACAGCTATAGATAAAGGTGGTATATTAAAATCATCATTTCTCCACTAAACCCAATGCTGAGACCATTTTTAACTCTAACTCTTTCGTATTATTATTATTATCGATCTTTCAGACAGGTGGCAGCTTAATGTATGGTGAACGTCGTGCAGAAAGCTCCTCTAGGAGCTGCATGTCTTTCGGCATATATAAAGCAGCCACCTGCCTAAAAGGCTCTAAATTCTTCTATACAAAAAAATCGAATAATCGAGATTTTACTGTATATTAAATTTGGAAAGTTACGTTACTCATCTGATTTATTCTTCTGAGAACGAATTGTTCTCTGTATTGTTTGTTGTTCTCTGTATTAATGTCGCTATTGTTTGTTGTTCTCTATATTAATGTCGCTATTGTTTGTTGTTCTCTATATTAGTGTCGCTATTGTTTGTTGTTCTCTGTATTAATGTCGCTATTGTTTGTTGTTCTCTACATTAGTGTCGCTATTGTTTGTTGTTCTCTGTATTAATGTCGCTATTGTTTGTTGTTCTCTATATTAATGTCGCTATTGTTTGTTGTTCTCTATATTAGTGTCGCTATTGTTTGTTCTCTATATTAGTGTCGCTATTGTTTGTTGTTCTCTGTATTAATGTCGCTATTGTTTGTTGTTCTCTATATTAATGTCGCTATTGTTTGTTGTTCTCTATATTAGTGTCGCTATTGTTTGTTGTTCTCTGTATTGATGTCGCTATTGTTTGTTGTTCTCTATATTAATGTCGCTATTGTTTGTTGTTCTCTATATTAGTGTCGCTATTGTTTGTTCTCTATATTAGTGTCGCTATTGTTTGTTGTTCTCTGTATTAATGTCGCTATTGTTTGTTGTTCTCTGTATTAATGTCGCTATTGTTTGTTGTTCTCTATATTAATGTCGCTATTGTTCGTTATTCTCTGTATTAATGTCGCAATTGTTTGTTGACAATTTAGTACCCAACGCTTTATTTGATAATCCGGTATTAATGTCGATTGTGTTTGTTGTTCTCAGTATTAATGTCGCTATTGTTTGTTGTCAATTTAGTACCCAACGCTTTATTTGATAATCCGGCATAATGTGTCATTTGCGCATGTTACTTTCTGTTTACTTATATTTTACATATCGCATTCTTATTGAGTGATGCATTGCAAGTATTGATGTGTCTAACAGCAACGAAAGCACAATTCAACGATTGTGTCAAGTACAAAATGGTTCACCAAGAACGTCCTTTCAGTGGAGTAAAGGCTTAATATCCTGGTATAGAATGTTGATGGGGGTGCCAACGAAGCATAATTATCTAGTGCATAAAACGGAATGTGTTTTTACCGAAACAAAACTCCCTTTCAACTCATAAGAGCTGCAGATAACAGAATTATTTTAGGACGTCCAAGAGAAATGGTTTCTGTCGTTCCCCATCCAATCTTTTTTATTGGTGTCCACTAGACTCGCCTTTCCTGTGTGATTCTAATGAGTACAAACATGATACGGTTTGGCTGAGGTAGAAGATAATCGACAATTTGCGCCTTTTACGTTTAGCTTTCAGTTGGAAAATAAACAGCCACGCACTGACAGGGTTCTCAAGCCAGACAAGGGTGAACATTTCATCGACATCTCGGAATGCCTTGGAATTAGTTCAAGAATGCTTCATTGCTGTTTTTCAACAGAAACCAATGTTTCCAATAGAGATATTTTATAAGTAGTCTGGGTTAACCAGTCTAATGCGGAAAACGAGTTAACTGGTATTTGCAAGTAGTGTAGACACTGGTCAGAGGGCCCATAGGGCAGAGGAACTTTTGGGTCAAGGTCTGCACTGTTTCTCATTAATTATATTTCCAATGCAAATTACCCCTACATACTGAATGGACTACACTGGTAAACATTGATCGATCATTCTTCATACATACGTATATATCCATACGGTTAATTGATAGCCTGGCTGTGCCTGAGATCTGGATTACAAGAAGTCTATTTGTCTTTCTTTGAATGACTTTATTGGTTTATCTAATTCGTTACAGTGTTACATGTCTTGGATGTGGAAATAAGCACACATGCATACATACATGTACATACTGCTACTACTACTATTACTACTACTACTACTACTACTACTACTACTACTACTACTACTACTATTACCTACTACTACTACTACAACCACCACCACCACTTCTACTAATAATAATACATGTAATATAATAATAATAATGACAAAGATTGATGATGATTAATGCATAAGTTATAATAATAAACGAAGAGTGAAGCAACAGGCGATACTGGGTGCAGCAAATTCACTCAATTGGTTCAATAATTTGGATATAAGCAAACAGTGAAGAACCCTCTGATCCGTCACTGATTGCTTTACTAAGTAATGTCATAGGTTTACATCAGTATATACACTACTCCAAATTGGAGTGCCACCCTGTAATTTTATTAGTGTTGTTATTTATTTGAAAATGACTTGGATCGTTGAATTGGGGTATAGTTAAGCGGGAACACTTGAAACTTCGTACATAGGCAGACATTTGGAATATTGGTTGTTTTTCAAATTGTTTCATAGAATAGATTTCAATATTATGTTCCCCAGCATTAATGCCAGCCTGACAGCGCTTTCGCATGCTGTGAATAAACGGCTTAATCTTGAGTTGCGGAATTATGTTCCGCTTATAAGGCGACACGAAATTATACGTGCGTGGTAGCTGCCTGCATTTGACGACAGCATGTGACCATCTGAAGCATGTTCCAGACATGTTCATTTGGATATATCGGTCCTGTGCATGCATTGTAGTCCTAGAACGGCCACCCACATGCAGATGAGCAACATTTCCCTCAAGTTTGAACCGGTTCCACGTGCGTTGAACAACACTGTGGGAGACATTTAATGGTCCTCTCTATCTTACAAAGACAAAACAACAGACAACTGTTGTGCAAGCAGCGAGTAAGATTTATAGAGCACAGTGTACGGGCATGCAGAAGATTCACCCTTCGATATGAAAACCTGATTACCATGCCTATAGACATCGGTTTTGCTTTGCCGTATATTAACAATAAAATGATCTGGATAAAACAGAATACCACTACAACGCAAATTGCTGATTTCATTAAACCTGAGAAAACCAGCAAAAGATAACATAACCATTGCCAAATCTCTCAAATCTACAACATCGGTAGACTTTTCATACATAGAACACAAAGTTTGTAGCATATCAGAAGTTACAATGTCCTTTTTCTGTACAGGCTTGGAATTCAAGCGTTTGCCAGCCTCCAAGAGAGACTTCACTACACTGCTGCCTGTCGGATCGTCCATATCATTAATACAATGTGCCCATTTGATGGCATAAACGGCTGAAGAGATCACATGATCAGACTTTCCTTCATCTATCAAGCTTGTTAAATACATCGCCACACAAATAGAACGAGCTGGTTTAGACACAAACCCTTTCGAAACACAATACATTTGAAACTGTGAGAAAGCGCTACTGTACTTTTTACAGTACTATCAGCCTTGGATTGAAGTAACAAACTGCTCGTTTTAACGGCTGCATCCTCCTGCTCCTGCCTATGAACACCGACAGTCCAACACGTCCAGAATGGAGCGCTTCTCCAAAATGGAAGAACGATTTGCATTTTGCATTTTCAATGACAATTTTGTTCAAACATGCCACAGCTAACCTTGGTGGAGGAACTACCCAATTTACATCATGTCCCCAAAACTGAGATATGGCATTTACGGATTCACATCCGGGCACCCACCAGCGTACATTAAATCTTGAACATTTATTATTTAAATGAGAAGCAAATATGTCCACACTATGAGGACCCCATAACGCATTGAGCTTTGCGAATACGGTCGAACTAATTGACCAGTCGTCACTGTCATAACACCTACTAAGATAGTCAGCCCTATCGTTACTCTCTCTCTCTCTCTCTCTCTCTCTCTCTCTCTCTCTCTCTCTCTCTCTCTCTCTCTCTCTCCCTATCTCTATCTCTCTCTCTGAAGCCATTCTGGGCTTATAATGATATTTTCACGCGTGCAAACACAGTGTAGATCTTTTGCAATATGATTTAAATCTGTTTTCGAGCTTCCATATAGCAGAAAGAGTGCGTTCGAATTATCCTACGCACAGATTCGGCCTCTCGCCAAGTCGAACTCTTTTTGCACTCTGCGCTATTCCAAGAACCTATCAGCTCTACATTGTCAGCGCGACATCTGCGATCTAGATCGCTCCCTACTATAGTAAAACCTGTATCTGATAATGAACTAATCTCGCTTAGATTGTGCACGTCCGCTTCCGGGGACGAACTTGCATCACATGTACCAATGTGTACAGATGTATCAGTACGTACTGTACTCGTACGAGCTATGCCCACCTCCGGGGGCAAATCTACTTACGCTTCTTCAGCCGCTTGAAACGACATACCATAGTCACAACTGCCAGCTTCCTGTGGCTCAGAAGAAATCATACACAATCGATGTTCTACGCCCACTTCCGGGGGCCCAAATACCTTAACCTCCATGGACCTCAAACTGCCAACTTCCTGTGGCATCTCCAGAACCCTATTAAAAGTTTGCTCCATGGATATATTTGACTCCATAACCAACAGAACTAGCATCTGAATAAATATTGTACAAGTAAACCACGGAATCATGCATGACTTTGCCTCTGCTATTTAACTTCCTAACATTATTTTGCTAGCATTATCTCATTTAAGGCGATTTCTGTGACTTTCACAGGAGCATTCCACATTGCTCTAGAATTAATACAAGCAAACATCCCTCTTGTAATTAATCTAGCAACATTTCAACAACTGTCTGCAATGATATAACTTGACCTACAACTGAAGCTAGGAATCTTACTGGAACAACACACAATTTACTCTTTTTGATTTGAAATAAAAGTGATTGAAGGGTTAGTTCTAATCTATCAATGCGTTCCCTTGAAATAAACAATTTGGTTTGTGTCATGTCAATAAGATGGCCTAACCAACTAACACTCTTAAATGGATTCCATGAGCATTTATCCTCTGCAAGTAAAAATTCGAAATCAAAAAGACATTGTCTGACATACTGACTAGAATGACAAGCATCGTCAAAATCCTTATTGCCACCTAGACCATCATCGAGAAACATAATAGTTTTTATGTCCTCGAGCTCTAAGATAGCTAACCACTACCTTTAACACCTTAGTGAAGATATGACCAGCGGTCTTAATACCAAATGGGAAAGAATTAAATACATAATATTTCTTTTGACCCTTTTCTATGAATGAAAATCCCGAAAAAGGTCTGTGCTCTTCAATGATATCAATATGGTGGTATGCACTCTTGAGATCATAGGTAAAAAGAAACGAATTTCTTTCGAAAATGGCTTCAGCGATCTTAATATCTTCAAATTTAACCCTGAAAATATTCAAACAGACGTTAATATGACGACAGTCGAGAACCATTCTAGGTTTCCCTTTCCTATTGTATGCCGCTATCAAAGGATTTACTACAAATGGAACAGATTTTGATCTTGAAACAACACCCTTTGCTAAAAGTTGCTGTATCTCAGTTTCTACAAAAACTGGATTATCTCTAGCGGATCTATTATTTTTCAATTCGACAGCCTCAGGAAAATCTCTGAGGGGCAACTTATACCCGTGCTCGACCACATCAAGCAAGCACTTGTTATCTGTAGCTTCTTTCCATTTAGAAATGTGCCTTTTAAGCCTACCCACGGGCGAAACTAGTTTTACCCAACTCTGAACCAACGACATGATCAAACATAACACTACAAATACTCATCTTATTATTAGACATGTTCGCCGAACATTCTTAAGAACCCTTCCAGTGGCCCGGCTTGCCGCAAGCAAAACACAAACCCGGTGGTCTTCTAGGCTGACCCGACGAAGGCGTGGACAACCGCTCCGAAATAGCTGCATGAGCTGCCGATGATAGGGGACACTCCTGTTGGCACGTGGACTTTTGGCCTTCTCTGCCTTCAGCTTACGCACTGCCCTGGCTTCAGCCTTGTAGATCCGTTTCTCATCGTCTGAATCACTCGCCAGTGGATTAGACTCGTACTCGTTTATAACCCTCCAACCTAACTCAGATGCATCAGCCAGTTTAATAAGCTTTTGCCTATGAGATATGATGTCCTTAGCTGAAAAGTAATAAGAAACTGATATTGAATCCATACCTCGTATGACACGTGAAATGTATTTATGTGTATATCCAAATTAATTCGAGTAATTTTGATGCTAAAACCCAAAACCATGTGGAATGAACATAACTATCGAGGTTAATATGTACGTGCACGTGTTACAAAAAGATTAGATAAAACATACAATGAGCTGATATACTTCCATGCGCACACTCTAACGATACTACAGTGTTGCCCTATTCTGCCGACCTTTCATGGATAAACAAATACATTTATGCATTTTAAATTACCTTCTGCTATTTTTGACGACAAGCGGCTAACCTATCCGTTTGCAACAAATTGTCTGCTTCGTCGAGAGCCATTTTGACTTTAGAATTGTATCTAAACTGCTCCTCGTTGCTTTTGCGCTTAAATTTCCCACCAGAAATTTTATGAAGTTGTGCATTGCTATTGTTTCCACTTATCTTGTGAAACATGGTTTCAATGTCCTTAAGCATGTCCGTCCTGTGCTCCGCTAGGGACAGCCGCACCCTTCCTTCGACTAAATTTTCTACTTGAGCTGGCTCCATGTTAATTTTGCGATGTAGTCCAGTGGAAAGGCTCGCTGACCACAACATACTCATCACCGGATTCATCTCGTAAGGCATAAGACGCCCTCTGGAGTTTTCATTCATTTTATTGAAAGCTGACAAAAACACCGAAATGTCCCGTACTTAAGACGACACAAGGATTCAGACCTGCACCGTTTGCTCATCGCAGAAACAGAAGTAGATTAGTCTTATGCGATCTTATATTGATTGGACACGCGGATCTTAAAAAAGGGGGTTACTTAATACAGGTAAAAATGAATGCATAAAGTTCATTTCTGCTTTAATTATTTTAATCTGCATTAAGCTACCACATGTCTTACAGACCCATAATTAAACCTCTCTTTGACGGTCGCTTAAGACAGATTCTACTGTATTTATAAAGCAAGAGCCCTAAACATAAAATAAAAGTATAGGGTCTCATTAAGCTTTCATTCCAATACTGATTGATTTTCTGCGTAATAAATTATCATGCGTTACAATAGGCAATAGTAAATCGGTTTCATAAGATGAATCAATAATATTGTAAACTTTTTATTCCATTGATATGCATTTTAACGCCTTTACACATGGTAGATCCAGATCAGAAGGCTCCTACAGGAAGGGAATAATATAAAGCATGGCCAAAATGCATGTGTTCACATGCTATTAAAAAACAAAAACATCTAATTAATATTCAAAGTGTTCCTTATATATGACTATTCATAAAGTATATTGTTGATTATATACCGATATTACTACTCCACTCCAAACCATTTCCAATTGTCAATTATACCCCGATATTACTACTCCACTCCAAACCATTTCCAATTGTTAATTATACACCGATATTACTACTCCACTCCAAACCATTTCCAATTGTCAATTATACCCCGATATTACTACTCCACTCCAAACCATTTCCAATTGTTAATTATACCCCGATATTACTACTCCACTCCAAACCATTTCCAATTGTTAATCATACCCCGATATTACTACTCCACTCCAAACCATTTCCAAATGTAAAAAAGAGTATATTGCACTACCGGTATTGGAAGTTGGCTAAGATATATGTAAATATCTTAAGGATTTAGTAGCGGCATCTACTTTGTCTACTTCTGGGACATTGCAGACGTCAGTGAAGATATATTTGCATGTCGAAGTGTCACACAAAGCTATAGTAAATTGTTCTTCTTTGCATAAAACTGTCATAAGACAATTGTCTGGCGCCAACGATTTGAATGGCAAATCGGCTCATCTGAGACGCTGGCTATTTTGTCACACTAACGCTATCATTGTAAAGGACACAGACATAGATGTTTTAGATGCAATTTTACAAGCGGATTTATTATATATCCAGAACTCCAGATAAAATGCATATATTACAACATTTTCGAGAATAGTTCTTTATTTCTCCGCCAAACCGTATGCTGTGACCACTCTTTAAAATCGTCTCAATATTTAGTTCGGTGGAGAAATAACGATTTTATTATTTTGTATTGAGTAACGTTGATGCAAATGACATTTTGTATGGAAATCTATTTTCTGGAATTGATGGAATTATTTGTTTAAGAAGAAGTTGGTGTGTAGAGTAGCCACAAACATATTAAGACAAATTTGTATGCTTACTAAGCCTATTGACTAGGCTACTGTTATAGAAGCGTCTCTTGTACAGTAAATGTATTTCATGGCATGCCTCGTCTAATATTTCCTGCAGAATTACCAATTGTTACAGTTTTTAATTGAATTTCTCGCTAGAAAAGACAGCTAAATCGATATTTCTTTTTACAATAGCTGTCACTAAAAGCAACTATGGAAACATTTTACAATAGTGTTGATTACGTTGGTTTTACAGCTCAGTCATTATCATCATCCTTACCCGCTGTTGAAAAAAATGATGTCTCCTTAAATTTGGGTCTGGCTCAATTTTGACTTATTCCGAAACGATGGAGAAGCTGTTGTGAACCAAACCAGAGTTGCACTGTGTCTCATCTTGATGAAAGCTGTTTGCAAAGGCGAGTCAGGTCGCGACAAGCGGCATAAGCTGCTGCTAACTATATGACCATAGAGCTACCTGGTTAGTTAAAAAGAAATATACACCCTCCTTCAGCCTAGAACATATCAAGTACAAAACGTGTTTAATGTAGGTTAACATTTTCGGTCAAAGGAAATCTTGCTTGAAAACAGGCAGAATAGAGAAACATTGACTGTTTTATTTTTGTTTTTGCTGTTTATCGTCAACAGTACGCCTGTATTAACCCGATGCCTGAAAGTGACAGCATTTGCAAACAAAACGGACTATATGCTCCTAGAGAAACTGTCTAACTAGGGTCTGGCCTGTTTGCGTATAGAATACTATTAGATCAGAACCCACAGTTTCTGCTGTAGTCAAATAAATCTTGGCTCATATGCCATAATCTAATCAATTTAATTGATATGTATTATCATTATTATGTCAGTATTCGCCCGTTTACTATCAAGCAATGTACCAATTATTTCTAATCACTGCCTCGGGGCTTACATGTTTCAAAAGGATTTTCTTGCATTTTGTATACGGGCGGTTGCTTAACGCAGAATGAAAAGACAAGGAGCTTTCAGTTTGATTCAACTTACACTTGTATTTGAAAACAAACACTATATGAGACAGTGAGTCCCCTCATAATGGACGAGACATGGTGCTATTGTCTATGGTGAAGAAATGTGTGGTGTGTACGCCCATCATATACGCTTCTGTGGTTGTTGTGGCCTTGCGTGTGGTATTTTCTCTCTGACTTCTGTTCTATATTTGTCTACATTGTTTGCTCGCTATCTCATGACGAGGTTTGTATTTAGTCAATGTATTCTGATTTATATATTATTATAACCCGGTTTCATTGTCCATGTTAACACATTTCTCCTATTGACGCCATTTGACGCCTTTATAAAAACATATAGACATCATTATATGTGATGTTCGAGCTACATGACACGAGAAACTATGTGTAGACAGCTCCTGTGTCAAATAATTGGATTAGCAGTCGAGAAATGCATATACTGTAGAACCTTTCTTAAACGGTCATCAAAAAGAGTTCGAAGTATTGGTATGTAAGACAGAAGGTAGGTCACATGTACTGCAGAAAGCTCCTATAGGAGCTGTATATTTGCTCTGTATTAAGCAACCACCTGTGTTATAGATGCCTGTGCCCAATCAATATAAGGTCATTTTAGACAGGTTTTACTGTATAACAGAAGCTATGTTGCATGCTTATGATAACAGTGAGGCAGGACTGTAGCTCTCACAAGTAGTCACATCGTTTCCATATAACTATAATACCACACACACGATAATAATGATAGTAATAATAACTAGAACTGTCGCATATGGGCTAACTAATACCCTCGCATTCCGGGTGCTAGATGTCATTGTAGGGGTTATGCCTATACAATTCTGATGGCTTTAGAGGGCATTATATTGCGTTTCGATGGTTTTGGTCCCGCCCATAGTGCCCCGATAGATGGGGATCACCAGATTCCTAAAAGTCCAAAAACGTATTTGCTTCCATCTGTACAACATGCAATATAAAACATTGGTTTTTAAGGAGATGGGCATTATATTGCTATTCTATGGCGTTGACCCTGCCAATATCAAGGGACATAACTTGGTTTGGAAAAAGACAATTAAATGTATGTTAATAGGAAGCTGGAAAAGTATTTAAACCGAAATAATTAACTGTTATGAAAGGCCTGAGACTGTAGCTGTTTATCCGAAGCGTTTGAATGCATGGTAATGGTAACATTCTTGATTCATTAATTCGGTAGGCATGAATACGTAAAGAAATCTCTCATCGTGCAGTCCATATAATGGGCATTATATTACTTTTCTACAGTTTATGTCTCACCCATAGTTCCACGGGAGTGGGGACAAACAAATTTCCAAGTCCAAAAAAATCTTTGCTTCAGTCCCTACAATTTCTGATTCAGTCCCTATAATGGGCATTACATTGCTTTTCTACAGTGTATGCCTCACCAATAGTGCCACAAACACAACCGTTTTAAGGAAATGGGGATTATATTGGTTTTTTCTCTGATTTGGTCCCACCCATAGTGCCCCCGGGGTATGGGGACCAAAACATCCAAGTCGAATATACTTTCTGATTCAGTCCCTACAATTTTCAAATACATATTGGGCAAAAATTGTGAAGAAATAGACATTATATTGTTTTCCTATGGTTTTGGTCTCGCCCATAGTACCCCGGGGTGGGACAGACAAAACAATCATTGCTCCAATCCCTAAACCTTTTGGACACATATGCCTATACAAAAAGTCAACGTTTTTTAGGAAATGGGGATTATATTGCGCTTCTATGCTTTGGTCCCGTCCATAGTGTCCCGGGGTATAAAATACCTTCAGTGTATAGACTGCACACATTGTGTAGACTACATACAGTGTATAGACTACATATAGTGTATAGACTACATATAGTATATAGACTACGTACCGTGTATGGACTACACACATTGTGTAGACTAAATACGGTTATAGACTACATATAGTGTATAGACTACATGCAGGGTTAATACTGTCTACCTTGTATAGACTACATTAGTGTATAGAACATGTACCGCGTATGGACTATACACACTGCATACGCTATATAGACAGTGTATAGACTACATACGGTGTTTAGACTATCTACCGTGTTTTAACTACATCATACAATGTATACACTATTTACCGTGTACAGACTGCATACGGTGTATAGACTGCATACATGATATAGACTACATACTGTGTATAGTTTACCTTCATATTTATACCACATACTGTGTATAGACTATGTACAGTGTATGAACTATATACAGTGTGTAGATTGCATACATTGCATAGACTATCTCCCGTGTATAGACTGCTACGGTGTACAGACTACATACATGGTATATACTACATACAATGTATAGACTACATACTGTATATAGACTACAGACATTGTATAGACTACATACACTAGTTATACTACATACTGTGTATAGACTACGTCCTGTGTATAGAATATATCCTGTGTATAGAATACATACAAAATGGGCTGACATCGGAAATCACACATTGAAACAAACTGCAGCCGGTTTTGAAATAATTGTTTCAAAGTGAAACGTTATGTCAAAACAGGTTGCTATCTACTAAGCTAATATCCAAATAGGTTTGATGACATTGAAGTGAGCAATTCTTATTGTAATCACTTATTGGACAGAATACAGTTAGCTATTATATGCTTCATCAATGATATTATTTGCAGTGATTAGTTCTCACTGTATAATGAGACAGCTTAGTTGGGACCTGTGCCTGTAAAGCCTTAACAATGATCAGTTACCTGTGCGAAACCTGTGTCTGAAATCTATATTTACCGGACCAGGGAATATGTGTAAAACTGGTGGAAAAAATCAGTGATTACATGTAATCCCTAGTGTATTTTAGGGATTACACGTAATCCCTCGTTGGTTCAGGAATTACACGACATATAGCCTACATACATTGTATAGATTACATATAGTGTATAGACTATATAAATGTATAGACTGTACAATGTATAGACATTGTATACACTACGTATAGTGTATAGACTACGTGTAGTGTATAGACTACGTATAGTGTATGGACTACGTATAGTGTATTGACTACGTATATTGTATAGATTACGTATAGTGTATAGACTACGTATAGTGCATAGACTACGTATAGTGTATAGACTACGTACAGTGTATAGACTACGTATAATGTATAGACCACGAATAGTGTATAGACTACGTATAATATATAGACTACGTACAGTGTATAGACTACGTATAATATATAGACTACGTACAGTGTATAGACTACGTACCGTATTTAGACTACGTACCGTGTTAAGACTACGTACAGTATATACTACATACATTGTAGATCACGTACACGGTATAGACTATGTTCAGTTAGACTACATGCAGTTTACTACATGCAGTGTATAGACTACGTTCAGTGCGTAGACTATATACAGTGTATATACTACGTACAGCGTATATGTTACACACAGTGTATAGACCACAATGTTCACTTTTCACTTCTGTCAAATTGCCACTTATTTTTAATCTCTACTGGCGCAACGTTGCCAAAAATTGCATAAATCATTTGTTTATATGCTGAAAAGAAGTATATTGCAAGAAAACCAATCGAATAAACGCCAAGGAAGACAAAACGTTCATGTACCTGATACAAGGGGTGTTATAAAAATAATGACCAGACATTGTGTAGAATGTGGACTCGTAAGAATCTCCTGCTTAAAATGGATTATACATGAATGAAGTATTTATATCTGAAAACTATTATATCGTTTTGAAGATATTTAGTTTTTTAGCAGGTCACAAAGTGTCATCGTCCAAAGTTTTCTGCGCGATGAAAAAGTAGTACAAATAAATAATCCAGCTTATTCGCCCGATCTAAGTCGTTGTAACTTTTTCCTCTTCCCCATGCTGAAAAAGATGCTGACTGGGCACAAAAACGTATCTCATAAAGCCCTTGAGGTGGTATTTTTCAATTGATTAAGACTATGCCAAGAGGAGACTACTCTGTTGCGTTTACCTTTTGGATTTCTCAGCTTCGGAAGTGTGTGGCAGTCAATGGCGAATACTTTGAAGGGATAAACTAAACTTTAAATCTGAACAAATACTACGTACACATTTCATGCACAATTGTCATTACTTTTAAAAACAGCCCTCGTATCGAAGAAACGATGTTATTCGGCAATATATTAGTATTTGTTTGGGTGGCGTTTTTTCTCGATATAAGTTCAAATTGACAATCTTCATAATAATGATTGAACTTAACAAATGCCAAGTTTTATGATGTTATTGAAAATATGCGTTCATTGTAGAGACTGTCACTTTCATAATTAAATGTTACATAATTAATGAGTGTTCATTGATAATTATATCGCATACATAACCCAATAAACTTAATACACTGGCATGGTCCGTTTATTACGCAATTTGTTTTGCAAAATTTATTGACATCCGGCTTAACCGATAATTTACGCAACGTTTGATGCATTCAATTGACTGCAGGTTTATTGAACTAAGCTAAGCAATTGCAGCTTTTTTTCCTTGCATTCACAATAGAAGTGATTTATTATATTTTGGATATTTCGCCTGCCACTATCATGGTCTCTCTTGTAATACACAACAAGCAGGTTGCGCGTTGTGTATACAAAGCGATGTAAAATACAGACAACCAATCATAAGTGGTCTCCTGCAAATTACGTGATTTCATTGGACGATCGATTTCAAGGTTCAGACTGGTACATGGGATGTCTAGCGTTACTTGATGACTAAACAAACGTGTTATTGAGTTTCCGAACAGATGAAACAAATGGAGAAAAGTCCTGTCAGTAATTCAAGTTTCGAAGAACCTTTCGCAACGGGAGACAGATCGTGTAAATCGTATTTGCATTTTTATATTCAACTTAGTGGAGCCAGCTATAGTGAATCAATGTAAATTTTATGTGGTAGGCTAACTCGTACCGTTGCAGAAAATATATTCCACGGGATTTTTATATGCTCATAAACCTCTTGAAAAGGAGAGAGTTCAGACATCAACCGGTGGTTGAATTGCGAAAGGAGTATTCAGGTCTTTAGGATACAGTAAACCCAATCTTGAGGTACCAAACCCTTTACTTCATAAGTATTTATGCTAGAAATACAGCCAAAAACCTCCTGCTATTTAAAACTGCACTATAGTTAATTAGTTATATGCTTTTATAGAAGAGTAAGACGACATGGACATGATTAAATAAAGTTCAGATATGGTACTTGGACTGCAAAATTACCAATGTATATGTACATGCATACTCAAACTCATTACTTGTTCAAGTCCTAGGCGATATAGGTCACTTACGGTATTTCAGCACGGCTACAACAGCGAATAGGTGCAAGGGAGGTAATAGCGTGATGTCTGCTGGGTGGATAAGAAGTTATACATCCTAACCTTGACATGTCATTCAAAAGCTCTGCGGTCATTTCATGTTTGATTTACTTGTAAAACTTTACAGAGCAAACCAATTAGGATGCTATTTTTATAACATAATATTATATGGAAGAACCTATTTTTAGCGACCACTTGATAAGTAGGCATTTGTGTCTTTAAAAACAGGTAGATCTAGTTGCTTAATGCAAGACAAAATCATGCTCCTGAGTCTGCTGCATATCTTCCGTTCTGCATTAAGTTACCTTCAGTCTATCAGAACACGAATTAATATGTCTCTTTTAGCTGGCCTATTTAAAAAACAATATTTACTCTCGTTTCAGAATAATAGCCAATATAATATGCCAATGGAGCCAAGCCTGCAAGAGTTGTATCCCGTGTTGGGTTTTTGCTACTTATATAGTACAGGGGAAGTAACCTTTTGACATTAAATTCTTTTGTAAATATAAGGTTAATTCCCTTTAGTAGAGTTTCAAATTTTTACTGGCTTGAAACACATATACAGATACGGTAAACTGTTTAAACTAATTAAAGCTTAATTAATTAAACAATATGTACTGTTTTATTTGCCTTATCCGCCTGTCCGTACGTCAGTCGTGTCCGTGCGTCAGCCGTGTCCGTCACCAGTTTTTGCATATTTGACCAAAGGTTGTGGAACTTTATAGGACACTTAATCACTATGTGAGCTTGCGCACCTGGGGTAGGACTATGACATGCGCTCAATACCATTAGAGTTATAGCCCTTGACATAGGCCATAGCACAGTCATTTGTAGGACTGACAGCTGTGTCCAATTTGTGCATTCTAGTACAGTTAAACTTATCTAAGCCGATAGCCTAAAGGAGGCGTGCTTCTGGGTCTTAAAGTCATGTGGTAGCTTTATGCAGTTACGTAGTTACTCTAAATAAAAGTAAATGGTGCTTCATACATGCATATAGAACACCAAGTTTAAACCATAACGACTTCTTTCCTTCACTTGAGAAATACTTAGATAAATGTATAACTGTGTCGTATAATCCCCTTTTCATCGTTGCAGATTTAAACTGTGATATGCTGTCTGAAACTAAGTGCAGACGTTTAACTGATTGTTTGTGAGTTTTAATAAGCAACACGATTAAAAATGTCACCTGCTTTAAAAGAAACTACACTCCATCACTTATTGGTGTGTTTCAACCAAATCTAAAAGTTTGTGCATGAATGTATTGAATTTCCCAACAGGTGTATGTGACTGTCATAACATGCTCTCTTTAATTATATTAAATCACTCCAAACCATGATCAGAGAAACACAAACTTTCTTATAGAAGTTTTAGAAATTTTGATAATGGTGTTTTATCACTGATCTGCATGACATAAACTTATATACAACCCAGAATTTAAATGAAAATGCATTTATGACACCTTCGAAAAGGGCCTGACTGAAGTTATTGATAACACATACCAAGAAAAATGCCATACATGAACAAAACCCTTAGGAAAGCCATAGTGACAAAGAAAATGCTCTATCATAAATATATTAAGTAGAGGTCTTCTAAACATTGGGAAAAATACATGCAACAAAGAAATTATGTCAACAAATCAACGACCAAATCCCCTAATCATTTTTTTATGGAAAGGTGTACTGGTGCTGCTGATTTTTGGCACACAATTATACCGCACCTGTCCAAAAAGCAGTCAGTACACAACATCATATTATTTTAAACGAAAACAACAACGTTGTCTCAAATACGGAGGATGCTACAGATATTTTTAACTCTTTTTATATCCCCTTTTGAAAAAAAAATGGGGGTATATTGCTTTGCACATGTCGGTCTGTCGGTCGGTAGATCAATGGATTCCGATCGATAACTAATAAACGACTTGGCGTAGAATCTTCAAACTTGCTGTGGTGGTTGGTCCCGCCAACTAGATGACCCCAAATGTTTTTGAGGTCACTAGGTCAAAGTTCAAGGTCACTATGACCTTAACTAGTAAAACGGTTTCTGATCAATAACTGCTCAAGAGTTTGCCTTAGGATCTTTAACCTTGCTGTGGTTGTTGGTCATGACCACTAGATGACCCCTTATTGTTTCTGAAGTCACTAGATCAAAGGTCAAGGTCACCATGACCTTGACTGGTAAAATAGTTTCCGATCAATAACTGCTCAAGGGTTTGGCTTAGGATCTTCAAACTTGTTGTGGTGGTTTGTCATGACCACTACATGACGCCTATTGTTATTTAGGTCACTAAGTCAAATGTCAAGGTCACCATGACCTTAACTGGTGAAATGGTTCAAAGCAATAACTACTCAAGGTTTGCCTTAGTATCTTCAAACTTGCTGTGGTGGTTGGTCATGACTACTAGATGACCCCTGTTGTTTTTTAGGTCACTAGATGAAATGGCAAGGTCATCATGGCCTTAACATGTGAAATGGTTTCTGATCAATAATTGCTCAAGGGTTTGGCCTAGGATCTTCAAACTTGCTGTGGAGGTTGGTCATTACCACTAGATGACCCCTATTGTACTTGAGGTCACTAGATCAAAGGTCAAGGTCACAATGAACTTAACTGATGAAATTGTTTCCGATTTATAACTGCTCAATAGTTTGACTTAGGATGTTCAAACTTGCTGTGGTGGTTGGTCATGACCACTAGATGACCATTATAGTTTTTGAGGCCACTAGGTAAAACGTCTAGGTCACCTTGACCTTAACTGGTGAAATGGTTTCCGATCAATAACTACTCAATGGTTTGGTTTGGGATCTTCAAACTTGCTGTGGTAGTTGGTCATGACCACAAGATGACCCCTATTGTTGTTGAGGTCACTAGGTCAAAGGTCAATGTCACCATGACCTTAACTTGTGAAATGTTTTAGATCAATAAATGATTAGTGGTTTGGCTTAGGATCTTCGAAGTTGCTGTGGTGATTAGTCATGACAACTAGATGACCCCTATAGTTTTTGAGGTCACTAGATCAAAGGTCAGGGGGTCTGGGGTATACATGTTTTACAAACATCTCTTGTTATGTTATTGTTGCAAACGACTTACGCCTTTGATCCAGAAAATCATCCGAGCATACAGAAAACAGCAGGGAGAGATTTTAACCATGGATCTTTTAATTCTAACCCTGTCAATGAAGACTGTATTTTCAAGATAATTCAGGAACTTAACATCAAGAAAGCCACTGGAGTTGATCAGATATCAGCTAAAGTTTTTTAAACTTAGTGATAGGGCATTAGTTTCTCATTTTAAAAATCTTGTTAATACCCTGTCTAGTGGAGTTTGTCCAGACCGCATCAAGCATGTGCTTTTAGAAAAAGGGAGTGGGTGCAAAACAGCACTATTGAAACTGATAGAAGATTGGAAAAGTGCACTAGATGCAATTGAATACGTTGCCGCAATACTAATGGACTTGCTGAAGGCCTTTGACTGTCTGACACATGATATTCAATTATGTAAACTCTCCGCTTATGGTCTGTCAGAAAACGCATTGCACTTGATATCAAATTACTTTTCTAAAAGGAAACAGCAGGTAAAGATTAGCAAATGGGCAGACATATCAAAAGGCGTCCCACAGGTTTAATTATTGGGCCTTTTCTGTTCAATATTTTTTATTTAATGATATCTTCTTATTTATTGATGTTTGTTATACAATTATGCAGATGACAACATCCTTTCATTTCACAGTCCAAATTTCGAATTATTGATGCTAACTTTACAGCATGAAAGCAATGTTCTTATTGACTGGTTCCATTTTAATTGTATGAAGGCAATAATTTCCAAGCAATATAATTATTGGCAAGAAAACCCATGCAAAATCTCCTTCTTTCGAATTAGGCGGTATCGATATTAAATGTGAAGATCTTGTGACTTTATTTGGTGTTACATTGACTCTGTCATTTGATAACCACATCCAAAGGATCTGCAGAAAATCAGCCACACGACTAAAATCCTTAAGAGGGTTGGTAGGAACCTATGCAAACTGAGTTGATTGACCATATTTCATACCTTTTTATTATCTAATTTAAACTTCTGCAGTCTGGCCTGGCATTTTTGTTCAGAATCGAATACTAAACAAATATCCATATAAGACGTACCAGGACTATGGTTATTGAAACTTTTAAAATTCGGAATAAGATAAATCCTCCAGTATTACAAGGTCTTATTAGAAAACAGAATCTAGATGTAACTTCGTTACTCTAATATATTACAGGTGCTACATGTTAACTTAAACCCTTCTAGACTATTTTAGACCAAACTCTTTGAATTAATCTACCGAAAAGGACCATTAACTATAGAAAATGAGAACTTTAGAATTGTGAAGTTTTGAAGCCATTGCGAGCAAATTGCTCTTTTTATCACAGTGGTTTCAAAAAATGAGTTTTACAGAGGCGCAAAATGGGCGTCAGTAGGAGACAATTACTTACGGTAAGAGCTCGTTTAGATATGCAGCTCCAGTCCTGTGAAATTCGCTACCAGATCACTATAGAAAGACCTCAGCTTTTAACCTATTCAGGAAATAGATATTTTGGGGGGATGGGAACAATTGATAATGGGATAGCTTAGATCATATTGTCATTCCACAGGGCCGGAAGCAAACCAGTGTCCTCTTGGTCATGTCCAATCAGTTATTTTGTGCTATATGTCTACTTCAATCTTTTTGTTAGCTTTACAATATCGTACTATGTACCATTGTACCAGTGATGCTTACTACGTGATGTGGTGCTTATTAGTTCCTTAGTGTGTATTCTTACTGCTTTACTTTCATGTTACTTTCAAGTTGTGATACTTTGCTTGTATGCTTGTAAGTTTATAAGCTTGTTGTATGCTTATATGCTTCACCTTTTCCCTCATATAAACGCCTTTAAATCCATTTGCAAATCAGACAATTCCTAGAGGAACAATATCACCAGGGTCTGTTACTGTTTGCTTTTGATATGATATGTAGATCTGATTCTACAGTTTATGTCAAAGCAAATCTTATGTACTACTATTTTTGTCGGTTCAAAAGCCCAATTAGGGCTTATTTTGATTGTTATGTATCTTGCCGACGTTAAATAAATATTATCTTATATCTTATAAATGCTCCATTTCAGTAGATTTTTCAGAGGTCATGGCTAAAACGTCTAATGGTAATGGGTTAATTCAAACGGTAATAATAGACAAAGTTTTGGTAATTGGTAGCGTTCGATGTTGATGGAAAGGCATGTGCCCCTGTTTACGCAAACTACATATAAGATAATTCAAATGTATAAATAGGGCCAGTCATATTTGTAAATTAGACACACATATTGACGGATAAGAGTACGCTAAGACTAACCATTTTCATACAAAAATAAATTGCATATAAACCTTTCCATCAGTGATTTCATTAATTTTATTATAATAGTACATAAACGAGGGACTTTTTATTCGACAGTTGCTGCAGATCTCTGTTGCAAATGTGTAAATAATCGGGCATGCAGCGCTACGCTTGACTATTGATTAAATACGCCATGTATTGGTTCCGTGTATTCTCTTTAAGAATCATTATCGGCCGGTTTCAAACTGTAAATTTAACTAAAGAATGCACTAGTACATATCTGCAGTTTACGGAACTCTGTTTCAACACGCCCGTGCCGCAGTAATGTGATTAAGATAATTACAGTACAATTCTTCAAAACCGGACGTTCAAATTACATGCACAGCTTGTATATAGGACATACAAGCTGCAGAATTTGCTCAATATCGAGCAGGCCTGTACCGTCACTCCCAAAATCACCATGAAGCCATTATGGATCAGTGTGGCAACATTCACAGCATGGGAGGGCAATAAATTTATACCAAATTACTGATAAGCACAGTCTCTTGGGTTATCCAGATGTTTCTGTACTGCCCAATACTCTTTGAGACACAGGTCATTTCGTGTGTATTTATAATTATAAGATTGTGAAGTTATCTACTTATTTTCAGTGTTCATGTTTGTTGTACAATTCTTTAAAATAGTTCATCTGGTGCGAAGTTGTAACAAGGTAAGTCATGTTTTATGCTATAGAAATGCATTTGTTTAACCCGTTCCCTTATAGATACATGTACGCCTTTTCACACCTATGCAAACAGAACAGACCAAGATCAATCAGCTCCTGTAGGAGCTGCATGATCAGGATATACGCTGTTTACATATAGAAATATTACAGACCAGAGTCAGCATTACTAGTTGTAACATCTGAATTCTTTGATGAATGATTAGTCATTAATTATTCTTATTATATTGTGGATCAAGTCTTACACAAATATTAAAAACCGGCATTTTAGTTTTATGGATGTATAAGTAAATTAAAGATAAATAATTTCTATAGTTTTACCAAAATTTTATATGACTAGGCTCAGTTAATTACTTAAAATAGCAAATTGTGAGTCAATAATCCCTTCCTTTATATTATCAGCAAATTTTATTTGCTTTATTTTCCAGATTAACCACTAATGGGTGATTATGAAATTTTCCAAGATCATTCAAATAGATCAAGATTCTGAGAGAAAGAAAAATCTTGTTGCAGTAGATGATTTTTTATACTTTTCTGATAGCAAATGGGGACACTGTTAAAAAGAATAATTTAAAGCGAGCTCTACAGACTTTTCAAGGTGGTTCAAGATCATTTCAAGATAAGGAAATCGCAAAATTACAGGCAGTTCTGTGATATATTTGTAAAAATGATTCTTTAAAGCCATGCAGGAAACTCCTTGGTTTAATTGAAAACGAACTTTCGTGTGTGGCTCTCCCTGTTTGACTATTTTTCCATATTATTGGAGAAAGAAATGAAGGAACAACTTTAGATTTATATAAGCTAATAGTCAAAACTCATTTTTCAAAGAACTTCTACAATATTTAACAGTTTAAAGGTGAAGGAAAATGACAGTGCAACATTGCATATAGAGCGTAAATACCATTTTAGTGAAGTAGAATGGACATATATATGTTGGTTTGAAAACACTTTCGCCAAGTCAGTGGATTTATAGGAATTGAACTATGAAAATGAGTTGGAATTGATATATGCACAATATCAGTCTCGTCTGTCTTTAAGTGAATGTTTTAAAAGTTTTAGTAGATCTTCTCAATTACAACTAAGGAGAAATGCTCTGAGGATCAAGTCATCGGACAAAGACAGTGAATTAAGGATTTCGACAAGTAAAATGCACATTGCCCCAGTCCTTGACAATGATATACAATTCTTCATTAATATATATTGTCCAGACAGCATAGAAACTGTCATATGTTTCGAAGTTACAAACTCTGAAGAAAAGAACTGTTTATGGGCTGTTTTAGTCCAAAGTGGTTACACCTATTCCGATTTTGTTGACATATGTGAGAGAGTATTCTTTAGTGTAAAAAGGAAACACAGTGTCTATTTAGAAAAGGTTTTATTGATTCAAGTACACCATTTAAAGGTATTTACAACCACCGAAAACTATATTACAAGATATGTGTTACGTGATGCAATTCAGACAAACAGATTCGAAAATATTTTGAAATCGTGGTCTGCTCAATCTCTTGTGGATGGTTCTACTGATGTTTATGATAATGACAATGTATGTGACAGGTGCTTTTCTGGTGACTATTACAAACCACTCATTGTGGATGGTTTTTATATTGTCCAGGAATGGGTTTTAGAAGTTCCAATTGAAACCCAACTTTTGTTTGAACATTTTTTGAAATTAACAACCATTATAAACAGTAAAGATAAAGAGGAGTTATTAAAAAAGAAGTTGGAAAAACTATATGCAGTGTACTATATTTTGCTGAACATATATAATAAAAACTATTTTGGAATTTTCCAGAAGTCTAATGCAAATAAACTACTGCTTGAACATAAAAATATAAGCTCTGTGTTCAGTGTAACAGCCTCAATTGGAGCTATAGCAAGTTTGTGTCATGCTGAAAATCTACTTTAAAAAGACACAAACAGTGATTTGTGCTACTATAACACATATATAAAGCAGCACAAGTTAGAATATGAAACAACAACTGGGAATTCAAAATCGTTGGTGAGTCTACGACAATGTCACCTGATTTTAATGTTAAACAACCTTGTGCGTCTGCAGTATATCGCCGATCCAAATCCAGGAGAACATAGGAGCAAACAACTATGTACACTACCAATAACTCTTAAAGGGTCTTCCATTAAACAGCAAAATTACAGATGAGTGACAGCTGCCATACTGTGATGGAAGTTTCGGTTGTATATGTAAACGTCCGGAAGTAATACCCGAAGAAAGTGTATGCAGCACCTTAATAGATCTAAGTGACAGCGAGAAGAAAACTTGGAACAATTTCCTCAACTGGATGACTTTTGGAAACCGTGTTCTTTGAAAGAAGTTGCCTGGTGAGTTGAATATAAAAATAAGTTTAAACTGTTAAAATGTGGTTAGATAAAAATACCCAGATGCAAAAGATAATAATATGTTATTGACATATCGTATTGACTGTAAACACGAAATAGACAGTAGGAAGTGAAGGTATTTTTTTAATTATACAAATAGATGAGACAAATGCTACTGGGTTGTATCGACTTATTTTATTTTTCGCATTTTTTACAAATTCACTTTTCAGATGACTCTCCACAGCTGCTCTGACCTGAATAGTCATCGAGTACATGTCTACGATGTCAAGTTTATTCTTTTTCAAACAAAAACAGTTGTGCACGCTTAATATCCACTAGTAATTGTATCTTCTTGCGATTTATCTTTTATTAAATGTCGGTGTAGAAGTGTTTCATATAGTTTTCCCGTACTTTTAAATTATGACGTCATTTAAATGATGACGTCGCTTGTTTACCTCTAACGTTTATTTTCAAATCATTTTCATTTTGGCAGACATCGTTATGCATGTTGTGGAGTTGTCTGGAGGGGGAATTTTATTTACATTTTGACTTTGGTGAAAGTGGGATAAGGACGAGGCTGGGTACCCGTAAACCAGGTTTAAGTCCCCCAGAAGCTTATTTTGGTTGCTGGCCGTTCCAAGGCGGTACTCCTGCTTTCAGCCTACGGTCAATTTTGTTGTTTAATATGCTTAATGTTTAATGTTTTTCGTCTTGATATGCGTCCCGTTATGTTTTGTCTTGTGGCTTTACCGTTTCTTGTTTGATGGTGTTTGGTGCGGTGTCATTTCGTGTGTGGCTCTCCCTGTTTGACTATTTTTCCATATTTGCTAGAGCAAGTAGAAAATGAACATACCGATGAAACTTCAATTTGGCGTATTTACAACTAGTCAGGTATTCAATAGTTTATATCTACACTGATGTACAATAATTCTAAACTGCCACTTTTTAAACCCCTGGAAATGTGCACTGCATAAAAACCGTAACTCTAGCTGCAGTATTCCCCTTTTCATATTTTGTTGTCCGGCCAATAATTCCTGTTCTACTGATTCAATGAATTGAAAGTTCATGTATGGAAAAGGCATAATAATAAAAAGTCTCACGCACAACTTGACAAGGCCCATAACTCTAGCATTAATATTTTATGAGTTATTCTTTTGCATATTTTCTTGTCAGGCCAATAAGCTCTATACTGCTGATGCACTGTGATTATCTTGTATACATTTAATTTACATGTATTCAAATTTCACTTTTTAGGAAAGTTACGAGGTCACTGATGCAAGGCAAAGTGAATCTCAACCAGAAAATGCCGACGAGAACCTCATTGACATCTTTGAGTCTATTGAAATTGAGTCAAAGAAGACCCTACTTGAAATTGGCCTCAGCGATGATGATGACGAAATTTCAGATATAACAGCCCTGGAAAAGTCTATGGAGGATATGTCCATACTTGAAGTTGATTCCTTCAACGATTCAGCAACCTCACTCTAAGAGCAATTTAAAATCGTTTGCTTTGAAAAGTTTCAAGTGCCACCATTGATTTGTAGACATCCTCCTCCAGTAATAGGACGAAACGATGACCGAGAAAAAGAAGATATTGATGACATATTTTTTAGGCTGGATATGACGCCGATCTAAGCAAAACACACAACCGTATATTGTGTGGGCCAGACAATAAAATTGGAAAATGTCTTTCTCACTTAGGAAAAGTAAATGATAGATATAAAAAGTTTCTACCAGAGTTTCCGTTGTTACACTTGAGGAAATCAAACATAAATATACTGCTCAGCGCCTACAAGAATGGCGGCATCATTCAGTTGTTGCAGTTCATGAGAAATGATTATCACTATGAATGGGCTCAACTGCTGTCTTTCCAACACATAGACATGGCAACAAAGCATGTCCGGTGCCTCGCATTAGCATTCCATCTGGCCTTTCTTATAGCTTTTACACAACATCTTGATGGGAGTGATCTGCAAAAATTCCTCAGCGACATGGAGATGGACGATTCTGCAGAAATATCTAGTAAATGGTCAGTCCGATTTTCAGATTTCTTGGCGTATGGATCTGAAAAAAATGCAACGTTTGCTCTGCACATAGACATGATGCAACAATGTGATGAAATGGTCTCCATAGCATTCGCCGAACGTCTGGGAGGTCAAAATGGTTACAATCTGCTACTTGCTGCCGTCAAAGGCTCACTTCCCTATCTATTTGTAAATGGAGCAACATCATATGCCCCATACTGTGTTCAACTCTGTATAGTCATTTCACTGCAGGCCACTTTCGCCAGTGCTTAAAGCAGAGCCTTTTCACTACGCCTTTTAAAAACAGCAAGAAGAACTTTGCATGTGATACAAAACGTGAAATGGACCATCTTAATGTTTTGAAAGGTTTCTGATCAGGGTCAATGTGGAATCTGTGACGTGTCGTGTGTCCCTCATTGATACGCTTAAGTGAAAGAAGCCATAAAGGTGAACATCCACAGGGCGAGGACGATGTCAGACTGGGTATGGATCTCACGGAGGTTGATATGAATCATGTTTACCCAGCAGCATTGTTAATTTTGTGACGTGGAGCACTGTCTCTGGAGAAGTCCACTACAGCGTTCAACATGTATAGCAAGGTACGTTTGTTGTGACCTCCATCAATACTTGATGCAGACAGCAACGGTGTAGGAAGATTTCTTCTTGAACGATTCCTACAGAAGGAGCGAATCATACATACGCAGGACTCAGATAAGGAAACGGTGATCATTGGTCCAAAAGAGCTTGTAAATCGAGCAAAGAAAAGGTGTAACATTAAGGCGCACTCAAAAATCAAAAGTAATATCACTGAAAACAGAGCGTCAGGCACAGGAAGAAAGAAGGAGGTAGCAAAAGAGGCCAAACTGGTAGATGCATTTTCGTCAGAGAATAACGCCTGTCAGGCGCTGTTGCAACCCGACAGTTCAAAGCCAAAAGTGTCAAGGGCCCTAAAGCATTTATTCAGCAGCTGCCAGACCACTGTTCCACTGGATCAATTTATGATGCTGAACTTGTCGTATGTGCCAAAGACACTGCCAATGTCTATAACCATTTGTACGGCAGAATTTGCGGGAATAAAATTCAAAACAGGAAACATTCAATCTGGAGAGGAGTATATAGATATGTTTGAAAAATATCTCAATGGAGTCTTGAAGAATTCAAATATCAACATCATCGTTATTTGCGAAGAGAAATATCAATTTACTCCAGGTGAGTTCAAAGCAGGCACGCGTAAACAGAGGAAAACAAGTGCAAATGAATCAGGTGAAGACGTGAAGCATTTAAAGACCACCGAACATATACTAAATGAAACTTTGTTCGACAAAAACGTTATCACCAGCACAAATATGGGGAAACAGTGAGTACATATTTAGCACAAAACGTTTCAAAACTGAGACTAGACAAGGATGTTACTGTGATATTGGACAGTGAATTGGTGACACAGAAGATGTGTACATGTTCCGCAAACTGTGAATGACCGATTTCATACTGTACTCCGGTTGAATGTCTATTTAGACCAGACACGAGGGAACCGCATATTGCTGAAATGGATGGCATTAAACAGACAAAAGAAGAAACAGAAATGTATGCTGTTGATTGCACAGGGGTCTAGACCGCTTCATGGGGGTCTATATGTATTATATAATAACAAGGGTTCCAACTAGCAGAACGGACAGCCGTGTACCACAAGTACAAATATGAATGTAACTCTTGCAATTTCAATGATAATTTCGTAATTCTTTCGGATATTGAAAGCCAATATATTTTACTATCAAATAAATATAATCTTCTGATGGTAACGTATGCAAATTATCGATCCAACAATGATTTTCTCAAAATTTCACGTGTTTTCTGGGTCATTGACAAACGTTCGTTCACCCCGGTTTCATTATATCACAGCCTTAACCTGACGATTTTCAGTTCAAAAGATGACGTGGTTCGATAAAACAACCTAATTATATCACCAATCTCCATTTGTTTTGTCCTCTAAATAAGTAAGCAACTCGCAACAGCGGCCTTTCTGTCTGTCCTTATGTTTCTATTTCGGATGGTGCCATTTTGCAACAAATTTGAATGGAGCCATTTCATTGGATGAGCGAAGGAAAAGTTGGAAAATCCATGACGTCGCGTACAATGGCTCCTTCCTCGACGATTTGAAGCAAACTGACAAAACTCGCTAGTTTTACATCATTCTTTTGATGCTGGGGACTAAAAATTGGAGGTGGGTGATAGAATTGATTCGTTTTATTGAACCTTGCCATTTTTATAACTGTAAATTGCCAGGTTATTGCTGTGATATAGTGAAACCGGGGTGAAGGAACGTTTGTCAATGACCCAAAAAACACGTGAAATTTTGAGAAAATCATTGTTGGGTTGATACTTGTTCATGAGTTACCGTTATAAGATTATTTTCATTTGATAGAAAAATATATTGGCTTTCAATAGCCGAAAGAATTACGAAATTATCAATTAAATTGTAAGAGTTACAGTCATATTTGTACTCGTGGTACACGGATATCCGTTCTGCTAGTTGGAACCCTTGTTATTATATAGTACATATAGACCCCCAAGAAGCGGTCCAGACCCCTGTGGTTGATTGGATAGTTCGCTTGCAGAATAAATTGAAACCAGGAGATATTGCCATGTTTTATGTCACATCTGCTGACATTGATGCCGTATACATACATCTTTTTGGACTCAGTAAATCTGGATACGGAATGAAGATGTCTCATTCAAAAATAGTGTAAATGTTGTGCTGCAGAAAGCCGGTGGCAAAGTTGATATATACAACATAACGGCAATGCTGACACTGTTTGAACAACAATATGGTGACATCGAAGTTGGGTTGAAAATAGCATTTACTTTATGCTTAGGTGGGAGTGACTGCATTCTAAAGCTATATTCAATTTCACATGACACAGTATTGAAAACCCTTCAGGAGAATACAAAGTTCAGGTCCGAAATGTACACAACTGTAGAGGGGAGTGTCGTGCTTAACGAAAAAAAATGTTTGGAGTTCATGAAACATTTGTACACACCAAAGCGCCTCCATGGCAAAAACTTATCGTATCAAGAAGTTCGTGCCTTATCAATTAACAAAAAAAGAAGATGCTGATCAAAAGGGTGGATTTAAGACATCCAATCCAAAGAATAGGCTGCCACCTGAGTTGATTTAGAAAAAAACTCAAATGTATAGAATAGATGCCATATATGTGTGTATAGAATACACATATATAGGTTAAGCACCCCTTCTTCCGAATCGCACACCTGTGTTTACATTGATGATGTTCAGGAATAGGTTTTTTTTAGTCTACATTTGTATTTTGTAAATGAACTGTACTGGGTTTGACACTATTGTGTTCCTGTTGTTTTTAGATATATTTGAGCATTATCAAATTTCTACAACTCTACAGGAATAGGCGTTTTGTTCAAGCCATTAAATGGGCATGTATACAATTAAATGTTACTACCGGTAGTTCTTTATGATGCAAATAAGCATAAAGTAGATCCACCACACAAGTAAATGCACTATTGTGACGCGTATTTTCCAAATTCCAGTATAACACACAACTTGATTATACATGT
The DNA here is from genome assembly GCA_963576725.1 of Azorinus chamasolen. Taxonomy (NCBI): domain Eukaryota; kingdom Metazoa; phylum Mollusca; class Bivalvia; order Cardiida; family Solecurtidae; genus Azorinus; species Azorinus chamasolen. Next base: position 76,327,706 of record OY755239.1, read on the forward strand.
ATAATTATCCATGTTAATTTTAATACACACAAATGCTTCTTTAACCATTTACTTCATAGATAGTTCTATACCGTTAAAATCTGCAAACTTATAAGACCCAGATCAAGCAGCTCCTATAGGATCTGTCTGATCAGGGTATACTATGTTTCCATATAGAATATCATCATAGATAATAGTTTGTTTTACAGGCTGAAGCAACAAAAGGGACATATATTGAATTAACTATCGTTGATACGAGCACTATTTCTTGTCTGCAGGTCTATTAAACTTTTTGCCAATAAATATATGCTGAACCCCCTTCAGTGCGTTTCTTGCAAAGTTGAAACAGAGTAGCCCCAGATCAGGTGATTCCCATGGGGGCCTCTGATCAGGGTCTGTACTACTTTCAATTAGATTTCATTCTTTTTGTCATGAAAAAAGTCTGCCATATTTTATCAGTCGAGGTAATATTTCAGGTAATTATAAGTCATAGTGGGCTGAGTCATGAATATGCAGCATTGAAAGGGTTTTTACAAACCGTCCTTGTTACTAAGTTTGACGGAGATACATGTATATTATTTTTACTGCAGAAAACATGATACTCGGTTCCAGTATTGTGTGATGCATAATATGTGTTAATTAAATTCATGTTACTTATTCTTGATGAAATTCTTTTTTAATTAACAAATACTTATCCATTACTTTCCATTTTTCTTGTGTTTCAAATTCACCAAACCATTGAGATAGACGCCAGATAAAATGGCTTGACCACAACCTTAGCCACCATATGGCTGTTAACAGACCGGGCATCTCTCAGTAATTCACCATGACCAGATTACAGTCATTAAAAATTCTGAAGGGTGGTGATCCCCCGAAAGCAAAAATTGCAACACAAAAAGAGAAAATTGCAGACTCGGTTTTATTGAGTCTGTTTATGAGCAGTAATTGAATGTGCAACACTGCTCACGCCCTCTAGCACCGGCTTAAGCGGTATTCAATTTTCAGAGCAAGAAGTACTGAAATTCATGCTCTCGAAGGATCAGAAGGTATAACAACACTGAGAATGAAGTACGGGGCGACGTTTTACGGCCGCCACACAAGCACTTAACACCTGCTGTTGTGAAGATTATAAATTCTGAAGGGTGGTGATCCCCCGAAAGCAAACATTGCAACACAAAAAGAGAAAATTGCAGAGTCGGTTTTATTGAGTCTGTTCATGAGCAGTAATTGAATGTGCAATACTGCTCACGCCCCCTAGCACCGGCTTAAGCGGTATTCAATTTTCAGAGCAAGAAGTACTGAAATTCATGATCTCGAAGGATCAGAAGGTAAACTGGCTCAGGGTGAGTTAATGATAAGATATCCCATAGAGTGGCAATTATCGTGAACAGTTAGATTCTGGCAGGGAAAATTCAGGCAAGTGTAGCTTGTATGTAGGACTGTGTAATATCAATGTCAGCCTTTAAGACTGGTGGCAGCTGAATGCAGAGTACATTTCATGCAGAAAGCTCCAGAAGAAGCTTTCCACATGCCTTCCACCTTCCACCTTGCCTAAAACGACCTAAATTCTTCTTCCGGTGGGGTATTGTACTTGCACTCCTACTAATTGTATTCTGAGAAGCAATTTAGAGGACAAACTTCTCAGTTCTACATATTTAGTTTGGTTTAATGATAAATTGTAAACGGTACTGTAAAATCAGTTTGCCCCGATCAGAAAGTCCCTCGAGTACCCTTTTATCTGGACCTACACTGTTTCCCCGTGTTCCTTCCCAAGATACTGGAAGCAAACGTGATTAAATTACACTATCAGTGGCAAACCAGTGCCGTCTTTCCATTATTCTCAAAGTACATACATATAACGTGTTCAACAGTTTGGATCCTGATGTGAGGTCGAGTTAACAGTCATCGTTATTATAGATCAAACAGTATTCGCAAAAGGCTTTACAAATTCAACAACGGGGTTGCAACAGTAAAGACTCTCGCGACTGCATAAATTGGTACAGGTAGGTCCAGATCAGAGGGTGCCTGAAGTGGACCCCTAATCATTGTCTGCACTGTTTGTTATGTCAAAGGTTATCATAACAAATACATGTATATATTTGACAGGAACCCCTCACATGGACAATTAGCATGGTTCAAAGGTCCATTTAAACGCACACATCGTGTACAATATGCATGTTTCAAAGGTCCAATTAGCATGTTTTAAAGGTCCAGTTAAACGCGCCCATCGTGTACAATTAGCATGTTTCAAAGGTCGTTTTAAACGCGCCCATCGTGTACAATTAGCATGTTTCAAAGGTCCATTTAAACGCACCCATCGTGTACAATTAGCATGTTTCAAAGGTCAATTTGAACGCGCTCACCGTGTACAATTAGCATGTTTCAAAGGTCCATTTAAACGCGCTCATCGTGTACAATTATCATGTTTCAAAGGTCCATTTAAACGCGCTCATCGTGTACAATTAGCATGTTTCAAAAGTCCATTTGAACGCGCTCACCGTGTACAATGTTTTATAGGAATAAATGTTTCCCTTTAAGTGTGGGAAATGAGTCACTAATGTCCTTTGCAAACAATGTAGACCCAGATGATATGACTGCCAGAGGAGCCCTCCTATCAAGGTATGCACGGTTTGTCATGTTACACTTTCCTTTAAAATATTTTCTTAATATTCACAGTAAGCTTGACCCGTTTACACTTTGGAACTGTCCACTTGATAATTCAGCGTTGAAAGGGTTTACTCATGTGGATACTGTAGACCCGATACAGTCACATTATACTTAGTGGCTATAGTACGTGTGTCAAATAAGCATGAATCAATGTTGAATACACATTTGTTTCTGAAATATCGTGACAATCGTTATCACCGTGGGATAATGCGCTCTTTCAACTTAAAGTATAAAGCCAGTGTTATTGTCGTTCTCTTTGGGGGGGGGGGGGGTTTACTGTATACAAATGTAATATACTTCCTGTAATCAACAAACCCTTCAAGTCAGCCCATTACCTCATGAACATTTTATACAAAAAAAATAATGACTCCATGTATATTAATTAGCTGAAGTTTTATAATAAACGCTTGATATTTGACAAAAGGCAGAAACTGTAAAATAGATATATATGATTCCATAAGTAAACAGAATAGACCCTGATCAGACGATTACGATAGGAGCCGTCTGATCTGGGTTTACTCTGTTTTGCATTTGCGTGAAATGTCACTATCACAAAAAAGTTATATAAAAAGGACAGGATCAGGACAGAAATGTGCTTAACGTTCTTGCTTTAATAATAAACAATAGCATTCTTGCCATTCAAAGTACATGTATATCAATATGAGTCAATATATGAAATGGTCAATGGCGAAATTAGGGCAAACGCTTGTAACTACATTGTGTAACTACAAGCAGTTACAATATATATAGTAGTCTTCTAGAAATTATCGAAGTTGTTTTTTCTTTCATTTCTACTAAAACATGCCAGAGTATCAAACAGTTTGAATCGTTGTGAGATGCCATGTTACACGATGTGTTATCGTTGTGAGATGCCATGTTACACGATGTGTTATCGTTTAGAGATGCCGTGTTACACGATGTGTTATCGTTGTGAGATGCCATGTTACACGATGTGTTATTGTGAGATGCCATGTTACACGATGTGTTATCGTTGTGAGATGTGTTATCGTTGTGAGATGCCATGTTACACGATGTGTTATCGTTGTGAGATGCCGTGTTACACGATGTGTTATCGTTGTGAGATGCCGTGTTACACAATGTGTTATCGTTGTGAGATGCCGTGTTACACGATGTGTTATCGTTGTGAGATGCCATGTTACACGATGTGTTATCGTTGTGAGATGTGTTATCGTTGTGAGATGCCATGTTACACGATGTGTTATCGTTGTGAGATGTCATGTTACACGATGTGTTATCGTTGTGAGATGTCATGTTACACAATGTGTTATCGTTGTGAGATGCCGTGTTACACGATGTGTTATCGTTGTGAGATGCCGTGTTACACGATGTCTTATCGTTGTGAGATGCCATGTTACACGATGTGTTATCGTTTTGAGATGCCATGTTACACGATGTGTTATCGTTGTGAGATGCCGTGTTACACCATGTCTTACCGTTGTGAAATACCATGTTACATGATGTCTTATCGTTGTGAGATACCATGTTACATGATGTCTTATCGTTGTGAGATGCCATGTTACATGATGTCTTATGTTTACAGATGTCATCACGAGTTCGACCCGCAGACTATATTTACCATAATTTCCAACTAAACTATCAGTGTATCTTGGACATTTGTTGGCAGTGTAGTTCAAACAACTCTCCCTAGAGCGCTTTCATTTTTGTCGCCTCAGCACTGCTAGCCATTCCCGAATGAACAATTTGAATTAATTGACCACTGCATGGATATTCATTATTAATTGTTTATACGGTAAAACTTTAAAAGGGAATTGTGGCATAGACAAACACCAGGAGCAGATATATATATAATTTCATCAGCAAACAGATCAGGCGCTGATCAGACGGCTCACACAGGAGCCGTCTGATCTGGGTCTACTCTGTTTGTAAAGGCGTGAAAATGCGTTTAAGCTTTGTCCTATCGCGACTGGCGATCTGGGACTATGCTATATATAATATCCGAGTGTCCAATGACCAGTGATCACTGCCATATTGTATCAGTTTCTTGGATTCTGAACTGTGTAGCAAAGCTTAACAACCACTTCGCCAAGTGTAACAAACCACTTCACCAAGTCTAACAACCAATTCGCCAAGTCTAACAATCACATCGCCAAGTGTAACAATCACATTGCCAGATGTCGCCAAGTTAACGCAAATCTCAAGCTCCCATTCATTACAAGAGAACGTGTCATGGCTCACAAGAGCATCCCATCTTGAACTCAACCATAACAAATCTGACTGGTGGGTAGTACGCGACATTTGGGTCAGTGACAAGGACCCAGTGAAGCCCTAACAGGCTCCTGCACTTGCCCGATCCGCACGTTGTATCTTCCCTGGAACGAAAGAATAATAGTTTCAATTTGCAGCGCGTTTTAAAACTCCTTAAAATACAAAAATCATTTGTTTATATGCTAAATGTATATATGTATTGCAAGAAAAGCTACGAATACCCGCTGAAGAAGACGAAGCATTTATGTGTTCGATATCGAAGACTAGGGTGTCATTCACCGATGTATTAGTATGTATTCGGGCTGTAGTTTAGTTTCGGTTTATTGTGAATTACAGGGACATTTTTCGGTGTAAGTTCAAACTAAAAACATCCAGAAGAATAATAGAGCATAACCATCAGTATATTTTATTGAAATATGTGTTTATTGTAGAGATTATCACTTTAACTGATTCACAGCCGTAATCGCCGGAAAGCGACTCACGGGGCTTGCTACAATTTGGCGAATCTGTGATTGTAAAGGTAATCAGTTTGGATCCAAATGAGACGCCGAATAACTAGGTGTCTCATCAGGATCCAAACTCTTTGACACACCACTTACGTTTTAGAGAAGAAAATGACGGCAATCCATCCTGAAACTAAAATCAGATTTTTGCCGACGAAAAATATTTGGCTCCAAATAATTACCCTAAGTATTCGGACACCAAATCTCCCCTTTCCACATTTTTATAAAGCTGAGCAATTCAATCTGGCACCATTTTAGTAATATAAGATTAGACAGACATGGCAAGCAACTAGTGTAGACCCTGATCAAACGGCGTCCTGAGATTTTGTTTGTTGTCCGAATACTTAGGGTAATTAGAATATTCTACTGAAAAAAGCATATCTGATTACAAGCTCGGAAATATTGCAATTTTACTTGTATCTGATTCGCTCAAACTGTTAGGACACTATTGACCGAGTGTTAAACAGCGTGGACCCTGATGCGAGGCCCAGTTACTCGGCGTTTCATCTCGACCCAAACTTTTTGCAAATACCAGTCAGGTTGTGTTAAGCAAGACTAGATAATTATAATATAATATATGATACTTTAATACATTATTGCAGAACACTCCGATAAGGATGAAATTACCCAAACCAGAAATCTCTGATGATATATACACGGTGATTTATGATATCTGCCCCATGTTCATCTCATAATAAACCATATCTCCTCCATTTGACAACTATGTTTTAAATATCATTTGAAAGAGTACACATTAAAGTTTTATAAAATGCATATTACGGGAAAGACGTTGACGTCATAAATGACAACAAAGGAAGTTGCTTGTTTATCAAGACGGTGCTCTCCAGGCAGAATGCTGCTGAAGTTGTACGGCATCTTTTTGAGAGCCGTTATGCAGTTAGAATGATACAGAAACGCTATCATAGAGGTGATAAACTGTCAAGAAGATATGTATACATGCTTGTCAGTCGGTGCCAGAAGACTGGGTCTGAAGAAGTTGGACGTCATGCAAATATCAGACGACCGGAAACCAGCGGAGGTATACAAAATGTTGAGGAATTGAAGCCGCAGAAGTGTGCGCGCCAAGTTCTAGGCAAACTTTAAAAATCTGCTCAAGTGTCTACAGAATTTTAAGATTTATCTTAAAACTTTATCCTTACATCATTTAAAGTGTGCAGCATTTGAACATATTAACAGTCGCACTGAATTCGCCAGATGAATGAAGGAACCGTTAGATGTTGTAGAGGTTTTATAGTCTCACTCGTAATCTAATTTGTGCCGTAAACAAACGCAACTTTTGTTTGTGGATCAAGGACAAACCTAGTGAAATGTCATTACGTGATAAGAAAGTAAAAAAGTGGGCCGCTTGAAGTGGCAGTGTTGTCATAAGGGTCATTCTTCTTTTTCTTTAAGAACATGGGGCACAGACAATGAATAGTGAGCATTATTTAACATTGTTGAATTTTTTTGTACCGCCTTTAGGCGACGGGTGCATAAAGTTTTACCCTTGTCCGTACATACGTCTGTACGTACGTCCGTCCTGTAAAGATTTCGTCAAACATTTATTCGCTTGTATATGCTGGAATGATTTGATATTTGGTCTAAAGCATAATCATAGTCAGTTGAACGTTGTCTCCCCCTTTCAGGTCTGTCATTCATCTACTTCCTGTTTGCCGACACTTTGATTGAGTTTGGGTGATTGTTTAATGACAGAAATTTTCGTCAAAGATTTCTTCGCTTGTGTATGCTGGAATGGTTTGATATTTGGTCTGAAGAGCATAACCACAGTGAGTTGTACCGTGGCTCCCCTTTTCAGGTCTGTCGTTTATCTACTTTCTGTTTGCCGACAATTTTATTGAATTTTGGTGATTGTTTAATGACAAAAAAAATCGTCAAAGATTTATTCGCTTGTGTATGCTGGAATTATTTGATATTTTGTCTGAAGCATAACCATAGTGAGTTGTACCGTGTCTCCCATTTTCAGGTCTGTCATTTACCTACTTCCTGTTTGCCGACACTTCGATTGAATTTTGATTATTATTTTTTACAATAGTCTTCCTGTTTATGGTTCTATTATTAGTAATTTGTAATTGTAGTATATATACAGAATTATTAAAATATTAGCCTATAGTAAATTATTGTGTCGCCTGCGTTTCGCAGAGGCGACATATAGGGATCACTATCCGTCTTGCGTTGTCCTCACCAAATAATCATGCACTCTTTAAGTCGACATTCAATTTCAGTGAAATTTAGAAGGGAAAAAAACCTGGCGGGGCATCCGTGTTCCATGAACACATTTTTTTTTCTACCGGCATTTGAGGAAACATGATATACATATCGAATACATTTGATTCCAACAGGACGGGACAACTCCACATACAGCTGTTCAGGTGCTGACATGATTGCATGAAACAGTTGATGCTGGTTTCATCTTTAAAACAGAACAATTTTGGCCTCCTCATTCTTCTATTTTTTCTCTGGGGTTATTTAAATAAGAAGGTCTACACAACAAAACCAACTTCAGCCATGGAACTAAAGACTGAAATACAGTGCTCCCTCCCTACAACGACCCTCTCAATAACGATTCCCTCCTTACAACAACGCATGTCACTGTTTCCGAAATATCAAGGCTCCAGAAACAACTTTTTTCCAAAGTATTTTCTTTATGCCTCCATCAAACCCTATGTTGTGACCACTCTTTAGAATCGTCACTTTGTGACGATTCTAAAGAGTGGTCACAACATAGGGTTTGATTGAGGCATAACGGTTTTAGTTCTCGAAATACACCTTATCTGGGGATCTGCAAACAAGCTAATTATGTTTGATTTTCCCTCCCTATAACAACTCCCTCTGAACAACACATACAATATTCGTATCCCAAAGGGTGTCGTTGTAGAGAGGGAGCACTGTAATGCAAAGACATGCACAGTATTACTCAAGAGACGCGTGCTTCTATAATATGCTTCTATAATTGAAAACTTCAAGAAAAGACAAAATGGACGTCACATTGAACACATGATCTAAAATACAGTTGTATTTATAGGCAACAACTAACATGTCAGTGTATAATATCATACATTAATTTAAATTTCAAGGTATGTTCTGTCCAGCATTTTAAATATTTCATTGACATATTTAAAATATTTAAAAAACATTAACATTTCAAAAGCGTGTCAGATATTTTGAATCACCCTGATATTCCAGATACTCAAGTCAAAATAGTACTCTTAAACCTAGTTAGTTTTCAATATATGTAATATATGTTTCAATGATCAACATGCTAGTACACCTTTACGTTAAACCGTTGACCCATACAAACACATATTACACATTTGCACACAGAGTAGGCTAATATAAGATGGCTTCGGTAAGAACCGTCTGATCAGGGTCTGCTCTGTTTACTTATGGGATATTATCTGATTCCTCAGTTTTTGCTATGACTAAATGTCTCTTATTTATAAACACCAGCTGATTGAAGTTATTATTTTAAATCAATATTCATTAGGTAAAGGGTAAAACCAACATCAGTATCATCATCATCATCATCATCATCATCATCATCATCATCATCATCATCATAATTATAGACCCTGAATTCTGAACCTTCTGAATCAGTGTTAGCATAACTTCTATAAGTTTTTTTCCCGTGACTCAGCTCAAACATAAGCTGTTTGTCTCATTTTATTAGCCGGATTTTTCGAGAAAAATCTCGGATTAAAGTTTGACGAAAACCGGGCGGGCGGGAAAACCGGGTTCGGGCGGTTTGGCGGGCGGTGTGCCGTCGTTAACAAAACTTTAACATTGCTTATAACTTCTGAATTACCTAAGCTAGACAGTTAATATTTGGTATGCAGATATCTTGGGTAAAGGCTTTTCACTTGATACAAGGATACATGTATTCAGGTCAAGGTCAAGGTCACTATTTCGAAAACTTTTCCGTTTTTACAAACTTTAACATTGCTATAACTTCTGAACTACAAATGCTAGGCAGTTCATCTTTGGTATACATATGGCTTTGGTAAATGCCTTTCAGTTGAAATAAAGATATTTGAAATTAAGTCAAGTTCAAGGACACTATTTTGACAAGTTAGCCATCATTGAAAACTTTAACATTTTGTCTTAACTTCTGAACCACATATGCTAGACAATTCATATACGGCATAGAGATAGCTTGGCCAATGGGTAAAGGCCTTGCATTTGATACAAGGATACATGAAATCTGGTCAAGGTCAACACACAAAAAAATCCGGATTTAATGCGATTTCCGCATTTTTGCTTGTTAATTTGTGCAAATTTGGATCGGATGCAGTTTTGAGAAGCTATTGAGCCAGTGTCAAAACGTTTGGATCCTGATGAGACGCAAATTTAAGTCAGGTCACGAACTACGGGATAAAGGGTTAATGGACAAACGGAAAACGGATTTTAACCCCTCAGTCCATGAATATCGGCAAAAAAATAATGACGCCATGAATGTGTTGATCATGGAAGAAATGCGAATCAGAGCTGCATTTAGGCCATTGGCAAGAATCACAGATGTATTTGATTTTAGCGAGTGTTTAACGTTTGTTTCTCTAATTAGACTAAGTATGGTCTACACTATTTACTAATTATGCCAGTCTAATTCGTAATTTGGCTTTATAAACTGATGGAAAGGGCAAACTCAGTTTCGGAATATTGGATGTCCGAATACTGAGGATAATTGGCGTATTTTCCTCCTGTTGTAATATTGTCACAAAAGAAGTTCGATGTCAAGGATCAGGACCTACACAGGCTTTAACAAATTTGATGCTCCAGACTATTAAAAGAGCAGAGCTGGGTCACACACTGCTTCCGAGCCCTCGAGCTACATTTTCTCAATCCGTGACGTCTTACGTTAATCGTCCGAACAATCGCTTGACCATTAAAATAATTATCTGATCTCTAATCATATTAACCACGAAGTCCTTATGTCCGGGAGTCAAACTATGCATTTTAGAGTGTATTTAATTGAAATATGTCACCATCTGTCCGACCCCGGTACACACACTAGACGAGACTATTCGGGATGTGTATATACATGTAGTACTAGGAGAAGCAATTAGATTGGCTAGTGTTTCAATCTAGCGTATTAATACCTAGCCTACAAATCAACACCGTATAGTGTTTCACGTACAGGAGAACGTCTTTAAGGCGACCACTAAACCCTTATCCTGTTCAAGCAAAACTGCCTATGCATGCACATTACAATAAAACCCTCTAAACGGCACGAACTAATTAGTATCGAGCATAATGACAGGTGGCAGCTTAATAGAGGCTGAAACTCATGCAGATAACATAAGCAACCACCTGGCTTAAAACATCTAAATTCTTCTTTAATTGTGCTTGAAAGCCCAGTCTTAGTATGCAAGCAGAGTAATATCAGATCAGACGGACAAGTGTCAGCTCTGTTTGCTTATAAATTATGTTATCTAACAAGACCCGTGAACAAATCACGTGAACCGAACGGGACTTGAACCCAGGACCTCTGCCTTACAATGCCAGAACTCTAACCGCTGAGCTGCCGAGACACATGACCCTGGATTTATTGATTTCCCACCCGTTACATGTACCCGACTTGACCAGGGCACATATACATAAAGCTCCTTAGGAAAATGTTAACCTTAGAACAACTTAAGGAGATCTTTTCTATTTACATATATAGCAAAACTATAGAGTAAATTTCATTCAAGACTTCAAGAATATTTGGTTAAGTATACATTTTATTTCTCTTAAATATCTTTACTTGTATTGAATTTATAAACTTGAGGAATATTCAACAAATAAAACTAAGGAATTTTCTTTAAGTTTCTCCTTAGGAGTTTTATGAACCTGGGGCCTCATTCTTAACTGTTTGCAATGGGAGTAACGCTTTTCTCCATAAATACAACGTTCTACCCCTGTAGGAGCAGTCTGATCAGGGTCTGCTCTGCCTGCTTATGAAAAAAATATAGATATACCTCTACAGTTCCTGCCAAGGCCAAACTTTCCTGTGTCCGTGTGCCATTCGTTATATGAAACTAACAGTATTCACGAGTAACGGGTTAAATTTACTTAGTTTGCATTTCAATAAAGTAATTAATAAACAAATATTCCTAATGGGCGGATTGGGTTAAGGGGTTAACGGTTAAACACTCTAGGTAAGCACTTTCCGTAGTGACTTGTGTAGTGCGCATGTATGTGATGGAAAACCGTTGCAAAAAGAAATGAGAAGATCCCACACGGCTAACTAGTGTAAGTAGATCCCACACGGCTAACTAGTGTAAGTAGATCCCACACCGCTAACTAGTGTAAGTAGATCCCACACCGCTAACTAGTGTAAGTAGATCCCACACGGCTAACTAGTGTAAGTATTCGGACACCCAATCCACCCTTTACAACAGAATATAATGGTGTGGCACCAGTAAGATCATTTAGAATTAGACTGACATAGTAGCAAATAGTGACGATTCTAAATGAACTGTTCCGTCAGGACCCCTCTGATGAAGATCTGCACTGTTTGTCATTCACACTTCTCTATTAATTTAAAGCATTTCATACTGAATGTACTCTTCAGTTAAACACTGGTAGTTCAGTGCACTTTGAATACTGAGCAGTCAGCAGGTTAATGAGCGGTGTGCTGAATGGACACTCAGACACTGGCAATGTGTGTGGTCATAGACCAGTGACGGTAATGAGTGGTGTGGTGAGTGGACACTCAGACACTGGTAATGTGTGTGGTCATAGACCAGTGACGGTAATGAGTGGTGTGGTGAGTGGACACTCAGACACTGGCAATGTGTGTGGTCATAGAACAGTGACGATCATGAGTGGTGTGGTGAGTGGACACTCAGACACTGGCAATGTGTGTGGTCATAGAAATGTGACGATAATGAGTGGTGTGGTGAGTGGACACTCAGACACTGCCAATGTGTGTGGTCATAGAACAGTGACGATAATGAGTGGTGTGGTGAGTGGACACTCAGACACTGGCAATGTGTGTGGTCATAGAACAGTGACGATAATGAGTGGTGTGGTGAGTGGACACTCAGACACTGCCAATGTGTGTGGTCATAGAACAGTGACGATGATGAGTGTTGTGGTGAGTGGACACTCAGACACTGCCAATGTGTGTGGTCATAGAACAGTGACGATAATGAGTGGTGTGGTGAGTGGACACTCAGACACTGCCAATGTGTGTGGTCATAGACCAGTGACGGTAATGAGTGGTGTGGTGGGTGGACACTCAGACACTGGCAATGTGTGTGGTCATAGACCAGTGACGGTAATGAGTGGTGTGGTGAGTGGACACTCAGACACTGGCAATGTGTATGGTCATAGAACAGTGACGATCATGAGTGGTGTGGTGAGTGGACACTCAGACACTGGCAATGTGTGTGGTCATAGAAATGTGACGATAATGAGTGGTGTGGTGAGTGGACACTCAGACACTGCCAATGTGTGTGGTCATAGAACAGTGACGATAATGAGTGGTGTGGTGAGTGGACACTCAGACACTGGCAATGTGTGTGGTCATAGAACAGTGACGATAATGAGTGGTGTGGTGAGTGGACACTCAGACACTGCCAATGTGTGTGGTCATAGAACAGTGACGATGATGAGTGTTGTGGTGAGTGGACACTCAGACACTGCCAATGTGTGTGGTCATAGAACAGTGACGATAATGAGTGGTGTGGTGAGTGGACACTCAGACACTGCCAATGTGTGTGGTCATAGACCAGTGACGGTAATGAGTGGTGTGGTGGGTGGACACTCAGACACTGGCAATGTGTGTGGTCATAGACCAGTGACGGTAATGAGTGGTGTGGTGAGTGGACACTCAGACACTGGCAATGTGTGTGGTCATAGACCAGTGACGATCATGAGTGGTGTGGTGAGTGGACACTCAGACACTGCCAATGTATGTGGTCATAGAACAGTGACGATAATGAGTGGTGTGGTGAGTGGACACTCAGACACTGCCAATGTGTGTGGTCATAGAACAGTGACGATCATGAGTGGTGTGGTGAGTGGACACTCATACACTGCCAATGTGTGTGGTCATAGAACAGTGACGGTAATGAGTGGTGTGGTGAGTGGACACTCAGACACTACCAATGTGTGTGGTCATAGAACAGTGACGATAATGAGTCGTGTGGTGAGTGGACATTCAGACACTACCAATGTGTGTGGTCATAGAACAGTGACGATAATGAGTCGTGTGGTGAGTGGACACTCAGACACTGTGGCAATGTGTGTAGTTCTAGACCAGTCAGGTAATGAGCAGTGTGGTGAGTGGACACTCAGACACTAACAATGTGTGTAGTACTAGACCAGTCAGGTAACGAGCAGTGTGGTGAATGGACACTGACAATGTGTGCTGTTCTAGACCGGTCACAGTAATGAAACGACGCTTGTGGCGGCAGGGTGTACATTGTTTACGAATCGTAAATATCAAATAGGTTTACACTATCCGTTCATACAGTAGAGTCTCATTAATATTTCAAGTAATATGGGACTTTGTAAAAGCAGATGGTTGCTTAATGCTTGGAATACAATAATGAAAGTCCCAGTGGATGTTTTCTGTATAACATGGCCAGTGGATGTTTTCTGTATAACATGGCCAGTGGGTGTTTTCTGTATAACATGGCCAGTGGGTGTTTTCTGTATAACATGGCCAGTGGATGTTTTCTGTATAACATGGCCAGTGGATGTTTTCTGTATAACATGACCAGTCCCAGTGGGTGTTTTCTGTATAACATGACCAGTGGATGTTTTCTGTATAACATGACCAGTCCCAGTGGGTGTTTTCTGTATAACATGGCCAGTGGATGTTTTCTGTATAACATGACCAGTCCCAGTGGGTGTTTTCTGTATAACATGGCCAGTGGATGTTTTCTGTATAACATGGCCAGTGGATGTTTTCTGTATAACATGGCCAGTGGATGTTTTCTGTATAACATGACCAGTCCCAGTGGGTGTTTTCTGTATAACAATGACCAGTGGATGTTTTCTGTATAACATGGCCAGTCCCAGTGGGTGTTTTCTGTATAACATCACCAGTGGATGTTTTCTGTATAAACATGACCAGTCCCAGTGGGTGTTTTCTGTATAGCATGGCCAGTGGATGTTTTCTGTATAACATGACCAGTCCCAGTGGGTGTTTTCTGTATAACATGGCCAGTGGATGTTTTCTGTATAACATGACCAGTCCCAGTGGGTGTTTTCTGTATAAACATGGCCAGTGGATGTTTTCTGTATAGCATGGCTCTGCATTAAACTACCGCATATCATAAAACTCCAGAATTTTGACTTCATTGTGGTTAGACAACTGATCAACCTAGTGGCAAACAGCTTGTATATTCAGATGTCAAATTACTTGGTGTTTCATCTGGGTTCAAGCTAATAGCAACTGACCGTCAAGTGGCGCTTAGTAGAGCACGGGTTAAACGAGCAAACATCTATGTTTAACTGTTGAATGTTCATGTTAGAAATAATGATATCATGCATATTTATCAGCTGATTTTTTATAATGATATACGAACAAAGAAGTTGATTACCCTGACATGCAGAAACTGTCGACTCCTATCTATATAATGTTATGAGTAAACAGAGCTGACCCTGATCAGACGGCTCCGAGTTTTACAAAATATTAACTCTGTTTGGAAATGCGCCAATGGGCATTTATATCAGGAAAATGTTTAATAATTTCTTTCTGCGTCACAGATAATTAATCTTATAAAGTTACGTCAAGCCGTGCTATTTTAGATTAAACGACGAATTACCCGCCGGCGAAATATCCTCTCCGGTGTGACGTAAGCATTACGGTGTGTACTTTCAGCCTGTGTAATTAGTTTCTGTATCCATCTCGTGTGAGTTGTTTTGTCTTTTAGTTTTTGTCCCATTTTCGTATTGATAGACATTTGCATTATAAAATGGTTTAACCAAAAACAAGCATTATTGATGCATTTGTACTTTTGTGAAATATTTGAATTATCGTCGATCCGACATTTTACACTGAGCATGTTAACTCGTTCGATGCCAATGTGGCACGTGTTATTACCTATACAAACAGTTTCGATCCAGATCCAAACTGTGTGTTATTGTAAGTGCTGTTTGTTTGTTACAAAAATGAAGGAAATTTAAAAAAAAATGAAAGCTGTAGCAGACGACAAAGTTTGCAGACGACGAAAAAGTTTAGTGCGACCTAGCTTGCATTTGCAAACCAAATTGGACCAATGCGAGAAGCTAAATAGCTGGCAGTCTGACCAGTGTCCAGGCTGTTTGACACTCGTTCAGCTGTTGCTGCTTAACTGTAACTCTTCATGAGGCATCCACCTGACTCTAATATCACAATTCTTCGCTTTCTGTATGCTTCACGGTACAGTAAAACCCCTCTAAACCGGAATTCTAGTTGAGACGAATTTACATGCGTCTAGACAGGTGGCTGATTAATGTAGGATGAGAGTTATGCAGAAATAGAGGAGCTTTCTGCATGACCTTCACCCTGCATTAAGCAGCCACCTGTTTTCAAGACGAATATTTATGCTAAATTCAAAGTGCGGTTTAGAGGGTTGTATCTGTATCTAGCTGTTAAGATCTGATGTAGGTTTTACTTACTTTCGATTAATTCAGGCTTATGAGCAATAGCTTACCGAGTGTCAAACAGCTTGGATACTGGTCAGGAGCCGTTAGCTTACCGGGTGTCAAACAGCTTGGATACTGGTCAGGAGCCGTCGCATCATGGTTTACTCGGTTTGCTTATGATTCTACAGTTTCTGACATGGCCAAAACTTCCGCTGTTCATATGCTAATAACTAGCGATGATGTCGTTACATGTATTTCTAACATGAATATTCATGAAGTAAAGGGTTACACTTATGCTATGGCACTTACGATGTACATGCATTTTCCGTGAGATACTGGTTCCCATCTGGCAGGTGCACCACTGAGTACGCCAGTCCGTCCTTTTCAATGGTAAGAAGTTGTAACAGGTTTGTTTCCCTGTTTAATATACAATGAAGATAGCTACCAATAACAGAGAAACACTGGTATTATACTTCTTAAAAATGCATGTAGATAGGGTCTACCCGGTCTACTGTGTTTACTTCTGAAATAATACAAGAAATGATATGAAACAATATAGATCTTACTGTTATTGTCATGGTCAAAAGCCCTTGTTCATAATGCCATCATGCAATTCATCTAACATGCCATTTATTTCATGAATAGTCCTCAGATAAATAAATATTATATATTATATTATATCACATTATAAATAACAGTAGTATTTAGTGGATCTGTCAAAAGGCGTACGAGATGAGGATTTGCAGCACTGGTTATCCAAGTATCGGGAGGGTGCACTACAAGGTGGGTTAAGCATTTAAACATTCGCTTCATGAATATTCATCACTCTGCTCATTATGAATATTCATCAATTTAATTCTTGTATGAAACATATAAAATAGGAAAAGTTATTGGCATGATAATAGCAGATAATCAAAAAGCAACTAAGTAAACAGAGCAGCCCATGGTGAGACATTTTTACATGATTTATTGTCTTGATCTGGGTCTGTTCTGTTATCAAATGAGTAAAATGCGAGATTATCACGTAACGAGTCAATGTTAATATGTAGCGAGATTATCACGTAACGAGTCAATGTTAATATGTAGCGAGAGTATCACGTAACGAGTCAATGTTAATATGTAGCGAGATTATCACGTAACGAGTAAATGTTCATATGTAGCGAGATTATCACGTAACGAGTCAATGTTCATATGTAGCGAGATTATCACGTAACGAGTCAATGTTAATACATGTATGTAGTCATTAATATTCATCTAGCACAGTCGGGTCCGTGCTTTGTCATTTTGGCCTAACTGACATACTGCAAAGGAGATCCTAATCAAAGCTGAAGGTCTCCTTGATGATTGATGAGTCGAATATAAAATATCCCCTTTGGGTTCTACAAGAGCCGTCTGGTGTGGGATCTACTCTGTGTGCGAGGCGTGAATATGCGTATTTATAGAGTAAAGCATTAAGACAGGTGGTTACTTAAAGCAGGACGAACATCCATACACAATTGTCCTTACGTTCGCTTTGCATGGAGCAACCACCTGCCCTAACAACCTGCCCTAACCCCCTGCCCTAAAACCTTTCGGTGCCAAGTAAAGTTCATCTGCTTCAAGTCTGAAAATGGCGTTTGATTTCTATACAAATATATAATCATTGTCAATCAGTTACTCGGCGTCTCCTCTGGATCCAAACTGTTTGCAAAGGTTATCACGGATTCACCTGTCGTGGCGGGAGAGTTAAGAAGAATGGCTGTTATATATATATAACGAGGCTAATGACCCTTGACCTATACTATCGACGATTGCAAACAGTTTGGCTTCAGATGAGACGCCGTGTAACTCGACGTATCATCGGTATCCGCACTTTTTAATAGTCTGGTTCTATTTCAGGAAATAATGAAGAAACATATAACTTTAATAATGTTTAGTAGATGACTATTGTTACAGACAACAATTTCATGTATTTAACAGCTGTCACACTTCTCATATGAATGTGACAGTATAAATGACACGGATCCCACTTCCCGCGCGCTTCTATGACAGCTATAGACAAGGTTGGCTAACCAGTTTGACCCACATTCATATTAAATAGTGCAGCATTCAATAAACTGTGCCAAAGTCACTTAGGTCGTGTATCGTAGGCCAGTTTGGCTGTTACTGCTTTAACCTATTTCCTCATATTGACGCATTTTAACGCCTATATAAAATTCACTTTATGAAACCATTGTGATAAATAGAGCATTTGCTCCATTGGAGCCAATGCTTTATCTATCACATTGGTTTCAAAACTACACAATTTATTTAAAAAAGGGGTCCTCTTTTCAGTAAATTTATTCAAAGAGGTTTGGTCTACAAATAGCCTATGGTGGATTAGTCTACAGATCGCTCTAGTTGTTGGCTCTACACTGTTTGTCATCCTAGTGCAGACTACAACCAGACAAATCAAATGTTTCTGAAATGGCCAATACGTTCTGCATCGTTCGCAACTCATTAGAAAATAATTTATCTGCTCAGTGAACTGATCTGTTTTTTTCGCTGGGCTGGTTTTCGTGTAGCGGGACTCAGTTTAAATATGTTGACTTACGTTTCACAGCAGTCCGAGACATCCCGCTTCGCCCTGCCGTAGCAACCGCTGTTCCTGCACGATCTCGTCGGCAATGTCTTGATCACTCGAAAACTCTTTATCTTAAAGGATTTCTCAAATAATGCATCTGCTGCCTGGGGAGGTAAAAACAAACCGGGGTACATATGACGCATCTGGTTGTCTTGTTTCATGGACATTGAGGTATTCATAGGACACGTAAAGTCTCTCTTGGCCGATCTCTTACATATACTGGATGGAAGGGCCATAGCAGTAGCCACCATGGAAATCACGACCAGCACTTTAAATGCAGTCCCTGCCACACCGGACACTGTAAGAACAATAAAGAATGCAAAACGTAAAAAACAAGACATACAGGAAGACAGTTACACAGAAAACTCCCATATGATGTATCTGCATCACTTACGAGTTGCAATTCACCTTTTACTTTTTAGCCACGTCTTTTAACTTCTGTAGGAGCTGTCTGATCAGGAGCTGCTAAGTTTGCTTATGGAATAAGATAGATCTGATTATACGGTCTCTGAAATGGGCAACGCTTCTCTTATTGATTGGCAATTTTATAACCAATCAATTAATGAATAATCATGAAGTTATTAATAGTTTTATGAATATGCATGAGAGACAGGATTAAAAACCTTAGCGTTCACTATGGCGAAGTTGGACGTCCGCCACTTATAACATGGACATTATCCTATTGGGGGCAACAATCTCCCCTCTCCATGGCGAAGTTCGACGTCCGACACTTATAACGTGGACATTATCCTATTGGGGGCAACAATCTCCCCTCTCCATGGTGAAGTTCGACGTCCGACACTTATAACGTGGACATTATTCCTATTGGGGGCAACAATCTCCCCTCTCCATGGCGA
This sequence comes from Azorinus chamasolen, assembly GCA_963576725.1. Taxonomy (NCBI): domain Eukaryota; kingdom Metazoa; phylum Mollusca; class Bivalvia; order Cardiida; family Solecurtidae; genus Azorinus; species Azorinus chamasolen. Next base: position 76,347,142 of record OY755239.1, read on the forward strand.
AGTTCGACGTCCGACACTTAATCTCCCCTCTCCATGGCGAAGTTCGACATCCGACACTTATACCGTGGACATCATTCTATTGGGGGCAACAATCTCCCCTCTCCATGGCGAAGTCAATTTGATACCATTTTGATAACTTTAGATTAGACTGGAATAGTAGCTAATAGTGTAGACCTGATCAAAGTGTCCCATTCAGGAGTAGTTTGGTCATGGTCTGCATTAGTTGCGTAAGTTTGTCAGCCGGAATACGTAAGCTAATTAGGGTAATTAAGGTATATTGGGTAATACTGGGTCACTATTTCTCATTTACTCCAATGGTCCTATATATAGGACATACGGCAAACAGTGTAGATCAAAATCAGATGACTGCTGAAATAAACCTCTTTATCAGGGTCTAAACCTGCTGCCTGAATCATTCGCTGTCAATGGTCTATACCGGCATACAGTGTATGTTATCACCCTCAAACAGAATCAAAGCGTTGCAGACGCTGCAGTATTCTTTGCATGGGGTCAATGTGTTGAAAATCAAATTTCATATATCTGTAAGGGAAAGGATTACCTAATCGCTCGCATAATATCATCCGACGCACACTTCTTTATTCATTGAGTAACTGCCTCTGGGAGAACACTTTCATTCATATTATGGTCACGTGATTTTGTCATGTGACTGGTATTTGTATATGCGTGCGCCCTTCATACACATTGCTATATTTTATGGATTTTGTTGCACATACTAAACCAAAGCTAATGTTACGAAGCATTTCATGTCAGAAATAGTATACCATGATTCTGGCTGCCATGTTAATAAATGCCTTTTGTATCCATCGAATGCACGTGAATAAATTGCACTAGACTGATAGGCGGAAAGGCACTTGTCAGGTACTTTGATTAGGCATGGGATCGATGGTGGATACCACCTATGTATTCATTGCTTACGCAAAGAATACAAAAAGGGATTTAATCCAAATCCAATCTTGACAATTTAACCTTAATATCATGTGAGAAATGGGTTTAAACAATCCTGTCCAGTCCACCTATATTTTCAACTTTTTGTACAACTTTTTCTTCCAATATTTTCAAACCATTCATCAGAATGTGACACGTACCGTATAACTGGTTATTTTTTGCGGACACCTAATTTTCGCGGTATTCTGATGAGACGCTAAGTTATCTACACAAACCCTGCTGTTTGTAACCTTACTTGCATTTGCAAACAGTTTGGATCCACATGAGACGCTGGCTTACTCGCCATCTCAGCAGAATCAAGGCTATTTGACAAACCGGTCAAAAGTTACTCAAAGACTTTATCGAATCTGACGTAGTCCAAATTGCAGCATATCCAACTCTGAGCTGACACTAGATTGGTTTTGTTTGTTTTGTTGTTGGGGTGTTGTTGTTGTGTTAGGGGTGGTTTTTTATTGTTGTTATTTTTGTTGTTGCTTGTTTGTTTTTTTGTTGTTGCTGTTGTTTTGTTTTTTATTTTTCTGTATGTGTGTGTGTTTTGTTTTTGTAGTTTTTGTTTTTGTTTGTTTGTTTGTGGGGGTTTTTGGTGGTGGGGGGGGGGGGGTTAAGGGGGTTAGTTCCAAAATATTAACTGAAAGAGCAGGAAGTCTATTTTCTGTAATAATAACAATAAAGACTGTATTGTTATAATAAGGGAACACATTTGGTAATAACCAATCTTCCATGAGGCCCTCAAAACATTTGTACTATGAACAACAAAAACCAGCTATAAGGCAATATGGAGTATAGTGGAGAAATAAAGGAGCTTCTTATCTTGACCTCTGTTTTAGTTGTAGCTAAAGTTAGACGAATGATAGTTACATTTCGCAGCTCATCACACTACCTAATAATTGAAATTACAACACTCCTACAGATTAGCTCTCTTGTCCGTATTGCGAAGGCAGTGCGGAGGATGAATATCAGTTTTTCCTTTACTCCATAAATACGCCTTTTAAAGTCTTTGCAAACAGAGTAGACCTACGTCAGACGGTTTCTATAGGAGCCGTCTGATCAGAGTCTGTTCTGTTCGCTTATGAAATTATGTTGATGTGATTCAACAGTTTCTGCCATGACCAACAGTTATGTTCATCAGCCATTATAAGAATTAAGCTAATTCATATTCATTGTGACATTATTTCTTACATAAATATTCATGAAGTAAAGTGTCCCCTATATGAAGAGATTCGTGATAAACATACCTGCTACATTGTTCAGCAATACACAATTTCTATAGATTGTTGTCATCGTTTAACGCTTTTCTCCATATACATGGGCATGCCTTTGCAAACAGAGTAGACCCAGATCAGACGGTCCCTGTAGGATACGTCGTGTTTGGGTCTGCTCTGTTTCCTAATGAAATAACAGACCTGATTGTGCTGTTTCACTATGGCAAAAATTCCATGTGGTCATATGCCATTTCAAAAATCTAATTACTATTCATGTTGTCATCATTTGTAACATTCATAAAGTAAATGGCGTACACATAGCTGATACATTGGCATCCAGTAATACACATAGCTGATACATTGGCATCCAGTAATACACATAGCTGATACATTGGCATCCAGTAATACACATAGCTGATACATTTGCATCCAGTAATACACAATTTCTATAGATTATTGTCATCGTCTAAATATACAGTAATTCGAATATTTGCCTATATGTATTCAGTCTACGCTGTCAAGGAAAGATAATTTTTTCTAGATAGTTCGATTAATGTATTTGGCATAAATTATTCATAAACACTATTTATGTGTAAAATGAGATATTTTGGGATCACTATGTGTAAGATGAGATATGCAGGGATTACTATGCTCAAGATGAGATATGCTGGAATCAGTATGTGTAAGATGGGATATGCTGGTATCACTATGTGTAAGATCAGACATGCTGGGATCACCATGTGTAAGATCAGATATGCTGGTATCACTAATATTTTAGTATGTCCTTTAAATCCTTTCCTTAATAAAACACATTTTCATGCCTTGGTAAAAGGAGTAGACCCAGATATGACGGCCCCTATAGGAGTCGTCTGATCAGGGTCTGCTCTGTTTGCTTATGAAATTATATCAGATCTGACTCAACAGTTTCTACCAATACCAAAAATGCATGTGTACATATGCCGCCATAAAAAAATTAGCTAATAAATATATGTACATAAATATTCAACAGGGAAAGGGCCCAGTTTATGATGAATACTATTATGGTACTAAAATACATGATTTGTATATCAGTGTACAATATAATACGCCTTTTACACACATTTGAACGTTTATGGTTTGTATGATTATCATATGTGTGTATTGACCGGGGCCTGATTGCATGAAATAAATAAATGAATTGCCATTTCATTCAGTAGCAAACCAAAACTGTATCTTACAGAGCTGACCCTGATCAGAGAGATCCAGCGGGAGTCGTCTAATTCGGGTTCACTCTGTTTGCAAATGCGTAAACATGCGTAAACATGCGTAAAGTAAAGGTTTAAATCATCCAATGAATCACTCATGAAGGTTTTACTTGATGTAAAAAATAAATTACCTTTTTGCGTTTTAACCCTTTACTCCATGAATATTCATGTCAGAAATAATGACTGCATGAATATTAATTAGCTGTTTATAATGGCATCGTGAACAATGGCCATTTTACCACGACAGAAACTGTAGAAATAGATGTATGATATCTCAGGACAGTGTCTACTCTGTTTGCATATGTGCCAAAAGACATATCTATGGTATGAAATGTTTATCACTTATCGAACAGCATGAGATATTACGGTGTTACGTACTTGCCCCCATGTGTATGTAAACTATATTTCCACTGTACGTTCACAGGTAGCTGGAGCGGATTATTGTATGGAGAAATCCATATAAGTAATACTTATAAATGGTCCCATTATTATCGTTCCGAATCTGTATTAGATGGTTATCATAAAATCAACGCCGCGGGTAGCGAACTTTCGTGACCACCAAATCAACATGAATGCTCAGTTTTCCTGCGATCGAGAGAACGGACCCCTAGGGGCGACTGTTCGTACTGTGTCCGAGCTGAACCATGTAGTGAAAGGAGTGCTCAACACTGACAGATGCTTGTCTCTGCATGAGTAAGCACATGTCCATTTAGTAGGTGGATACACTGCCGTACATACGATGCGTACTTATAAACGAATTCACGACTTCTTGAATATTCATTAGCTTACTGTTTATGACAGCCAATGGACAGTGACATTTTACCATTCTGACACTCCACAATCCAAACTATAGAATTCCATAAGGAAACAGAACCCTTATCAGACGCCTGTTACCTACAGGAGCAAGGGAGAAAAACAGACGTGCGTGTACATACTGTGGGTTGAATGTAGACTAAACAGACGTGCATGTACATTCTGTGGGTTGAATGTAGACTAAACAGACGTGCATGTGCATTCTGTGGGTTGAATGTAGACTAAACAGACGTGCGTGTACATACTGTGGGTTGAATGTAGACTAAACAGACGTGCATGTGCATTCTGTGGGTTGAATGTAGACTAAACAGACGTGCGTGTACATACTGTGGGTTGAATGTAGACTAAACAGACGTGCGTGTACATACTGTGGGTTGAATGTAGACTAAACAGACGTGCATGTGCATTCTGTGGATTGAATGTAGACTAAACAGACGTGCGTGTACATACTGTGGGTTGAATGTAGACTAAACAGACGTGCATGTACATTCTGTGGGTTGAATGTAGACTAAACAGACGTGCGTGTACATTCTGTGGGTTGAATGTAGACTTTGGATATAGGTATGGGTATGGAATTTCATATGATGATATTTACAATAGCTGGGGGGGGGGGGGTCTTCGAAAAAACAGACGAGCTAAAAATGAATGTATGTGTTACTGTCGTTCAGGACAATCGTCGATTCTCCTAGGACAGACTCCGATCCTAATTACTTTATTATGTATACAAATTCACATATTAACCCATTCCCCTAATAGACAACCATGAAAGAATTTATAACATTGTGAATATTCACTGACGGAAGACAAATGCAGCAAGACACAGGACATTTAGAAACATTCAAGCAAATAAGCCTAACCCTGGATCTAAACTACTTAATTTGATTGGAGTCTGTCCTATGAGAGATTGCTATCGCAATTTGTCCTAGGAGAATCGACGATTGTCCTGAATCGCAATGTCTACTGTGACATATTTTTATTTGATATGCATTTGTATCAATAACCCTTTCAACAGAGCTGACGTCCTGGTTTCTAGTAAGTTACTGAAGTACACCATCATTCCTTTGAAGAATCTCTATCCCTCATTACATAAAACAAGCCCACGTGTTCGCCCCATGATGATGTTCGGCCAAGAGAACACATCGGAATTCCTCGAATTGAACGGCTTCTATCGTAGTGGAAATGGTCGAGTAACACGAAAGATATCACATAAAAACGTGACTCACTACAGCTAGTAAGTGTCATCTATGCGGTTGATTACTTTGTGTGTTCAAGTTATAACTTTTTGAATGCTGAATTTTTAAGTGAAATGATCCATCATTATTTAATTGCAGAGTCCACTCAGTGCGAAATGCTGTATTTGCGCATGAATTTTGAATGACAAGCAGTGTACAAATATGATTCATGCAGGAAACACCACATACAAAACAAACAGCCGCCCGAACTGCACCACAATAAAAAAAAGCAAATGTACATAAGTGTCAAAACATAAAGAGACGCACAAAGACAAAACAAACATACAATAGGGGGAAGATGGAAGTACCGCCTTGGAACGGTGACAATAGTTACTGGGGTTTTATATTAGCTATGCAGTGCTTAGAAGCCGAGTCCCATATGAATATTTGCTGGCAGTGTATATTCCATATTAAGGACACTAAGCACTGCATAACGAATTTATCTTACCGACTACCTTTAATTTCAAGCATTTACACGCATGATTGCATCATAGGCCTACATGTATGGGCGGACGTATTTCCTTCTTAGAAATAACCACAAAATGCTATAGAAACTGAACAATGGCTGTCTCACACCATATCTAAACAGTAAATCAAATATATAATCTTATACACGTATCATTTCGTATAATGTTCTGTCATAGATCCATATTTGAACCATATTTTCCACATAGGTACTCTTTTTAAACACGTTAAAAGTGTTAGAACAAATGTCCAATTGTTCTAAAAATAGCAAATATTGCATCTAGGAGTAACAAGGGAATTAAGTCTTGCGACCTTGATATGACAATAACCAGAAGTAATTACCTCCCTTTAATTGAAAAAAAGAAGAAAATGTTTTTTTACTCAAATGTCTTTTATATATTTTGATTTTTGTTTTTTATCATTATAAAACTAATGTTTATATTTCGATGCCAATAATGCATAAATTATATATATGCATTTTTAAATACGATATTAGGGTAAACATGAATTATTATTATAAGTTGGAGAAAAGCATATGACTGTCAAGCAATGAATTAACTCTTGTAAAGACATGATAAGGATGTTAGTAACCCCATATGGAATCAGACGGCTCATACAGTAGCTGCTCTATTTCCTTTTGGAACACTAAAAGTCTCATAATACAGTGTCTGTTAAAGATCCTAAATCCCAGATTTTGGTGGGTAATTTTCCTATGAAGTTGACGTTGTTATTTTGTAATAATCGAACGTTATCACGAGCGATGTGAGCTGTAGACTGGTTCCACGCCACACTTCGAGATACGTACTGGCAGGGCAGGTAATCCTTACCAGACTACGTGAGCTCTGAAATGTTATAACGCCGTGAGGAAAAGCGTGGAGTTTTTAGGTGGCGAGCGCCACCTTTTGTTACCACACTTCAGAAGCTCTAAGGTCACACCACGGCTTTTTGTATAATTATTATTCTCTCGCGTTGTAATATAGTTTTCAACTCTCCTTGCAATTAAAGATAACTTAGCTTGTTTCTGTAGCGACGGGCTTTGCCCTCCACGATACATGTGTGAACATCGGAACGAAGTCCATGCAAACTGGTTTACGTCAACAGATTACGGACGAGTTGTACGGACATCCTGACGTTGTGAAAACAGGTGTAGTAGACTCTTTAGTCGTTACAAAGAGAAGCGAATTCGTTGATTTTGTTCAGGATATAGCGGTATTGGTCCAGCGTAGTTGCACGTGGTCTACCGCGCTGTTCTAAGTCGTCGGTACTTCCGGCTGCACAAATCACAATACCGGTATTCGACTGGGCTTTATCTTGCCATACCGTCACATGAACTTCTCCCACCTATTGAATTCAACCAATCAAATTATAACTTATGGATTAACTTTACGTTGCGTTACTCAACAATCTCAACGTTCTTCAACCCGCGTTGCATGATTTTTTTTCGTTGCTCAACGTGTGTTGTATTTGACTGGGAATTGTTTCCGTTGCTTATTGATACAGGGCCTGTCGAATACGGCTAGTCTATGTGGCCGTTGTAAAAAGCTTTTATTTTGAATGTTTGAATAAAAGTCTAATTATACTCAATGCAATATGTTTCAATGTGATTTTTACATTTGTACGTGATGTGCCAACCCCGTGCGTGCACGTGGAAATGCATTTTTGTCCGAAAAGGGTAACACTAGTTTACATAGGTGATTATCGGACTGCTTTTCCGAAGAAAAGGCCAAAAAATAACTACTGTGTGTATATACATGTACTGCTCCTGTATTACTTGTATATAGCTTGGACCTCGGTTAGACGCCGAGTTACTCTGATCTGGATCCAAGCAGTTTAGAAATGCCATTCAGGTGGCGCTTAGCATGATAAGGTTTCATGGGACGAGTCAGTGTACGGATAACGGATAGGGACGAGTCAGTGTGCGGATAGGGGCGGGTCAATGTGCGGATAGCGCATAAGGTTTAATGGGGGCGAGTCAATGAGCGGATAGGGGCGAGTCAGTGTGCGGATAGCGGATAGGGCAAGTCAGTTCACGGATAGCGTATAGGGGCGAGTCAGTGTGCGGATAGCGCGAGTCAGTGTACGGATAGCGGATAGGGGCGAGTCAGTGTGCGGATAGCGGATAGGGCGAGTCAGTGTACGGATAGCGGATAGGGTTAATGGGGCGACCCAGTGTGCGGATAGCGGATAGGAGCGAGTCAGTGTGCGGATAGGGTTAATGGGGCGAGTCAGTCTGCGGATAGCGTTTAATGGGACGAGTCAGTATGCGGATAGCGGACAGGATTTAGTGTTATGTTACTTTAATGCAAAATTAAGTTCTGTATATTTTTATGTATGTGCTGGCATAGTTAATTTATACAGGTCACTTCCTTCCCGGTAAAATCGGCTTGGAGCAATCACACGCGGAACCTCCCTCTTGTATGGAACACAAATAGTCGCACACATCGTTCGGCTGAACTTGGTGAACTGAAATAAACAGAAGGAAATAAATAATAAACAATGACTGATATAAATCAACCATCAGGATGTCTTGTAGTTTTAATGTCTTTCTGCCTAACACTATCTCACCGATTCTGTCTCTGTCTTTCCTTATCTCACCCTCTATCTCTGCATCTCTCTTTGTCACCCCTTGTCCATGTCTCTCTGTCTCTTTCTGCCTTCTTGTCTTTCTGCCTCAGCCTCTGTATCTGTCTGTCAGTTTGTCTGAATGTTTGTCAGTTTGTCTGAATGTCAGTCAGTCTAGATGTATGTCCGTCTGTCTGTCTTTCTTTCTGTCTGTCTGTCTCTCTGTCCGTCTGTCTGTCTGTCTCTGTCTCAGTCTCGGTTTGAGCTGTCGGAGAGAGCGTTGTGTTAGTCACTGGGATATACCGGAGGGCCAGTTTTAGTCTGGAGTGGTATTATGAATGTTCACAAGACCTGGCTAAGTCGTAATTGACGTGAACTTTAATACTCAGACTTCCGTCAATGACTATCTTGCTGCAGTTCCTTTTATTCAGCGTCATGGACCGAACGTCACCCTCATGCACGATAACACTCAAGTCCCTAAGACTGCATTAACTCGGCGGATTTTTTGGCGAATGATAACGTCGATGTTTTAGAGCGACCTCAAATTTTCGCAAAGTATCAGGAATAAATTGTTCTTTACTTCAATTAGAAAACTTATTTAGGATATGTAAACGTCATCTTTAACCATTTCCCTGTTCTATGTTTATTCCAAATTTCAATACCTACTCAATATGAATGGACTAAATAGTTAAAATGAAATATGGAAGGGGGCATTGTAGCCATTTTATAAAGTAAACAAGCTGATCTATATCATGTCAAAAGCAAACAGAGTAGACCCTTATCAGACGGTTCCTATATGAGCCGTCTGATATGTGTCTATGCGTGAAAACACGTTTCTATGAGAGAAAGGGTTAAATAAATAGAAATATTGAATGGGTACGGTCGTTTTTGATTCAGTATAGTTTGGATGTAGCGATGGGACGCTCAGTAACTCGATGTCTCATCAGGATACAAACTGTTCCTTACTGTCGTTATGCTTTGAAAGAAAATCTAAACAACGAACATTGAGAAAATGTGTAGACAACAATATTTTGAGGCGAAAGAGTTTAATATAATTGTCATTACATCGAAATTCTTTTACCTGATACAACAACAGAATATATATCAACGCCCTTACCTTGACACCCACAAGAAAGTATGGTCGCTTCATCATAATTATGCACGTGATGACACACGGTGTCACAGACAGTGGTCGTATGTTTGGCAGCCACCCCAATGATGGTCCACATTAACAGTGTGCCAGTGAGACAAATCACTACCCGAACCATCACTGAAATTGTACAATCACATATTTGTAAACAAACAAAGCAAACATGGCAGACCCTGATCAGACGGTTCCCACAGGAGATCCCACAGCAGCAATCTGATCTGGGTCTTCTCTGTTTGCCAAAGAAAGGATCGTCTCTACAGGTAAAAATGGTAATAGTATGCCAATCAGACGAATCACAACCCTGACCAGGACTGAAGGTTAATAGTATGCCAATCAGACGAATCACAACCCTGACCAGGACTGAAGGTTAATAGTATGCCAATCAGACGAATCACAACCCTGACCAGGACTGAAGGTTAATAGTATGCCAATCAGACGAATCACAACCCTGACCAGGACTGAAGGTTAATAGTATGCCAATCAGACGAATCACAACCCTGACCAGGACTGAAGGTTAATAGTAATTCAATCAGACGAATCACAACCCTGACCAGGACTGAAGGTTAATAGTATGCCAATCAGACGAATCACAACCCTGACCAGGACTGAAGGTTAATAGTATGCCAATCAGACGAATCACAACCCTGACCAGGACTGAAATTAAGTTTGGTTTGAAAGTTTACAGTTTGCTTAGAAAAAAATATTGATAGAACTACAACTATCACTAAAGGTGATTGATACCCCCACTAGCACATTTGACACAGAAATGGGGTTATAGAAATAAAGCTCCCGACCGCTAAATTTTCATTTGTTAAATAACGAAAAACCTTTATCGCAGGTGCAGAACGTCAGATACTGCAACATTTAAAAAAGTTTTGTTGAAGTATGACAGAGAAATGATCATTCATTAAAACAAGCCAGATTTTGACAAACATGACAAAGGGCAATAACTCCAAAAAGTTCACTACACTTGTAGTCAATGTGTTCTATCTGTATATGAAGTTTGAAGTCAATAGCTTTGAATGTTATGATCCGGACAAGCCAGATTTTGAGAAAAATAACAAAGGGCAATAACTCCAAAATACTGTAGACAGAGAAATGTGGTCTATCTGTATATGAAGTTTGAAGTCAATAGCTTTTATATTTTGAAAGTTATGATCTGGACAAGCCAGATTTTGAGAAAAATAACAAAGGTTATGCACTTGCGGTCAATGTGATCTAAATGTGTATGAAGTTTCATGTCAATAGCTTTTATACTTTGGAAGTTATGATCCTGACAAGCCGGACGGACGGACGGACGAACAGACGGAAAGACATGGTGACTCCAGTATAACCCCCAGACAGATGGACGGACGAACAGACGGAAAGACATGGTGACTCCAGTATATCCCCCCCCCCCCCCAAAAAAAAAAAAATCACAAAAAAACTTCGTTTGTGGGGGTATAAAAATGTTCTCTAAATCGATTTTGGTGCAGATAAACAGTGAATCTAACAGCATGGGTCCTGATAAGACTTGATTTTACCCAGAGTCTCATCTTGATCCAAACTGGAGCAAAAACCTGTTTGCAGGTTTAAGGTGACTGAAACCTGATTTACGACACAAGAAAATGGCCCACAGCTGCAGGGTCTGATGAGGGTTTGAACTCTTTGTATTTGTACTGTACATAATATTGATAGACCCTGATCAGATATTTCAATAATGAAAGGATTCATTGATCTGGATATACACTGTTTGCAAATTGTACTTGTATCTTTCGCTACCAATAGCGAATCTGTTATCACTTGTTGATCACCTTGGCAAACATTTTGAAACCTGAGGAGACAACGAGTAACTCTGTGTCTCAAGGGTCAAACCGAGTAGCTCTGTGTCTCAAGGGTCAAACCGAGTAGCTCTGTGTCTCAAGGGTAAAACCGAGTAGCCCTGTGTCTCATCAGGATCAAACCGAGTAGATCTGTACCTCAAGGGTCAAACCGAGTAGCCCTGTGTCTCAAGGGTCAAACCGAGTAGCTCTGTGTCTCATCAGGATCAAACCGAGTAGCTCTGTGTCTCAAGGGTCAAATCGAGTAGCTCTGTGTCTCAAGGGTCAAACCGAGTAACTCTGTGTCTCAAGGGTCAAACCGAGTAGCTCTGCGTCTCATCAGGATCAAACTGAGTAACTCTGTCTCATCAGGGTCAAACTGAGTAACTCTGTGTCTCAAGGATCAAAATATTTGATTTTATGATTATTGTTTTGTTTAAATAATAAACATCGAAGCAGACTACAATTTCTGCAGCACAAGAGTTATTTCCTTAATACGACTGAAAAAGAAAATAATGTAATTCAGAAGATCTGAAATGGCGATGTAGTCTTATCATGATAGGATTTATCATAAGTCAAACAAATAATCCTTTCACCTGCTAGAGACGCCTTTTAACGTATTTGCAAACAGAGTAGATCTAGATCAGACGGATTCTGTAGGTGACGCCTGATCAGGGTTTAATCTGTTTGCTTCTGAAATTATACAAATCTAATTTAACAGTTTCTGCCATGGTGTGCATTCGTACACAATTGTAAAACATCATTGGAGAGGCCATCAGGCCGATCCACAGTGTTGGAGTTGGATGTCGGCGCATTCTGGAATGGTTTACAATTTATCTCAAGGAATTTTGAATTGGGATAGTAAAAAAAATATCGCAGTCTACCGGACGGGACGAATTGTGGCTATTCGCATGCGCGAGTTTTGATTATATAAAAATACGCATTCAAACTATCACTAACCAATAAGGGGTTTGAATATTAAAGTATTTATAGAAAACGTGGTTGAATTTGAATAAAAAGATCAGTTCAATCCTGAATGTCGATATATTCGAGTAACGGTAGGGTCAGTTTCTATTTTTAGATTGACCTACTCATAAATCGATGGAGCTGAACAGATTATTTAGGTCTATGCCAGTTCTCGTCACTTTAAGAGTGTTTTAATCTAATTATCATGCGAGTAGAAAGGAAACGTACTTTTTATCCATTAATCCTTGCTTCCCGACTTGATTCTTATTAAACCGCGTTTCTCCAGCGGTGGATTAAGTTAATAAAAGTAATGAAATCAGCGCTATTTATAACGATGGCAGTGTTCGAGTGGACACAGGCGTTGGGAATTAGTGTTCAAGTTTACCCTTTGTATGACCTGGCGTGAGTTCAAAATCCACCTATTACCAACATAAGGTTTCCCTTTTCTTTTTACTTTTCTCGTATTTGTATATTTATATTGGTGATTTTTCCGTTATTCCATATACATTTACAGAAAATTAAAATAATAGGCAGTGGTCCTTGATAGTCGTCGTCTTCGTTCTATTTGATATACACAATACATGTAGTCATTTATAGAAACCTATTTACGATCCGGTGCCAAAACCTTGTCAACGGCCCCCGTATATAGCAATTGTTCGATAAAAAAAACTGTTACAGGCCTCTCATTGGCTTCCTTTTAGAACTTGTCTATTCAATGTTCATGTCATTATTTCTCACAATTCGTCAGGTAACGGGTTAACGTGATTATACGTAAACGAAAAAATATCACAAATGTAAGGGGGTAACTCTGCTTTCCTTATCGATAACACGGTAAAATGTGATCGCCCTTAGAACTATGCTATCTTTGTTGTGGTCAGTGCACTTATAAGCTATCTTTATACTACTTCTACCATTTACTATGTTACTCCATTTGTTAAATGAACAAACAGTGTATATCCTGATCAGAAATGTTTTGTTGAATCTACATGTTTTACTACAGCAGAACCCATCTTAAGCGATAACATTATGAATGTACATTTAATCTTTAAAAGCAGGTGGTTGCTGATCTTAACCCTTTACCTGTTAAATATTCATGATATTGATTAGCTGATTTTTTATAATTGAATACATACACATGGTCGTTGCTATTTGGTAGAAACTGAGTCAGATATGTTATAATTTCATAAGCAAACAGGATCCGTCTGACCTGGGTTCACTCTGTTTGCAAACGCGTGAAAGAGCGTTTACATGAGAGAAAGGGTTAATTAATGCTGGACGAAAGTAGGACATTCGTCACATATTAAACTACATTCTGATATATTAAACTACATTCTGATTTATTAAACTACATTCTGATTTATTAAACTACATTCTGACTTATTAAACTACATTCTAATTTTTAGACCCCGAATTGGACCTCTTTTAGGCGGTCACTTTAGTGAGGTTTTACGGTATTCATAAAAAAGTTCTTTGTCGCTGGTAACTTTGAAACGAATGTTTCGAAAAGAAATATCGAAATATATGATAAACAGACTGTAATTTCTTAACCCTTATCTTCATTAATATTTATACATGTACAATAATTCATGACTTAATGTATACGCTTTGTCCGAAATGAAGATTATAATGGTCAATGGACAAGGACAGTTTTCGTCATGGCAGAAGTTGTAGGATTGGATCTATATTTGTCAATATGCAAACAGATCACACACTTATCAAACGACTCTCAAAAGAGCCGTCTCGCCAAGGTCTACTGTTTGCAAAGACATTGAAATGCGTACCTTTGCAGTAAGTGTGAAGTAAATTGTATTATACCAGTGGTATTTAACATAGCAATGATTAACGCCTAGCTAACATAATACATGTAGCCGTCACTTACTGCTATTTTGAGGAGCTATTTCATTGAGTTCTAAAGGCGTATCTGTGAAATACAGGGTAAATCATAACGATGAAATGTACCTTCGATGGTACATAAACAGTGTAGACAAAGAAAGGCCACACCGTCATAAACGTACGGCCATATCAGGATATAATATCCTAGTTTCCCTACTGAATGCCCCTTTCTAATAAACGCCCTTTACTTCTTGGGGAGGACGAGTTAACTAAAACAGAACTTTTATATAATAGCCATTAAATAGAGACATATAAGTTTATAAAACACTAGGTGGTAGCTTAGGACCTTTCTGCATTGCTTTGATTCTGCATCAAGCTACCACCTTGTGCAAAATGCAAGCAGTTGCTTCTCGAAAATGTGACCCCGGGCGGAGGTGTTAATTAGAGAGAATAAGGCTCAAGTCAGATTTCTCACTCACATGCAAGATGTAGGGCATGTTTTGCATGAAATGTCTTTTAATTCAGATTTTGGAGTTGACTTTGCTCCAGTTACGTTCAAAGAATAACCAACGTGTCAATCATTTGGGTCCTGCTGGGTCCTTTGGGGCACTGGGTTACCCGGCGTCCCATCTGGATCCAAGCTGTTTGCAAATTGCCCACTACAGACTGAGAGGTTATGAGCACCAGTTGAATATGACTTTGATCACATATCTTGTTTCCCAATGAGGCTTTTGGTCTGGGTCTACAATGTCTTTTTCTTTGCCGTGACGCAGATAAAAAAAATTAAGATGACTTACTTTCAAGTTATCCTCTCCGACCGTACATAAATAACTGCGAGGTTATATGTATCTCCGTGATCATGATGAACTCTCACTTATCTTTGTGAATGAATGCTAGTTTCGTGACGAACTTCAAAGTGACCGTGGTCACGTGACAAAGCTCGTTACCAGTTGTAAGACAGTTCAGAACTTAACATATCTGCTATCAGACCTTTACCGTCTAAATTTCAAAGTACTGAGGTACTGATGATGGTTTCAAAGCGAAAATTGTATTAAATTGGGATTTAAAGAATTTAGAGAAACGAAATTGTTATAGTAGTGACGAATTAACAATTGTTAATAATAACTGGTGATAATATTACTGGAAGTAATAAAGTTCAATAGTTTGATATGTGAGTATATTGTAGTAAGAAACAATATGTAGATAAAATATAAAAATTAAACCAGTATTTATTATCTTCAAATATAGTTTTATATTGTTTGTCTGAACGTAGTAAAATATTTGTCTCCATTCTATACATATATTGGAAATCGAAAACAAGTTATGACAACGTTAGCTTCGTTTTTGGAAGCTTCTACATTTAAAAAAAATAGTGATGTGCATCTTCAATTTCATTTGAGCAATTACACATTGGATTTGGGATTGCTAAATAAATCACTGTTCAAATTGCTACATTGGTTTCTTATTCTAGCGTGCATAACAGATAAACGTCTATCACCAAAACAATAAAGGGGTGGAACAAAGCAGGCAGTTGGGCTATAAAAACTATTGCGAAAACCTTTTTTTAAAAAAGAACTCAAAGTATTTGAATTTCTGATATCAATATTAACAGTGTTCCATAATCCTATCGACCATGGAATGCACGAATATTTTGAAATAGTTGTTCTAGAAAAAAAGGAACTTCGGTGTTTTAGTGATAGCATAGTGAGTTATCTCCCCTACATTTGGCGGTAACATGTCACTTATATATGATGGAACTATATTATGATGAGTTTTGTACATGAAAGATAACTTTTGTAGTTTATGTCTTCTTGAAAGAGAATCCCATCCACATGCACAATAAAGATTATCAAGGGATACAGATCTGGTAAGTCCAGTTACAATACGGGCGGCTTCATTTTGCATTTTTTCCAAAGAATCTGAGCTATGTATAGAACAACCATACGAAACTATTAAAGCATACTCTAGTATTGGCCGAACATAAGGTATGTATATTTGATTCAAAGAATGTCTCTTCAAAGTAAATTTAAGTTTGTTGCTGATTGTTATATATTGTCAATATGGTTATTCCGCTGAACATTTGAACTCAAAGTTACTCCTAAATACTTATATAATTCAACAAATTTAATGTTAGAATCCTCAAAAATAAAATTCGGAGCGCATTTTTACAAAGCGAAAACATCATTGCTTCAGTTTTATTGGGATTAAAAGTGACAAGCCACGTACTCAGGGAGCCAGTGGGGTCTACCGTGCACCCACCCCACCCCTAGACATTTTTTCATGGGTACTAAAATGTTCAGAAAAGTCTACTGAATCAGAATCGCGAATGTACTCAAGTTTAAATTATTTTAGGCTATGTGTAATTTAACCGTTTCCATGGCAACCCCCGCCCCAGTCTTTGTAACGATGACCCATACCTGCAAAATCGCCCATATCACAGCCAGCTTTCGTCCTATACCTACAAAACTTGTACCAAATTGAAGATAAGACATTGTGCTATTATTTCAAACTTAAGTGTTTTTAATTACCTTATTTGCATACTCATTAATATTAATTAGAACATTAAAAATAGTAAAAAAAATATATATAGATAAAACGTAAACCTTTCACTTTTTTATCCTACAAATATCAGAAAACTACGGAAGCCCTGAGGTCTCATTTTGACTTAATAATTATTTGTTGATAGTTTCTGGTTTTTTTTGTTATTTCTTATTACTTATTTATTGTGACATTCATATTGAAAATAGCGGGGAACCGGCAGCATGGAGGGTTCTTGGGAAGATGATATGGTTAGTATTCTGTTATTTTATGAAATATCCATTACACATATCTAGATTAAAAGTATCATTATAGGACTATTACTTTGGGTGAAAAACTAAATATCAAAATATTTTACATGACTAAGTGTAATACGTGAAATGGATATGCCTATGTGCTATATTCTGTAATTAAATTTTGGATATACTCTATTACAACTCTATTAAAATATGATCCGCTGTGTACTCCCTCATTGCCATAGCGGGTCGAATAGTGTTTGACTGGAGGGGTTGCATAGTGCGTGTATATAACAGTTGTTTATTTGTATTGCTTAGTTTATATGCATGAACTTCAAATTGATCTGTTCTGTTACCCAATTTTCCGGCAATATTTTATGTGCGGTGTTGTATGCCAAAACAAATGTACCCAAGTCTGTTGAGTCTGGGTCAAAATTATGTGACGTACTGGCACTGCGCATAGAATGTTGCATCCAAGTTTTTTGTTTTTTATGATCTGAGTGCGTTGACACAATATAATAGAGCATAATACGACAACAGACAGATAAACTTACGAAAAAGATGTAGTTGATTTACCTATGTCCTAAATAAATTCTATTTTATTATTATTCTTATCTATATATAAGTATTAAATATATTTTATTTTAAATGTTCTATGATTTACGCATTATTGTACATAAAATGTATCTTTGTGAAGCGCCTTTGAACGCACATATCCTGTATGAAAAGAGCGCTATATAAATGTGGTATAATAATAATATATGTTTTTATAAATCTTCTAATTTATTATATTGATGAGCATGGCTTTCAGTCAACTTGTCTGTATCAAGTTTGTTAATACAGTTTATGCAGTTAGTGATTTCATATCTATTATATATTTTTTGCATATCTTTCATGACCGGATAGACAATCATATTGTATCATATCTGTTGTATATCCTTCATTGTCAGGATAGACAATTATGCGGTTCGTTCCGATAATAATAATAATAATAATAAATCTTCACAAGTAAATGTTAGATACCTTTTCAGCGTGTACACTATAAATAAGTGCACAAAAAGAACACCAATACTAAATTATGACACATGCGGTAACAATGTGTATTCTCAAGCTTTTCAATGAATGTAGACCCAAATAAGTTACTAACATATTATTATTATTGTTTGCACATCATGCATGAAACAATATTATCAGTAAAACTAAAATTTAAAAACCATTGCTCTGGCTGTATTTTGTCTTTATGAGCAGCTCGTATACTGCCTGTACTGTTCAAAGAGACACTGTCCTGTTGCATAACTTAAAATAGTATTAACATCTATTTGAGAGCTTTACATATAATTGGATAATCGTGTAAATGGACTATTTTTTTCTCTAGAGTAATCGACTGCGGGGTGGGGTTTGGGCAACCTGCTCTAGCGGGGCAACCTGCTCTAGACCCAATGTTTGGGCGGGTATCTAGTCCCCATGCTGGATCAATGCATGCATTTGATGTGTTTCCTTTCAAGACAGAGCTGGATCCATGCATGCATTTGATGTGTTTCCTTTCAAAACAGAGACTATCTATAACGTTGAACCTAGTTAACTTACCTCGATTAAAAGACAACTGACCCAAATTCACAGATGGCAAGTTTTTAACTGCTATTTTGATCAACATTGTGGTAACGTTGAAAATTTATCCGTTATCGCTAAATTTCGATGTTGGCAATATTTTTTACAGATATGTGTTAGGGCCAGGTGCTAGAGTGGGGGTCTACCCTGTCTAGACCCAATGCTGGATCTGTGCACGCACTTGCTGTGTTTCATTTAAAAGAACACGAGCGATCTAAGTATGAAAGCTTTAAAATTAATCCCAAATTGCATAATATAAGGAAAATATAGATATGGTGTCCAACAACTTGAATCTACATTGCATCTACAACAGATACCGAATAACTCGGCGTCTCCATTTGATCATAGGTGTTTGCATGTATGTTATTAACGTGTCACTTAACAGGCATAGGGACAACTATTTTGCCTAGAACAAATGACATACTGCTAGGGTAATTTTTCAACTTTAAAAATTGGCCTGTCCATCATTGACTATATGTGGAGGTATGTGTTGTGAAGTGGGGCTGGGGGATGGGGATGTCTAGACCTCATGTAGCAATGGAACTGCGCATACACTTGATGTGCTTTATTTCTAAACAAAGGCGATCAATGATGTTTAACATAGCTTTAGATAACCTTGAAAGTTTTAAATTGAATATTAAAACGCGTGATTTTTTTAAGAAATATAGACCAGGTGTCATACAGCTTAGATCTGGATCATATGCCGACTTCTATGTAGGTTAGTATTGGGACGATTAGCCGTAAATTGGTAAACATAGACATGTTTTGCCTAGGACAAGTGACAGATTATTAGGGTCATTTTTCAATTTGAAAATTGGCCCCTCCGTCGTGGACTGTTTTGAGAGCTGTATGTTGCGATAGGGTGTGTTCTAGACCCATTGTTTGAACTGGGAATGCACTGTCTGTGATTCATTTCTAAATACAGACGATCAATGACGTTTGACATAGATTTAAGTAACCTTGATCATTGTAAATTTAATCCCAAATCGTGACTTTGAAAGAAAATAATTGATCGGGCATCAAACAGCTTAGATTCAGATAAGATGTTGAGTTGCTCGGTGTCTGCAAGTATGATATTATCGTGGCGATTATCAGACAGTTGGTAAAGTTACAAATGTTTCACTGAGACCATTAAGTGACAAATTGTTATAATCATTTCACAATGTTGAAATACGATCCAGCTATGCATAGTAAACTAAATTGTTAAAGAATGAAGCACGGATGTTCGGGGTGTTTAATAATATTTCAGCAATAACTAGTAACATTTAAGCAATAACTATTAGCAATTAACTTTTAAGCAATAACTAATAACAATAAGGTTTTAAGCAGTAACTTATAACAATTAACTTTTAAGCAATAACTAATAACAATTAAGTTTTAAGCAATAACTAATAACAATTAACTTTTAAACAATAACTAATAACGATTAACTTTTAAGCAATAACTAATAATAATTAAGCTTTAAGCAATAATTAATAACAATTAACGTTTAAGCAATAACTATTAACAATTAACTTTTGAGCAATAACTAATAACCATTAAATTTTAAAAGCAATCACTAATTTTACTTCTACATGTGTATAAGCAGGAGTTCATATTAAACGGTTTCCAGATATAAAGAGTTGACTGTATCTTATCAATTCATTTCCATGATTATTGAATGTCCTTTTTTTCGGTAAAATAAATTGAAGATATATTAACAACCCTTTTCCCACAGCCAAACGTTTAGCAGATGCATCAAAAGATGTTTCTATTAGGAGAAAAGTTAAGCAAACAGAGAAAAGCCAGGATCTTTGTTTGCAAAAGTGTTGTAGGGGCTTTTGTTGGGTAAAGGTTTTTATGCGTATTGATGATCACATTTTAACATTTTCCACTTTATTTACAAAGCATAGATGTATTGGTAATTATATTCGAGTTGTTTGTAGTTGCTATCTTGTATCGTTAAACGTGTTCATGTTCTTTACCCGGTATCTTCATTACAGCTCTTATCCGATAGTACACAACGTTTGACTTGTACAGTATGTAATAGTCCACGCTTAATATACGAGAATCATACAGTATCCATTTGTAACGGCTCCCATTTTTGAAAACATCTTTAGCTTACATAGAATAACATTAAAACTTGTGTTGGTGTTGATGTTTTTCAGGACAGAAGAAAAAGAATACAATCTCTTGTGAACAAATTGAAGACAAAGAAGACCTCTACAATGATTGGAACTGTTGTTATTAAAGATACAATGAGTGACATTATCTTAGACTTATTTATGCAAGTAAAATGGTACTCCACCCGCTTATGTGCCTTATCTTGACTTGAATCTAAATTAAGCCAGCCAGACTTAAAATGCTTTCAAGCTGAAGTCTTATAAGCACTAGTAGGTCTGTTTGTGATTTTAAACAGGTTCTGTGTATAAGACCTTGTTTTAGACGATTAAATAGAACTGTTTGTTTTGTTAACCATGAATAAAAAATTAAATGTTTTATAGTTTGTGTTTGTTGTCCTATTAAATTGTAATCCATTCCTTACATCTTGATTGGGATATGACCAGCCCTGATTTTAATAAATCAAGACAGTAGAAAATAATTTAGTACTAGATCTAAATACAGTTGTATAAATATCAGATTTTATTATCCTCTAATAAATGTAGATCTATATGTATGGTAAGAAATGCATGCCCTGCTCAGAGGGTTCACTCACAGCTACAGGGACCCACTGATCTAGGTCTGCACAGCAAAGTATGAGATTTTTATACTGTGTAAATTTAATCAATGGCCTTCTTGCATCTATATTATGTGACATCCCAAGAGAAATCTAAAATAAAAACTTCTTGCCTCAGTTTCTGTTTTGAATCTCAAACTCACTTTTCTAGTCTGCATCGCACAAACATATACAACATGGATTCACGGACATCGCTCTGCTGTCATAATTTTCCTTGATGTTTTAACCCTTCACCAGCTGTGAAAATTGTCTCTGTTGCTTCTAAAGTGATCTAAATTGCTCCGACTTACATAAAATGCGGTTCAGGTGACAAACCAATCTTTTTAAGAAGGAGTACAAGCTGAGTTGCTGGGCATCTCAAGTGGAACCATGCTAATTGCATATGATAGCATGTCATTAACAGTAGGCAAATGATAAATTCCTACAGGCTCGAAATTGTGCATAGTATAACCCCTCCAAAGGAACCACTAACACGAGGCATCGGAAAAGTTAGACAGGGGCAGCTTCATAAAGCAAGAAAATAATAAAGTTCATATAGACACTTTATGTCTGTATTTCTTTCTTTCTTAATTAAACTGATGTCTGTCTGAAATATTAGCTTATGTATCAGTCTGTTGCAGTCGCTTACAACAGGGTTTATTGTACATACTAGAGATAAGATGTCAATATTTACTCGGTGCCGAAAGACAGTTACCACGTTTGTTTTACCTAACTTGAAGGTGCATCCATTGATGTATATACCATAGTATGTTGCGTCAACGTCTCTACTTGTTGAAGATTGTCATTTATATTTGTATTAGGAATTAATGAGGATCAGAATCATTTTCTTTTCCAGACGATCAAGGTTAGGGTTAAAATCATAACTTGCAGAATTGCTGAATCAGAAATTACAAAAATGAATGCTTACAGTTTTACGAAAACGGCATAGTATGTCGCTTTATTTTTTCTTATTTTTATTACTCTGACTACATCCATCATGGCTTCATGCAGCTAACATTAACTAGATGCTGTTGCATTGACCTAACGTAACGCTAAATGACGCCAACTTCTCTAACGCTGATACCATTGTTTATGGGTTCAGACGCAGTAGGCCTACAGCAGCCTAAATAATTATTACGCTTGAATTACTTCCATTTGTTTGCAACGTCAACAGGTTTAGAGTCAAGCCTTAACAGTCTGTCTACACCAGCGACGTCACCGTCATTTTTTAGCACGGTAGATGCACATTTTCCTCGTGCATTTCATGTACATTCCACAGTTATGCGTTGCATTGCGATTTATATTGCTAAAAATCATAATCTTTTTCACCCCATCCAATTCTATATAAAGGTTTTAAACGAATTCGAGGTGCCCATTCCCTCATACTGATGCCTTTAGACACCTCTGTAAAAGTAACTTTTGAAACAGCTGGGATAAATAGAGCATTGCTCCTTTATCACAACGGTTAAAAAACTACAATTTTTTGATAAATGCCTTTCTCTAATAAAATCTATTTTTCAGTAGTTTAATTGAAAAAGGTTGAGTCTAAAACAGCATATGAGGTAATGGGTTAAAGTGAGTTATTCAGAGAATAATGATTGCGTATTTCAAGAGTTTGCAGCAGCATGTCTGTGAATTAAATGTAGAAATGTAGTTTGTAAACGGCTGTTTAAGACATACAAACCGAAACGGCAGTTTGAGACATACAAACCACTGATCTAATATTGAATTCTCAAAAAGTGAAATGCTCTGATCATGCCACTGCTTAATCATACATGTCATAAACTGAATTTATTTATTAGTTATTCGTTATTACTTATTAATTTCTACTTATTACTTACAAGTTAATACTTATAAGTTAATTGTTATTAGCTAATTGTTACTTGTTGATTGTTATCACTTACTTGTTATTACTTACAATTTAATTGTTATCACTTATTAATATCTCCTTGTTATACTAAGTAGTTACCTCTTATTGGGTATTTGTTAGCACTTGTAATATTTTCTGAAAATGGGAGATCCTTCGAAAGCAAAAGTAGAAATGCAAAAAGAGAAAATTGCACACTCGGTTTTATTGAGACTCGGTTTGGTTCAGGCCTTAAAGAAATATAGCATGCCAGATTTTTCTATGTAAAATGCTCTGTGGTATTTTTTCACCAGCCTAGATAAATATACACTTAAATCTTGCTTTTTGTAACGTGTGTAGGGTAGACCCTGACGAGACAGCTCCAGCGTGAACTGACACTCCAGGGTCAGCCCCGTTTGCTTGTATAATATTGTTGATCTGCCATTACACTTCAGACATGGCAAAATGCAAATGTTTAACTTTTCCCATGCTGAATACATAGTACATGGTATTCAAATTTTACACCACCATCTATGATTAATAACAATCATGAACAACTGGCTTCAAATGGAAAATAATACAGACAGACAGATCCTATCTCATCTGGGTCTACACTTTTTACAAAGGAATGTACATCTACTTGTAGCATGAGAAGAGCAAATATGTTCTATTCAAAATCGTGTTAATTAGTATTCACGGAGGTCATAAGATAATTCGTGCATATTCAGGAGTAAATGGTTAAATGAAGGCAAATGTCAGTGTCTGCATCATAATTTCAATGGTGAGTGTCAATATATAAAGAATTCAGCTCTACAAACAAGTCCAGAGCAATAAGAGGGTCACTTGGTGTCCTTAGATCAGGCTTAAGAAGACGAACAATTTCTACATATTCATCCGAGCATTTTTGTTTTGGAAGGCTATACATATCAAGACACGCTGGCACATCTAGTATATCCACAGGCGTTGCATAGTTGCGTCCATTGAAAATCTCTGGTATGAAATACAATACTTCTGGTTTCCCATGGGGAAGTTGTCTTTAACGTTTCTGTGGTATAATGATGGGAGCGTTCCAGTAATGTGCAATCCTGTCAAACTTAGTTTGCAGATCATCCATGAAACAAAATTTCAGACATTCTTGTTGAACAAGGTCCTCGCGGTCAAATTAGAAGATTTATCCACCAGTGTACCCACATTTTGCCGTATAATACCCCACCATGCTTCAATGCGTTGGTAGGTGTACTCTTGCATACATGATGCGTTTTAGTCCAGCCATAGAATATCTACATGCATGCCTGAAGAATGACTAAAGATAACTTACAACAGAATTTACAGTCCCATAATCACTTCTAACTACTCGTGGCACACATTTCATCTGTTTAACATATTCAAGGTAATACCTGGCAATGACATATGGATTGTTGTTTAAAGGCGCAACTTCTAACCACATAAGGCGGCGACTGTAACCATCGATACAAGCATGAATACAAAACCAATATGGTTTTAATTTGTCGTACCCATGTACATGCTAAATGTAATTCAGTCCATTTTAGCAGTATATTTGTCGTTTGAGGCGATGGGCTTTCCGGTCCATGCATCCGTAGACATCATTTTGCCGTAGTAATTCCATCACGATTTTACCATCAATCCGTGGTCTTCGGTTAGCCTTCTCCACATCGTGCGGAATCCTAAACATTGGCCGCTGTCCACTAGCTCGCTGATCATTGTCACTTCTATGGCCTGTCTGGAACTATATGTCACCCCTGGCGTCTATGGATTTTTGCTTTACATATAAATGGAAAAGTAGTAAAGTCAAGCAGGCAAAGCCACATGCAAGACGCAACCACCAATAAGTTTCTTCAGATGACTAAGACGCAAGGAAATGTTGTGTCTTGACAGGAGAATTTCACTGTGGGTGAATTCATTTTGAAAATATGTCCCGATTAAGTCGAATGGTGTACACTCATCATTGGAGGGAAGATATTTGGGTGTGACAGCGTCAACGATGATTGCAAAAGTGCTAAGCTATAGCATGAAGGGCACGATGGCACTCATCTGAAATGAAGCAATGACATCTTTCTCATGACCAGTGTATTTATCGAGGATTTGGTGCAAAACTATTGTAACTCCTTCACTTTAGAGTGTATATTATAACCATACAGATAACTTTATAAGTAAATATCACGGTCAATTATGGTTAAACCTGTTGTACATCTTATGCAGAAACGGTCACATGGCTTACTTTTGAAATTTATATGCTAGAAAAACTCGATTCAGTAGGCACCAACAATGTTTAAAATGGTGGTTTCTGAATTGTCTCTGGTGAAGAACAAGATCTAACGTTAAATGCCTTTTACCACGCACTCCTATTTAAAACAAACTTCTGGTGGTAAAATCTCCTGTAAGCAAACAATGCAAATGAAGACCGAATACTGCAGTCTCAGTCAGTTTCACTGGAGCCTAGTTTGCATTCAGCTCAATAAATACATGTTCAATGATTTTGTAAGTCTTAGGATCACATCGACTCAGTAACACATGTGATTGCCTTTGATAATATACGGTGCGGGATAGGCATGGGGTAATGCAATAATGTAATTGTAATGCATTTTATTTTCTGATGTAATTCAATATAGTGGTTTAACAATGTTTTTTGCCTTACATGTCATCCAATGTATTTAATTTAACATACCAAAAATACATGTAAATATGAGCAGTACAGTGCATTATTTTGCATCATGTTAGTACTTGGGAAATAAACTTTAAAGCAAACCCAGAAACAAAGTCACAACTTACACAGGAATGGAGGAAGCTACCCTCTGAGAATATTGTGCTGCATTTCATATAATTTGTTCTTTTTACTGATTAGTTAATTCACTTTGATTAGATTATGCTTATACAAACATTTCATCAACTCATGTACTTCGACAAGCAACTTATCGATTTAATCCTGATAACCTTGCCAATTTATGGTACATTCTACCTACTTGAATAAATGTAGATGTGTGTTACAATAAATTGAACTGAATATCAGAAAATGGTTTATTACTTAAACTAGTTTGACTCTATTCAATAACTCTTTATACATGTAGTATAAACCTGATCAGACAGTTCCACATTCTACTGCTAAAAAAGAGCAAACCTGTTGTCCCCTACACAAATGCAAAATACAAAATATGCGTGGTCCTTAATGTATTCACTAGTCTAGTTGGAGCTCGCAGTTTAATGATTAATGTAATGCAGGTGGCGGTGGTCTAGTGGTAACGCGCTTGACTATCAGTCCGGAGGTCCGGGGTTCAAATCCCGGTCCCACCCGGGAATTTCAGAGACGCTTTTCCGTGTCTCCCACCCGCACATCCTCTCCACCCAGGGGTTAAAATGGGTACCTGTGAGGGTCACTCGCCGGTACTGCGGCTGCATGATTGCGCCATATGTTAGCAGTGCTCAATATTGTAGGCCAATGACTCAATGACCAGGGGAGTAAATGTACAGTCGGCTGAGCGGTCATTCGGACTGAAAGTAGACTATAACTAGGTACTTTAATGCATAATTCTTCGAATAGTGGAGCTAAAACATATGCCCAAAACCAAAATCACCTACCTTTAATGAACCTTTCTGCTGCTGGGAACAATCTTTACCTACACGTGGTAATCGTCCTCCATTATTCAAGACTTTTATTAACAAATAAGTAATAATAAATAACAATTAACTATTTACAAATAATTATTGAGTCAAAATGAGACCTCAGGGTTCCGTAGAAAACAACTTCAAATTCAGTTTGACGATTACAATGACAATGACAAAACTTCATTCGCAATATAAGGCCTCCGGCCCAGAATACAAACTACTTTCTTCAACGTAATATATGTAGTGTCAAATATTCTTAAAACATGGAAATATACATGAATATTCATTTCATTCGCTTAACAGATCATATATAATTATGTTACATTCAATTTTCTTTGACATATCCGCAATCAATTTCTAGTACATCGCGTCGATGTCTTAGCAGCAGAATGTCCCGGCTGCACGTACAGGGCATATGCAGGCACAGTCTTTTATCATTTATATAGTGATATGTGATTGCGGATATCTCGAAGGAAGAATATAATCCCCTCACTTTCTGAAAAAAGTTATAACGTAAGTTACATGTAGCATGATAAAATAGATCAATTGTAATCCCGATAAACTGTCTGTTATAAAGCACAGGTTTATTTACATATCAGATGCTTGAAAGGAGAATCGCTTTCATTACGTTATTCAATGAGGTTGCTAGCACATATAACGTATATATGTACTAACAACCCTTTTGAATAAATCAAGAATACCTATACAATATACGTATTTAAAGCGCGTTTGCAGGTAAGCCTTGAGTTAAATTTCTGTTAACTCTTTGTGTAGCTTTAATCCTTTCTCGATATATTTTGCTAGAGCAAAGACACTGTCTTGTCTATTGTCTGACATGATACTTATGAATGTACTCTCAGTAGGAAGCGCATGTAGCCAGTACGTTTGACGCAGCTGGTGATATGTTGGACATATCAGTATAAAGTGCATTTCAGTTTCCACTGCATAAATGCTTTTATCTAGACAGGATTGACAAAATCTATAGTCTCTTTCAACATGTGTGTGCCGTCCTTTCTTTATCATTAAATTATGGCTTGAACAACGAAAATTTGATAAAGTTCGTTTCAAGCCATAGCTTAAAGGAATTAATAGATATGATTCAGGTGTGAGGGCGGTCTTGAAAAGTCTGTACGCTAATGCTTTTGACGATGTCCCAATATCATCAAATATATCTTGTTTAGCACAGTCTCTTAATCTCTGTGTAAATTCGTGTAGGAATATATTGGTATCACCTGTCTCATGAGCAATCCAAGCATATCCGAACCCGAATTGGTACAAAATACTCTTTATATGCGATGCCCAGGTAGTGCGTCCAATATCGTCAAGGTACTTGAGCATTTTGTAGCATTGGCCTGGGTATCTTGTATTTGGCATTGCTATTAGTTTTGTCCAATACTTCACACAACATTCAACGTAAAACACATATTAAGGTACATGTAATCTTCCACATTCACTTAGGACAAAAAAGCTTGCCACGTTTGATTTAGGCCACATATTCTTTTACAAAATCTAGCATGGACACGTTCAATTTCTTTTGAGGGGTTGCAATAACCCCAAACTTCACACGAGTATAAAAGGATTGGTTTTACTATAGCATCAAATAACGTAAAGGCCTCGTTATGTTGGAAGTATCCAAAGTGACGCTGCCACTGTAGGATAGCACCAACAGCTTTGGTTGCCTGCAATCATAACGCTACTTTAGTCTTTGTCCATGAGAGTTTTGGTGAAAAAATGACCCCAAATATCTATAGTATGATACTACTTCTACAATGTTTCCACGATAATACAACTTTTCATTATTCCTAAGTGGTCCGCCATTTCTGAATACCATAACTTTACTTTTGTCGAGATTCAGTTCCATGCCTGTTGCCTCTGAGAACTCACTGATACGGTCAATATGGTCTTGTAGATTAGCTACAGTATCACTGATGGCTGCGACGTCATCAGCTAGATAGTCAGCTGTATGACTTGTAACACCCGGTTTTGCTTTAAATTTTAAAGTACATGATAGCGGGAAATGATCAGATATATCCAAATCGTCAACTTTAAATACGTCTGTGATCGGACAAATGTCAGTCGAGGCTAGCATATAGTCAACTACACTACAGCCCGCATTCGCAGTGCAGTGCAAGTAATCGCTCCTGTTATACCATGAACTCTACCGTTTAACATGTGGATATCCATGGAGTCTGTAAATAGAATCAAATGAGCTTTCATTCTCTTCGAGCCCAAGCTCTTCATTAATCTTGGTCAAGATTTTCATTATCGGATTCGGCGATACCAAATACTTTCAAGTTTTGCTTTTTGCTAGCAGCTTCTATCGTATTCTGTTTTCTTAATGATGCGTTAAGATTGGTTTCTAAAGAAGATAATTTCTCGGTAAGGTCAGACACTTCTTTAGTCAATTTCTCGTTTCGCCTTTAAGGTCTTCATAACTTTGCTTTAAGGAGATTACTGACTTTTCAAGGTTGTCGAATTTCTTATTGGTTTGTTTCACCTCATTGTGGATTGCGAGCAACAGTTGTCGTGTGTCGAGCGTTGCAAGCTCGTCGTCCGAGTTACGGTCTGCATTTTCCTCGAACGCACCCTGCATGTTAATAGTTCCACAATAATTTAGTGATGCATTGTGCAGCCAGCTGTTAATGGCTGCCTGTGTACCGCTCACTGACTGACGCGGTCGAAGTTCACGAGTTGGCTGCGACGGCTGCATATTCGACATCGACCCCACTGAGGGTCGTCCACGTCCGCAATCTCCTGCCCCAGCACTTGTGCCACCCCTTTGTCCGCCACGACTGTTACCCCGGGTTACCCACGACTGTTACCCCTGGGTTCCTCTCGACACACTGTGCCACCAGCAGCGCGAAAAGTGCGATACGGATATACAGTGATATCGATGTTGAGTTCATACGTATACCACGCCCAGCGCTATAGCTTTGTCTGCTAGGTTGTATGAAGGTTCCGATACGGGACCGCCAAGTCTCTATGGAAATTCCCATTTTGTCGCAATTATGTTTCCGCAGATTTAGTTCACGGTAAGGTTATATCTAACGTTATGGCATAACTGTCTTTCCGTACTTTTAAAAAATGACTAGCACTGTCCGCTACATTTCAATTGTCAATATCACACAATGCACACAATGGACAAACAGCTTGGCTATTGTTAGTACGGCCAGGTAATACAGTTAGACGATTATATAGGCAAATCTATACAGGTGAGCATTTAACTCAGTGTCAAGTATTGTCCAAAATATGTTATAAAAGTTGTCCATCTTCCCCCTATTGTATGTTTGTTTTGTCTTTGTGCGTCTCTTGATGTTTTTATAGTTATGTACATTTGCTGTTTCCTTGTGTTGCTGTTCGGGCGACTGTTTGTTCTGTATGTGGTGTTTCCTGCATGACTCATTTTTATACTTTTTGTATCATAATATTTTACCGTCTGATTATGCTTAAATACTTCCAATATTCCATATTATGAGTATAGCACTTCAAAGTCCACACTTTCACGAACCCACTGATATAAGAATTATTTCACAAAATTTCGTTGTAGCTCCTTTAACAGCGGATTTGTTGGAGAACAAAAAAACGTGCCACTCACTTCAACACTTCACTATAATTACTCAGAAATCAAAATATCCGATTTGAGGACCAAAACATTAACCTTAAGTACCGTTTTAACCATTTACACCCCACACACACACACACACACACACACACACACACACACACACACACACACACACACACAGTTTTCATAACGATGGCCCATAACCAAACAATGAATTGCAAGTAACATTGTAACTGTTTCCATGGTAACCGATCCTTTCACACATTTTTGAAAATGGACATCTACCTGTAATACTCCGCTAGATCTCAGTTATGTTTTATGAATCATGAATACTTTGCTTTCTGAGTATTTTGTCATCAATCTAATCTACATTTGAAGTTGGTTTCTGAGATTGGTAGAATAAAAGATTGAGAGGTTTGCTTTATTTCTGTATTTTTTACTATTTTTTTTATTGTTCTCATTAATATTAATATGCATGCAAAGTAGGTAAATTCCTGAATATAGTCTTTAAAAAAAACACAAGGTCATAGCTTTAACTCGGTACCAGTTTCTGTGATATGGAAGATGTTTGCAGGTAGGTGACGACTAATAAACCATGGGTGACCAGAGTGAAATGAATAGTTAATATGGAAACAGTTAAAACGCTACTTAGAGTTAATTTGTTGGTCCTCAAATTAGATTTTTTGTTTTCTGAGGATTTTGTCATCTCTTTAAACTGTCTTTGCCCAAGCTGAAATTAATCTTAGATCGTGGTTATATCATTGATGTTAGAGGCAGACATGTACAAAGACTTATCATCTGCAAATAGTCTGGTTAAACTCAGTAGGGAGTTCGATATATCATTAACATATAATAAAAATAGAAGAGGTCCTAACACATATCCCTGAGGAACACCGGCTGCTATAGTTTTTGTATCTGAATTTGAAGATCGAAGAACAACTTTTTGATTTCTGTTGTTCAGATAATTAGAAATCCATGCCAAAAGTTGTCCCGTTTATACCATTTTCTTGTAATTTAAAGATGAGGCCTTTATGCCACACTCGATCAAAAGCCTTAGAAATATCACAAAACACCATACAAGAATACTGTTTGTTATCAAAGGACTGGCATAAATGATGTACTATATCAATCAGTTGATAGACAGTTGAATGATTAGGAAGGAACCCAAATTGATATTTATAGATAAGGTTATTTTCAAAGAAAAAGTTGTTCATACATGTATATTTGAAGACAATTCTTTCCAACACCTTACCACAGCAGCTAATTAGTAAAACAGGTCTATAGTTTGATGGTAACGATTTATCCCCCTTTTTGAACAGTGGAATTACATTCGTGATTTTCCACGAAAATCGCCTTCATTTAAAGATATATTAAAAAGTATTGCAAGTGGTTTCGATATCGATTTTACTAATGAAATTCTGTCTGGTCCAGGCGCTTTGTCTACAGCAAGTGAAATAGTAATTTCTTCTATCTCAGTTTCAGAAATATCGATATTTGTCAAACTATTTCTAGTTTTAAGAGACAGTAGAGGAAGACGAGCATTTTTATCATCGATACTAGATATTCAAACAAAATAATTATCTAAGCAATTAACATTTTGTTTTTCTGAAATAGACTATCGAAGTCCTCCGCTGGGATCGGTTTCGTACAATGGCGGTATATTTGATGTGCAGCTATTTTTCTTTTTTTTTTATAAAGTGCCGAATAATATTCCAGAAACCGTTTTTATTAGATAGGCGGAAGACAGTCTTTAGCACCGTATATCGGATTCAACAATCGTTCCAATGCCACGTCCGATTTAACATTGCTGTGTATTAATGCACCATATAGGCGGATCTATATGTCTAATCGCATTTTTTCACTACAGCAAAATACCACCTTTGAGCCAGAACTGCCAATCCGCCCCTGCCCTACGATGTGTCTGCAGTTCTTGGTAAAATGCTAACGAGGAGTTAAAGAGGAAGTCCCTACAATGAACGCATATTTTCAATTATATCATAGAATTTGGTATTTGTTATGCTCAATCATTATTATGAAGATTGACAATTTGAACTTATATCGAAATATGCCCCTGTGATACAAAAAAAAATGATTTCATAAATACTCATAATTTTTGTTCTACAACAAAGTATTATCGGCCTTTTCCGTTCAAATTTTCCGCGTTTTTGCCGATGATCACCCGATACCTCCATTGTGTACCTAACAGCTTTTCTCGGAAGTGGTCGGAGAGACGCGAATAACGCGAACAGATACATGTACGAAACTAGAACCCAACCCGAATAACACTGAAACATCGGGTAATAAACTCATGATCGTCGATATCATACACATGGATGTTTTGTCATTTCCAACGTTTATTTGATAGGTTTTCTTGCGATATGCTACTTTTCAGCATATAAACAAATGAGTTATGTATACTTTAGGTATTTTTGAAATGCGTCGAATGTAGGGACTTCCCCTTTAAGCGGTTAAAAATAGTACCCCTTAAAATCTCACTCTAATCATTGTAAAAGTGATCCGAAGCATTCCTTATATATTTTGGGCAAGAAAGGTAAACTAAAATATCTTAAGATCATTACCAAAACGAGAAGAGAAAGGGAGCCAATTATAGAATTGAAACGGTCACATG
Organism: Azorinus chamasolen; assembly: GCA_963576725.1. Taxonomy (NCBI): domain Eukaryota; kingdom Metazoa; phylum Mollusca; class Bivalvia; order Cardiida; family Solecurtidae; genus Azorinus; species Azorinus chamasolen. The sequence goes on from OY755239.1 coordinate 76,380,112, forward strand.
AATGACATGATCAAAACGTTTGTAGAACGTCTCACACGCGCTTGAATTCATCCAAAACGATGTAAGTATTTTGCCATATGTATACATTTTTTAATTCTTTAAGCGTCGTCTTTAAGTGTCGTCTTATTATTTCTAGGTTTGCAAATACTGTCATCAGTAGAATTGTCGTGTTTCTTGAGGGTGATGCTTTACAGTTGTGATGTGAAATACGACACAAGGCTGACCCTGTTTGCAGCACAGGGGGCCATTCCGTGGGTCTAGATGGTCTAAAAAAATTGATTGGGTCGATTTAGTGTTATATTATATACAAGGGGTCTAACTGATTTTTCTTACTCGGACGACAAGTCGCAACATAGATTGTAGCTTGCCCCCTTGTAAAACGGCCATAATCGCGATGCCTCAGGACCTCCGGAAGTTCAAATCCCGGTCCTTTCCGGAAATTAGAAAGTATCCTGAACAGACGGCTTGTGTATAATAACAGAACGTACCCTGAACAGACGGCTTGTGTAAAATAACAGAACGTACCCTGAACAGACGGCTTGTGTAAAATAACAGAACGTACCCTGAACAGACGGCTTGTGTAAAATAACAGAACGTACCCTGAACAGACGGTTTGTGTATAATAACATAAAGTACCCTGAACAGACGGCTTGTGTAAAATAACAGAACGTACCCTGAACAGACGGTTTGTATATACATGTAATAACAGAATGTACCCTGAACAGACGGCTTGTGTATAATAACAGAACGTACCCTGAACAGACGGTTTGTGTATAATAACAGAACGTACCCTGAACAGACGGCTTGTGTAAAATAACAGAACGTACCCTGAACAGACGGTTTGTGTATAATAACAGAACGTACCCTGAACAGACGGCTTTTGCATAATAATAGAAAGTACCCTGAATAGACGGCTCGTGTATAATAACAGAACGTAAAATAATAGAAAGTACCTTGAACAGACGGCTTGTGTATAATAACGTACCCTGAACAAACCGTTTGTGTATAATCGAGCCTCTCAGCAAGATCCAGTCTATTTGACATTGGGCCAGTAGTTTCTCAAAGGCTCGAGCGAACCAAGGGGGAGTAAAACTAGCACTAGATCAGAGATTAAGCTGACGTCGCTTTTTGACAGGATAATGATTATCCCTTTCCCTGTTGAATATTTATGTACGTCATTATGACAATATGAATATTTATGTACGATGACAATAGGAATAGTTATGTACGTCATTATGACAATAGGAATAGTTATTTACGTCATTATGACAATAGGAATAGTTATGTACGTCATTATGACAATAGGAATATTTATGTACGTCATTATGACAATAGGAATAGTTATTATTACTTTGTGTAATAGGATATGTGCACAGGAATTTTTGGTATGATAGAAACTGTATGGTTAAGCCTATTATAATTTGGTTTTGGCATCAAATACAATTGTGATAACTACTAAAGAGTCTCTCTAAAGGCATTATCTCATCCTACACCTGTTCAACATTCGTGTAAGAAATAATGATAACATGAGTATGTTTCAGCTAAAATTGATTTTTATAATAGTACATGGAAACAAGATTTAGTGACCTCGACAAAAACTGTAGAATCGCATATCCATATAGTTCTATAAGCAAACAGAGCAGACCCTGTTCAGAATGCTTCTACAGGAGCCGTCTGATCTGGATATATTCTGTTTGCAAAGGCGTAAAAATGCATTTATATATGTGAAAATATGAAAAATAATGACTGCGTGAATAGGGACTAGCTGATTTTTGAGATACTGCAGAATCCCATCTATATGACTTATTAGCAGGGCATACTCTGACATGGCTGGAATCTTCCTCTGGGTCAAAAAGTGTACCTATCAAAGGGTTATGATATAGGCTGTCTTAACCTTTTCCCTATTCTGTATTCATGTAAGAAAAAGTGACAACATTCATATTTATTAGCTGAATTGTTATAAAATAAAATTTTGAAGAGAATGTTTGCTTTTGCAAAAACTATAGAATCGGATCATTATCATGTCAGAAGCAAACAGAGCAGACCCTGATCAGAAGGTCCCTACAGGAGCTGTCTGATCTGGGTCTACTCTGTTTGAAAATGCGTGCAAAGGCGTTTATATGAAGGAAAGGGTTAAGATGCCAACTATTTGCGTGTAGAATACTTCAGTGGTCGCGTTAGCGAGGTTATATACTGTACATATCTGCAATAAACCGACTTACATTCTACATACATGTATTTGTTTTATGCTAGTTGTATCACAATCACACGAATAGCAAAGGGGGTCTTCCGTCATTAATGAGATGAATGTCGGCGGATAATGTAGGTCGATAATGTCCGTGGATGGATAATGTCGAGGGATAATGTCGGTGAGTGGATACTGTCGGCGGATAATGTCGGTGGATGATGTCGGTGGATAATGTCGGTGGGTGGATAAATGATACTGTGTATAAATGATACAGATACCTCTTTAGCTAATACAAATGACTTATGACGTCTTTTCAAACAGATGTAGATTCAAATCAGACGGCCGTCGGGTCAGTGTGGCAGTGTGTCACATGAGGCAGTTTGTCACTTAAGGATCACTTTTCCGTCGTCTGTCAGTCTGTCTGTCTGTCTGTCCGTCCGTCCGTCCGTCCGTCCGTCCGTCCGTCGGTACGTACGTACGTACGTCCGTCTGTCTGTCTGTCTGTATGTATGTCTGTCCGTCACGCTTTCTTTTTTGGCTGTCATTTCTAAACTAATCATTATAGAGCTTTCAAATTCCACACATGGTACAAGGATGATGTGATGAAGTGTCATGCACAAGGGCCACAACTCTATCATCAATATTTTGTGAGTTATTCTCCTTTTTCATATTAACAATAAGTTTTTGTGTCAGCTGCCAGCAGGTGACACATGTGTTCCTCCGAACACTCTTGGTTTAATTATTCAGCAGATGAAGGGTGACGATAGGTGATAAGGTAGTTAAGCATACGCTCTGCTTGGATACAGGTGATACGGTAGTTGTGCATGCATACGATCTGCTTGGATACATGTGATAAGGTACTTATGCATACGACCTGCTTGGATACGGGTGATACGGTAGTTATACATACGCTCTGCTTAGATAAAGGTGAAACGGTAGTTATGCATACGCTCTGCTTGGATACGGGCGACACTGTAGTTATGCATACGTTCTGCTTGGATACGGGTGATACGGTAGTTATGCATGCATACAATGTACGATCTGCTTGGATACATGTGATAAGGTACTTATGCATACGATCTGCTTGGATACGGGTGATACGGTAGTTATACATACGCTCTGCTTTGATACAGGTGAAACGGTAGTTATGCATACGCTCTGCTTGGATACGGGAGATACTGTAGTTATGCATACGTTCTGTTTGGATACAGATGAAACGTTAGTTATGCATACGCTCTGCTTGGATAGGGTGATACGGTAGTTATGCATACGCTCTGCTTGGATACGGGTGATACGATAGTTGTGCATGCATACGATCTGCTTGGATACGGGTGATAAGGTACTTATGCATACGATCTGCTTGGATACGGGCGATACTGTAGTTATGCATACGCTCTGTTTGGATACGGGCGATACTGTAGTTATGCATACGCTCTGTTTGGATACAGATGAAACGGTAGTTATGCATACGCTCTGCTTGGATACGGGTGACAAGGTAGTTATGCATACGCTCTGCTTGGATACAGGTGAAACGGTAGTTATGCATACGCTCTGCTTGGATACGGTAGATAAGGTAGTTACGCATACGTTCTTTTGGAGCTTTCTTTAGTATTTGTTTCTACATTGAACGGTCATATGCTCATAAGATTTCCATGTTAACCAATTTAGTGGTCAATTAAGAGCGTTTATTGTGTACTGTATCTATTTCCAAAAATATGTAGACCGCAGAGACGAGTTATTTCCCTTGTCTATCACCTAACTTCCTGATGCATCGATGCGAAACATGTGTTTCAAAGTTAAACCCATACGTGTACAAAGAAGATCCGTGTAGACGATCAGCAAGACGGAAGTCAACTAAAATGGCTGTTTCACCCCTCCTTCTCATTGGCGGTAAGCTTTGTTCTTTCATTCATTAAAACATTTTAATGTTCTTTGTTTCAAACATAACAACGTCTTTATGATCTAATCACTTTAGTGATATATATACAATAATACCCCTATAACCGAAATTTTAGTAAAGAAGAATTAAAGATGTTGGCTGATTATTGCAGGATGAAAGTCGCGTAGAAAGCTCTGTTTGAGGGCTCTCTGTTTAACTTTTAACGTGCATTTAAACTGTCACCTGTCTTACAAATAAGCATTGGTGCTAATCTGAACACCCGGTTTAGAGGGGTTTTACTGCTGTTATGTATGTTCATATACATAAGAGACTATACTGGTTTAAATAAAAGAGCTAGTCTGTTCTAAAGCAGAATTAAGTAACGTTATACTGCAAATACTTTAAGCATTTTGTGTTCAGTGTCCTTTAACTATTAAAGAATTGTTCATCTCATTAATATTCATGAACTTTTATATACTCTCTCCGTTTCTGTCTGTCCGTCTGTCTCTCTGTATGACAATCTGATTGTCTATCTGTCTGTATGATTGTCTGCCTGTCTGTCTGTATCCCTCTCTCTCTCTCTCTCTCTCTCTCTCTCTCTCTCTCTCTCTCTCTCTCTCTCTCTCTCTCTCTCTTTGTCTCTCTGTCCGTTTCTGTCTCTCTCTGTGTCATTCTGTCTCTGTCTGTCTGTTTCTCTCTCTCTCTCTCTCTCTCTCTCTCTCTCTCTCTCTCTCTCTCTCTCTCTCTCTCTCTCTCTCTCTCTCTATATATATATATATATATATATATATATATATATATATATATATATATATATATTTGCATCTCTCGCTCCATGTCCCTCTCTCTGTCTCTCTCTGTATGTTTATGTATGTATGTCTCTCTCTCTCCCTCTCTGTCTGTCTATGTCTCTGTCTGTCCATCTGTGTCTCTCAGGCTCAGTCTGTCTGTCTCTCTCTCTCTGTCTGCCTATCTCTGTCTATCTGTCCCTCTGTCTGTCCCTCTCTATCTCTCTCTATTTCTCTCTGTCTCTCTCCCCCTCTCTATGCCACTCTTGCTCAACCTCTCTATCATTCTCTCCGAGAAATTTTGGTAGTTTAGTAGTATTGATCTTTATAACCGCATCACGTGACTCAGCACGTCTATATAGATAGTTCGTTGTTTATGTAGGACCTCTCATCAATTCACTGTAGTTTCTAAATTCATGTAAACAAACAATGCAGCGTGTCTTTCCTTTATTATCTGTATATCACGTTGTCAGTAGACACACTCTCGAAATATAGAGACATATTGTGCAATGTGTTTTGAACGTTTTCGAACTGCCATGTCGGGTGTTGTTACTTCGATAACTGTGTTTGACAGTCGGACAGACGGGCATATGGAGACGCATTGATTATAAGGACAACGACAATAGCAACGAGGACAATAACGATGAGGGGAAAGTTCACAACAACAACGACAACAGCAAAGACAACAGCAACGACGATAACAACGACGATAACAAAGATAACGACGACAATATCAACAACAACTATAAAAACAATAATCGGGATTAAATTGACGACAACAACAACCTCAATAACAACATAAACTCAAGGACGACTATAACAACAATGACGATAAATAGACGACGACGACGACGAATACTACTGTAACGCCTACAAAAACGACGGCAGCATCGACCCTAACAAATATTTCAATTACAACGATAAAAACAACACAAACGATAAAAACAATTACAACGATAAAAACAACACCAACGATAACAACGACGACAACGACAGTCATAACGATGACAACAACAACGACAAGCACGACGACGACAGCAACCAAGAGCGTCCTACGGGCTTGATATTCCGATTGTTTTGATACGAATTTGGGTTTATATATTTTTTATAAGATTTGAAGAGATTTAAGGCAATATGTGACTAGTTAAAAAACTCAGAAATTTTAATCACTTAAAATGGCGTAATGTATCGATACAGTGAACGGGTTTTTAAAATGCATAACTTAATGCTTCAAAAATAATTCAGGCGTATTAGTATAGTATGAATAAAATCTTTTAATCAACTCCTTCGCTGCCAATGTCTCATCTGTGATGATCCATGGGGATAATGAGATACCGAGTAGTAACTCTGCCCAAACTGTCTGTTACGAGTAACTCTGCCCAAACTGTCTGTTACGCGTACCTCTGCCCAAACTGTCTGTTACGCGTACCTCTGCCCAAACTGTCTGTTACGAGTAACTCTGCCCAAACTGTCTGTTACGCGTACCTCTGCCCAAACTGTCTGTTACGAGTAACTCTGCCCAAACTGTCTGTACGAGTAACTCTGCCCAAACTGTCTGTTACGAGTAACTCTGCCCAAACTGTCTGTTACGAGTACCCGAGTACCTCTGCCCAAACTGTCTGTTACGAGTAACTCTGCCCAAACTGTCTGTTACGAGTACCCGAGTACCTCTGCCCAAACTGTCTGTTACGAGTAACTCTGCCCAAACTGTCTGTTACGAGAAACTCTGCCCAAACTGTCTGTTACTCGGGTATCGTGTTTGAAAGAGAAGGGAGAATATTAAAAAAACGAAAAATTGAAGTAAACGATAAATTTTGCAGCAGACGACTATATTTTGCAATTTGTATAGGGTGCCTAAATTCACTTCAGATAAGCCGACCGCCTTTATTGAAAACAGTTTACATTCCATCCACCAATCGGTCAAATGTATCACGACTAAATATAGAATTATGACGAAAACACTCACTGAGCAGACGACACGGATAAGTGCACTGAAGAGGGATGGCAGATGATAATTATTCATCATGTCATTATTTCCAGATGATACTTATTCATCATGTCATTATTTCTTACATCAATATAAATCAGGTACAAAGTTTGCAAACTTGAAAGGATTGGAAGAAACATGTTCTTTCAGAATTAAAGCAGACAACTTTAACAGACAAAACGTCCTTACTGTTGAAAGGGTTATAAGAAATATTTAAGCGGGAAGAAAGGTAAATTGAGCGGGCGGATATTGTTTCGGCAAGCTAATGGGTGCATAACTGCACCGGCTTAGGCTTTGTAACAGCGTAGCGCAATATCAACTATCGCTTTGAAATCACAGTGACTGGTCAATTTTACACTGTTTGTCAAGCAAGTCAGCAAAACAGAAAAGTCTTTGGTGGCAGCATAATTGCAGTACCCGACCAGGTGCCCAGATATAACCCTTTACCCCACAAAAACGAATTTCCACACTTTTGCAAACGGAACAGACCCAGATCAGATAACTCCTGTAGGAACCAGGTGATCAGGGTCTGCTCAGTTTTGCTTATGAAACAAATGATTCTACAGCTTCTGCGATAATGTTTCCCTTGTTCTTGTGTCAACTTAAAAACTAAACTAAGTACTATTAATAATGTCATTTATCTTACCTGAATATTCATAAGGTAAAGGTTAAATGCAGTGGCTGGTTCTGCCTACAGGTTGGTGCTTTCATATGAACACCACCAAGATTTAAGAAGTGTATAAAGCAGTACAAACAGTTTTCATCCAAATCAGTTGCAGTGACATACACATGGTGTCTGCTCAGAATGAAACAGTTGGAAGCTCATAACATTTACCGAAATACACCTTTACACCAAGGTTAACCCTGTGCAGACGTCACTTTACCTGACGTTGCTTTAATTTACTTTGTCATGTAAGACATATTGGCATAATACATATTGCTTGTGTAAGTTTTTAGTATGGCATATGTGCCCATGGCAGGACTTGCAGTATAATTATATTATTTAATAAGGAAACGGAGCTTACATGAGCCGTCTGAACTGGGTCTACTCTGTTTGCAAAAATGTCAAAAGGTCTTATCTACCAAATAAAAACCATTAAAAAGAAATGTAACCGTAGAATATTTATACTATCCGACAGCAACCGCCTGTGTTTGTTTTTCAAAATACCTGTGTTCTTTTCAGTGGTAATTTTATTGTACTAGTCTGAGTCAAAACTGATTGCAAGCTCCAAAACATTAGTTTGCATATGAGGTGGTCTCCATCTTTGTCCCCACATACTTGATCATTTACACACCTAAGACCGGGAAGTATTCATAGTATTGTATGAAAACCGTAAGCTGGCTCACACAGCTTTATTAATGATACCTGAGTCATCGAACCATGTAAAATGTGCAACCTTTCATACAACTGCTATGCATTAGGTACATTCAGCGTCGTACATGAATGTTTTGTTGTATACAGGTGCAGTAAAAAATAAAAATGAACAATTGGGAACTTTTTGGGCAGGCGTCTGCTTAATGCAGGACGAAAGTCATGCATAAATCTCCTCAAGATCAACCTGCATTAAGCTACATTTGAGACCGATGATGATACTTGTTTTAGAATTCGAAATATTGGGGCTTTACTGCTTATCCTTTATCTCAAATATATACACCTTTTGACGTCTCTGCAAACAGAGCATATCCAGACCATAGGCTCCTCAAGGAGCCATCTGATCAGGGTCTGCTCTGTATGCTTATTAGTTTATATAGGTCGGAGTTGTGGCATGGTATACATTTCTCTTGTTTATAATGCCATTAACAAAAATCAGCTAATCAATACTCATATAGTCCTTATTTTTACACGAATATTCACAAGGTAAATGGTTAGACATCTACGGTATCCTCATAGCAAGAAGGCACGTTAGTAGTAAATACATTATACAAGAAGAACGTGACAAAATACATTAGTAGTAAATACATTATACAAGAAGAACGTGACAAAAATACATTAGTAGTAAATGCATTATACAAGAAGAACGTGACAAAAATACATTAGTAGTAAATGCATTATACAAGAAGAACGTGACAAAAATACATTAGTAGTAAATACTTTATACAAGAAGAACATGACAAAATACATTAGTAGTTGACATAAATACATTAGTAGTAAATACATTATACAAGAAGAACTTGACAAAAATACATTAGTAGTAAATGCATTATACAAGAAGAACGTGACAAAAATACATTAGTAGTAAATACTTTATACAAGAAGAACATGACAAAATACATTAGTAGTTGACATAAATACATTAGTAGTAAATACATTATACAAGAATAACGTGACAAAAATACATTAGTAGTAAATACAGTATACAAGAAGAACATGACAAAATACATTAGTAGTTGACATAAATACATTAGTAGTAAATACATTATACAAGAATAACGTGACAAAAATACATTAGTAGTAAATACAGTATACAAGAAGAACGTGACATAAATACATTAGTAGTAAATACATTATACAAGAAGAACATGACAAAAATACATTAGTAGTAAATACATTATACAAGAAGAACATGACAAAAATACATTAGTAGTAAATACATTATACAAGAAGAACGTGACATAAATACATTAGTAGTAAATACATTATACAAGAAGAACGTGACAAAAATACATTAGTAGTAAATGCATTATACAAGAAGAACGTGACATAAATACATTAGTAGTAAATACATTATACAAGAAGAACATGACAAAAATACATTAGTAGTGTAGTAAATGCATTATACAAGAAGAACGTGACATAAATACATTAGTAGTAAATACATTATACAAGAAGCAAGTGACATAAATGCAATACAATGTAGTAGTAAAAACATTATAATAAAAAAATGAAATTAATACATTAGTAGTAAATACATTATAGTAAGAAGAAAATGAAATTAATACATTGTATAAACTTCCAAAAAGACAATAATATCCAGTCTTAAATTAAAATGATAGTGTCTACTGGCAACGCATTTTAAAAATGGGGATGGGGGGGGACATCAGAAAGCATTAATTTTGTTAATATGGTGAAACTGAGTATATCGCAAGAAAACCGACCGAATAAACGCCGAATAAGACGCAACTATGAATTCATGTTTGATATCGAATACCTCCACTTTATTCGCTGGAATATTACTATTTATTCGGGTCGCTTTTTAGTTTCGTAAATGTTCGGAATTGGCCGATACAAATTTTGTAGTTAAAAATAACTATCAACGAAAATGGTTTATTTTGTATCACGAGGGCATCTTTCTTAATATAAGTTCAAATTGACAATCTTCATAAGAATAGTTGCACATTAAAACCAATACCTTATTTAATGATTTTATCAAAATTGTGCGTTTATTGTAAAGACTATCGCATAAATGCTAATTGTTGAATCTAGCTTTACTATTTAACCCTTTACCTAATGAATATGCATGTCAGCAATAACGATGCTAATTATTAGCATACATACATGCGTGCGTGAGCGCGCGTGCGTGTGTGTGCGCGCGCCGTGCGTGCGTGCGTGTATGTGTGTGTGTGTGTACCGGTATCTCCACAAGTGTCTATGCTTGGACTATTCTTTAGAGTCGTCTTTTTACGATATGTGCCACTTAAGCTCAGTAGCTTTGTAGCGTCCATTTCCTAATGAGTATGTCTAGATTTGCCGCGTAGACTCACACCTACCCATGTTACATTATGTTATACCTGGCGTAGCCCTCTACCCTATAAAATCGCCTTGTTTTTACGTTTTTGCCTAGAAGAGCCTTCTGATCAGGATCTGCTCTGTTTGCTTATGGTATAATATTATATAGATCAGATATTACAGTGTCTGTCCCAACCAAAATGCCATGTGTTTGTATGCCATTATAAATATTCAGCTAACAAATATTCATGATGACATTATCTGTTATATTCAACAGGGATGGGGTTGATAAGGGCATGTTAGTCCGATACGATACTTTATACTAAATACTGACCAGTTGGTAGAGAATAACGATGTGGAGAATGACGATTCAAGATACAAGGAGCTTTATTTTCAGTCGGGTTTACCACAAATAACATTAGCTATATGAGAAGTTATTTGCCGACTATAGTAACATAAAATATTAACACTTTAAAACAAAACAGCTGTGAACGTGACAAGACGTGGTTTACCTCGTGTGACGAAGAAAATCTGAAATTCAAAGTTGTGCACCCCACCTAACAGGAATTCTATGTTGATAAGTTGAAATTATTGTAGTTAAACTAACATACTAGTTATTTATTGAATTTTATATGTTTTAACCCACTAAATTATTTTGTTGAGGTGTTTTTTTTCTTTTCGCGCCACCACGAAGCATGCCGACGCCATCTTGAATGATGTGATATTTAACTGGTCCTCAACTTATTAAACTAAGTGTGAGGTTGTTAGAAGAGACTATTTGGCTCCCGGAATGTCCTCCTTTAAACAGATTTGAATTGGCCCTGGAGGAAATTTAGACCGTACACAGTGGTGGTCCACGAATTAGGGCGTTTGATATCATTTCAGTTAAGTGACTGTCTTAAATGAAGTCATAGCCAGTAAGGAGCAGTCTGCTTGTAACTTATCACTGATCCGTAGCTTTTTAAGTGTATTTTAACTGATTTTATAATGTTGTCTTAAACTTTTAGCAGCCGTGTCACTGTGCCTCGGTTTTCTTATCCCCGCTTTTATCTACTTCTTATCCGTGCTTTTAACGCATTTAATTGTATGGATGTAGCGCCAACTCATATTTTTATACTAAGAAGTGATGGAAATCATGTCGTTATAGTACCATAGTTCTGTTGCTGTGCATTTAGTCGGTGGTTGGCTGCTATACACTGTCTTAGTTTAGAAGAAAGGTTAAATTTGACTTCTTCCCGGTGAGTGAACTAGTGTCTTACCCCTAACATATATATGTCAGTAAGACTCCTGTTGTAATACTGCTCTTCCAGCCTCCATAGCTGGGGCATAGACACATAGGTATTAATTTCATGTTATTTGCTATAGTGTATAGATGCTTAGTGTGAATATAGCCTGACTGAGATCCCACATAATTAATTTCTTGAAATCTCTGCGCAACATAATTGCATAGTTGAGTAGACTACCTCAGACTCTGACTTATTGTGTGCTATTGCGCTGGAATCCAAAATGGCTTCGGTTAGAGCGGTACGAGAAAGAAGACCGAGGGATATATTCTCACAAGCTAGTTTCAGGCCTCAGGCCGCAATAGGTGACCCCCTACAGATGTCATAATGGGCTTCGAACTTAACAAAACCAAGGCAGCTAAGACAAAGCTTGCTGTAACTTATCGACACGACGTCTGTATTGAGATTAAGAGTGAAACCATGGTAATGGAATTTTCAGCAGCGGCTTATGAGACATTTCGTAGCGTAGTCACAGACTATTATTTCAAGAGTAAAGAACGAACCTGTGAGTTAATTTCCTTGGAATACTATATTGAATATCAAAGTCAGATTGGATTGATAACTCGGCATACAAGCCGAGTTAATGTCAGCTTTGATACACATATTTACGAGTTGTTTGCAATTGTAAACACAAAAACACGCGCGACAGCTTAAGTATATCTTGTAGCGTATCTTGTAGCGTTGGTAATCGGACGAACACATTAATAGGTGACACTTATACTGAACTTGAAAAATCCTTTGCTGCCACTTTCTGCGATTTCTGTCGTATTTTAAGACTTATTCGTTTTGCTAGAGCTTGTTCATCTATTGACGATTTTAACAGTCCAAATCTCATTTTAACTGAAAAGCTGTTTAAGCAAGGATATAGATACAATAAACTAAGAAAAACTTTCTCTAAATTTTACTATCGAAATCTCTCACTTATTGGCAAGTACCAATGTAATCTCAAGGCGCTTCTGTGACACGGTATTTCATATCCTGAATTTTATGGTGATGTTATTTACAAACTTCATAAAATTATTGGACATACCAATTTTCTCACTTTGTTCATCAAATATGTTAAAAAAAATATTAAAAAAGGGATATAATCCTATAGTACTACAACATACTGCATGTTTGGTTCTCAACCCTTTTACAGTTGGCAATCACGCTGGCCTCTTTGCATGTATGCCGACAAGAAAGGTGTAGTACTCTATGAAGGCAATCTCTTAAATCCAGAAATGGAAGGAGAACGTCAGATATCTTTACTATTTCGTTTTTGTCGTATCCTTTATTACTTTTCTACAGTTACACTGTTTGCAGCTCAATCATTGAGTACACTAGCGATAGGTGGATACAGTTTGTTCACTTAAACGTTTTCGTTATACATGCACTTTACCACTGTATTTGCCATCGCGGTTGTTGTAGATTAGTCGGAGAGGGGATACGTTTATTTACACTGTTTGTCTTTTAGGGAGGGGATGGAATAAGTGTGAGGTTGTGCGCCCCAAAACCGGTTTAATCCCCCAGTGACTTTTGTCACTGGCCGTTCCAAGGCGGTAGTTCCATCTTCCCCCTATTGTATGTTTGTTTTGTCTTTGTGCGTCTCTTGATGTTTTTATAGTTATGTACATTTGCTGTTTCCTTATGTTGTTCGGGCGGCTGTTTGTTCTGTATGTGGTGTTTCCTGCATGACTCATTCTTGTACTTTTATCAATCAATTTTCATTGTAAAAACTTGTTCAAATAAAAGGGTTTCCAAAACAATTTAATTTGTTAGGATATCGGGAGGAAAACTGTATCAAATCTGTTCTCACAGAAAACACGTGTCACTAAATTAGATATTATAATACTGTATAAGTTAATTCCTTAGTTAATAAGGTTAATTTACAAACAATTCCAAGTATTAAAACATTCTCCTCAAACACCTAATACATATTCATTAACCAGTTGTCTAAATAAGCTATACCCTTTACATAAGCATGTCAGGATTCAAACAAGGACTTGTACCAAATCTTCAAGAAATTTACATCGAGTAATTAGTAACACAAAATGCAGTCATTCAATAAACTATTCAGTAACAAGAACATCTTAAGGAATGAATGCATGTTGGAATACTAATTGGTGAATAAATAAACTATTCAGTAACAAGGATACAATGCATATTGGAATAGTAACATGAATGTATTACTAACTTGAAAACCGAGATCCAAGTCCCTTTTACAATTCATTCATAAAAACACGACAATCGGTATTGGCATCGAAAGGCAGAACTGACCCGGGTTTCTAACCTCTCTGCCAATATAGGGCTTGGATCACGTCACTCAGGGCTTCACTGACCTATCAGATCTCGTTTTTTTTATTGTGGGGACCAATATCTCATTACGAGAATGACAGGTAATCGGGCATTAACGCAATCCAGACGTCAATATACCTGCACAGCAACTATAAATATGTTAGTTTTTGAGATCTTAATGGCAATTTTCGGTCTAGGTGTCGACTTATTATACAAAAAGAACTTTCAGTTAGCTCCGAGTGCTGTAAGCAGGATAGATTCCCGGCAACAGATCTTGAAGCCAACTGTCTTATTGCTTTGACAGATAGATATGTAAATATAGAGATAATCTGCATGGTCTTTATGTAATCTGAAATCTATATCTTATGCCCCCTATGATCAGTATACAATCTATGGTTTTACCTAGTGACACATTAATTATTAAAAATTAAAAAATAAAAGTTTAAATACAAAATGTATAAACAATCTTGAATTAATCAACATTGAATAGTTCAAGTACAAACTGTCAACATCTAATAATAGAAATTATTTCGGAATGTTTAACCTATTTTTGTGTAAATAATCCATTAACTCAGAGCAATTGATTATTACCTGGATATTTCGGCTTTATCGCAAAGCCTTCGTCAACACACTGAGATGTGGTCAGTGGGTGTCACATGACTTTGAGTCGTCACGTGACACAAGGAGAGGATCATACGCTGTTGGCAGTTCCAGTCCCTCGTCTCGGTTGAGTGATGGTCGCCGCTGTTTTATTAGAATGGCTTCTTTCACTCTACGTTTAAGATGCATTTCTTCTGACGTCAAAACCTTGGTGTTGCGAGGGTCAAAGTGGTGACCAGTGGCTTCACAGTGTTCATGTAAAGCTGAATTGGATCTCGACACATGCTCTTTTAGTCTTGTTTCCAGAGGTCTACCTGTCTCTCCAACATAGTCATGTTTGCATTGCTCACACTTAACATAGTAAACTACGCCACATTTCTTCAATTTGTCCGTTTTGTCTTTCACATGTGTGATTTGGGAGCGAATGGAGTTGAATGGGCGGTGGTACATGTTAACCCCATGTTGTTCGAAAATTCTTTGCAGAATTTCAGAGGTGCCCCGGATATAAGGGATGCCGACATTTGGTCTCTTTTGGTGTTGATGGTGTTGTTTCTTGTCCTTTTTTATGTTTGTTAGGAATTGTAAACATCCACTCTGGATAGCCATTTGCCCGTAGTGCACACTTGACGTGATCTTTTTCCTTCTTTCTGTCTGAGTCCTCTGTGACTAATTCATCAGCTCGATGGAACAAGGTTCTTACCACGGATCTCTTGTGTTCTAGGTGGTGATTAGAGCTAAAGTTTAGATATTGGTCTAGCTAAAGAGCTAAAGTTTAGATATCCTCTCCTTGTGTCACGTGACGTCTCAAAGTCATGTGACACCCACTGACCACATCTCAGTGTGTTGACCAAGGCTTTGCGATAAAGCCGAAATATCCAGGTAATAATCAATTGCTCTGAGTTAATGGATTATTTACACAAAAAATGGACAATCCAGAGCAAGAGAACAACCTTCATTGTTGTATGTTTAACCTAGTTTTTGATAAATTCTTCATGCATGTAGTAGAGAGGATATGATAAACTGTGTTCAACAGTACGACACATTACCGCTGAATAAATCTATGATATCATGGTAGATTATCGTTCCTTTGCTGCCACTTTCTGTAATTTCTCCCGTATTTTAAGTCTTATCAGTAATTGTTTCATTGTAAAATCTTGTTCCTATATTAGGGTTTCAAATAAAATTTAGTGTGTTAGGAAATCCGGTGTAAAAGTTGTCTACAACAGATTTACCTCCCTTAATCATATGTGTAATAGAAAATAGATCAAGCTTGTATTTAAGCACGGAATTATACAGTATTTTCCATGATCTAAGATTATTATTATCACAGTTTAAGCAAGTACTTATATTAGCATATATATCAATAGGACGTATCGAGACAGCATGGGTCCTGATCAGATGCTAGGTGATCCAGTATGTAATCAGGACACAAGCTGTCTCTGAATTCAATGCAACTTTTACAGTAATCATTTGGCTCATATGATATATGCTAATATCAGATAGCACATGCAGTAACTAAAACTAACTACTGTTGAGACTCACACATTCCCATGTTGTATTATATATGATACCTGGGTTAAAACGATAGGCAATAAACGAATACGTATTTTCAATACCATAGACAAAGTTTTGTTAATGTGGTTGTGCATGTATTCTTTTTCAGCTAGAAGAAGAGCTCAAACTCCTCTGTTTACGCAAACTGTTAACACTCATTATCCTAAGTATTCGAAAAGACAAAGTTAGGCAAATAGTACAGGCACAGATCAACCTGCTCCTTAAGGAGCATACTGATCATGATCTACACTATTTTCTGCCACGTCAATCTCATATAAATATATTAGAAAGGGATCAACTTAACTAATTCAGCTGTACAAACTCATGGTAATAAGCTTGGTTGTCCGAATACTTATGATAACTAGTGTGAGTCCTTGTCAAGTTTTCAAATGGGCTTCGTATATTGAATGTTACGCGTCCATTTGGACTCGTTATTGATTATACTAACAAATCACTTTTCATGCAATAGACTCTTGACTTTTAAGAGTTCTACTAGCAAATAAATTGATCTAAATATGCTGAAATGTAAGTATGATCACCTTCCGTTTGTAATTTGATTACTTTGATTTTCTTTTGTTCAAGTATCACTGTTGACCGGTGTGGCAGAGTCCTCTTACTGTAAGGTCGGAGAAACGGAATGCTTCCCGCATTGTTGCACAGGTGAGGCGAATAGAAGGGCAACGTGACGTAAACACAATGGTGGCGTCACGGCTTAATACTGAGAAAAGATGGTTTGCAAACGTGTTTTTAGATCTATTTAATCCTTTTGACATCTTGCAAATAGAGTAGACCCAGGTCAAGCGACTCTTAAAGCGTTAACAGTAAATGATAATAAAGCCATAGCATACGAGGACACTCATATAATGTAGATGGGGTTCATTTATCCTTTTAGCATCTGATGAATAAATATACATGAATACTCTTGTATTGACTGACTTGTCCAGATAGAAATATGTGTATATGTTACAGTAGAAATTGCGATTCTCTTATTACAGAAAGTGGCAGCAAAGGAACGATAATCTACCATGATATCATAGATTTATTGCGATCACAATCCCTCCTAGGACAGATTCCGATCCCATTTTTAAAAAATCTTTCACAATTATGTGTTGTTTGTCATGTTTTGATGATAGACTTGTGATCTTAAAATAATATATTCTTCCAGTAGAATTGTAGATTTTCTTTGTAGAGTTAAAGTGTCATATAGAACACTACTAATCAATTCTTCTAGTAGAATTGTAGATTTTCCCAGAAGAATTAAAGTGTCATATCTAAAACTAATAATAAATTCTCTCAGTAGAAATGTGACTTTTTTCATGATAGAATTAGAGTTTGTCCTAGGACAGACTATAATCGCGATCTGTACTAGTAGAATCATCGATTGTCCTTAGGATGTATTAGGATCAGAGTCTGTCCTAGGAAAGATTGCGATCGCAATTTGTCCTAGGAGAATGGACGATTGTCTTGAACGGCACTTTCTACTTTGACCTATATTCTACACATGTCGACTATGACCACTTTTAACTGACAGTTGAGTGCACATTGGAGATAATTGTCTAAACCCTAATTTCTCAGACAGTGGTGTTAGAAATTTGCTGTCAATTTCAGAACTTGTATATTTTTGTCTTAATTGCGGTTAAATTCAAGTACGTTTCAACTATATTGCGCCATATTGTTAAATATCCTTGATCTCTATGAAATACCTAGTCACCCATTCCCCCATCCTAATCTTTATCGAGCTATCCGCGATCTAACAGTTTGGCTCAAGATGAGCATCTCGGTAGGATTGATCTGACAGTTTGGCTCGAGATGAGCATCTCAGTAGGATTGATCTGACAGTTTGGCTCGAGATGAGCATCTCAGTAGGATTGATCTGACAGTTTGGCTCAAGATGAGCATCTCATCAGGATTCGAGCCGTCTGACACTCGGTCAACAGTCTCTCACAGACAAGTAGCAATCAATAGTACGTAAAAATGCAACAAATCAAAGGTTTGGCACAAACAAATCTTGTTCAGCACGACAAGTGTTGATCCAAACTGCGTGTAACACTACTCACCAGTTTGTAGAATAATTGACCCTTTTCCCACTGTGAAAACAATACTTGGCCGTTATCCGTCTGTGAAAACAATACTTGGCCGTTATCCCACTGTGAAAACAATACTTGGCCGTTATCCGTCTGTGAAAACAATACTTGGCCGTTATCCCACTGTGAAAACAATACTTGGCCCTTATCCCTCTTTGAAAACAATACTTGGCCCTTAACCCACTGTGAAAACAATACTTGGCCCTTATCCCACCGTGAAAACAATACTTGGCCCTTAACCCACTGTGAAAACAATACTTGGCCCTTAACCCACTGTGAAAACAATACTTGGCCCTTATCCCACAGTGAAAACAATAATGTCTCCTCAAATGACCGTGTGTTAAACACCTCGCTAATTCGAACACGCCTACACGTCTCATGATGGGTTTTTAATATTATTTAATATTATTCATGTAAGAAATAACGACATGATGATTATCTATTAGATTAATTGTTATAATATCACATGGACAAAAAGATTTTTGTTTATGGCATACACTATAGAATCATATCTGTATTATATCATAAACAAACATATGAGACACTGATCACATGGTTCCCGCAGAAGCCGTCTGATCTGGGTCTGCTCTGTTTACAAAGGTGTAGAATGCGTATTTGTGGAGTAAAGGATTGAGGCAGATGGCAGATTGATGCATGGTAAAAGGAATGCAGAATGTTTCTCTGGGAGCTTTCTGCATGACACCCGCTCTAAATTAAAGCAGCAACCTGACACTCAATGCTTGTGACACTCAATTCTGGTGACACTCAATGCTTGTTTACTAAAACTTCCGATAAGCGGTGTTCTAAGTATGAATTATAGTTGTTGTTGACATGCGTATCGTGTACTACCTAAGACTGCTATTTTATCTTGTTACTAGAGGGTGAACACTGTGTGAAACTTGCTAATGGTACTCAGGTGTGT